>JAECWN010000432.1:1825000-2425000 GCA_018150725.1 Drosophila quadrilineata | reverse complement strand
ATGGACGGACAACTATGTGAAACGCACTTTTTTTGGGTTCAACGCATTTTGAAAAAGATTATATAATAATAAAAATGGTCTTGGGCTTAAAATCCATGGATTTTTACAGAGCGACTTCATCGAAATATATTATAACAAATTCAATAAAAACAATTACAAAAAATTTTAATATGCCAGCATCACTTTCTTAAGATATTTCCACTTGTTCTACCACTACTGATATCGACTTCCCTAAGCTTAAAAAATAATTTATTTCCTTCAACTTAATCAAAATCGAAAAAATGCTACAAAGTCCCCATTACAAGAAGCTGAAAAATATTGCAAGGAAATATTACCAATAACAGAAGAATTCGAAGTGGCACAACAATATGAAATTCTATCCACAAATATCAAAGTTTGCTTTAGAAAGAAGTATTTCGCTTGCCTCCTGTATAATTACAGTTTGTTATTTTTGTTATTAACTGTTACCCTTATTATTTAATGTAAATGTCGAAGTGCCAACATAGAACGATTGCCACAATGGGCCAACTCTTTCCATGAGGGCTTTGTAGGCGTTCAAGATGTTCCTGTAAAAAACATTGTTTTTCACGTGGATGAAGGAAAAATCTAATTTTTTTTGGGAAAAAAATATTCTTTTCAAATGAAATTTTTTTTAATATTTTAATTTCTAAGTTTCGATTAAGTAGCACAATTTGGCAAGATAGCTGAGTTCATGGCTGTTATCGATATATCGATTCAAAAAAATAAATAAAAATAAAAAAAAAAACGGGCGGTGCATTGGTTATATCTACCATAAAAAAAAAACCAAACCTAAATATCTTGTTGCATTCATGAGATATTAATATAAAACTCGAAAAGTCAAAAAAGGGCTATAGTGGGTTATATCACTGATAAAATAAAATATAGGTTCCCCATTTCATATACCCCTTTTGGGCAACAATTTGTTGCGAGAGGTCTCAGCAGAGGCTCAGCGTCGTACGCGAGCGGTCCCAGCAACAACAACAGCATAACCGCCACTCTTCACGCACCCATGCAATGATGTTGAGAGATCTTGCTTCTTGTGTGTTTATCCATGGACTCTGCGTTCCCAGTTTTCGTTGCGACCAAAACAAGCACACACACTGACAACATCGTGTACGTACACATCAATTTGTATGAATGTGTGAGTGGCATTTCGAAACAACTCTTTTCATGTTTCATTCTTTTCCCTCGCGACGGCAAGTGGAAATCCTGACCTTTCCCAATGCTCGAAACTTCTGTTGTTGTTTTGAATTCTTATTAAATGCACGTTGCCATGTGCAGTTTTATGATATTTTTAGAATAATTAAACTGTAAATTATTATTTAAAATTATTGCTATTTTAATTATAACATTGTTATTTCACATTTTTATTTTTATTTACATATTTTCAAAAATAATTTATAATAATAAATTGTTCACAGACTCGTGAAGGAATTTCCACTCTCTACGTGAAAAATCCCAAAAATAATATAAATCATAAATGGTCTTCCATGATGAAAGACCAAGTGGTAGGACATGTATAATAAAATCATGCCTCCGGAGTACAAGAGTAGATGGCAGGATTCAATTGTTTTCGTTGCCGACAAACGAAACCAATTTTAACAATTGGAAGGAAATGTGCCATTTGGATGAGCCATTTGATAGACAAAGTGTAGTTTGTGTAGTTTGCATTTTGAAAGCAAATATGTAAGCTGAGCTTGAAGGCAAATGCGATCCCAACATTGCATTCGTCGGGTAATACTTTGCTGAGTTCTGGAAGTTCAGCTGCTACAAAAATGGATTTGTACTCTTATACACCCGATGAAGACTCGCCCCAGAAGATTGTCCCTTGCTTAAGCAGGAAAAGCTGCTGATAAGAAATATTTGAGTCGGGAAATGTGCCGTTCTGTTCTAACTGCCACAAAAGAAAAAAAACAAAACAAAACGAGAAATTTTATCGGGACAAGTATTACAACACTTTAAAAACTGTTACAGAATAGCGTAAACGGAATGAGATCAGAAAAGAAAAGGCTTAGGCTTAGAGATATTTAAAATTACCTTCACAGACAACATTAACACGATGAACACCTTTGAAAAACATGTCACTAGGATTTCAGCCCTTATTACTAGAAAATTAGCAAGAAATTTTTGGCCAGATGAGTAATAAAAGCAGAGAAGCAGTTAATTTTGACGAGATCAAAATTAATCGAGGACTGCAGCACAATTCTGTTAGAGACGAGATAGAAGGATTTGAGTCCGACGGCGTGAGACGAAAACTGTTCTTGGGGTAACAGGTATGTGTTTTTATGGTCAGACGATTGTTCGAACTATTGTAACTATTGACAGTGATCCCACAAAAATAATTATCGCCCTTCACATATCTCTTCACCCTCTTGCATGGCCACCAAATCAGCGAAATTATCAATTCATATTAATCTTGTTAATATACATATTTATTAGGGATTGTAAATTATAAAAAAATCAAACTTAAATTAAAAATTATCATAAAATATTAATAAGTCCATAAAATAACGTACTACTTTGTATTTCAAAGACATCCCAAATCGTATACAAAAAAAAATGCGTAACGACCATACAAAAATGTTCACTATGGTGCGGATTTTTCGTTATTTCGCGACTCTTGTGCTCTCTCCGCTCCCACAAAATTGAGAGCGTAAAAAAATAAAAATAGAATGCGCTTGCTTGTGTTAGTGCGTGTGAGAACACGCAAATGCGTATGTGTGCGTACTTCAGCAAGAAGACGATTTTTGAGCCGAAATCATTCTTATTTTCTTATTTTTCTCCTTTCACTTATAAGACAGAATATTGAGTTTAGCTTGCTTCTTTTGTCTATCGGCTATCTCAGTCCATTTGCAATGGTTAAAAAGTTAAACTTTTATAAGTTTGTTTAGCAGTTCTTTATAACATTTATTATTTATATCAAACCATAATGGGTACTGCTTTCGTTTGTACATTTAATGCATTGCTCCACAATAAATTTCCTAATACACAGTTGTTTTTTAATATTTTTAAAAATATGTTCAAAAACCTTAATGTGTATTTTACAAACATTAAAAAAATGATCTGTTGGTGCTTTAAATTTTCCGAAGTCCGAGTCGCTCGAGTAGTTTTTTTCATGTATGAAAAGCTCAGATGGAGCTGTTATAAGCTCGTTTTAGTTTGTGAGGAACGATCTGCAATTTTCGCAACCGGATCCCTTTGCAAAGTATCCACAAAAATACTTGAGGTTAATTCAATGGGTACATCATTGCACAACAAATTATTGACTTGTAAAATTTCTGAAAATGGTATAGAATATTCTAGCTGCTGTTTTTCCTTATTTTTCAATGCAAGGTTGACATATAATTGAATCAAACTCTACTGGCAACATAACGTCATCATCTGATTCGCAATTGGAATTTTGAGAAAATTTGAAAAAGTGCAAAGATATCAGTTTGGCAATTATTATGTTAAATTCATTAACTGAAGGGTTTCTACAGTTACCACCTTTTGCATGCACGCACGCAAATATATTTTTTACCGGATCCTGGTTAACTCGACTAGTTAAAAAGAAATAGTGATCCGTGTGGTCTTTAAATATATCATTGACTAGTCCAAACATGGCTTGAGTAGTTTGTATTAAGCTATAGAGACAATATATATTGTTTCCTAGGTATTTAACGTTCTTTAGGTATTCCAGCATTTCCTTCAGTTTATACCAAACAATATTGTTAATTTTAAGTTAGTACTCTGCTATTCAGGCAATCAAAGTAATCATTAACTTTTTGGACAAATGCAGCAGTAGAGGCTGATACTTCGGAGCTATTTCGATGGAGTTGCTTGTTTTGGTTACACGTTTTAATTGCTGCTGCAACAGTGTAACTTAATGTCTCGGTTGACAAACATACCCGCATTATCTCAAACTATTCGGATTAACATGACTTCTTGTTAATTTAGTCATTCTCGTTACTGATCCCTGTTCTAGTTCGTATACCTCTCGTATGACATCAAAATCAACTAGTCCGTCAGGGGTTTCAAATCTGTCTTTTAGGAAATTATTCATTATTGATTTAAAAAGATGTCGAATGTCATAAAACATATAATATTTTTTTATTATTAAAGATAAAGTAAGGTTTCTCATTGGTGAGAATGTAATGGTGGTAATGTTGTTAATTTTTTAGTAATTAGCTCAATTCAGACACACCTTTTGCTTTATTTTCACTAATATAGCGGATCAACTAGCAAACACTTTGAAGATTTTGTCGCTTCTTTTGCGCGCCTTTCTTATCACCCACAATCGTTGTCTTCGCATATATTTGAAGTCGCACGCTGAATACCCTAATAGTAATATTTTCCAAGTGAAGTTATACATTAATGTGTCATTATACGTGATTCCGCCCTTAATACCAATAATACAATATTCGAATAAAAATTATATAAAGGCAATATAAAATAAGAGGTATTTAACATGGGAAGGTACAAGCGACTTCCAATTAATCTCAGAACTTTTAACGTGAAGGGTATATTTCCACAAGAAAACTAATACATGTAAGCAAATTTACAGTGCTTCGAATACATGTGTACACCTACAGTCGCCGGCTGGCGCTGTATGCGTGTAATAGAGCGGCTGGCTATAGTGCGCTCTCTCTCTCTCTACTCGGATTTTGTGCGAAATTTCAAGGGAGCCTAGCGGCAGCTCTAGAGCCAGCCCGAAAAAATTGTGTGCAAAAATTTTGTATGGCGTTACGCATCTTAGTGTTCTAATGTCTTTGGTGTGGTGGTCGCCGCCACACTGTCGACTCCCATGGTAACTCCGGCATGACCCCCGTGAATGTTCGTAAGCGAGACACCTAACACAGTACTGGTTCGCCCTGACTGCGTGCAAATGTTACACGGTAGTCAGCAGGAGAAACCGTCGGCACACACAGAGCGGGTGGGTACCCCGGCAAATCCGGTATTGGTAGGTGTCCGAAAGGACTCTTCCGACGTTGCGGTGAAGTGCCATTATCGTAGAGAAGAGGTCTTGCACCAGACCAAGGAGGAGAAATTAGTAATAGTTAATGGCACAAGTTCTTGTTTAAAAATAGTAACTTATCTACTACGGCTGGTTTTAAGGCACATCGGCGGTCCGAGATGAGCTGTCCTGCCTTACTGAACATTCGTGCGGTATCACATTTTGAAGTGATCCCATACAAAATAAGTTGCCGTTTGTCGCTTGCGGCTCCTTATTTCTTGCGGCTCCTTATTTCTTGCGGCTCCTCACTATTTTCTTTCGATGAGTCCAACGCTTTTCATTTAGTACAACTATTAAAAAAAAATATTGAGTTAATAAATGTGAAACAACTAACATCAACAAGCAGAATGGTTTTGTGGATTGGATTGTGTGGATTGCAAGAAACAACGATTACCGATGGATTTTTGTTATGTAGATAATTTCAATATTGTGTTAGCAATTAGTACTGCACATTTGAAACATAAATATAGCATCATATTCAGTAGAATCGCAATATGAACTAAAATGGCAAAGAAATTTGTGTTTTTCACCGAATTTTATTTTATTGTTATCCTTTGCGGCACAATCATGCAATAAAATTGCTGTCCTAGTCGGTGGAGCCCACTCCCTTATCCAAAAAGTAATAAACAATAGTAATTCATTTGGCTGGATCTTCTCAAAGGCCCGATCTGGCCAAGTAACTTCGGTCACTCATCGCGAGCGGATGATTATTGTTCACCTTCTAGCCCAATTTTAATAGGGTTGTGATCCGAATTGTGTTCCACGATGTTGATATAGTCCTCCTGTCCCATAATACAGGAGTTGCGTAACGACTGTCAGAGCGATATCAGTATTCTTGTTTTCTTTTGTGCTATTATTCGCATCGTACGATCTTATCGCATTGTGCGAAGCGACGTACGTTTGTGCCGACTGTGATTGGCTGCGTTTAGGCACACGTGTGCTTCGGTTTGCGTGTGTGTGTGGAGAGATAAGGGCCCGCTGTGTGCACCTGGTAAGTCATAGCTACAAGACTTATCTTGTTTATTGTTATTTGGTTGTACATATTTTTTGATTTTGGAACACCTGTGGCTGGTTGGCAGCGATATGCCATCGGTTAAGCCGACTGTTGGCACCGGTGATGACGTTGAGACGTTGTCTGTGGTTGAGGGGGGGGAAGGTGCGGCGGAAGACGGGGCCGGCGATGTCGAAGAAGAAGGTAAGGAGGGCAGCCTCCTTAACCTCTGTCGGCGCGTCGGCAAGTGTAGGCGAGGGCAGCGATGTAGGCAGCAATAGTGCTGCCAATAGCGAATGTTCTATGAGTATGTGTGGGTTCGAAGTGGACCAACCACATTACATCACATCACTGCCACCCTGAGGGGCAATATGAGTACAAAAATTCTGGTGAGTTCAACCCATTTGGCGTCGCGTCCGTGGCTGCATTAGCCATGTGGTAGGCGCAACAAGGATGCCACCTCTCCTTCAGCCCTGCAAATTCAGTGAATGCTCCGAAGTGGGTGCAGTGAGCCCACCACAGTCCCGAGGGACGCGACGCACTAAATCAGTGCAGCTATCGGTGCGGTTTACCACCCCGCCGACCCCCCCACATCGTCCCCATCATGTTTTTTTTGTATATATTTATTTTATTATTATTTATTTATTAATTATTTATTTGTGTGTAAATGTCCGATAGGTTAAGCTTTTGTTAGTGTTTTTTTTTTTGATTTGTTGAAGGTAGGCGCATTGCCGAGAAGCAAATCTTGCTGCTTGCGGGCAAGCCAGCGCGCATTGCAGCCGGACAATAGTCCGGTTACAGATAGGTATCCACCGAAACCCAGGGGAGCTCCACTAGGCAGGTTAGGATTAGCCCTGGCAGACAGCAGTATTGCTGCCACGGCTATCCGTCACCTAGGGCCCTACATATATAATTTGAATTAATTTTAATAAATATTTGTCATTGCGCTTTAAAATCGAAATGACTTACTAGTTTCCCATAGGAAGGGGGAGAGAAGACTGTGAAAGCCTGGAATAGTCAGCTGTGACTTTCCTCCAAGGGCGATAGACCACAAATATTACGCTTTGGTCCATTGTATGGAAGGGTGGGCGCGTCTCTGGTCATTAACACCAGACCAGCAGTAGTTCCACTCAGCTGTAGATTGGTTTTTTGTATGCATGCTTGTGTTTGTTGTTGTCTGTGTTGTGTTATCGATGTTGTTATCGATGTCGTAGCGAACGAGACTGAACTTGTTCGGGATCTGGCTACGAACTGAGGGCATTGGTACCCAGCAAACCATCCCTGGGTACACTCAGCTAGCTGAGGTTGCCCATCGGGAATAATCGGTTCGTAACAGATATGGCGCCCAAGCGAAAACACCAGTGTTTCTGGAGCAGTTCGCGAGATCGGCTTCAGGAACCGGCGTAAAGCGAAGTGCTTTCGTTGGATAATAAAAAAATAAACCGAACGCCGAAGCCTTGTTGGTAATGAGGCTGACCTTCGGGCCTTGAGGAGTTGGTTACTTCACCCGAAGACGTAATCGGCGTGAAGTGGATCGGCCAATCAGGACCTTGGGGACACCTTCATGGGCCAATTGTAGTTTTTGTTCTGTGTCACATTGGTAGTGTAGCTGACCTTCGTGCCTTGAGGAGTCGCGACTTTCACCTGAAGACGTAATCGGAGTGGAATTGCGCAACGAATCGAGACCTTAGGGCCACCTGTATGATCCAATGGGACGCAGAGTTGTTGGCGTTTCGCCACGAGCAACTGCACCAGAGCTGTTCTTAACCAAGTTTGACCTGACCATGCGCGTATGACACGCACGTTTCCCGAGGAACAGTGACGTTTGCGACGTCGCATGGGATGAGAAAGCGTGGCAAGAGCGGCCAAAGAGCTGACCACTCGAATGTGTTGCTCCTTAGCATCCGTGTATGACACGCACGCTCGACGACGAGCAATGACGTTTGCGACTCGGTTTGCGACGGACGATACGACGAGGGCGGCAGCAGTGTAGGGACGAGCTTAAATGTAAAGTAGATTTGTATGTGTTTCCCTCCACTTGTTGCCATCGATGGATTGCCTTCGGTCTGGTGACCCATGGGGCAGAAGGATGTCACCATGCGATGCACCGCCAAGAAGGTTTGTTGGCGGCCGCAAGTGGATTAGGAAATGCAGTCTTTGTGGAAAATCCCTAACTGGGGATCGTCAGTGAAGCTGATGATTCGCCAGTTGGAGGAGGTAATATTTGTTTGTCTCTTGTATGTGAGCCAAAGGAAGGGGGAGAAAAGGCTGTGAAAGCCTGGAATAGTCAGCTGTGACTTTCCTCCAAGGGTGATGGACCACAAATATTACGCTTTGGTCCATTGTATGGAAGGGTGGGCGCGTCTCTGGTCATCAACACCAGACCAGCAGTAGTTCCACTCATATCGATACGAACATCGAAGTGGAAAATACGTCATCGATGTTTACAGTATTTTTCGATACATCGATACATCGACCATACATCAATGTATCGGCAAACCTCAACGATACGGGCTACGGCCTATGCATGGGACTGCCTGCCGATGACTTTTGATATCAGCGATATCAGCTTTTCAATCGCCGTCTCCTTTTTTGTGCTACATTCGCATCGTACGATCTTATCGCATTGTGCGAGCAACGTACGATGTGCCGATTTTTGATTGGCTGCGCTAAGGCAGACGTGTGCATCGGTTTGCGTGTGTGCACCTGTGTGTGCTGTGTGTGCACCTGGTAAGTGAGCGACAAGTCTTATCTTGTTTTATTGTTTTTCTTTAGTTGCTTGCAAATTTTTTTTATTTGTTGAACACCTGCGGCTAGTTGGCAGCGAAATGCCGTCGGTTAAGAAGACTGTTGGCACCGGTGCTGACGTTGAGACGTTGTCTGTGGTTGAGGGGGGGAAGGTGAGGCGGAAGACGGGGCCGGCGATGTCGAAGAAGAAGGTAAGGAGGGCAGCCTCCTTAACCTCTGTCGGCGCGTCGGCAAGTGAAGGCGAGGGCAGCGATGTAGGCAGCATTAGTGCTGCCAATAGCGAATGCTCTATAAGTATGTGTGGGTTGGAAATGGACCAGCCTCCTAGTTCGGAGGAGGCGACCCCGTTAGTCTGGTGGACTATCTGGCCGAGCAGAAGGTACTCCTTTTCACGCATATTGCGGAAAATGAGCGCCTAAGAGGCCGGTTAGATGAGTGCCGCCGGGCGAGAAGTGTCGTTCGTGACGACGGCATTTTCCGTATGCCGGCCCCTGTGGTTGCTCCTCGGAGCGTGCCCGTCGTCGTCAAAGGAGGTCCCGTGTCGGCAGTGTCGTCTACTCTGGAGGCACCCAGACCAGTTGAGACGTGGTCCGTCGTTGTTCGCAGCAAGACTGCGGGCAAGACATCGAAGGACGTGATTTTGGAACACCTGTGGCTGGTTGGCAGCGATATGCCATCGGTTAAGCCGACTGTTGGCACCGGTGATGACGTTGAGACGTTGTCTGTGGTTGAGGGGGGGGAAGGTGCGGCGGAAGACGGGGCCGGCGATGTCGAAGAAGAAGGTAAGGAGGGCAGCCTCCTTAACCTCTGTCGGCGCGTCGGCAAGTGTAGGCGAGGGCAGCGATGTAGGCAGCAATAGTGCTGCCAATAGCGAATGTTCTATGAGTATGTGTGGGTTCGAAGTGGACCAACCACATTACATCACATCACTGCCACCCTGAGGGGCAATATGAGTACAAAAATTCTGGTGAGTTCAACCCATTTGGCGTCGCGTCCGTGGCTGCATTAGCCATGTGGTAGGCGCAACAAGGATGCCACCTCTCCTTCAGCCCTGCAAATTCAGTGAATGCTCCGAAGTGGGTGCAGTGAGCCCACCACAGTCCCGAGGGACGCGACGCACTAAATCAGTGCAGCTATCGGTGCGGTTTACCACCCCGCCGACCCCCCCACATCGTCCCCATCATGTTTTTTTTGTATATATTTATTTTATTATTATTTATTTATTTATTATTTATTTGTGTGTAAATGTCCGATAGGTTAAGCTTTTGTTAGTGTTTTTTTTTTGATTTGTTGAAGGTAGGCGCATTGCCGAGAAGCAAATCTTGCTGCTTGCGGGCAAGCCAGCGCGCATTGCAGCCGGACAATAGTCCGGTTACAGATAGGTATCCACCGAAACCCAGGGGAGCTCCACTAGGCAGGTTAGGATTAGCCCTGGCAGACAGCAGTATTGCTGCCACGGCTATCCGTCACCTAGGGCCCTACATATATAATTTGAATTAATTTTAATAAATATTTGTCATTGCGCTTTAAAATCGAAATGACTTACTAGTTTCCCATAGGAAGGGGGGAGAGAAGACTGTGAAAGCCTGGAATAGTCAGCTGTGACTTTCCTCCAAGGGCGATAGACCACAAATATTACGCTTTGGTCCATTGTATGGAAGGGTGGGCGCGTCTCTGGTCATTAACACCAGACCAGCAGTAGTTCCACTCAGCTGTAGATTGGTTTTTTGTATGCATGCTTGTGTTTGTTGTTGTCTGTGTTGTGTTATCGATGTTGTTATCGATGTCGTAGCGAACGAGACTGAACTTGTTCGGGATCTGGCTACGAACTGAGGGCATTGGTACCCAGCAAACCATCCCTGGGTACACTCAGCTAGCTGAGGTTGCCCATCGGGAATAATCGGTTCGTAACAGATATGGCGCCCAAGCGAAAACACCAGTGTTTCTGGAGCAGTTCGCGAGATCGGCTTCAGGAACCGGCGTAAAGCGAAGTGCTTTCGTTGGATAATAAAAAAATAAACCGAACGCCGAAGCCTTGTTGGTAATGAGGCTGACCTTCGGGCCTTGAGGAGTTGGTTACTTCACCCGAAGACGTAATCGGCGTGAAGTGGATCGGCCAATCAGGACCTTGGGGACACCTTCATGGGCCAATTGTAGTTTTTGTTCTGTGTCACATTGGTAGTGTAGCTGACCTTCGGGCCTTGAGGAGTCGCGACTTTCACCTGAAGACGTAATCGGAGTGGAATTGCGCAACGAATCGAGACCTTAGGGCCACCTGTATGATCCAATGAGACGCAGAGTTGTTGGCGTTTCGCCACGAGCAACTGCACCAGAGCTGTTCTTAACCAAGTTTGACCTGACCATGCGCGTATGACACGCACGTTTCCCGAGGAACAGTGACGTTTGCGACGTCGCATGGGATGAGAAAGCGTGGCAAGAGCGGCCAAAGAGCTGACCACTCGAATGTGTTGCTCCTTAGCATCCGTGTATGACACGCACGCTCGACGACGAGCAATGACGTTTGCGACTCGGTTTGCGACGGACGATACGACGAGGGCGGCAGCAGTGTAGGGACGAGCTTAAATGTAAAGTAGATTTGTATGTGTTTCCCTCCACTTGTTGCCATCGATGGATTGCCTTCGGTCTGGTGACCCATGGGGCAGAAGGATGTCACCATGCGATGCACCGCCAAGAAGGTTTGTTGGCGGCCGCAAGTGGATTAGGAAATGCAGTCTTTGTGGAAAATCCCTAACTGGGGATCGTCAGTGAAGCTGATGATTCGCCAGTTGGAGGAGGTAATATTTGTTTGTCTCTTGTATGTGAGCCAAAGGAAGGGGGAGAAAAGGCTGTGAAAGCCTGGAATAGTCAGCTGTGACTTTCCTCCAAGGGTGATGGACCACAAATATTACGCTTTGGTCCATTGTATGGAAGGGTGGGCGCGTCTCTGGTCATCAACACCAGACCAGCAGTAGTTCCACTCATATCGATACGAACATCGAAGTGGAAAATACGTCATCGATGTTTACAGTATTTTTCGATACATCGATACATCGACCATACATCAATGTATCGGCAAACCTCAACGATACGGGCTACGGCCTATGCATGGGACTGCCTGCCGATGACTTTTGATATCAGCGATATCAGCTTTTCAATCGCCGTCTCCTTTTTTGTGCTACATTCGCATCGTACGATCTTATCGCATTGTGCGAGCAACGTACGATGTGCCGATTTTTGATTGGCTGCGCTAAGGCAGACGTGTGCATCGGTTTGCGTGTGTGCACCTGTGTGTGCTGTGTGTGCACCTGGTAAGTGAGCGACAAGTCTTATCTTGTTTTATTGTTTTTCTTTAGTTGCTTGCAAATTTTTTTTATTTGTTGAACACCTGCGGCTAGTTGGCAGCGAAATGCCGTCGGTTAAGAAGACTGTTGGCACCGGTGCTGACGTTGAGACGTTGTCTGTGGTTGAGGGGGGGAAGGTGAGGCGGAAGACGGGGCCGGCGATGTCGAAGAAGAAGGTAAGGAGGGCAGCCTCCTTAACCTCTGTCGGCGCGTCGGCAAGTGTAGGCGAGGGCAGCGATGTAGGCAGCAATAGTGCTGCCAATAGCGAATGTTCTATGAGTATGTGTGGGTTCGAAGTGGACCAACCACATTACATCACATCACTGCCACCCTGAGGGGCAATATGAGTACAAAAATTCTGGTGAGTTCAACCCATTTGGCGTCGCGTCCGTGGCTGCATTAGCCATGTGGTAGGCGCAACAAGGATGCCACCTCTCCTTCAGCCCTGCAAATTCAGTGAATGCTCCGAAGTGGGTGCAGTGAGCCCACCACAGTCCCGAGGGACGCGACGCACTAAATCAGTGCAGCTATCGGTGCGGTTTACCACCCCGCCGACCCCCCCACATCGTCCCCATCATGTTTTTTGTATATATTTATTTTATTATTATTTATTTATTTATTATTTATTTGTGTGTAAATGTCCGATAGGTTAAGCTTTTGTTAGTGTTTTTTTTTTGATTTGTTGAAGGTAGGCGCATTGCCGAGAAGCAAATCTTGCTGCTTGCGGGCAAGCCAGCGCGCATTGCAGCCGGACAATAGTCCGGTTACAGATAGGTATCCACCGAAACCCAGGGGAGCTCCACTAGGCAGGTTAGGATTAGCCCTGGCAGACAGCAGTATTGCTGCCACGGCTATCCGTCACCTAGGGCCCTACATATATAATTTGAATTAATTTTAATAAATATTTGTCATTGCGCTTTAAAATCGAAATGACTTACTAGTTTCCCATAGGAAGGGGGGAGAGAAGACTGTGAAAGCCTGGAATAGTCAGCTGTGACTTTCCTCCAAGGGCGATAGACCACAAATATTACGCTTTGGTCCATTGTATGGAAGGGTGGGCGCGTCTCTGGTCATTAACACCAGACCAGCAGTAGTTCCACTCAGCTGTAGATTGGTTTTTTGTATGCATGCTTGTGTTTGTTGTTGTCTGTGTTGTGTTATCGATGTTGTTATCGATGTCGTAGCGAACGAGACTGAACTTGTTCGGGATCTGGCTACGAACTGAGGGCATTGGTACCCAGCAAACCATCCCTGGGTACACTCAGCTAGCTGAGGTTGCCCATCGGGAATAATCGGTTCGTAACAGATATGGCGCCCAAGCGAAAACACCAGTGTTTCTGGAGCAGTTCGCGAGATCGGCTTCAGGAACCGGCGTAAAGCGAAGTGCTTTCGTTGGATAATAAAAAAAATAAACCGAACGCCGAAGCCTTGTTGGTAATGAGGCTGACCTTCGGGCCTTGAGGAGTTGGTTACTTCACCCGAAGACGTAATCGGCGTGAAGTGGATCGGCCAATCAGGACCTTGGGGACACCTTCATGGGCCAATTGTAGTTTTTGTTCTGTGTCACATTGGTAGTGTAGCTGACCTTCGGGCCTTGAGGAGTCGCGACTTTCACCTGAAGACGTAATCGGAGTGGAATTGCGCAACGAATCGAGACCTTAGGGCCACCTGTATGATCCAATGAGACGCAGAGTTGTTGGCGTTTCGCCACGAGCAACTGCACCAGAGCTGTTCTTAACCAAGTTTGACCTGACCATGCGCGTATGACACGCACGTTTCCCGAGGAACAGTGACGTTTGCGACGTCGCATGGGATGAGAAAGCGTGGCAAGAGCGGCCAAAGAGCTGACCACTCGAATGTGTTGCTCCTTAGCATCCGTGTATGACACGCACGCTCGACGACGAGCAATGACGTTTGCGACTCGGTTTGCGACGGACGATACGACGAGGGCGGCAGCAGTGTAGGGACGAGCTTAAATGTAAAGTAGATTTGTATGTGTTTCCCTCCACTTGTTGCCATCGATGGATTGCCTTCGGTCTGGTGACCCATGGGGCAGAAGGATGTCACCATGCGATGCACCGCCAAGAAGGTTTGTTGGCGGCCGCAAGTGGATTAGGAAATGCAGTCTTTGTGGAAAATCCCTAACTGGGGATCGTCAGTGAAGCTGATGATTCGCCAGTTGGAGGAGGTAATATTTGTTTGTCTCTTGTATGTGAGCCAAAGGAAGGGGGAGAAAAGGCTGTGAAAGCCTGGAATAGTCAGCTGTGACTTTCCTCCAAGGGTGATGGACCACAAATATTACGCTTTGGTCCATTGTATGGAAGGGTGGGCGCGTCTCTGGTCATCAACACCAGACCAGCAGTAGTTCCACTCATATCGATACGAACATCGAAGTGGAAAATACGTCATCGATGTTTACAGTATTTTTCGATACATCGATACATCGACCATACATCAATGTATCGGCAAACCTCAACGATACGGGCTACGGCCTATGCATGGGACTGCCTGCCGATGACTTTTGATATCAGCGATATCAGCTTTTCAATCGCCGTCTCCTTTTTGTGCTACATTCGCATCGTACGATCTTATCGCATTGTGCGAGCAACGTACGATGTGCCGATTTTTGATTGGCTGCGCTAAGGCAGACGTGTGCATCGGTTTGCGTGTGTGCACCTGTGTGTGCTGTGTGTGCACCTGGTAAGTGAGCGACAAGTCTTATCTTGTTTTATTGTTTTTCTTTAGTTGCTTGCAAATTTTTTTTATTTGTTGAACACCTGCGGCTAGTTGGCAGCGAAATGCCGTCGGTTAAGAAGACTGTTGGCACCGGTGCTGACGTTGAGACGTTGTCTGTGGTTGAGGGGGGGAAGGTGAGGCGGAAGACGGGGCCGGCGATGTCGAAGAAGAAGGTAAGGAGGGCAGCCTCCTTAACCTCTGTCGGCGCGTCGGCAAGTGAAGGCGAGGGCAGCGATGTAGGCAGCATTAGTGCTGCCAATAGCGAATGCTCTATAAGTATGTGTGGGTTGGAAATGGACCAGCCTCCTAGTTCGGAGGAGGCGACCCCGTTAGTCTGGTGGACTATCTGGCCGAGCAGAAGGTACTCCTTTTCACGCATATTGCGGAAAATGAGCGCCTAAGAGGCCGGTTAGATGAGTGCCGCCGGGCGAGAAGTGTCGTTCGTGACGACGGCATTTTCCGTATGCCGGCCCCTGTGGTTGCTCCTCGGAGCGTGCCCGTCGTCGTCAAAGGAGGTCCCGTGTCGGCAGTGTCGTCTACTCTGGAGGCACCCAGACCAGTTGAGACGTGGTCCGTCGTTGTTCGCAGCAAGACTGCGGGCAAGACATCGAAGGACGTGATTTTGGAACACCTGTGGCTGGTTGGCAGCGATATGCCATCGGTTAAGCCGACTGTTGGCACCGGTGATGACGTTGAGACGTTGTCTGTGGTTGAGGGGGGGGAAGGTGCGGCGGAAGACGGGGCCGGCGATGTCGAAGAAGAAGGTAGGAGGGCAGCCTCCTTAACCTCTGTCGGCGCGTCGGCAAGTGTAGGCGAGGGCAGCGATGTAGGCAGCAATAGTGCTGCCAATAGCGAATGTTCTATGAGTATGTGTGGGTTCGAAGTGGACCAACCACATTACATCACATCACTGCCACCCTGAGGGGCAATATGAGTACAAAAATTCTGGTGAGTTCAACCCATTTGGCGTCGCGTCCGTGGCTGCATTAGCCATGTGGTAGGCGCAACAAGGATGCCACCTCTCCTTCAGCCCTGCAAATTCAGTGAATGCTCCGAAGTGGGTGCAGTGAGCCCACCACAGTCCCGAGGGACGCGACGCACTAAATCAGTGCAGCTATCGGTGCGGTTTACCACCCCGCCGACCCCCCCACATCGTCCCCATCATGTTTTTTTTGTATATATTTATTTTATTATTATTTATTTATTTATTATTTATTTGTGTGTAAATGTCCGATAGGTTAAGCTTTTGTTAGTGTTTTTTTTTTTGATTTGTTGAAGGTAGGCGCATTGCCGAGAAGCAAATCTTGCTGCTTGCGGGCAAGCCAGCGCGCATTGCAGCCGGACAATAGTCCGGTTACAGATAGGTATCCACCGAAACCCAGGGGGAGCTCCACTAGGCAGGTTAGGATTAGCCCTGGCAGACAGCAGTATTGCTGCCACGGCTATCCGTCACCTAGGGCCCTACATATATAATTTGAATTAATTTTAATAAATATTTGTCATTGCGCTTTAAAATCGAAATGACTTACTAGTTTCCCATAGGAAGGGGGGAGAGAAGACTGTGAAAGCCTGGAATAGTCAGCTGTGACTTTCCTCCAAGGGCGATAGACCACAAATATTACGCTTTGGTCCATTGTATGGAAGGGTGGGCGCGTCTCTGGTCATTAACACCAGACCAGCAGTAGTTCCACTCAGCTGTAGATTGGTTTTTTGTATGCATGCTTGTGTTTGTTGTTGTCTGTGTTGTGTTATCGATGTTGTTATCGATGTCGTAGCGAACGAGACTGAACTTGTTCGGGATCTGGCTACGAACTGAGGGCATTGGTACCCAGCAAACCATCCCTGGGTACACTCAGCTAGCTGAGGTTGCCCATCGGGAATAATCGGTTCGTAACAGATATGGCGCCCAAGCGAAAACACCAGTGTTTCTGGAGCAGTTCGCGAGATCGGCTTCAGGAACCGGCGTAAAGCGAAGTGCTTTCGTTGGATAATAAAAAAATAAACCGAACGCCGAAGCCTTGTTGGTAATGAGGCTGACCTTCGGGCCTTGAGGAGTTGGTTACTTCACCCGAAGACGTAATCGGCGTGAAGTGGATCGGCCAATCAGGACCTTGGGGACACCTTCATGGGCCAATTGTAGTTTTTGTTCTGTGTCACATTGGTAGTGTAGCTGACCTTCGGGCCTTGAGGAGTCGCGACTTTCACCTGAAGACGTAATCGGAGTGGAATTGCGCAACGAATCGAGACCTTAGGGCCACCTGTATGATCCAATGGGACGCAGAGTTGTTGGCGTTTCGCCACGAGCAACTGCACCAGAGCTGTTCTTAACCAAGTTTGACCTGACCATGCGCGTATGACACGCACGTTTCCCGAGGAACAGTGACGTTTGCGACGTCGCATGGGATGAGAAAGCGTGGCAAGAGCGGCCAAAGAGCTGACCACTCGAATGTGTTGCTCCTTAGCATCCGTGTATGACACGCACGCTCGACGACGAGCAATGACGTTTGCGACTCGGTTTGCGACGGACGATACGACGAGGGCGGCAGCAGTGTAGGGACGAGCTTAAATGTAAAGTAGATTTGTATGTGTTTCCCTCCACTTGTTGCCATCGATGGATTGCCTTCGGTCTGGTGACCCATGGGGCAGAAGGATGTCACCATGCGATGCACCGCCAAGAAGGTTTGTTGGCGGCCGCAAGTGGATTAGGAAATGCAGTCTTTGTGGAAAATCCCTAACTGGGGATCGTCAGTGAAGCTGATGATTCGCCAGTTGGAGGAGGTAATATTTGTTTGTCTCTTGTATGTGAGCCAAAGGAAGGGGGAGAAAAGGCTGTGAAAGCCTGGAATAGTCAGCTGTGACTTTCCTCCAAGGGTGATGGACCACAAATATTACGCTTTGGTCCATTGTATGGAAGGGTGGGCGCGTCTCTGGTCATCAACACCAGACCAGCAGTAGTTCCACTCATATCGATACGAACATCGAAGTGGAAAATACGTCATCGATGTTTACAGTATTTTTCGATACATCGATACATCGACCATACATCAATGTATCGGCAAACCTCAACGATACGGGCTACGGCCTATGCATGGGACTGCCTGCCGATGACTTTTGATATCAGCGATATCAGCTTTTCAATCGCCGTCTCCTTTTTGTGCTACATTCGCATCGTACGATCTTATCGCATTGTGCGAGCAACGTACGATGTGCCGATTTTTGATTGGCTGCGCTAAGGCAGACGTGTGCATCGGTTTGCGTGTGTGCACCTGTGTGTGCTGTGTGTGCACCTGGTAAGTGAGCGACAAGTCTTATCTTGTTTTATTGTTTTTCTTTAGTTGCTTGCAAATTTTTTTTTATTTGTTGAACACCTGCGGCTAGTTGGCAGCGAAATGCCGTCGGTTAAGAAGACTGTTGGCACCGGTGCTGACGTTGAGACGTTGTCTGTGGTTGAGGGGGAAGGTGAGGCGGAAGACGGGGCCGGCGATGTCGAAGAAGAAGGTAAGGAGGGCAGCCTCCTTAACCTCTGTCGGCGCGTCGGCAAGTGAAGGCGAGGGCAGCGATGTAGGCAGCATTAGTGCTGCCAATAGCGAATGCTCTATAAGTATGTGTGGGTTGGAAATGGACCAGCCTCCTAGTTCGGAGGAGGCGACCCCGTTAGTCTGGTGGACTATCTGGCCGAGCAGAAGGTACTCCTTTTCACGCATATTGCGGAAAATGAGCGCCTAAGAGGCCGGTTAGATGAGTGCCGCCGGGCGGGAAGTGTCGTTCGTGACGACGGCATTTTCCGTATGCCGGCCCCTGTGGTTGCTCCTCGGAGCGTGCCCGTCGTCGTCAAAGGAGGTCCCGTGTCGGCAGTGTCGTCTACTCTGGAGGCACCCAGACCAGTTGAGACGTGGTCCGTCGTTGTTCGCAGCAAGACTGCGGGCAAGACATCGAAGGACGTGGTCGAAAAGGTGGTGAAGGAGGTGTGGCCAACCCTGGGCGTCCGGGTGTTCTCGATGAAGCCGTCACAAGATGGAGGAGCGATTATACGCACTCCATCCAAGGTGGAGAGGAAAAAGTTAGCGGAGAACGCTAAGTTTGGTGAGTGTGGTCTTGAGGTGAGTGTGAACGAGAAGTTGGGACCAAAAGTTGTGGTGCAGGGCGTTCATTCTCAAATCACTCCTGACGAGTTCATGAGTGATCTTTATGAGATGAACCTCAAGGAGACGATGTCGCCTGAGGCCTTTAGAAAAGGCGTCCGAATGGTGAGCAAGCCGTGGTCGGTGAATGGTGGGGCTACGGTCAATGTTGTGTTGGAGGGCGATGGCAAAGCCATTGGCTCTCTGCTCGATGTTGGCCGTTGCTATATTAAGTGGTTCTCTTTCCGACTAAGGAATTTTGACCCAGTAGTAGGCTGCTTCCGATGCAGGGCTAAGCAGGACGTCTGCCGTCGCTGCGGCCAGGTGGGCCATCGGGTGGCTAAGTGCAGCAATGCTCTTAGTTGCCGCAATTGTGCTTTTAAAGGGATGCCTTCGGAACATATGATGATGTCTCCGGCATGCCCGGTATACAGTGCGATTGTTGCGAGGGCCAACGCTAGACATTAATATGGCTAGCAAAGTATTCCAGTTGAATTGCCAGGGGTCATACGCTGTAATGTGCGACGTAGGCAATATGATGTGTGAGAGGGGCAACGTCGTGGCCCTGCTTCAGGAACCGTATGCAACTAATGGTTGTGTACGGGGATTGCCAGCAGGGCAAATGCGGCGGTTGTGGTAAATGAGGTCGGTATTGAGTGCACCTTGGTGAACTCAACCGATAGAGGTGTGTGCGTGTGCTTGAGTGGCAGGTTTGGTAGGATATATGTGGCGAGCGTATATTGCGCGTTCGGGGAACCCCTCGAGCCGTATATTGCGTATGTGGATGAGGTGCTACTACTGGCGAGTAGCCAACCAATCATCCTCGGGCTAGATGCGAATGCATCGTCCCCGATGTGGTTCAGTAAGATATCCAGACTCGTGTCTGGTTATCCGAACCTCATACGGGGTGAGATGCTGGCTGAGTGGGCCGTCTGCCGAAATGTTCGGTTCGTCAACGAACCCAGTGAGTGGTACACGTTTGATAGCGTGAATGGGAAGAGTGACATTGATGTCACTCTTGTAAATGGGGCAGCAATGGGTGTGTACACTTTTAGCTGGTGTGTGTTGGGCGGTTTCGGTATCAGTGATCACAATCCCATTGAGATTGTTTTCACTTATGCCGAAACCCAGAATGAGAGTGTGGGGGTAAATTACTGGCGTACGCATGGTGTGAGTTGGGCCCAATATGGGCTATTGGTTAGGGAGGAGGCTCTGCAAGTCCCGCACAGCACTTTTAGTGCAATGAGCGTGGATGAGCAGGTCGTCAGTGTTAATGGGTGGGTCACGTGTGTCAATGACCGCTTGCTGAGGAGGAGCCGAAAGGCAAATCTTAAGCGTGTAAAGTGGTGGACCCGTGAGTTAGGCGTTATGCGGAGGTCGCTTAGAGCCCTAAGGAAACGATTCCAAAGAGCACGGGCGGCCAATGATGATAACGCTGCCCAGCTTGGGGCTGAGTATGGTCGGCGTAGTCGAGTGGCGCGCATTCTTAGAGCGCAATAGGGACGACCCCTGGGGTCGTATGTCCTAGACGTCTTTGTGGACTTCAGGGGTGCGTTCGACTACCTGAGCTGGGCGAGTATGATTAGGAGGTTGAGTGAATGTGGCTGTCGGGAGATTGCTCTGTCGCAGAGCTATTTCTCCGGCAGAACTGCAGTATCAGTAGGTCGACGTGAGAGCGTCGCTGTTGACGTTGTACGTGGTTGTCCTCAGGGCTCCATCTGTGGTCCATTCATTTTGGAACCTCATGATGGACCCTCTGTTATGGCAGCTTGACAGTATCTGCAAATGCTGTGCATATGCAGATGACTTACTGATCATGGTTGAGGGGCGATCGCGTGCTGAGATTGAGGCAAACGCTGTGGAGTGTTTGCGCATTGCTTGCGAATGGGGCAACAGTGTAGGAGTTGGTCTGGCAATGGACAAGACGGTGACAATGCTGCTTAAGGGCAGATTGGCCGCTAGTGGACCTCCGGTTGTCAGGCTCGGAAGCGCCAGTATAGGGTATGTTAAGGAGGTAAGGTACCTTGGCATAACCATCGGTGAGAGAATGAGCTTTATGCAACATCTCACAGTTCTCAGAGCGCGACTGCTTGGAGTGGTTGGACAATTGCGCCGAATTTTGAGAAGTGAATGGGGCCTGAGCAGGCGCACAGTGCGTGCCATATATGATAGTCTGTTTGTTGCTTGCGCAGCATATGGATCGTCTGTGTGGTACAAAACTGCTGCGACTGTTGCGGGCAGAAAGAATGTGCTGGCTTGCCAGCGTGTGATTCTGTTAGGGTGCATACCTGTATGTCGCACCTGTCTGACTGGCAAGCCAGATGGGATGCAAGTGAGAATGGGCGGGTCACTCACCAATACATTCGTGAAGTCACGTTTGTAGCCAGCCGACCAGACTTTGGTTCCAACCTTAGCCTTGGATTCCTTTTGACTGGCCATGGTTCGTTGAATGCGTTTCTGCATTGGCGGACAGTCTGGAAAGCCCTTGTGGTCTGGCACAGGAGACATGGCAGCATGTGCTCTGCGAGTGCCCGGTGTATGGGGCATGAATGAATGAATGAGTGCATGTGGGATGAATGGGGGGGAAATATGAATGATGATGGATGGCTACGAACTGAGGGCATTGGGACCTTGAAAACCATCCCTGGGTACACTGAGCTAGCTGAGGTTGCCCACCGGGAATAATCGGCTCGTAACAAACATCAATGTTGGACAAAAAATATCGATACTAACATCGAAGTGGAAAATACGTTATCGATGTTTACAGTATTTTTCGATACATCGACGATACATCAATGTATCGGCAGACCTCTACGATACGGTTACGGCCGATGCATGGGACTGCCTGCCGATCTCTCCCCCGAGGAACTCACCAACACTCATCTGACCCAGAGGACCAGTTGCGTATTGACTGTCGGAGCGTGTAGACGTGTCGCGGACAGCGTGACTATTGATATCAGCGATATCAGCTTTTCAATCGCGGTCTCCTTTTTGTGCTACATTCGCATCGTACGATCTTATCGTATTGTGTGAGAAACGTACGCTGTGCCGATTTTTGATTGGCTGCGCTAAGGCAGACGTGTGCATCGGTTTGCGTGTGTGTGTGACTTTAATAACATCCGCTAGTTCATTAATCAGCATACCCATTTCGGCAAGCGTTTCAGCTAGCGACTCAGGAATGCGATCATCAGCCTGAGAGACCACCAAATCCGGAACCGTTTTAATTGGTTGCGTCGGTGGCGGAGTCCTCGGCATCTTTCCTGACTTGGCGAACGCCTGTTCACCGTCAGTTGAGGTATCCACCCGCAAGCCAAGCGAGGTGGAAGCCTGAGGCGGAGGTGGCGTGGCCTTCGACGACAGAGCGCTTACACCCACGGTCAGCTTATCGCCCGCCATCTCCGAGTCCAGAGCTGTCCAACGAAGGCCAAGTATTTCCCCTTGACAGGCGCTCGATGGGAGGTATACCGCTCCGACTCGGTCACCAGAGCCCCTTTTTCCGGTACCGACAAGGCGGAGAGGTTGGTTATAACCAGATCCGAGGTCTTTAACCTAATTACAGCTCAGGTTCGGAGATTGTTCGTCAGACTTCGGAAGCCTAAAAGTATGCACCTCTAAAATAAAAAAGTCGCAGACTTCTTGTTCCAGAAAGCACCAATAGATGGCGCACTTTCTGGCTCAGTTTGCGTTCCCACGACGCAAAAAAGAGTCAGCTTACGCAGGGTAGCTTTGGTATTATCAGCTGATAAACCAAAACAAAGATTTTTCCCACGATGGACCGACACTAAAAAGTGTATCGGCGCGTAAAGTCTAATGGGAGAGAAAGTCCTGAGTTATTTTCACTCAAACTCTCTCCCACACACACTCAGAGGACAAAAAACCGCCCAGATATTAGGATAAATTAATATCACTTGCAATGGAATCGGCACCAACCGTGAGTAACCAGATGAGCCTGGCTTCCACTACAATCTTTCCACTTGTTTTTTACAGATAATTATAAGTGATTTAGCACAAAATGTGATAAAAACGCGGAGCACTTTGAAAACGCGTGTGTTACTCAGAATAGATCAACACCGTGTCGCGTGTGTGTGTGTGTGTTTTTTTTTTATTTTTTTTTTTTTTCTTTTTTTATATTCATTTATTGCCAGTATAAGTTAGAAACATAGTTTAGTTATATGTAAGCTTCTCGCCAATCCAAACGCACTAGTACACGATTAAGAGGTTAAGAGATTTGAGGTAGGAGCAGAGATAGTTACTGAGCACCACGATTCGCGGTACGGCCGTCAAGCAATGCTTCGCGAACCGTTTGGTACTCAGTTAATCTCCTTAGCTCAGCCCTCTCCTACGGTTGTCGTCTAATCGCAGGGTCCGCATAACGTTTACTGCGAAATCGTCTACTGTGGCCCAAACCGCTTCGGAGTTCAGCATGCCCGGAACCAAGCTACGGAAGTTTGGTTGTTCGCCCAGTGCCAGCTCGATGCGCGCACGGAGGGATGAAAACCGAACGCAATCGAATAAAACATGTTCTGCGTCTTCTGTTGCATCAGGGCATGCTGGACAAGAGTCGTCGGTGTCGTGGCCGAATCTTTTCAGATAGCTCCGGAAGCACCCGTGTCCTGTGAGGAGCTGCGTTAGGTAGAAGTTGACTTGTCCATGTCTTCTGTGAATCCATGGGAGCAAACTTGGGATCAGCTTGTGGGTCCAGCGCCCTTTGGATGAATTGTCCCAACGTCTTTGCCAGCGGGTGATGGAGGAGATTCTAGCATCCTGAATGCTCGTTCCTGAACGATGCTCTAATGATCTCGCACCCAAGTTCATCCATGCAGCTTCCGCTTCAAAAACCAGCTCTTCGATTGGGACCATGCCAGCAACCACATAAGCCGCATCATCAGAGACAGTCCTGAAGGCACTACAGACCCTAAGGGCTCCCAGCCGGTAAACACCTTGAATCTCCCGCCGATAGCTTTTGACACGAATTGCTTTGGCCCAAATAGGGGCCGCATAGAGGATGACAGACTTAACAACGCTGGCCAGAAGAAGACGAGTATGTTGTCTGGGACCTCTTACATTTAACAGAAGTCTGCTTAGGGCAACAACGGTCGAGCTTGCCTTTTTATGGACTGACTGCAAGTGCTCCTTGAGACAAAGTCTCGTGGCCAGCATCACTCCCAGGTATTTGATCGCCCTGGACGAGCTGATAGTGGTACTACCAACTGTCACCTTGGCTGTCTCGATCTTCTTCCTGCTACTGATTAACACCGCCTCCGTTTTTTCCTCCGCTAGTTGAGGCCCAGCTTCGGACAGCCAGTTATGGGCAGCAGCGATGGCGGCGCTGCACCTACATTCCGTCTCTGACAGAGTTTTGCCGACAGTAATAAGCGCAACGTCATCAGCGAATCCGATCATGTGGACACCGGTTGGGAGTGGAACTCTTAGTATGCCGTCGTACATTACATTATGCACAGAGCCCTGTGGGACACCCGCTGAGATTGCGTGATTTCGCTTTCCATTGGAGGTGTTGTAGCAGAGTATTCTGTTTGAAAAGTAACTCTTTCATAGCTGTTGGAGGTAGTGGGGAATTCCAAAGTATTCGAGTGCATGGAGTATCCTATCCCATCTTGCGCAATTGAATGCGTTCTTTACGTCGAGGGTGACCACAAGGCAATACTCCTTGGAGCGCCCTTTCCATCTGGTGCCTCGTATAGCCTCCTCCGCGATCTCTTTCACTCTCTGTAAAGCGTCAACTGCTGACCTCGCTTTGCGGAACCCAAATTGGTTTGAGGACAGGTCTCCAGCTCTCTTTAAGGCTTCATCAATCCGTGTACAGATTATCTTTTCGTACACTTTGCCTAGTCCGTCCAAGAGGCATATAGGTCGGAAGGCAGAAGGATCGTCTGTGGATCTGCCCGGCTTCGGGAGAAGTAGCAGGTTTTGGATCTTCCAGATGTTAGGGAACGTTTGTTCAATTAGGCATTTATTGAACAACTCAGCGAAGAATTCGGGATGCAAAGCAAGAGAAGTTTTGATGGCGCAGTTGGGGATGCCATCAGGACCCGGTGCACAGTAATTCTTCAGGTTTCTTCCAATTATACTTATTTCCTCGGGTGAAACTCTACTAAAGCCTGCGAGAGTATTCGACTGCCTTGGTGGATGAGAAGGTAGTGCCGCGAAAGGGTCAGGGTGTAGTGGGAAGAGGATTTCCACAATCATCCTGACCTCTGCCTCTTCGGTGGGCGATTTGAGATTCCCAGCGTCAACTCGTTTGACGATAGTCTTATAGGCTTTGCCCCAGGGATCACTGTCCGCAGAGTCGCAAAGCTCAAGGTAACAAGCTCTCTTACTCTCTCGAATCTGCAGTTTTAGGTCTCTCCTTGCTGCCTGATACTCATGTTGTCTCTCGCTGAAGTTGGCTGTCCCACGAGATCTCTGATATCGTCTTCTAGCCTGAAGGCAACGTTGACGTGCCGCTGCAATAGAGTCATTCCACCAGTATGCAGGCGCTTTACGGCTCTGGAACAGGCTCCTGGAAGACATGCTCATGTCGCACGCAGTGGTGATCTGAGAGATGGCTGCTCTAGCGCACGAATCGGCGTCGCCCGTTATCAATTCCAGCCGCAGAGCTTCTGCAAAGGCCGTACTCCTAAAGGTATTCACCCTGAACTGCTTTCCTATTGTACGAGCATTCCGACCAGTAGACGCTCCACTGCCAATCTTACATAGGATTGCAGAATGGTCGATTCCCGTGTAGCCTTCCGATATTGACCATTCAATGCACCTAGCAAGTGATGCTGAGGCCAACGTTAGGTCAATGATGGAACCCGCTCCAGCTCGGCTAAAAGTTTGCGTATTGCCTTGGTTCAGGAGGTGAATGTCCAGCGTTGCGAATATTTCAAGTAGAGCATGCCCTCTTGCATTGGTCCTGGGGCAACCCCACTCTCTCGCCCAAGCATTAAAGTCGCCTGCAATTATGATTGGGTGAAGATCCCTGGCATCTTCAGCTATGTTCTCCAGAATATTTGTGAATGCCGGCAGCTGAAGGCTGGGAGCCAAGTAACAGCTATATATGTACACATTATTCATTTTTGCCCATACAAATCCTTCGCCACTCCTAATGTCAGATAGCAACATTGGCGATCCTCCACATGCCCATAGCGCTGCTTTACCCGTAGAATCCATGGCCCAAGTTCGTGGTGTGTGTGTGTGTGTGTTTTTTTTTTTTTTTTGTTTTGCATGGTGCGCCATGCGGGATGGTAATCTTCAAAAGATGTATACGGCCCGTACCGTAAAACATGCTGGACTTGCCACTAGGACGGCACAAACCAACTAAACCCACCCCTACACTCCACACACAACCCCGCGGTATCACCGTTAAGTATTACTTCACGGTGGTTGGGAAGAGCCACCATTAGGCTCTCGCCTGGTAGTTTCCTAGTCTACCTCCTCTTCTCTACGGATTCTTTCCCGTCTTCTCAGGTCCTTTTGGATGCTTATGATAACTCGGCTAAGGTGTAGACAGTTTGCATCCGTCTCCAACATGAACCCCACTAACAGCGACGGGGTGGGGATTCCACTCGTCATCCCACTGTATCTGCTACAGTGGTACATGGTATGCTCAGGATCCTCGTGTTGCAGAGAACATTCCGAGCAGTACGAACTTGCTTCATGTCGGAACCTACATAAATAGAACCTATAACCTCCATGTCCAGTTAAAAACTGGGAAGTATGAAAGTTTGAAGCCCCCCTCTGCCTACCTATCCACTCTCTGACATTGGGAATCAGCCTAAAAGTCCATCTTCCGTTTGTCGATGAGTTCCACCTATGCTGCCATGCGGTAAGCGTTGCGTCCCGCTCGTCCCTTTGGGCGATGTTTAGTTCGGACACTGTCATACCCCCCCTTTTCCTTTCATAGACTGCATGCATCTCCTTTGCTAAGAGATCTATGGGAATCATGCCTGCAAGCACTAAGGCCGCATCTTCCGAGATCGTTCTGAACCCGAAAATCACCCTTAATGCACTTAGACGATAAGGCGCCGCTAATTTTCTCCTAAGTTCCTTACTCCTATCAAGTGACGTGGCCCAAATTGGAGCTGCGTAGAGCAGCACGGAGGCTACGACCCTACCTAAGAGAAGACGCGTTTCCTGCCTAGGCCCTCCTATATTAGGCAGCATTCGAGAAAGCGCTGCCTGCAGCTTGGAGGCCTTCTGACTAACATAAATAATATGCTGCTTGAAACTAAGTCGATTATCTAACATGACGCCCAGGTACTTTAGAGATGTCGTCGATCTGATCCAGACACCTCCTACCTGAACGGTCATATACTCGACTACCTTCCTGCTTGTAAATAGCACAGCCTCTGTGGGTGTGTGTGTGTGTGTGTTTTTTTTTTTTTTTTTTTGTATAGGGAAAAAAAGCATTAAAAGCCGGAGTCTGGGACTTCCACCCAGTAAAACCACCCCTACTCTACGGATCCCTCTCGTGGTACCACTGCAAAGTATGACTTCGCGAGGGGGAGATGGCATGAAAGCCGTCACTAGGTACTATCTAGGATTCGAACTATGATTGCGCAGTCTTTCAGCGCGACGCAGGGATTTTATTATGTGTGCTGCCATTGTGCAAACTGCATTCCAGTTGGTTTGTGAGCTTGTTAATATATCTAGACAGTTGTTAACTGTGAAGGGTCGCCCAATTTTTGAACTTAGCTCTTCCCGTTCGGCAAGGAATCTCGGACAGACAAAAAAGACATGTTCTGCGTCTTCTATGGTCCGCGCACAGTGTGTACAAAACGGATCCGTCTCGTGCTTAAATCTATGTAAATAGAATTTGAAACACCCATGTCCCGTCAATAGTTGGGTCAGGTAATAGTCCGACTGTCCGTGACGCCTACTAGTCCATACTCGTATGTCCGGGATGATCTTTCGCGTCCATGCTCCAGCGCTGGCGGAATGCCAGCGAGCTTGCCACTGTTGTATGGTTTGTGGCCGCTGTGGTGCTCTGCGGCGGTCCTCCCGCACTAGCAGGTCTAGCGGGGGCATTCCAGCTAGTACCAAGGAAGCGTCCTCCGAGACAGTCCGATATGCGCTTATCGTCCGGAGCGCACATCTGCTGTAGGTAGCTCTGCAACCACGGCTATAGGTCTGCACCCTCATGGCTGGGGCCCATATTGGGGCTGCTTACAGTATAATTGACCGGACCACTTGGCAAATTAGCTGCCTGCTGCGCTGTCGTGGTCCGCTGGTGTTCGCCATTATTCTGGATAGCGCGTTGGTGGCGCTGCCCGCCTTCTTTGCCACGTGGTTCAGATGGTGGCTGAAGCTGAGCCTGTGGTCAATCATGACCCCGAGATACCGAACAGAAGGAGTTGATATTATCGTGCTGGTACCCACGATTATCTGTGCCGATTCCACCTTCTTTCTACTACTTATTAGCACAGCATCGGTCTTGTGTGCAGCTAGCCTTAATCCGTTTGCTGACAGCCACTGCATGGCTAGACGTATGGTCTCGTTGGTGGCATCCTCGACTTGCTGTTTTTCCTTGGCCACTGCTACTATGGCAACGTCGTCGGCAAAGCCCACTATGGTGCAGCTTGGCGGTGTGTTTAGTCTGAGTATGCCATCATACATTACGTTCCATAGCAGCGGCCCTAGCACCGAGCCCTGGGGGACTCCACCCGTTATGGGGTGCCTGCGCCGACCAGCCGAGGTGTCGTAGTAGAGGACTCTGTCTTTGAAGTAGCTTGCTACCAGGTTCAGGAGGTACTCCGGGACGCGTAGGTTACGTAGTGCCTGTAGTACTATCGGCCAGCTAGCAGAGTTGAACGCGTTTTGGACGTCCAGTGTCGTTAGTAAGCAATATTGCTTCTCGCCTCCTCTCCATCTTGTGCCTGCTATCGCGTCACGTGCCATGTTCACTACCTTTCTGATTGCGTCCACAGTGCTTTTGCGCTTACGAATCCCAAACTGTTGCTCCGATAATCCTCTTACGCGCTCCAAGTGTTCCTCAATGCGATCGCAGATGATACGTTCGAACAACTTGCCCGCCACGTCCAACATACACAGAGGTCTGTATGCTGAGGGGTCTGCAAGGTCTTTACCGGGCTTAGGTAGCAGCAGTAACCTCTGGAATTTCCAACAGCTGGGAAAGGTCCCCTGGGAGGCACATTCATTGAACTCTTCTGCGAATCTATCAGGCCGCGCACTCGCCAGCGCTTTAATAGCCTCCGGCGGAATGCCATCCGGGCCAGCTGCTTTGCCATTTTTGACCGTCGGCAGTGCCTGGAGGACCTCACAGGCATTAATTTGTGGGAACACTGGCCCAACTGCGATCGGCTCATGTCGCAGGGGCGGCTGTTCCGGGAAGAGCGTTGCTACAATGGCTTCGAGCTGCTGTGGGCAACTGGGAGACGGGATCCTAGCTAGCTTTCCCATTACGAGCTTATACGCCAGCCCAAACGGTTGAGTATCTGCTTCATCGCAAAGTTGGCTCCAGCACTGTGCCTTGCTCTTCTTTATAATACTGTTGAGGAGAAGACGTTTGTTGCGAAAAACTTCTCGGGCTTCGTTGCCGGTCGTCTGCCTCCTAGTGTCTTCGGGGTGCCTGTGCATCTGTCTCATCGCCCTTTGGAATACTCGCCTGGCAGAATGACACTCCCTGCGGGCTTCTTCAATCTCTGCGTTCCACCAGTGCACAGGTTTGTGCTTCCTTATGCCACGTTTCTTCCTCGACATCGCCGCATCACAGGCCTTACTTATCGCGCCCATCAGCTGACTGATGCGGTCGTCTCCAGATGTTGTGGTTGAGTGCTGGTCAAACGTTATCAGCATTGATTCCGTGTCAATCTCCCTGGTATCCCACTCCGTATGGGACCGAGTGATGGGTGCTCGAGGAAGCTGCTGGCCTATGGTGGTCACGAGTGCCCGATGATCGCTATGTGTGTATATGTCGGACACATACCATTTCGAGCGTCTTGCTAGCTGGGGGCTTGCAAAGGTCAGGTCTAATATGGAGCCGTATCCTCCTTTTTTGAAAGTGTACTTTTGTCCGGAGTTCAGTAGTACCACGTCGAGGTTCACAAGAGCGTCCAGCAGGGCATTCCCTCGCGGGTTAGTGGTTCGACTGCCCCACTCTGTCGCCCAGGCATTGAAGTCTCCGGCGATGACGACGGGGTTATGAGCGCGTGCATCAGTGGTCAGGCAGTCTAGGGCTCTCGCGTATTCATCCAGGGACAAGCTAGGCGCCAAGTAGCAGCTGTACCAGAAGATGCCAGCTATTTTTGCCCTGGAGAACCCAGCTTCGGAGTGCCGGTCCGTCATCTGAAGGGGGGGGAATCCGCAACTCCAGATAGCGGCGCCACCGCCTTGGCTTTGCAGACATCCTCCGGTCTTGCAGAGAATGTCTCACTTAGGACTGCAACATCGATCTTGGTCTCCCTCGCTGTCTGTGTGAGCAGGTCGTGTGCGGCCCGACAGTGGTTGAGGTTCAGCTGGAGTATTTTAAGATGCCCCGACATTGTTTACGGCGTTTATATATCTCGGACAAGATCTGCTGAGGGTGTGATGTTCCACTTGTTTGTCGCCCGCACGTGTGCACAGGATACAGGCTGGTTTTGCCGTACACCCTTTGGATGCGTGCTGATCTTCCCCCCAGTTGAAGCACTTGCCGGCCATGTGGAACTTGCTTCGACATCTTGCAGCGATGTGGCCAAAGGAGAGGCATTTGAAGCACCTTCGTGGCTCGATATTCTGTCGGATTCGGCAGACAGCCCAGCCAATCCGTATTTTTTCTAAAGCCAGCAGGGCCTTTCCAGAAATTTTCGGCATTAGTATCCTTGCCGTCTTTGTGCCTCTGTAAGCAGCCCTTAGTTTTATGGCTGTGTCACTGCTGGTGGTTGCTCCCAGCTGCACATGAATAGCGTCTAGGACATCCTCTGGGGTCGACCACTCCGGCAAATCCCTTATCTCTAGAGACATTCTCTCAGAGATTGTTTTAACTTGTGCTGTCTCCCCCAGTGCTGTTTGTACAGCCACACGTAGTTTGTCTGTGGCTTTGTCACCGGCCTTTTCCATTTGCAGAAGTAACTCTCCCGCTGCTGTGCGTCGTATTTTTGATACATTTTCCTTGTATCCTTGTAACGATACGTCCGTCTGTACCGCTCTTAATACGGCTGCATATGATGCATTGTCTTTGCATTTTACCAGCACCGCGTCCGGTCCGCTGACTCGCTGCTTGGCGATAGAACGACTACGCGTCTTCTTGGGCCTGCGATCTGCTTCGTCAGTCCTTTCTGCTGTACCATTCGTGGCCTTATGTTGGCGTTTGTCCAGTTTCTTGTCCATCTTTTTGGAGGCCGAATGCACTACTGCTATTGCACGCGGGTTGGCGGTGAGGTTGCTGCATCCGTTGCCTTTCGTCGTGCACCTCGGTCGCAAGTTAGGCATTCGCTGGCCTGCTTAGTCATCTCTGTCAGCTTCTCGGAGAGTGCTAGTTGTATGTTCTTCATCCGCACCAGAGAATCTTTCATCGCCTGGTTAATGTGCCTTACTGCGGGCTTCTTTCTGGGGCGGTTTTCTGGGGTTCGATTTTATACGGCCCCTTTTCGGCGTGTCCGAATCGTCTGCCTTGCGTCCTGATGAGAGAGGATCCCCTCTTAGCCCCTCTGACACTGGGATGGCCTTCTCGGTGGCGGACTTGCCTCTTTGGCGCTCTTCTTTGGCGAAGGCTTGCGCGCTTCGATCATCGGTTCCTCTGCTGTCAGAACCGGTATCGCAGGTTCTCCGTAATTGGTATTTTTTTTGTGTTTTTTTCTGTGTTTATGTTATTTATGGTGTGTTTGGTAATTAATGGTGGTGATCTCATCATTTCGTGTAATTTGGGGCCCCCCCTTTAGGTCCGTTATTGCTGGCCGCGATGTGCAGTCGCCTATTTGACCCCGTGGGTGTCTTTCCATGGAGTGAGGTCCACGCGAGGGTTGACCCAGGGCCTTATGAGCTCCTGGGTTCAGAGCCAGGTCGGCGCTAATCAGGACAGCATCAACTGAACCTGCACGGCCAGTTTAGTGGCAGCGGGTAGCAAGCGTTTCCCAAGGCCTGCCAAGGTTTTAACGGGGCGGAGGCGGGCGCAGCATTAGCCCAGCAGCCATTTCAGCGCGATGTCACTCGGCTTACTCAGGTGCTGGAATACTGCGAACCGTCAGCACATATCGTCAAATTTAGGAATCGGTGGTCCAGCAGGTCTATCATTGAGTCACCTACTGGGCTCGGCAACTCAATTCGCCTCTTGCATTCGCCACCCTTCTACCGGGTGGTAGTTGGGCGCCCGGGTGCCACCACGTGGAGGCTCTAGTCAGCGTGACTAGAGTGCTGACAAGGTCAGCATGCAAGTAGACTTGAGGTGGCATTTGCCAGTATCACGCTGGCTTCACCAAGTTGAAACAATCAGTCGCTTTCGCCTGGTGATCGCCGCCCCCTTGGCCCCCTGTGTGTGTGTGTGAGTGGGTTTTTTTTTTTTTTTTTTTTTTTTTTTTTATTCCTTTATATCTACTAATTATAATCTACAGATTTTAATTTAACTATTTAAATATTTTGACGCTAGAATACTGTAAGGAAACCGTCACTCCTGCGGGTGACCGTGAAGTATTGCTTCGCAGGATGTTGTGGTTCCCCTACTGTAATCGCCGACGTTCACGCTCTAGGGCGCGTAGTGCTTTCGCTGTTGTTTCCGCAAAAAGAGACACTGCATCCCAATTACTTCTACTGGAGAGCATGATGGGTACCAGGTTGTCCTCTGTGATCTCGCTCCCCACGGAAGCAGCAAGTTGGGTTCTCGTCTCGTGGAATCGCCCGCATTGGAAGATGAAATGCCTAGCATCTTCCTCTACTCCTACGCCACACCAAGTACAGTCGTTAGCCTCCTCGTGTCCAAATCGTCGAAGGTATGCTCTGAAACAACCATGACCGCTGAGAAATTGCGTTAAATAGAAATTTACTGACCCGTGTTTACGATCCCTCCATGATCCTATGTCCGGTATCAGGGTGTGCGTCCAGCGGCTCTTTAATGAGGCATCCCAACTGGCTTGCCATCTCGATATACTGGCGGCTCGACTTGCTCTTCCGCTACTTCCCGTTGGTAGGTGTGTTTCCCGTTGCTCCCTAATGAGTTCCTCAATGGGGATCATTCCAGCCAGCACTAAGGCAGAATCCTCTGACACAGTCCTGAAGGCAGAACACACACGAATTGCGCAGAGTCGGTATGTTGCTTTAATTCCCACGTTAAACGCTGAGGCCCAGATAGGAGCAGCGTAGAGTATTATAGATCTTACTACGCTCATGACCAGCAGACGTCTCTGTTGTTTCGGGTCTCGTGTGTTCATCAGCATACGGGATATTGAACTACACGATGTCGCCGCTTTCTGGTGAACATATGCTAGGTGTTCTCTATAGCAAAGTCTAGTGTCTATCATGACGCCTAGATACCTGATTGCCCGCTTGGATTTAATCGTGACTTGACCAACCTTGATATGCGCAGTCTCGACCTTTTTGCGACTACTAATCAGCACGGCCTCAGTTTTATGTGCTGCCAACTCCAACCCTGCTTCATTGAGCCAATTATGAATTCGAGTTATGCTCTCGTTGCAGGTTTCCTCAGTTTGTTTTAGGTCTTTTGCAACTGTGACAAGCGCAATATCGTCGGCAAAACCAATAAGCTCGGAATGGTCTGGTAGATTGACCCGTAGTATGCCATCGTACATCGTGTTCCATAATAGGGGGCCCAGGACCGATCCTTGAGGAACACCTATAGATACTTCGTGTGTACACGGTCCTGTGATGGTGTCGTACAAGAGTTGCCTTCCGCTGAAATAGCTTTGGATCATTCTTAAAAGATATGGTGGTACCCCAAATTCTACGAGCGCATCTATTACTTTATCTGGTCTTGCCGAGTTAAAAGCATTCTTCACGTCGAGCGTCGTTACAATGCAGTACTGCTTGCTACCACCTTTCCATCGGGTGCCTTGTATAGCATTTGACGCAGCTTTAGTCACTTTCGATATTGCGTCGATTGTCGACTTTGCTTTGCGGAATCCGAACTGGTTTGCTGAAAGCCCTCCTGACTGGTCGATGGCCGCTTGTATTCTATTGGCCATCAGCTTCTCGAGCACTTTTCCCATCGTGTCCAAAAGGCATATCGGTCTATATGCAGATGCGCAGTTGGGAGCTTTCCCCGGCTTAAGCAACAATAACAACTGTTGTTTTTTCTAGCATGTGGGGAATACTCCTTCGGTGAAGCACTTTGTATAGACATCTGCGAAGACTCCAGCTTGGAGAGTAAGGGCCAGCTTGACAGATCTGTTAGGGATTCCATCTGGGCCAGGCGCTTTGTTTGCCTTTAAATCTCTGGCAGCGGTTATTATCTCCTCCACAGATACAGCTTCAACGTTTCTGTTCTCTTGGGTTACCAGTTGTGATACTATGTTCCGTAAACTCTGTATAGGGAATAGGGTCTCCACTATATTTTTAAGTTGAAGTTCATCCGTTGGTATGGCCTGCTTGCCAGCAAAAATCCTTTTTACAACCGTCTTGTATGCCTTTCCCCATGGATCACGATCGGCGGAGTCGCAAAGTTCTAAGAAGAGATTCCTCTTACTCGTGCGTATTGCCTTTTTTAGATCTCTTCGCGCCGTTCTGTACGCTAGCTGTTTCTCCTGGAACGAAGATGTTCCACGGGATCTCTGATAGCGTCTGTTAGCTATCAAACAATTGGATCTTGCTGCAGCAATTTCATCGTTCCACCAGTGTGTAGGAGCATGATGTCTGCGGTAGATCTTCCTCGCCTGCATACTTCGATCACATGCCATCTGTATTGCTCTTGTGATTTCGACAGCCCTGTTCTCGGCATCGCCGCTTGTGGTTATAGAGCTAATCGCCGCGGTAAACAACCTTGGATCCATTGTTTCAGCACGATACATTCTCCTCGGGACTGGTGCCCATACTCTCGAGTCTCTAGTAGAGCCAATTTCGACCAATATTGCCCTATGGTCACTTCCAGTCCTCCACTTAGCAGTCGCCGCGATAGAGGGACTAGAGAAGCTAAGGTCGATGACTGATCCCGCACCCGCTGTCGAGAAGGTGAAAACTGATCCAGTGTTCAGCAGAGTGATATCCAACGAGGCGAAGGACTCTAGGATCACACGGCCGCGTGCGTTTGTCGACTTGCAACCCCATTCTTCAGCCCAGGCATGAAAATCTCCTGCAACAATACTTGGGCTATGATCTCTGATGTCGATGGTCAGTTCGTCCACAATGGTTGAAAACTCTGATATTTCCAGGCTAGGAGCCAAATAGCAGCTATAGATCCAGATCCCATCAAACTTTGCTCTCACAAAACCCTTATTACGACAGCTATCGGTTAATTGAGCACCTCCGGATTCGCACGTCCATATTGCCGATCTTCCAGTTTCGTCGCCAGCCCACATTCCGGAATATTCCTGACGATATGGCTCACTAAGGATGGCAATCTGAATATTTCCCTCCTGGACAGTCTTCTGTAGCAAGTCTTGGGCCACTCTGCAGTGGTTCACGTTGAGCTGCAGTAACCTTAACATTTATAACTCTTTTTGGCTTCACTGTAGGCCGGACACCTAAAGCTGCCTGCCGCATGGTCAGAATCACCGCCTGAGCGTGTACATATCACACATTTCGGCGGATTAGTACATACATTGTAGGTATGGCCTTCCTTCCCACATTTAAAGCACAAGCCTCGAAAATTGTTCTTGCTTGTGCAGCTTGCTGCCTGGTGACCGAACTCGAAGCACTTGAAGCATCGATTTGACTATCCACTCGTCTGATGCGACATATGACCCATCCAATTCTGAATCTGCTCTCACTAATCTTCCTTGCCTGTGCTCTCGGTAGCAGAACTGAAGCCGTTTGGGTGCCGTCTCTCATCGGCCTGATCGATCTTATGACCTCCTGATCAATGATAACATCATCTAATTTGGTACGGATTGCCTGTAGCACCTCCTCCTTTGATGTGGTCTCATCCAGATCGCGGATCTCAACAAGGACTGTTTCGGTTAGAGCCTTCACTGAGGCTAAACCTTTTAACGCGCTTGACACCGTCTCCCTGAACTTCGCAACGCTATGTCCCGATGTTTTGGTTAGGCTGATGAGCAGCTTTCCATTTTGGGTTCGTCTTATCCCTTGGACGTCCTCACTTAGGCTTCTCATTGACGGATTACTTTTAACCGATCTAATAATATCCGCATATGAGACATTATCCGCACCAGTAATTAATATCGCATCGGTTTTCGTCTTCCTTATCGGTTTCATGGGTTTAGTGCTGTGCTGCGGCTGGGCCTTCCTCTCTCTTTACCTCAACCCACTCGTTATCGGCTTTTTTGCTAGTAGACGGGGCGGTGGTTTCGCTGATGTTGCAGCTCCTTTCCGTCTGTTGTCCTCCAGCGGTTGCCTTGCTCTTCTTCGGCGGGGTTTGCCGTTCAGCCTGATTCGCATCCCGCTGCCGCTTTGGGGCTCCTGATGGTGTACCAATGGTCCGTTTAGATAGGATAGCTCCTGCTTGCCGTTCGGTCTCCGCTAAAATTCCTGCTTGCTTGATCAGGTTTTCCAACTTTGATAGGTTATCCCTTGTGGACTGGTTTATGTGGCGTTGTCCACCTTTAAACTTATCCGTCAGCTCGTGCACAATGTCTGCCATCATCACTAACGCGTCCGCTACCGTTTTTGGCGCTAACAACATTGCCACCGGGGTGCCTGGTTTCTGCTGCTGAGGTGGTGACCTGGCCAGTGCTCCTCTTGGCTTGAACGCCTCAGCTTCAGTGTGTAAGCACAGGGTAAACAAAGTGTAAAAATCGGAAGCACTTTATACTCGTTTCACACAATTATTGTCGAACCGATTTTACTTCCGCGCGTTCCACTTCCACAACCTTGTGGCGAGGGAGGGGGGGAGGAGAAGAGTACCCCTGCACTTTTAGATTATTAATACAGGAGTACTTCACTACCCGCACTGTGAGTAATTCTGCGCTTTGCACAGATACTAACTGAGATCTCTCTGCAGATTTTCCACGACGTTACACGGATTATCTTCCACTAAAAACTCGGTTTGTAAAGAAAAATATCAGAGCTTGGAGCTAGAGCGTCTGTTCCGATTTACTTCCGATATCTCTGTGTGTGTGTGTGTGTGTGTGTGTGTGTGTGTGTGTGTGTGTGTGTGTGTGTGTGTGTGTGTGTGTGTGTGTGTGTGTGTGTGTGTGTGTGTGTGTGTGTGTGTGTGTGTGTGTGTGTGTGTGTGTGTGTGTGTGTGTGTGTGTGTGTGTGTGTGTGTGTGTGTGTGTGTGTGGGTGTGTGTGTGTGTTTTTTTTTTATTTTTGTTTTGCATGGTGCGCCATGCGGGATGGTAATCTTCAAAAGATGTATACGGCCCGTACCGTAAAACATGCTGGACTTGCCACTAGGACGACACAAACCAACTAAACCCACCCCTATACTCCACACACAACCCCGCGGTATCACCGTTAAGTATTACTTCACGGTGGTTGGGAAGAGCCACCATTAGGCTCTCGCCTGGTAGTTTCCTAGTCTACCTCCTCTTCTCTACGGATCCTTTCCCGTCTTCTCAGGTCCTTTTAGATGCTTATGATAACTCGGCTAACGTGTAGGCAGTTTGCATCCGTCTCCAACATGAACCCCACTAACAGCGACGGGGTGGGTATTCCCCTCGTCATCCCACTGTATCTACTACAGTGGTACATGGTATGCTCAGGGTTCTCGTGTTGCAGAGAACATTCCGAGCAGTACGAACTTGCTTCATGTCGGAACCTACATAAATAGAACCTATAACCTTCATGTCCAGTTAAGAACTGGGAAGTATGAAAGTTTGAAGCCCCCCTCTGCCTACCTATCCACTCTCTGACATTGGGAATCAGCCTAAAAGTCCATCTTCCGTTTGTCGATGAGTTCCACCTATGCTGCCATGCGGTAAGCGTTGCTTCCCGCTCCTCCCTTTGGGCGATATTTAGTTCGGACACTGTCATACCCCCCCTTTTCCTTTCATAGACTGCATGCATCTCCTTTGCTAAGAGGTCTATGGGAATCATGCCTGCAAGCACTAAGGCCGCATCTTCCGAGATCGTTCTGAACCCAGAAATCACCCTTAATGCACTTAGACGATAAGGCGCCGCTAATTTTCTCCTAAGTTATTTACTCCTCTCAAGCGACGTGGCCCAAATTGAAGCTGCATAGAGCAGCACGGAGGCTACGACCCTACCTAAGAGAAGACGCGTTTCCTGCCTAGGCCCTCCTATATTAGGCAGCATTCGAGAAAGCGCTGCCTGCAGCTTAGAGGCCTTCTGACTAACATAAATAATATGCTGCTTGAAACTAAGTCGATTATCTAACATGACGCCCAGGTACTTTAGAGATGTCGTCGATCTGATCGAGACACCTCCTACCTGAACGGTCGACTACCTTCCTGCTTGTAAATAGCACAGCCTCTGTTTTGTGGCCCGCTAGCTGTAAGCTAGCACTGTGCATCCACAAGCTTATCTGATTAACAGCCGCATTGGCCGCTGCTTCCACTAGTCTGATCTCCTTTCCTACTACTACAAGTGCCAAGTCGTCTGCAAAGCCGATTAGCTTGCATCCACTTGGCAGCTCTAGCCTAAGGACCCTATCGTACATGAGGTTCCAAAGTAACGGTCCTAATACCGATCCTTGTGGAACCCCGGCTGTGACCCTATATCTCCTAATGCCCTTATCTGTGCCATACTCTAGCACCCTGTCCGACAAATAACTCCTAATAATTTCTGCTAGATAAATCGGTAGTCCGATCTCTTCCAGCCTATCCATTATCCTACTCCAACTGGCGGAATTAAATGCGTTTTTGATATCCAACGTTATCAATGCGCAATACTCCTTTGTGCCCCCTTTCCATCGGGTTCCTTCAACCGCCTTTTTGGCGATGTCAACAACCGCTTTGATGGCATAAATAGTAGATCTGGCTTTTCGGAATCCGTATTGGAATTCCGAGAGAGCCTGCTTCTCAACAACAATCTCGAGAAGACGGTTGTACAAAATCTTTTCTAGGACCTTCCCAACCGTGTCTAGTAGACAAATTGGTCGATACCCCGAAGGTCCGCTAACTGGCTTATCCCCTTTTGGAATGAGGATTAAGCGTTGAATTTTCCACCTTTTTGGAAAAACTCCCTGTTCAAGGCATTTCGTGTAGCATTGCACGAAAACATCCGGCCGGCAAGAGATCGCCAGCTTTAGAGCTTTATTGGGGATCCCATCCGGACCTGGAGCCTTTTTATCTCCTATTGTTTTAGTCGCTGCCATCAGCTCTGACACTGAAACTGGAGGGACATCCTCCGGCAGACGTCTGTTCCTATCAAGATCTACCACTGGATGTCTTAGAAACAGTACTGAAACTATTTCCAAGAGTTCGGTGGGGCACGAGACACAGGTAAAGTGCGGATTCCTGGTCTTTTTTGTGACCACTTTGTACGCAGTACCCCAGGGATTAATATCGGCCTCTGAGCAGATTTTTTGAAAGCAACGTTTCTTGCTGCTCTTAATAATCTGCTCCAGGGCCCGCTTCGCCGCCCGGAATTCTTCAACACGTTGGTCAAAGTTCGGACGGCCCCTAGCTCTCTGGGAGCGTCTTCTAGCTGCTAGCCAGGCCTTTCTTAGTGAGCTTATTTCCTCAGTCCACCAGTAGCAGGGTTTTGAGAACCTACTAGGCTTCCTTTCGGGCATTGAAGCATCACAAGTGGCTGCTAGGACTTTGTTTAGGCCGTGTGCCAAGTCATCAGCCGTCCCATTTCTCCTTTCAGCACCCAGGAAACAGTCGACAAAAACCTGTTGGTCAAGTCCATCTGCTTTTCATTTCGGCCCAGTCATCACTGGCCGTTGCCCCTTCGATCTTCTGGGGTACTGAACAAGATGGCCTGGTGATCACTAAAGGTGAAGTCTTCACAGACCATCCACTCGGTTCTGCCACAGACCGAATCACTAATAAAGGTGAGGTCAATAATTGATCCTCTACCATTCTTACTGTACGTCTGTACCCGCCCGTCGTTGGCTAGACTAACATTAAGCTTGGAGAACTCCTCGAGAAGAGAAGATCCCCTTGCATTTGTCAAAATGCTACCCCACTCTACCGCCCACGCGTTGAAATCCCCTGCGATGACTACAGGGGCCCGCCCACGTGCATCTATTGACACTGTGTCCAAGAGTCCCTGAAACTCGCTCAAGCCCCAACTTGGTGGAGCATAACAACTATAGAAAGTCAGCCCTCTGACTTTCGCCATAACGAAGCCCTCGTGGCTTGTGTCAACTTCGCATACTGGTGTCATTATAGACCACAGTGCTGCTTTCCCGCATTTGCTGCGGACCCACCCACTACCTGGGATAGACTTGTACGGTTCGCAGATGATTGCTACATCTGAACACTTATCTCGTACAGTCTGCATCAGAAGTGCTTGTGCTGCCTCACAATGGTTGAGATTTAGCTGTATGCACTTCACTTTGGATTAGTTGCCGGTGTACGCCTTGACCTCGGACATCTGCCACTACCAGCTAAATGGTTTGCATCAGTGCCGGTGCCAGTGCAGAACATACACCGGGGATCTTTCTGGCAGTCCCTCGCCAGGTGATTTTCACCCCCACATCGTCGACACTGTGATGCATGGTGCCCGACCTCCTGACACCGTGTGTGTGTGTGTGTGTGTGTGGGTGTGTGTGTGTGTGTGTGTGTGTGTGTGTGTGTGTGTGTGTGTGTGTGTGTGTGTGTGTGTGTGTGTGTGTGTGTGTGTGTGTGTGTGTGTGTTTGTGTGTGTGTGTGTGTGAGCTTAGAGATAAGGGCCCGCTGTGTGTGCACCTGGTAAGTGAGCGACAAGTCTTATCTTGTTTTATTGTTTTCCTTTAGTTGCTTGCAAATTTTTGTTTATTTGTTGAGCACCTGCGGCTGGTTGGCAGCGAAATGCCGTCGGTTAAGAAGACTGTTGGCACCGGTGATGACGTTGAGACGTTGTCTGTGGTTGAGGGGGGGAAGGTGCGGCGAAAGACGGGGCCGGCGATGTCGAAGAAGAAGGTAAGGAGCGCAGCCTCCTTAACCTCTGTCGGCGCGTCGGCAAGTGTAGGCAGCATTAGTGCTGCCAATAGCGAATGCTTTATGAGTATGTGTGGGTTGGAAATGGGCCAGCCTCCTAGATCGGAGGAGGCGACCCCGTTAGGCTCCATGTAGAGGTTGTGTGCGAGTGTTGTGGGAGCAACTCGTGCAGCTGAGGCGCCATCTGCTCCCATGAGTGGATTGGTGCCAAAGAGGCGTACGGGCTTGCCCGTGGAGCGAATGAAGGCGATCAGCAAGGACGTGGTCACGCACGCTCTTGCTGCAGGTATGGGTGGTAGGGCCATTGGCAGTCTGGTGGACTATCTGGTCGAGCTGAAGGTACTCCTTTTCACGCAGATTGCGGAAAATGAGCGCCTAAGAGGCCGGTTAGATGAGTGCCGCCGGGCGGGAAGTGTCGTTCGTGACTACGGCATTTTCCGTATGCCGTCCCCTGTAGTTGCTCCTCGGAGCGTGCCCGTCGTCGTCAAAGGAGGTCCCGTGTCGGCAGTGCCGTCTACTCTGGAGGCACCCAGACCAGTTGAGACGTGGTCCATCGTTGTTCGCAGCAAGACTGCGGGCAAGACATCGAAGGACGTGGTCGAAAAGGTGGTGAAGGAGGTGGGGCCAACCCTGGGCGTCCGGGTGTTCTTTATGAAGCCGTCACGAGATGGAGGAGCGATTATACGCACTCCATCCAAGGTGGAGAGGAAAAGTTAGCGGAGAACGCTAAGTTTGGTAAGTGTGGTCTTGAGGTGAGTGTGAACGAGAAGTTGGGACCAAAAGTTGTGGTACAGGGCGTTCATTCTCAAATCACTCCTGACGAGTTCATGAGTGATTTTTATGAGATGAACCTCAAGGAGACAATGTCGCCTGAGGCCTTTAGAAAAGGCGTCCGAATGGTGAGCAAGCCGTGGTCGGTGAATGGTGGGGCTACGGTCAATGTTGTGTGAGAGGGCGATGGCAAAGCCATTGGCTCTCTGCTCGATGTTGGCCGTTGCTATATTAAGTGGTTCTCTTTCCGACTAAGGAATTTTGACCCAGTAGTAAGCTGCTTCCGATGCCTGGGTTTCGACCATTAAGTAGCGAAATGCAGGGCTAAGCAGGACGTCTGCCGTCGCTGCGGCCAGGTGGGCCATCGGGTGGCTAAGTGCAGCAATGCACTTAGTTGCGGCAATTGTGCTTTTAAAGGGATGCCTTCGGAACATATGATGATGTCTCCGGCATGCCCGATATACAGTGCGATTGTTGCGAGGGCCAACGCTAGACATTAATACGGCTAGCAAAGTCCTCCAGATGAATTGCCAGGGGTCATACGCTGTAATGTGCGACGTAGGCAATATGATGTGTGAGAGGGGCAACGTCGTGGCCCTGCTTCAGGAACCGTATGCAACTAATGGTTGTGTACGGGGATTGTCAGCAGCAATGCGGGTATTTCCTGACAGCAGGGCCAATGCGGCGGTTGTGGTGAATGAGGTCGGTATTGAGTGCACTTTGGTGAACTCAACCGATAGAGGTGTGTGTGTGTGTGTCTGAGTGGTAGGTTTGGTAGGATATATGTGGCGAGCGTATATTGCGCGTTCGGGGAACCCCTCGAGCCGTATATTGCGTATGTGGATGAGGTGCTACTACTGGCGAGTAGCGAACCAATCATCCTCGGGCTAGATGCGAATGCATCGTCCCCGATGTGTTTCAGACTCGCGTCTGGCTATCCGAACCTCATACGGGGTGAGATGCTGGCTGAGTGGGCCGTCTCCCGAGATGTTCGGTTTGTCAACGAACCCAGTGAGTGGTACACGTTTGATAGCGTGAATGGGAAGAGTGACATTGACGCCCCCCCTTACTGTTACTGACCACGCCCCTGGCATGGTGTTATTTTCGCCGTGCACACGAGGACGTCTACTGGAGAGCCCATCGCCAGGAGTTCAGCGTGGGAGATAGCTGCTAGTGGCCCCGCTGCAGTGCTGGCAGAAATGTCCAGCGTGCAGAGGGCTGCCAAGACCGCTGTGGTCCGGCCTGGGCCCATCGAGGGAAACGCTCCTGGTGATGGAGGCCATGGCCCGCTATGATGAGCTCATTACAGCAATGGCCATGAGGAACGCTGTCCTCAAAAGAAGAATTAGGGTTCCGTGAGGGCATTATATGCTCTCGGCGGCTTGCCCGATTTATGCGACAGTGCTTACAAGGGTGGGCGATAGACATTAACAATGTTTAGCCACATTCAAGCAAACTGCGGGCGTGGCCAGCCGCCAACATCGAGCTTGGGGTCTGCATCCGCAGATCCGATCACGTCTGCGCACTTATATAGGAGCCCTACGCCGACGAGTGACGCATTACCGGCTTTACGGCCGGGATGCGAATTTTTGCCGACATGAGGAGGAAGGCGGCCATCATCATTGACGACCCCGATGTCATCTGCATGCCTATCGAATCGCTTATCACCGACTTTGGAGTATGCGTAAGAGTGACGGGAAGATTTGGATCTTCCTCTCTTCCGTATACTGCCAATTCGACACCGAGCTGGAGCCCTTCCCTGCCTACATGGATGAGGTGCTGCTGCAGGCCAGCAGCCATCCTAACATCCTCGGACTGTATGCCAACGCAGTGTCCCCTCTGGTTCAATAAACTTCGTGATGTAAATCTGGAACGCGAGAACCAGGTGCGGGGTGAGATGCTATCCGAGGCAAGCGAAGTCTTCACGTTCTGCGAGGACGCAGTGACATCGACGTGACGATTGTCAACGATGCAGCTGATACGTGGGCCACGTGGGAGGGTGGACGAGTGGGATCTTAGTGACCACAACATCAGTTTTGACCATGACCGATCCCAGTCACCAGGCCAGGCGCCTGACAGTCAAGCACAGGTTGAAGCGTGACATTCTGCTGAAACCCGATGACTGGAAAATTTATTTTATCTTACCCTTGACTAGGTGTACGCTCTGTTGTTTGTGACCAAAAGAGCTTCATTTCAAAGATGGGGGATTAACGCAGACAATCCTTCTTTTCATGTAAATGGGAAGTATTTAATACTCAATAAATCTTTTGGTAATGTTAATGAAAATTTGATGTTTAAGGCACCATATGATTTTAATTATGAATTAATTAAATTTCAATTTGCGATTTATCAAAACATTTGAAAGGTCACCGCATCTCCTCAAAATTAAAAATCGCATTGTTCAAATATGTACAACTGTGCCACATTATTGTGTAGCATGTCAGCTTCAAATTGACTCTGCTAGTCCCTCTCTACTGGACCATGCGTTGCTACTTGCTGGTACTCTCGTCGGTGGAATGCGTGGGGTTCCACTAATTACTGTAGAATAATCGATCGGGGGGAGTTAGACAAACTATAACTAAATAAATAAATAAATAAAATAAATCGCATATTGGATGTTGAAGTTGATTTGACGAGCAATTACTCACAACGCACGGAGGGACGGACAAAGGAAAGAGAAAACAAAAACAAGAATTAGGAAAGATTGCACAAAATTACCTAAGAACAGCTGGTCTATAAAATTGACGACGCGATGTTGTTGCATCGATTTGAGCCCGCCCTACCTTTGATCACTGAGCCCTTTAGTAACTATTTACAGTGATCCCACGAAATAATTATAGCCCTTCACTCATCATTTCACCTTCTTGCATGGCCCCAAATCAGCGGCATTAACCAATAATATTAATATTAATAATTAACATATTAATTAGGAAATGAAAATTGTATAAAATAAATATTTAATATAAACTTAAATTAAATAATCCTAAAATATTAATTAGGGTATTACATAATTCAATGTACTACTGTGCATTTTTAAAGAAACACTCAAATCGAATATAAAAAAAACAAAAAAATGAGAAGCAAAAATCAAAAATTACAAAAACAATAAAATATTAAATATTACATAAAACAACAATGCACTCATGTTAAAAATGCAGAATTTGATTTGTAGTTTAATCACAAATATTTTAATTTCGACTGACCCTACTGATCCACCGTTAAAAGCTCTTCCATGGGGGTGCAGGGTCAGGCTGTGGAACAATTTAATAATTTATATATATATACATATTTATTTTTTTTTTTTGTATGCATATACATGCATAATTCACATTATTCAGTTTTTGACTCGGCGTTCTTCTTGCACTATTGATATTTCTTTCTTTCTTCTTCTTTTCTTTTACTTCTCACCTTCGACTAATATTTAAATAAATAATATTCAAATTGCTGGACATGATATCAGCCCGACAATAATTAGATATATACAAATAAATGTATATATATATTTCCACTAATATTAAATTAACTCCCAGCGACGGCAACACGAAACGTAACTAATGCGCGCAAGAACTGGCTCAGCGAGCCGAGACTCGGTGATGGTATGTTCTCCCATTTGCGCTGATCAGCTGTTTTCTTTTCATATTTTATTGGATCGTCGCTTGAGTGAAATCCCAGAATTTAAGACGTCTACTGGTGGCTTTTGTTCAACCGCTCCGATCATATTTCATGGACTATTCAGATTAAACTTGCCGCCAACCACTTAGTTGGCTTTGTCCACTAAACAAAATTGGCACTTTTTTTTCTTTGAGTACTTGCACTAGTTCTTCTCTGAGTTTTGGGATTGGAATGGACCCACGAATCATGGTTCGCACCTATTCAAGGGTTTAGAGAGCGAAGCCATCATAAAGTACGCCACTTTCCTTTTCTGCTAATCTCTATCTTCGAAACCCGTAATTTTCTTATGCTTTCTCTAATCGTCCGATGCTGTAAATAACTTGAGTGAGATACTACTACTACTTTTAGGATGGGACATAAACTTGTTCGTTTGGATAAACGCTGCTCTCTACAATTATCCAAAAAAATTTCCGATTGATTTTCACCATCTCACCCATGTTTCAAACAGAGAATCGAATTACTTGATCGATTCGTTTCAATCCTTATAAGGAAAAATTGCAAGCGGCTGACTGACAAAATAATTAATAAGGTATCCAGTGATAGAAAGCTTATAATTTTTAAGCAATAGAAACAGGATCATATTATACATTTTATAGACACACATTTTATTCATTATTATAGATTTTATTTTTGAAAATACGTAAATAAAGATAAATATGTGAAATAATAATGTTATAATAAAAATAACAATAATTTTAAATAACAATTTACAGTTTATTTATTCTAAAAATAGCATAAAACTTAACATGTCAACGTGCATTTAATAAGAATTCAAAACAACAACAGAAGTTTCGAGCATTGGGAAAGGTCAGGATTTCAAAGTTGAAAGTCGCGAGGGAAAAGAATGAAACATGAAAAGATTTGTTTCAAAATGCCAGTCACACATTCATCCAAATAGATGTGTACGTACACGATGTTGTGCAGCTGTATTTAATTTTGTGTGTGTGTGTGTGTGTCGGTGTTCGGCTGCGGTGGCCTCCACTCCGTCCTCCTGCGCAGGTCCAAGGAGTTGCATGTGGGGCAGCTTCCGTGCCCAGCAGAATTACTATTGTTACCGGATGTATTATCCGAACGTCGGTCAGCTGCTGCAAAGTTCTCTAATTAGAATCTTTTTATTAAAAACAAAAATCACATTAAGTCCTGTTACCTGTATTTTTCTAAAGTTCCCGCCAAATACAATGTATCCTCCTTTTTGGGAGTGCAACCCAGCCAACAATTTATATGGAGGCTGCTGCGTCGCTCTCTCTGAGTTTCTCACTGATGACTGATCTGACAGATCCTCTTCCACGAATCATCTGGCAGTCTCAAGAGAGAGCGACCCTTTTGCCAACCCTCGCCCTATCGATAACTTAAAAAATTAACTATCTGGCCCTAATAGCTGATCAGAATGCAATATAATACAATTTTTTTATTTATTAAAAATGCATTGGCTCGCGACTTTAACGAAGAACTAATTAATGACATTGCCGCATACAAATTCAATTTACTTTTTGGACGAACTACCGATATTAGCGTCACCAAATTACTAGGTGAGATAATAATATATAGGCATAAATTATGTGTTATCATTATTAATTGTTTTCTGCCTAAACATATCTATATTGTTCAAAAGTTAAATTTAGGTGTGGTCATTAAATACTTTTCTGCAGATCGTGGGGTAGTAGTTTCTCCATTTTTAAGCTTACTTAAATTAGAAGGTGGGGATGCAGTGTCTATCGCAGATGGTCTCAGACAGGAGTTAAAACATTTAAGAGTTGACATAACAAAATTAATCGGCATTGGAACAGATATTTCAAGTGCCATGATTGGAGACAGGATTCAAAGGATAGCTAGCAAATACGCAGAGAGGCTAGAGTATGACCCAAACGCTCTCGCCAGGCGTAAACACAGCGCTGGATTAAGAGCCAAAAGAAGACTTAAACGGTTCCACCCTCAAGATCTCCCACAACGGATCTTGACGTAGTGAACTCCCTGAGCATCGTTCGAATAGAAATTATCTTAGACCCCAATTTCTAATCAAGATTGTCTTAATTGTAAATATTGTAAATTTCCAACCATAGTTTATCTAGACATAGTTTCACTTTTAATTATTTTTTAATCATTAGCTTAAGTTGCCACAAAGGTAATAGAATACTATTCAGCTGTAATAAATATTTCTAATAATTTTTTTGTTTATTTTGAATTCAAAACTTCATTCTTGTTACTTACTCTTACTGTTGTTTAATACTTTTAAAGGTGCCAATTTTAACAATATTATTGTGTAGTGCGTTATTACTGGTGCTAGTGTCAAACTTTGTGTGTTTGCTATTAAATAATTGCATTTTATTTGTATATTTTACAAACAGTGCGCGTCGCTAACAGCTAAGTTTATTGCTATTTCTTTTTCGCTGACTCTCGTCGTTTACTTTTCGTCACTCTCCTAACTTGCGCTCTCTCATTGCATGCTAATCTTTATAGCTTGCGCTCTTAACGTCAGTTCTTTAACATTAACTGTACCTCATTGTCTCTCTTGCTTTGTTTGCATTGTGTTATTGTGTTTTTCTACAGCACTCGACACAAGTTTAGTTACATTTCAAATATAACTCACTTCCTATTATTTCTCAATTTCTTTATTCGATCTCATATTTCCTTACATCATGACTTCGTGCTGCATTAAAGTCTGTAAGGTAATGTCCGATCCTAAGGCTGATTTTATAAGCTGCTGGTTGTGTGACAATCTAGCTCATGTTAAATGTGCAGGTTTCACTGTGCGTGGAAAGATTACATCAAAAATAAGACGGGTCTTAAATGGTGTTGTGAAGCTTGCCGCGAGACGGAAATTAATATGCAATCATTTGCAATGCATACACGCTGTTCAAGCATGAACATGCATTGTATAATAAATATGTATGATCTTAGGGCAGTAGGAACATATTAAATAAGATAAGAAACATATGTTGTCAATAGCCAAGTCAAGTACTTGCATCCTCAACTCACATAAATTATGTAAGGCCTAAGCCACTTGAGTTGACAAAGGGTACACTTTACGACCGCTAAGAACTAACATAAACAAAAACAAGCACTATGGACATAGGTTCATGGGTCTCGTCGACCTAAAAATAATGTTATGTAACTCCGCATGAGGGCCTATCAGCATATAGATAACATTACATAAATATGCTATGTAAAAAAATATCATTCCGAGGATCACATTATATATGCTCGGTCCTACGTGACTATCAGCTTATATACTAGTTCTAAGCACATAATTTGTACATAATAATAAGTACCCGAAAAACGAAATAAAAGGAGAGCCGATCCGGAATCGGCAGTTCAGTTCAGTTCAGTACAACAACTCGACTCATCAGTCTCTTTATTTCAAGACTCTGATTAACATTTGGTCCTTCGAGACAATCTGTTGTTATCCCCCACCAGTGGTAAGAAACACAGACTATAAACCAGCGCCTGCATTACAAACAGGCTGCTAGAAATAAAAATAAGTCCTTATTGTTTCCCCCACCAGAGGTAAGAAGCAAAGGACAATTATAACAAATTTCTTGCACTCAATGTTAAAGAGGCAAGTAAATATATAATCAATAAAAAAGCACCTAATAGTTTGATTAAACTAAAGGTTGCCGATTAAATATATTATGTGCAGTGATAAAAGAAAATCACTCACGGAAAATAAAACCAGTGTCTGCCTTACAAACAGGCTGGTATAAATAAATAAAAAAAATCACATTGTGTAGCGTGTCCGAGGCTTACATCGGACTTAAAAAAAAAGAGAGAGTGTACGAGGACGAAGTGGGACACATCCAAAACGGACAAAAAATATTGCCGGCGAAGTATATCCACAGGAGGTGCCTACACGAGTTGCAACAAAGAGGACTGCAACGGAGAGGACGACTACAGAGAGACCCATGTACTTCGAGGGACCACGTGCGACAACGGTCAACCTAGACGAAGAGCCATTGACACCGTCAAAGTAAGAAGGGTGCTCGCAGCTATATCAATTTTTTTTTTCTTTTCATTAACTTAAGAAATAAAAAGAATTGTAAGATGTTGTCGGAAGTGACAATTCAACTGCTAAAAAAGCAGAACGAGTTGGTAGGAGAGGTAAATTAAATTAGGTCGAGTATAGTTACCAATAGTTCTATCAAAAAACTTGAGGATATTAAGTCTGAATTCATGGCAAATCATGAAAGTTTGTTAAAAATAGGAGCAGTGCAACATTAATATTTCACTGAGAAATATTATGATGGCACTCTTCTTAAAATTAAACAAATATTAGAGAAATATGCATGCTCTGAAGTGGAGATAGACCCTGGAACTATGGCGATAGTTCAAGAAAAAGAGTGCAATATTAATTGCAGAACTAGATAAATTAGAGGACAAATTTCGAGAATATATTCTAGAAACGCAGAAAAATAGCGAGCTAGAAGGGTCAATGATGCGCCAAGTGCGCAAAAATAAAATAAATTTCTTATGGAAAAGAATTATTAATCTATTTAAACAAATAAAGTCAAATGACTCAAATTTCGATAGGGACTTAAGTGAATTAGAATTTGACAAAAATAATTGGATAGCTGCTTTAGAAATAGAGAGTCCAATTAAAACGGTAGTGACGAAAGAAAGATCTGAGGATCTACCGTCACTACCAGGATTGAAGATCCCCGAATTTTCTGGTTTAGTTAAGGAATGGGATCAGTATGTGGAATTATTCAATGAAATAGTTCACAACAGACAGGATATCAGTTTAGCCTATAAATTTCATTATCTTAAAATATCATTGAAAGGTGAAGCTAGAGAGATGGTCTCTCATTTACTAAAAGGTTCCTTAGAAAACTACAGTACCGTTTGGGAGTTACTAACCAAACGGTATGACAATATTAGGAAGGTATTCTCGGATCAACTAAATAGATTGATCGAGTTACCTAGCCTCGACAACAATTCAATGAAACAAGTAAAAAGTTTCATTGATACAATAAACGAGGCAACATATATAATAAAGTCAAAAGGTAACCTATCCGATGAAACGGATATAATCTTCGCACAGCTGATATTACGCAAATTTAATCCTGAAGCGTTGCAGCTGTATGAAAATCATATAAAAAGAACAAATAATATACAGCAGTTGTCCGACGTATTGAATTATTTAGAACAGAGACTTAGTTCATTAAGTTCGATAGGTTTCGAGAAGAAAAAGAATTTTAAGACTCCTGCTAATAATACAGAAAGTTGTCCGCTTTGCAAAATACCTGGGCACCCGATAATTTATTGCTATAAATTTAGGGCAATGACTCCAGAAGAACGATATGATAGCTCTCGGGCTCTTGGGTTATGCTTCAAATGCTTGAAAAATAACAAGGGATGCTCTTGTGAACAACAGTGTTCACTCTGCCATAAAGGCCATAATACGATGCTGCATCGCCCTAACATACAAGGAGAAGTAGTAAATACGTGTGTGGTCAAAAGCAACTGCTCTAATTAAAGTTAAAGCAAGTACTGGGCAGTACGAAACATTAAAAGCATTGATTGACACTGGGTCACAATGTACGATGATTTCGGAAGAAGCTGCCCAGATACTCAAACTATCGAAAACCAAGTCTAAGAGAAAAATAACTTGTGTATTGATCAAAAACGGTTGTACATCAAAATATAAGGTTGGGCTAAATATAAAAATTGAGGGCTATTCTAAAAAGCCATTAAAAAATGAGGCAATTCTTCTGCCTAAATTGATAAAACACCGGACATTAAGTCTGATAATATAGACATGTCAAAATGGCGGAATTACAAATTAGCTGATCCGAGATTCAATGAACCTAGTAGAATAGACGTAATTCTAGGTGCAGACGTTTATGCACGTATTATAAAAAACGGGATCAAGAAAATTGACGGACTACTCGGACAGAACACTGAGTTCGGGTGGGTAATATCTGGCCGTATAAGACCAAAAGACAAAAGATATAAAAATAAAGTCAAAATTAAAATGAGTAAAATAAAAATTGAAGAAAAAGTACCAGTAAGTCCGATTCCGTTTAAAAGAAAAAAATCCGCGCAATTTAAGGAAAAACACTTCGGAGTAGTACTACCACAAATAGCACAGGACCCCCTTGAACCATCGCCTGACATATATTTTACACGTAAAAAAAAAAATTAAAATATCTGAAAGCACCTAAATTTTAGTCGAAAGGTATCCACTGTTATTATGTTTCTGAGCATGCATCTCTAATAATAACTCTTGTTATAGTGCTAATAATAATAGCTTATACTATTAAGAAATGTAATGTTCAAAGACTGTTCAAGCATGAACATGCATTGTATAATAAATATGTATGATCTTAGGACAGTAGGAACATGTTAAGTAAGATAAGAAGCATATACTGTCAATAGCCAAGTCAAGTACTTCTATCCTCAACTCACATAAATTATGTAAGGCCTAAGCCACTTGAGTTGACAAAGGGTACACTTTACGACCGCTAAGAACTAACATAAACAAAAACAAGCACTATGGACATAGGTTCATGGGTCTCGTCGACCTAAAAATAATGTTATGCAACTCCGCATGAGGGCCTATCAGCATATAGATAACATTACATAAATATGCTATGTAAAAAATATCAGTCCGAGGATCACATTATATATGCTCGGTTCTACGTGACTATCAGCTTATATACTAGTTCTAAGCACATAATTTGTACATAATAATAAGTACCCGAAAAACGAAATAAAAGGAGAGCCGATCCTGAATCGGCAGTTCAGTTCAGATCAGTACAACAACTCGACTCATCAGTCTCTTTATTTCAAGACTCTGATTAACACGCGCAATAATTTCTGTGCTTTAAAAAAAAACTTTGACCTTCTTCACAAGGAATTCCAGGCAATGGAATTTAACTTTAATAATTTTAAAATTTTTACTGAGTCGTCTATTGTGGGCGTGCCTTCTTCTAGTAGCTCACCACCGGAGGTAATTATTACTCCGGTTTTGACTACTGAACATATTCCTCAAACAATTCCTTCTGCAGCTATTTCAAACCCGCGTAGCTCCAAATCCAATAAACCCAAGAAAGGTAGGCCTTCCAATGATATGCCTCTTGTATCATCAGAGGTTAATCATCTTCGGGTTTTTAATTCCCCTAAGCATCCCGCGCCTGCAAATGTTCTTCCTAGCGTAGTGGAGACTGCCAGACCTCTTAAGTCTATACCAACTGAAGATGTTAAGACGTATATTTTAAGCAAACTTAATAATAATTGTTCCAACATGACCGTTGAGAAATTCAATTTTAAGCATCGTAGAGAAATTTCCTCCTTCAAGATATCTGTCCCCGCAAGTGCATTTAGTACTATTTGTACTAATGCTTTTTGGCTGGATGATATGGTTGTAAAGGAGTACAGTCCGCAAAAGAGACATAAGTCTACTGTTCCCCATTCTCTTTCTACTAATGTTCCGCCAAAAAACTAATAAATTCTTCCATTCTGTTTGCTTTTCAGAATGTTAGAGGCCTTAAGTCAAAACTTTCTAACCTTTATGTAGATAGTTTTTCCTTCGAACATAACATTTTGGCATTTACTGAGACCTGGCTTAAACCTGATATTCTTGATGCATCTATACTTTCACCTCTTTATGTTACTTATAGATGTGATAGAATGGATAGAAAAGGTGGTGGTGTCCTTATTGCGATAGAATCTAATCTTATATCGCAATTAGCAAATAACTCCCCCACTAATATAGAAATTGTATGTGTGAAAATGCGAATTCATAACATTAACTTATATATTTACTGCTCATATATTCCTCCCCAGTCTGATTTATCTGTATACCTAGCTCACTTAACGGTAATTCAATCTTTGTCCAGCATGCTTTTGGATAAAGCATGTTTGGTAGTTGTTGGTGACTTTAACTTGCCCGACGTTATTTGGTCGGATAACAACGACTTAATGACTTCTAACGAGTTTCTGTCGGGACTTCTTGAACTAAATCTATATCAGGTCAACTCAATTCGAAATAGCATGAACCGAATACTTGATCTTGTCTTTGTGTCACATCAGGTATGCGATACTGTTGTAAGAATTGATCCTTTAGTTTTACCTGAAGATGCGTTCCACCCCACTTTAGAGCTCGCTATTTTGCTGTCACTATCCGGGCAGCAAAATAAAACACTTCCAACCACTAAACTCTACTGCTTTCGTAAAGTAAACCTTAGAGATCTCAATATTTTATTTAATAAGTACGATTGGTCGGAATTGTTCTCTTCTAATAATTTAGAAGGTGCGATGGACATTTTTTATAGAGCTATTAACTCTATTTTTGAAATACATATTCCTAGGGTGTATCATTCTAAGTCTACAAAACTTCCTTGGTTCTCTAGGGAACTTTGTAGACTTAAAAATTTGAAATCTAAACTTTACAAAAAGTTTAAATTATCTGGTAGGCTTACTGATTTTTCAAGGTATGTTAGTGCTAAGTCTGGCTTTGATACTTTGAACCACCGTTGCTATAGTGCATACTTAACTCGCTGTAGATTACAATTTGCAATAGACCCTAAACAGTTTTACAACTTCGCAAAATCTAAAACGGCGAACTGCTACATATCCTTCTTCCTTAACTCTAAACGAGAAAACAGCTAGTACCGATCAATATATTTCGGACTTATTTGCCAATTTTTTCCAGGATACTTATTCGTCTAAGATTTACTATTCTAAGTGTCCTTATCCGTATAGAATTTATCCCTCTAACTCTGTTTTCGGTACGCAGATTACGGAAAGTTCGTTAGGTTGTGAGCTGAGTCTGGTCAAGCCATCTTTTTCTCCTGGGCCAGATGGGGTGCCTGGCTGTATTCTCAGATACTGTGCAATTCTTAAACTATTTTGTTTATCCGTTTCGACCGGATTATTTCCTGAGATATGGAAAGAATCTTATGTTATTCCCTTACATAAAAAAGGCTCTAAATCTGATGTCATGAACTATAGAGCTATTTCTAAGTTGTCTGCTATTCCTAAGTTATTCGAGAAAATCATTACGTCTCAACTGCAACACTTATGTAGCTCAATCATTTCACCAACCCAGCATGGCTTTGTGAGATCCAAGTCTACTACCACAAACTTATTGAAACTCTCCTCTATTGTCATTAGTGGGTTTCATAGTACGATGCAAACGGACGTTATCTACACTGACTTCAGTAAAGCATTTGATTCTGTAAACCATACTCTCCTAATGCACAAGTTGTCGCTTTATGGTTTTCCTCATATTCTTATGAATTAAATCTCCAATTATCTTAAAAATAGAACTCAGATAGTTATGTTCAATTCTGCCCTTTCTAAGCTGATCTTTGTTTATTCAGGAGTGCCCCAAGGTATCCACCTCGGACCATTGCTTTTCAATTTATTTATTGATGACCTTCCGTCTATTATTAAGAATAGTGCTGTTTTGATGTATGCAGATGACGTTAAATTATGCCTCTCTTATAAGGATCCTATTTCTGCTTCTTTGTTGCAAGATGATCTTAACTTTTTCAATTCATGGTGTAAAACCAATCTTATTGCCCTAAATTGCTCAAAGTGCAAAGCCATGACTTTTTGCAGGACACAACCTGTGCATGTTCAATACTTGTTAGACGGCCATCTTCTTGAGAATATATCTCAAATCAATGACCTAGGCAACTTGCTTGATCGTAAACTTTCCTTGAATGATCACATTGAGTTTATGGTAAATAAAGCCATTAAGGTCTTAGGTTTCATTAAGCGTTGGTCTAAGGAATTCAATGACCCTTATACGACTAAACAGCTTTATGTCTCTCTGGTACGTCCCATCCTCGAGTATGGGTCCTGTTTGTGGTCTCCACAGTATCAGACTTATAAAGACAAAATCGAATCGGAGCAAAAGAAGTTTCTAATTTTCGCACTAAGAAACTTAAACTGGTCACCAGTTTATAAATATAAATATATATTTAATTAATTTAACTATTTTTAAATTTAATTTTAATGCTACATTTTAATTTATTTCTGTCGACTGTTTATAGTTGACATTAAATAAATAAAATAAATAAATAAATGACGAAAGGCCAAGTGGAAGGAAGTGCATTATAAAATCTTGCCTTAATAATGCAAGAGTAGATGGCAGGGTTAGACTGTTTTCGTTTCCGAAAAACAAAACAATCTTTAACAAATGGAATGAATTATGTCATTTGGATCAGCCAATTCATCGGCAAGCTGCATATATATGTAGTTTGCATTTTGAAAGCAAATATATGGGAAAATTAAGGTTGAAGTGGAACGCGATTCCAACATTACATTTGTCGGGCATTACATCGAAGAGTTCAGGAAGTTCAGCTTCAACTAAAAGTTATTTATATAATTTTAAACTCGAAGAAGAACCGCCTCAGAAGATTGTTCCTTACGTAAGCAGGCAAAGGACACTATGGTTTCTGAAGACCACTACCACACCAATACATCTGACAGGGCCACTAGCGAAGGGATAGTCGAATCTGGAAATGTGCCGTTTTGTACAATTTACCTCAAAAGAGAACAAAACGAGAAGTTCTATAGGGATAAGAATTATAATATGTTGAGAAGTGTTAGAAACTAGCGTTCAGCAAATCAAACTTACCGGAAAAAATTTATTTTCTTGCAAAAGAGATTTTCGCACCAAAAAAAATTACTATAAAGGGAAATATTGGGAGTGTAATAAATGCTATTTCAAAAATGCACCATCTGTCAATAGAGGCTAAAGCTTTTTGCAAAATGCTAGTAAAAAACAAAAGCTCGTACAATAATTCAGAAAAAATAACTGGCTCAAAATATTAATTTTTATTCCACTCGTACTTACAGTTATCTTAGAGATGTTTTGAATTTCATATTACCCTCTCAGCGTACGTTAGCACGATGAGCACCTTTGACAAACATGTCACCAGAGTTTCAAACCATTATTACTGGTAAACTTGAAGGAAATCATTGGCAGGATGAGTTGTAAAAGCAGAGAAGCGGTACTTCTTTTTTGACGAGATCAAGATAAGCCGAGGTCTGCAATACAATCCAGTTCGAGACGAAATAGAGGGATTTGAATCCGATGGTGTCAAGCATACACGTTTATTGGGACAGCAAGTTTGTGTTTTTATTGCCCGAGGATTATTCGATAATTGGAAATATGTACTAAGCTACACTGTTACCGAGAAAGGAATCAAACATACAGACTATAGAACGAAAACTATCCATTTTATGTAAATGGGAAGGAAGTTTTGGCAATTTTTGATGCCCCTCACCTAATTAAATTTTTGCGGAACACAGTTCTTAAATAGTAGTTACAGATGGTATTGTATCTTGGGAAGTAATTCAACAATTATATGACATTGATTCCAAAAATTCAACCAGAATTTAATTTAATTATTTTTAAATTTAATTTTAATGTTACGTTTTAATTGTCTGTCGACTGTTTTTAGTTGCCATTAAATAAATAAATAAATAAATAAATACGATTAATAAGAAAAAATGAATGGAAAGACGAGCTGTGGTGTGACGTGGATATTAATGAAAGATTCAATTTTAATACTTTAAAATTTGGAGCAACTTTATTAGTTGCTGCCAGTTATTTACATATTTATTTTGGGGAGCAACCATATGTGTTGCTTCCCCAAAGATCATGATTAATTGTAATACAGTAAGCTTAAGCTACGCAGCGCTGCTGCTGAGGTCGACAGCAGAGCGACTGCATTGGGACACCTGCATTGATGTGAGATGGATCTCCGATAGAGGTAACGGTAAGCTGCCGCGATTGCAGAGAATTCTGTTTATTACTGGTTTTAACTGCTTAGGGCAGTTTTGAGCTTAGTTATCTGTATGGGTGGTTCTTCTTTTAGGCTATGCTGAGTGGAGTTGTTGTTGATAAAAGTGCCCACTATAGTACTTAATCGATATATGTATGTGTACACTACAGTATGTACACGATATATGGTACTTATTATTAATATATTGACACTACAGTATGTATATGATATATGCGCACACTACATATCCCTCCTTTTGAAAAATAACGGATTATAGTGTAGTTAATTTTATATAACAGTAAAATTCATTTCCATTTTTGTTCTCATTTTGGTGTCTCAAGATAATTTATATATGTGTTTATTTTATTTTCATATATAAATATACATATGTATATGTGGGTGAGATATATTTTTGGACTTAAATCAAAATTTTGAAAATATGTTTTATACGAGTCTTTTATATGTTTAATATATTTTTTTTGTTTGGACTATTTTATAATTATTGTTTTGTTTTATGAATAAAAAATCTGTCTATCTTTATGCACTACTTGTTTCTTACTTTTAGTTTTTGATATTGTTATATTTTCATTCTTACCAATATTTATTATACATTTTGTGTGCTTGTTCTAACCTAAATTTAGTTTTCTTAGCGTAATTATCAGTATATAGTGGTTCTATTTTATCTATGGTTTGGTAGGCTTGAAGTCCTTTCATAAACTAGCTCGGACCGTAGTTACATATGTGCCATAGAGGTGGTTGTGTTAAAACCAAATACGAAGTATCTTATCCATACATCCCAATCTGTTTTATCAGCTGAGATGTATGAACGAAGAAACTTATTAAATGTTCTGTCTTCGCTCCACGGTTCCTACAGTTTTGTGATGATGAGCGGTTGATGTTATGTTTTTAATGTTTAAATACTACTTCAAACACGGCTCTAGAAAGAATAGAACAGCTTCTAGAAAAACAATTTCAACTCACCAATAATGTACTTAACAATATAATGTTACTGGTAAATAAGCTATAAAAAAAATTTAAAATTTAAAAATTTAAATTGTCCTAATGACAGTGACATTAGATTTCCTCTGTCTATTCCACTCGTGGGTGCACACATGGTGAGACGTGTCGGTCCGAAAAGAGAGAAAAAAAAAAATAAAATAAAATTAAACTATATCTCATAAAGCAGTTAAAATATCAGTATACAGTGGTTTAAGGAATAGTGTGCAAAGAATTTAACAAAAAAAAAAGAATTAAATCCGTTTATATTCCAAAAAGGGTAATTATAATTGAGTACAGAAAAAAAATACGATCATAAATTAATTATATATTGTTCGATAGATCGGCACTTAGCACCAGCTTGTTTTTTTTTTGTTACACTTAGCATCGATTGAGTTTTGGTACCACTGTGCTATCCAACTTTTTTCGTCCGCCCCACTTTCACATGGCAGAGGGGAGATACATAGCCCAAAAGCTGTGCTAGGCCAGATGTGCCATGGGTAAATTCCATCGCATGCAATTTGGAGTGCAAGCCACTACAAGAGCTTTTAGCGGATCAGCTGTTTTCACGGCACATTAGCAAAAATATTGTGCAGCAGCTAGGCTGAATGTCGTTCCCGCATGCGCTCGAGTGTCTCCACAAAAAATTGCATCGTGAATGTGTGAGCGCATCATTTCGAAGATCACCAATGCTCCTCCAACAAGCCCCAAGGCGAAAAAAGTACGATTCGAGACGCCTATCATTTGACGCAACCATCTACACCGTCTCAACAGTTCTATGTGTGCAGTGACAAAGAAAAAATTTGTGCAGTGGCAATTGTCTAGATTTTTTTGTTTTCTCTTATGTTAATTGATAATTTTATATGTATAAATTCAATTTAGGGCCTTCTGCCGTTTATATGTTAAGTGATTAATTATATATTTTTGTAATCTAAATTGACACATAACCAAATAGTCTTCAGCTTTGTGTCAACCAGCTTTTGATAGGTAATATTAGTGAATTTTAACACCCATGCCCACAGGTACAACAAGCGAGAAAGATCTTTCGACGCGGGAGCTTGCGGTGAGCCAAAAGCTTTGTTGTTTTTTCATAAATACTATATTTTGGCTGATCTGGCCTCACCACCATACCAAAAGCTGATTGTATTACAAACTCCAGTGATGCTGTTTAAGCGGGAGTCAGTTTTGGTTATGTGTCGCATAACGTTTCGCAATTGATTTATTTTACGTTTTAAATATAATAAAATAAATACTACAAATTGTGGCGCATTATGTTACATTACTATGTTATGTAACTAATTTATTACTATATTTATATTAAAGTAAAGGTATTTAATATTTTTTATAGCAAGAAGTTAAATCGTTATAATAATAGTTCCCCTATCTTTATTATAATGTATAATGTTAGTATTTAATAAATTAAATTAAATATAATGTCCCTCCCATACTAAGTCCTCTGTATTTTTGGAACTATACAGTCTTTAGGAGAAATTAGGTTGATCAACTAGGACTTTTCTCATAGGGATCCTGGATCATGGTAGGGTGGGCACATGTGCACGAACACCAGTGCATAATAATGAGAAGGCTCCTCTTCAGAGATAAATCCCTATTCTGTCCCCTATTGTTCTTTTTCTCTCTAGGGCTCACTTTCCTTCCCCTTTCCCATCCTTTCCTTTTCCTTGTCTTTTTATAAAAATAGTACGCGAGTTTCTAAATAATATAATTATTCTCGCGAAGCAAAGCAACTAGAAGGTTACATTAGTTACCCACACCCAGCCGACCAGAAAGTAGCCGTCAGCAAACGCGTACTCCTTCTACAGTTGCAAGTCCATCCGCTTCAGACGACGAAGAGCGATCTTCGTTATTCATTACAGAATGTGAAGAATCATTTAAATACCTTAAAAAGGCACTAATGAAACCAACATTATTGCAATACCCTGATTTTAGCAAAGAATTTTGCATAACCACAGATGCAAGCAAACATGCATGTGGCGCAGTACTATCACAAGAGTACGATGGTGCGCAATTACTAATTGCATATGCATCAAGAGCTTTTACCCAGGGAGAAAGCAACAAATCAACTACAGAGCAAGAATTAGCAGCAATACACTGGGCAATAAAACACTTTGGACCAAATGTTTATGGAAGACATTTCTTAGTTAAAACAGATCATATTACTTATTTTCAATGAAAAATCCCACATCAAAACTGACAAGAATGAGATTAGATTTAGAAGAGTATCAGTTTACAATAGAATATCTCAAGGGGAAAGACAATCATGTCGCTGATGCGTTATCACACATTAACGTTAAAGAATTAATACAGATGAACAGAGATATAATGATAGTCCAAACAAGATCATCCAAGAAACAGGAAAACAACTGCGCAGTTGAAGAAATTAAAAAGCATGCAAAATTATATGAGCCCAATGTCTATGAAGTCGTTAATAATAATGACGTAAAGAAATTAGTCAAACTGAAAATGAACAATTTTAAATGCATATTTAAAAAAGGGAAACAGATTATTTCACAATTTCCAGTTAAAGATTTATATTCAAGTGGAAAATTCGATCTAGATCAATTCTTCCATCGGCTTATTTCAGAAGCCGGGATATACAAAATCATTAACTTTCAGATGTCACCAAGTGAACAAACTTTCGAATATGTCACTTTAAATGAATTTAAAAGTAAGGGCAATAAACAATTAATAAATATAAAAATAGCGCTATTAAAAAGGGTGTTCAAGCATGAACATGCATTGTATAATAAATATGTATGATCTTAGGGCAGTAGGAACATATTAATTAAGATAAGAAACATATGTTGTCAATAGCCAAGTCAAGTACTTGCATCCTCAGCTCACATAAATTATGTAAGGCCTAAGCCACTTGAGTTGACAAAGGGTACACTTTACGACCGCTAGGAACTAACATAAACAAAAACAAGCACTATGGACATAGGTTCATGGGTCTCGTCGACCTAAAAATAATGTTATGTAACTCCGCATGAGGGCCTATCAGCATATAGATAATATTACATAAATATGCTATGTAAAAAATATCAGTCCGGGAATGACATTATATATGCTCGGTCCTACGTGACTATCAGCTTATATACTAGTTCTAAGCACATAATTTGTACATAATAATAAGTACCCGAAAAACGAAATAAAAGGAGAGCCGATCCTGAATCGGCAGTCAGTTCAGTTCAGTTCAGTTCAGTTCAGTACAACAACTCGACTCATCAGTCTCTTTATTTCAAGACTCTGATTAACAAAGGGTGACACACATAGACGAAAATGACGAAAGTCAAATAAATGCAATCCTGTTCAGATACCATAACGACCCTATAGAAGGAGGACATTCAGGAATTACGCGTACCCTTATAAAAATAAAGAAATTATACTATTGGCCAAAAATGATATGAACAATAAAAAGTCATGTGAAAAAATGTGTAGATTGCCAAAGAGCTAAAACTACAACACACACAAAAGCACCAATGATTATAACAGATACACCAAACACAGCCTTCCCAGAAAGCATTGAATGAAATTTCTGATCGAATTCGAGTCTTCTTTGACTCTCCTAGAAGATTAAAATAAGCATATATGCGCGCGTTTTCTGATCGAAAATGATACTCTGTTCTGGAGAAAATGGAACCCTAGCCGCGACACTTCCTAAAGAGTCGTTTTCGACACCTCAGGAGGAGTCGTTTTCGACTCTTCTTTCTCGCGTGGAGCGAGTCTTTTTCGAGTCATAGTTTAATCGATTTTCGCTCGTTTTTGAGTCGTTCTTCTAGCAATGATCGACTCTTTTACGAGTAATATTTCTAGCAATAATAACTCTTCTTCAAGTCATATTGTAAATGATAATAAGAAAGATATTTATTAATATATTCCTTTATTTATAATGATATAGTATCATAGTAATAGTAAATGATGATTTACAAATGTAAATAAATATAAATTAAAAAGTATTAAAAATATATAAAATTATTCCACACGCTTCTTTTTTTTGTTAAACGATCTTATGCGTCAAAAGCACTGTGTTCATGTGCTTGTCTGAACAATTATATTTTATGTGCCACATGTCTAAGAGAGAAAAATTAAAATTTTTATTTATTTAAATTTATCTATAATATGTACAAACACATTTTATTATTGTTATGATATACCTTTTTTCAGCGCTTGGCTTGGTACCCTTCCAACTATAAGATGAGACCAATATTGTTTTGAAAAAACATTCCTCACTCACTCTTTAACTAAAACTGATGTTCAAGAACCTTAGCTTCAAGCTTACATGTTAAGTAAACTTTGCAAAAGATCGATGAGAGAGGGCAGATGGCAGAATGCGTGTAAGAGCGAGAACGTGCGATTCAGCTTTCTTACCGAATTTTAGGCAAAAGACGCATTATCTCATTTCAATCACCGAGGCGATCAATTTTCGATTGCCTTACTATTTTGTTTTTGCTTTTTCATGAATCGTATTTGAAGAACATTTACGACACCGTTTCGAGTTATTTTCGAGCCTTTTTCTAGTCGCTTATAAAATGACTCATTTTTTAATCATTTCAACGACTCGAAAAAGACTCCTCTAGGAGATTAATTCAAAAACGATCTTCCAAATGCTTGGTGGGTTTGACACTGTTTTAATTGATACCGTTGGACCATTACCTCGCACAGAGAATGGCAATGAGTATGCAATAACTATAATATGCGACTTAACAAAATATCTTGTTACAATACCAGTAGCAGATAAAACCGCAAAAACAGTAGCCAGAGCAATATTTGAATCTTTTGTACGGTCCTATGAAGACGTTCATAACAGACATGGGTACTGAGTACAAAAATTCACTTATTAATGACTTGTGCAACTATATGAAAATATGCAATGTAGTTTCAACAGCACACCATCACCAGACTTTAGGAACAGTAGAAAGAAGACATCGAACATTTAACGAATACATTCGTTCGTACATATCGATTGACAAAGATGATTGGGACATATGGTTAAATTATTTTACTTATTGTTTCTACACAACTCCATCTACAGTTCACGATTATTGTCCATATGAACTTGTCTACGGTAGATTACCAAGACAATTCCAAGAATTTAATAATTTAACGAAAATAGATCCTATATATGTATAACATAGATGATTATGCTAAGGAGTTTAAATTTAGAATACAGGTAGCATATAGAAGAGCAAAATCTATGATAGAAAAGGAAAAGTTAAGACGTAAACTAGAATATGACAAACAAGTAAACGACATAAAGTTAGAAATAGGAAATATGGTCTTAATTAGAAACGAAACAGGTCATAAATTAGATAATCAATATTTAGGACCTTACAAAGTTATAAAAATAGAAGACAGAAATAATATAGTAATAGATGTAGGAAAAAAGAAGCATCAAGTAGTAAACAAAAATAGACTAAAGTTATTCAAAAACTAATAAACAATTCAAAAATATTTTCTTATCAAGAAACTAAATAAACGAATTTAATTTAATTGATTAAATTAATAAAAATAACTACATTTTAAAATAATTACGTTATTTTTTAAAAGGAGGGAGATGTGGTATGCACACATATCGAGAGTACACTGTAGTCAAAATGCATTGATCGGCAACTTTCGGTTACCTCATAAACATAAACAATGCAATGACACTTTGGCCTACTCAACGCAGCAAGCCGCGTAAGCATATACGCCGGTCGCTGACCGTCGTCTGTCAGCATATGTGCAAGACACACTCCGCCCTTTTACACATATGTATGTTTATATGTATAATAAGTTCTTAAGTATTTTCGACAGCGCTTCCTAGACGAAGCAGCGACTTAGCAGCGTCTCAAATAGTTAATGTAATCTTTAGAAATACTTTGTGAAATTATTGAAGAAATAAACCTTGACTTGAGCGGACCTTCGCTCGTCAACAACTATAAACACTTGTACGGTTTTCAATCATTACATCTTAACCTATTCTCAAACTTTAATTGGGTAAGAACCTTAACTTTCTTGATATGAAGTTTTTTATATCTTATGATATAATGCTTTGGGTAAGCAGAACTGGCGCTGTGGGATGAACCAAACGTACTGCCCAAATTTACAACTTATTCAGAAACCATGAAAGGCGTTGATTGCTTAAGACAGCAGGACGGTGAACATGGAAGTCGAAATCCGCTAAGGAGTGTGTAAAAACTCGCCTGCCGAAGCAACTAGCCCTTAAAATGGATGGCACTTAAGTTGTGTACCTATACATTACCGCTTAGGTGGCTGATTTATATTACTTGTAATATAAATTTTGAAACTTTAGTGAGTAGGAAGGTACAATTATGTGCACAGAAGTTTTTGGCGCACGCCTGCATGGAGCTGTCATTGGTTCAGATCTTGGTCGTAGCAGCAAATAATCGTATGAGACCTTGGAGGACTGAAGTGGAGAAGGGTTTCGTGTGGACAGTGGTTGATCACGAGTTAGTCGGTCCTAAGTTCAAGGCGAAAGCTAAAAATTTTCAAATATAAACAAAAAATCAAAAATTATAATGTTAATATAAATATATGATTTTTTTTATACACTTTTTTACGGTTCCAATACCATAACCTGTTGAGTATTCGTTTGTTATTAAATATGGGCCTTGTACTCATCCTGGCAATAGGAACGACTATAAAGAAGCCGTCGAGAGATAAGTGATAAGATAAGTGATTTTACTAAAGCAGACAAGTTGAAAGACACAAATACAAGTGTGCGTTATCAGCAAAGCGCTTATCTGCGAACTCCTGCAGCTGTATAAACAACCGCATCTGACGAACACCTGCAGCTTGCCCAGTGCAAACTGCTATGTAATTGCGAAAGAGAGTAAAGAAGAGACCGCAAAAAAGCGATAAGGAGAAGAACAGCGACAGCAAAAACAACAACAACAACAACGCCGATGTCGCTGCAATTGACTGACGTCGATAACGACATGAGCGTGAGGAAAGAAGAAGAAGGAAAAGCAAGCGGGCCTTAACGTCGCCGCAGTTAAATTCGTTGTCGGACGAGCTAGTGAGCAGCTGCACTAAAATTTTAAGTGCACTTGGCTCCCCTTCCTTCCGACAAACGCTGACGACACAACTACCGCCGCCACGACCCCCGATGCTACCACCATCGCTGCCACCGCTGCTACTGCTGCCGCCACCGCCACCGCCACCCACCCGACTCCTGTCCTTACAACAAACGTCGCTTTTGGCGCCGCCCACACCGCCTGTGCTGACCCCTCTGTCGCTTTTTGAGTGCCTAACATGGCAGACGTGTGCGCATCGCCAACCAAAAAATTTTGACAAACAGTGAAATTGAGAGACACAATACACAAGTGTGCGTTATCATAAATTCTTATCTGTACCAACAACCGCAAACAACTGTTGCAACACCTGCAGCTTGCCCAGTGCAAATTGTTTTTGCAACTGACTAAAGAGAGGAAAGAGGAGACCGAAAGATTGCGATAAGAAGAACACCTGCAGCGACAACAACAACAGCAACAGCACTGATGTTGCAGCAGTCGACTGACGTCGATAGCGACGTGAGCATGAGAGTCTCAAAGGGAAGGAGAAGGAGGAAGGACAAGCGGGCGTTATAGTCGCCGCAGCTCAATTCGTTGTCGAACAATAACGCTGGAGCAAAGAGAGTTGCTGCTGAGCTTGCGAGCAGCTGCACTCAAATTTTGAGTGCTCTTGGCTCCCCCCAGCCGGCCCCCATCACTGTTACTTCCCCTGCCGCTGCCCCTGCCCATTCCCCCGCCCGTGCTGCTGTCTTCGCCGTGCCCACGAGGACATCTACCGAAGAGCCCATCGCCAGGAGTTCAGCGTGGGAGATAGCCGCTAGTGGCCCCGCTGCAGTGCTGGGAGAGATGTCCAGTGTGCAGAGGGCTGTCAAGACCGCTATGGTTCTGGCAAACAGGTCGCCGAGAAGGTGATGAAGGAGGTTGCTCCTTCCCTAGGAGTGAGAGTTCACAAAGTGCGCGAACTCAAGCGTGGTGGTGCCATCATCCGCACCCCATCTGCTGGAGATCTCAGTTGAGAACTTCATGGAGGAGTTATATGCCAACAATTTCAAGGAGGATGTCTCGCCTGCGGCCTATAAAAAAGCGGTACATTTGGTGTCGAAACCATGGTTAGTCACCGACAGTCGGTCGGTGAATGTGACCCTAGAGGTGGACCCAAGGTGTGGGGCCATACCTGAGCAGACCGGTTGGGTCTACATCAAGTGGTTCTCATACCGATGCCATACACTGGTCCGCACATACACATGTCATCGTTGCGTTGGCTTCGACCATAAGATGTCACAATGCCGCTTTAAGGAGGACGTATGTCGTCAATGCGGCGGAACTGGGCATGTAGCCTGAAAGTGCACCAACCCGGTGGACTGCCGAAATTGCCGATTTAAAGGGCTCCTGTCAAGGCATTATGCTCTCAGCGGCTTGCCCGATTTATGCGGCAGTGCTTGAAAGGGTGGGTGCTAGACATTCCATGTTTAGCCTCATTCAAGCAAACTGCGGGCGTGGCCGAGCCGCCAACATCGAGCTTGGAGTCTGCATCCCCAGATCCGGTCACGCCTGCGCACTTATACAGGAGCCCTACGCCGACAACGAGGGACGCATTACCAGGTTTCCGGCCGGGATGCGAGTTTTCGCCGACAGGAGGAGGAAGGCGAAATGCATCCGGACTCCCCATTGATTTCTGCGATCGGTCGCTGGATAGCGGTCCCCACGAGCCAGGAGGATTCCGGTCTGGTGGACTGCCGATTTGAACTCCAAGCGTCAGGAAGTCAGGAGACTAAGGCGCCGGCTCCAGAGGTGTGGGTGGTAGGGCCTTTGGCAGTCTGGTGGACTAACTGGCCGAGCTGGGGGTACTGCTCTTCACCCAGATTGCGGAGAACGAGCGCCTAAGAGGCCGTTTAGATGAATGCCGCCGCGCGGGAAGTGCCGGTCGTGACGACGTCATTATTCGTGTGCCGGTCCCTGTGGTTGCTCCTCGGAGCGTGCCCGTGGTCGTCAGAGTTGGTCCCGTGTCGGCAGCGTCGTCTGGCTGGATGGATGCCATGGCCCGCTATGATGAGCTCATCACAGCACTGGCCATAAGGAACGTTGTCCTCGAGGGTCTCTCAGGACATCATCAAGGATTGTGCCGCCTTCCTTCAGTTTCGTTTTGACTGTCGGAGCGTCCAGACGTGTCGCGGACAGCGTAGCTTTTAATATCCGCGATATCAGTTTTTCTTTCGCCGTTTTCTTTGTGCTGTTATTCGCAGCGTGTGATTTTACCGCAAGTGCGAAGTACCGTACGTTGTGCCGATTTTGATTGGCTACGGTTAGGCACACGTGTGTTTGCGTTGCGTGTCTGTGTGTGCAAAAGACATAAGAGCCTGCTGTGTTACAGTTACAACTTTGTTAATTTGTGTTGTGCGAACACGTGAGGTTGGTTGGCAGAAAATGCCACCGGTTAAGCCGGCTGTTGACGCCGCTGATGATGGTGAGTCATTAGCTGTGGTTGAGGGGGGGAAGGTGCGACGTAAGCAAGGGCCGGCGGTGTTGATGTAAAAGGTTAGGAAGGTAGCTTCGCTAACCTGTGTTGACGCGCTGGCAAGCGTTGGTGAGAGCAGTGAGGTAGGCAGCATTAGTGCTGCTAATAGCGAATGCCCAGTGTGTATGACTGAGTCGGATGGGTGCCAGCCTGCTTGTTCAGTGGAGGCGACCCCGATGGGCTCCATGGAGAGCTTGTGTGGGAGTGATGTGGGGGCAACGCGTGCAGCTGAGGCGCCATCGGTTCGCATGAGTTGACTGGCGTCAAAGAGGCGTACGGGCTTGCCCGTAGAGCGAATGAAGGCGATCAGCAAGGACGTGGTCACGCACGCTCTTGCTGCAGGTATGGGTGGTAGGGCCATTGGCAGTCTGGTGGACTATCTGGTCGAGCTGAAGGTACTCCTTTTCACGCAGATTGCGCAAAATAAGCGCCTAAGAGGCCGGTTAGATGAGTGCCGCCGGGCGGGAAGTGTCGTTCGTGACTACGGCATTTTCAGTATGCCGGCCCCTGTGGTTGCTTCTCGGAGCGTGCCCGTTGTCGTCAAAGGAGGTCCCGTGTCGGCAGTGCCGTCTACTCTGGAGGCACCCAGACCAGTTGAGAGCTGGTCCGTCGTTGTTCGCAGCAAGACTGCGGGCAAGACATCGAAGGACGTGGTCGAAAAGGTGGTGAAGGAGGTGGGGCCAACCCTGGGCGTCCGGGTGTTCTCTATGAAGCCGTCACGAGATGGAGGAGCGATTATACGCACTCCATCCAAGGTGGAGAGGAAAAAGTTAGCGGAGGACGCTAAGTTTGGTGAGTGTGGTCTTGCGGTGAGTGTGAACGAGAAGTTGGGACCAAAAGTTGTGGTACAGGGCGTTCATTCTCAAATCACTCCTGACGAGTTCATGAGTGATCTTTATGAGATGAACCTCAAGGAGACGATGTCGCCTGAGGCCTTTAGAAAAGGCGTCCGAATGGTGAGCAAGCCGTGGTCGGTGAATGGTGGGGCTACGGTCAATGTTGTGTTGGAGGGCGATGGCAAAGCCATTGGCTCTCTGCTCGATGTTGGCCGTTGCTATATTAAGTGGTTCTCTTTCCGACTAAGGAATTTTGACCCAGTAGTAAGCTGCTCCCGATGCCTGGGTTTCGACCATTAAGTAGCGGAATGCAGGGCTAAGCAGGACGTCTGCCGTCGCTGCGGCCAGGTGGGCCATCGGGTGGCTAAGTGCAGCAATGCACTTAGTTGCCGCAATTGTGCTTTTAAAGGGATGCCTTCGGAACATATGATGATGTCTCCGGCATGCCCGGTATACAGTGCGATTGTTGCGAGGGCCAACGCTAGACATTAATATGGCTAGCAAAGTATTCCAGTTGAATTGCCAGGGGTCATACGCTGTAATGTGCGACGTAGGAAATATGATGTGTGAGAGGGGCAACGTCGTGGCCCTGCTTCAGGAACCGTATGCAACTAATGGTTGTGTACGGGGATTACGGGGATCACTTATGCCGAAACCCAGAATGAGAGTGTGGGGGTAAATTACTGGCCTACGCATGGTGTGAATTGGGCCCAATATGGGCTATTGGTTAGGGAGGAGGCTCTGCAAGTCCCGCACAGCACTTTTAGTGTAATGAGCGTGGATGAGCAGGTCGCCAGTGTTAATGGGTGGGTCACGTATGGCAATGACCGCTTGCTGAGGAGGAGCCGAAAGGCAAATCTTAAGCGTGTAAAGTGGCGGACCCGTGAGTTAGGCGTTATGCGGAGGTCGCTTAGAGCCCTAAGGAAACGATTCCAAAGAGCACGGGCGGCCAATGATGATAACGCTGCCCAGCTTGGGGCTGAGTATGGTCGGCGTAGTCGTGAATATAAGCAAAGACTTGTAGATGTGAAAGAGTCCGAGTGGCGCGCATTCTTAGAGCGCAATAGGGACGACCCCTGGGGTCGTGCCCACCAAATTATGAGAGATAGCCGTAGGGAACATAGCATGGGAAACCTTCAAGTTGGCAGTTCACAACTGACGACTTGAATGTGAATGTATGAATGTGCTTCTCGGTGAGTTTTTCCCGAGAGAGGAGAGGCAGGAGACTCTGCTTAGTGTGGAGCTCCCGATCGATCCTCTCGGTGAAAGCGAACTGGGCGCGGCTTTCCGGAGATTAAAATCCAGAAAGTCGACTGGTATGGATGGCTTCACGGGGGAGATGTGCAAGTGCGTCTGGAACTCGATTCCGGAGTACTTGATAACCTTGTATGAGCGCTGCTTATACGAAGGCCATTTTCAGAGTAAATGGAAGAGGGCAAAGTAGTTGTCCTGCTGAAGTCGCCTGACAGAGTTAGGAGTAATCCTCGGTCATATTGAGGAATCAGTCTCCTTCCAGTGCTTCGAAAAATGCTGGAAAGAGTCATGATTGAAAGACTTCACAAAAGAGTGAGTGACCAAATGTCAGATAGGCAATTTGGTTTTAGACAGGGTAGGAGCACAGAGGACGCTTGGAGATTTGTGCAAGGCTCAGTTGAGTCCAGCACCTCCAAGTATGTCCTAGGCGTCTTTGTGGACTTCAGGGGTGCGTTCGACTACCTGAGCTGGGCGAGTGTGATTAGGAGATTGAGTGAATGTGGCTGTCGGGAGATTGCTCTGTCGCAGAGCTATTTCTCCGGCAGAACTGCAGTATCGGTAGGTCGACGTGAGAGCGTCGCTGTGGACGTTGTACGTGGCTGTCCTCAGGGCTCCATCTGTGGTCCATTCATTTGGATCCTCATGATGGACCCTCTCTTATGGCAGCTTGACAGTATCTGCAAATGCTGTGAATATACAGATGACTTACTGATCATGATTGAGGGGCGATCGCGTGCTGAGATCGAGGCAAACGCTGCTGAGTGTTTGCGCATTGCGCCGAAATTTGAGAAGTGAATGGGGCCTGAGCAGGCGCACAGTGCGTGCCATATATGATGGTCTGTTTGTTGCTTGCGCAGCATATGGATAGTCTGTTTGGTACAAAACTGCTGCGACTGTTGCGGGCAGAAATAATGTGCTGGCTTGACAGCGTGTGATTCTGTTAGGATGTCGCACAGGAGACATGGTAGCATGTGCTCTGCGAGTGCCCGTTGTATTAGGATATCCGCTCTTTGGCGGATGTTGGTATTGTGCAGGTTAGTGGCGGGTTTGACGTTAGTCAAGCACTCTCCACCAGTGATAGGGTAAAGAGGATGAATGAGTTTGCGTGCGAGGCATTTGCGAGGCGCCGTTTGTGCATTCACGGAGGCATGAATGAATAAATGAGTGCATGTGGAATGAATGGGGGGGAAATATGAATGATGATCGATGGCTACGAACTGAGGGCATTGGGACCCATCAAACCATCCCTGGGTACACTGAGCTAGCTGAGGTTGCCCACCGGGAATAATCGGTTCGTAACAAAACATCAATGTTGGACAAAAATATCGATACTAACATCGAAGTGGAAAATACGTCATCGATGTTTACAGTATTTTTCGATACATCGAAACATCGACGATACATCAATGTATCGGCAAACCTCTACGATACGGGCTGTGCATGGGACTGCCTGCCGATCTCCCCCCGAGGAACTCACCAACACTCAATCCATCTGACCCAGACGACCAGTTGCGTATTGACTGTCGGAGCGTGTAGACGTGTCGCGGACAGCGTCACTATTGATATCAGCGATATCAGCTTTTCAATCGCCGTCTCCTTTTTGTGCTACATTCGCATCGTACGATCTTATCGTATTGTGCGAGCAACGTACGCTGTGCCGATTTTTGATTGGCTGCGCTAAGGATGACGTGTGTATCGGTTTGCGTGTGTGTGTGAGCTTAGAGATAAGTGCCCGCTGTGTGTGCACCTGGTAAGTGAGCGACAAGTCTTATCTTGTTTTATGGTTTTTCTTAAGTTGCTTGCAAATTTTTGTTTATTTGTTGAACACCTGCGGCTGGTTGGCAGCGAAATGCCGTCGGTTAAGCCGACTGTTGGCGCCGGTGATGACGTTGAGACGTTGTCTGTGGTTGAGGGGGGGAAGGTGCGGCGGAAGACGGGGCCGGCGATGTCGAAGAAGAAGGTAAGGAGGGCAGTGTAGGCGAGGGCAGCGATGTAGGCTGCATTAGTGCTGCCAATAGCGAATGCTCTATAAGTACGTGTGGGTTGGAAATGGACCAGCCTCCTAGTTCGGAGGAGGCGACCCCGTTAGGCTCCATGGAGAGCTTGTGTGGGAGTGTTGTGGGGGCAACTCGTGCAGCTGAGGCGCCATCTGCTCCCATGAGTGGATTGGTGCCAAAGAGGCGTTCGGGCTTGCCCGTGGAGCGAATGAAGGCGATCAGCAAGGACGTGGTCACGCACGCTCTTGCTGCAGGTATGGGTGGTAGGGCCATTGGCAGTCTGGTGGACTATCTGGCCGAGCTGAAGGTACTCCTTTTCACGCAGATTGCGGAAAATGAGCGCCTAAGAGGCCGGTTAGATGAGTGCCGACGGGCGGGAAGTGTCGTTCGTGACGACGGCATTTTCAGTATGCCGGCCCCTGTGGTTGCTTCTCGGAGCGTGCCCGTCGTCGTCAATGGAGGTCCCATGTCGGCAGTGCCGTCTACTCTGGAGGCACCCAGACCAGCTGAGACCTGGTCCGTCGATGTTCGCAGCAAGACTGCGGGCAAGACATCGAAGGACGTGGTCGAAAAGGTGGTGAAGGAGGTGGGGCCAACCCTGGGCGTCCGGGTGTTCTCTATGAAGCCGTCACGAGATGGAGGAGCGGTTATATGCACTCCATCCAAGGTGGAGAGGAAAAAGTTAGCGGAGAACGCTAAGTTTGGTGAGTGTGGTCTTGATGTGAGTGTGAACGAGAAGTTGGGACCAAAAGTTGTGGTACAGGGCGTTCATTCTCAAATCACTCCTGACGAGTTCATGAGTGATCTTTATGAGATGAACCTCAAGGAGACGATGTCGCCTGACGCCTTTAGAAAAGGCGTCCGAATGGTGAGCAAGCCGTGGTCGGTGAATGGTGGGGCTACGGTCAATGTTGTGTTGGAGGGCGATGGTAAAGCCATTGGCTCTCTGTTCGATGTTGGCCGTTGCTATATAAAGTGGTTCTCATTCCGACTAAGTAATTTTGATCCAGTTTTAAGCTGCTTCCGTTGCCTGGGCTTCGACCATAAGGTGGCGGATTGCAGGACCAAACAGGACGTCTGCCGTCGCTGCGGCCAGGTGGGCCATCGCGTGGCTAAGTGCAGCAATGCTCTTAGTTGACGCAATTGTGCGTTTGAAGGGATGCCTTCGGAACATATGATGATGTCTCCGGCATGCCCGATTTAAAGTGCGATTGTAGCGAGGGCCAACGCTAGACATTAATATGGCTAGCAAAGTATTCCAGTTGAATTGCCAGGGGTCATACGCTGTAATGTGCGACGTAAGCAATATGATGTGTGAGAGGGGCAACGTCGTGGCCCTGCTTCAGGAACCGTATGCAACTAATGGTTGTGTTCGGGGATTGCCAGCAGCAATTCGGGTATTTCCTGACAGCAGGGCAAATGCGGCGGTTGTGGTGAATGAGGTCGGTATTGAGTGCACTTTGGTGAACTCAACCGATAGAGGTGTGTGTGTGTGTGTCTGAGTGGTAGGTTTGGTAGGATATATGTGGCGAGCGTATATTGCGCGTTCGGGTAACCCCTCGAGCCGTATATTGCGTATGTGGATGAGGTGCTACTACTGGCGAGTAGCGAATCAATCATCCTCGGGCTAGATGCGAATGCATCGTCCCCGATGTGGTTCAGACTCGCGTCTGGTTATCCGAACCTCATACGGGGTGAGATGCTGGCTGAGTGGGCCGTCTCCCGAGATGTTCGGTTCGTCAACGAACCCAGTGAGTGGTACACGTTTGATAGCGTGAATGGGAAGAGTGACATTGACGCCCCCCTTACTGTTACTGACCACGCCCCTGGCATGGTGTTGTTTTCGCCGTGAACACGAGGACGTCTACCGGAGAGCCAATCGCCAGGAGTTTAGCGTGGGAGATAGCCGCTAGTGGCCCCGCTGCAGTGCTGGCAGAGATGTCCAGTGTGCAGAGGGCTGCCAAGACCGCTGTGGTTCGGGCTGGACTACCATCGAGGGAGACGCTCACCAGATGCTATGGCCCGTTATGATGAGCTCATCACAGCATTGGCCATGAGGAACGCTGTCCTTGGGGGACATATAGGAGCAGCACCGCCGCCACCCCATCCGTTGTCCACACTTCTGCGCAAGTGGCTGCATATCCAGCCTTGCCGCCCGTTAAGAAGCCGGTAGAGACGTGGTCTGCTGTGATCACTAGCAAGGACCCGGTCGCTTCTGGCAAACAGGTCGCCGAGAAGGTGACGAAGGAGGTTGCTCCTTCCCGAGGAGTAAGAGTTCACGAGGTGCGCGAACTCAAGCGTGGTGGTGCCATCATCTGTACCCCATCTGCTGGAGAACTAAAGTGGTTGGTCTCAAACCAGAAGTTCACCATGGTTGGAGGTCAAGCCCAACAAGACACTAGGGATGCAAGTGCACAGTGAGTGCATAATGTGGACACGGAGATCTCAGTTGAGAACTTCATGGAGGAGTTATATGCCAACAATTTCAAGGAGGATATCTCACCTGCGGCCTACAAAAATGCGGTACATTTGGTGCCGAAACCATGGGCAGTGACCGACGGTCGGTCGGTGAATGTGGCCCTAGAGGTGGACCCAAAGTGTGGGGCCATACTTGAGCAGACCGGTCGCGTCTACATCAAGTGGTTCTCATACCGATGCCACACACTGGTCCTCACATACGCATGTCATCGTTGCGTTGTTTTCGACCATAAAATGTCACAATGCCGCTTTAATGTCGTAATGCCGTATGTCGTCAATGCGGCGGAACAGGGCATGTAGCCCGAAAGTGCGCCAACCCGGTAGACTGCCGAAATTGCCGATTTAAAGGGCTCCCGTCAGGGCATTATATGCTCTCAGCGGCTTGCCCGATTTATGCGACAGTGCTTACAAGGGTGGGCGATAGACATTAACAATGTTTAGCCACATTCAAGCAAACTGCGGGCGTGGCCAGCCGCCAACATCGAGCTTGGGGTCTGCATCCGCAGATCCGATCACGTCTGCGCACTTATATAGGAGCCCTACGCCGACGAGTGACGCATTACCGGCTTTACGGCCGGGATGCGAATTTTTGCCGACATGAGGAGGAAGGCGGCCATCATCATTGACGACCCCGATGTCATCTGCATGCCTATCGAATCGCTTATCACCGACTTTGGAGTATGCGTAAGAGTGACGGGAAGATTTGGATCTTCCTCTCTTCCGTATACTGCCAATTCGACACCGAGCTGGAGCCCTTCCCTGCCTACATGGATGAGGTGCTGCTGCAGGCCAGCAGCCATCCTAACATCCTCGGACTGTATGCCAACGCAGTGTCCCCCCTCTGGTTCAATAAACTTCGTGATGTAAATCTGGAACGCGAGAACCAGGTGCGGGGTGAGATGCTATCCGAGGCAAGCGAAGTCTTCACGTTCTGCGAGGACGCAGTGACATCGACGTGACGATTGTCAACGATGCAGCTGATACGTGGGCCACATATTTCTGGAGGGTGGACTAGTGGGATCTTAGTGACCACAACATCAGTTTTGACCATGACCGATCCCAGTCACCAGGCCAGGCGCCTGACAGTCAAGCACAGGTTCGTCCGATGCTGTAAATAACTTGAGTGAGATACTACTACTACTTTAAGGATGGGACATAAACTTGTTCGTTTGGATAAACGCTGCTCTCTACAATTATCCAAAAAAATTTCCGATTGGTTTTCACCATCTCACCCATGTTTCAAACAGAGAATCGAATTACTTGATCGATTCGTTTCAATCCTTATAAGAAAAAATTGCAAGCGGCTGACTGACAAAATAATTAATAAGGTATCCAGTGATAGAAAGCTTAAAATTTTTAAGCAATAGAAACAGGATCATATTATACATTTTATAGGCACACATTTTATTCATTATTATAGATTTTATTTTTGAAAATACGTAAATAAAGATAAATATGTGAAATAATAATGTTATAATAAAAATAACAATAATTTTAAATAACAATTTACAGATTAATTATTCTAAAAATAGCATAAAACTGCACATGTCAACGTGCATTTAATAAGAATTCAAAACAACAGAAGTTTCGAGCATTGGGAAAGGTCAGGATTTCAAAGTTGAAAGTCGCGAGGGAAAAGAATGAAACATGAAAAGATTTGTTTCAAAATGCCAGTCACACATTCATCCAAATAGATGTGTACGTACACGATGTTGTGCAGCTGTATTTAATTGTGTGTGTGTGTGTGTGTGTGTGTCGGTGTTCGGCTGCGGTGGCATCCACTCCGTCCTCCTGCGCAGGTCCAAGGAGTTGCATGTGGGGCAGCTTCCGTGCCCAGCAGAATTACTATTGTTGCCGGATGTATTATCCGAACGTCGGTCAGCTGCTGCAAAGTTCTTTAATTAGAATCTTTTTATTAAAAACAAAAATCAAATTAAGTCCTCTTACCTGTCTTTTTCTAAAGTTCCCGCCAAATACAATGTATCCTCCGTTTTGGGAGTGCAACCCAGCTGCCAACAATTTATATGGAGGCTGCTGCGTCGCTCTCTCTGACTTTCTCACTGATGACTGATCTGACAGATCCTCTTCCACGAATCATCTGGCAGTCTCAAGAGAGAGCGACCCTTTTGCCAACCCTCGCCCTATCGATAACTTAAAAAATTAACTATCTGGCCCTAATAGCTGATCAGAATGCAATATAATACAAATTTTTTATTTATTAAAAATGCATTGGCTCGCGACTTTAACGAATAACTAATTAATGACATTGCCGCATACAAATTCAATTTACTTTTTGGACGAATCTACCGATATTAGCGTCACCAAATTACTAGGTGAGATAATAATATATAGGCATAAATTATGTGTTATCATTATTAATTGTTTTCTGCCTAAACATATCTACATGGAGACAGGATTCAAAAGATAGCTAGCAAATACGCAGAGAGGCTAGAGTATCACCCAAACGCTCTTGCCAGGCGTAAACACAGCGCTGGATTAAGAGCCAAAAGAAGACTTAAACGATTCCACCCTCAAGATCTCCCACAACGGATCTTGACGTAGTGAACTCCCTGAGCATCGTTCGAATAGAAATTATCTTAGACCCCAATTTCTAATCAAGATTGTCTTAATTGTAAATATTGTAAATTTCCAACCATAGTTTATCTAGAAATAGTTTTACTGTTAATTATTTTTTAATCATTAGCTTAAGTTGCCACAAAGGTAATAGAATACTATTCAGCTGTAATAAATATTTCTAATAATTTTTTTGTTTATTTTGAATTCAAAACTTCATTGGTTGTTGTACAGAGTAGACGCGTCTGATTTTGCTCTTATTAAATCACTTGTTGTTACTTACTCTTACTGTTGTTTAATACTTTTAAAGGTGCCAATTTTAACAATATTATTGTTGCCATTGCTGCAGAATGAATGGCTCGCTGATGGGGATGTGGAGAGTTTAGGGCTTAGTGTGTGTAAGAGTTTGTTGAATGAGTGTGTCCTGTCTGACTGGCAAGCCCAATGGGATGCAAGTGAGAATGGGCGGGTGACTCACAAATACATTCGTGAAGTCACGTTTGTAGCCAGCCGACCAGACTTTGGTTTCAACCTTAGCCTTGGAATGCGTTTCTGCATCCAAGAACCTTGGCGGACAGTCTGGAATGCCCTTGTGGTCTGGCACAGGAGACATGGTAGCATGTGATCTGCGAGTGCCCGTTGTATGGGAATATCCGCTCTTTGGCGAATGTTGGTATTGTGCAGGTTAGTGGCGGGTTTGACGTTAGTCAAGCACTCTCCACCAGTGATAGGGTAAAGAGGATGAACGAGTTTGCGTGCGAGGCATTTGCGAGGCGCCGTTTGTGCATTCACGGAGGCATGAATGAATGAATGAGTGCATGTGGGATGAATGGGGGGGGGGAATATGAATGATGATGGATGGCTACGAACTGAGGGCATTGGGACCCAGCAAACCATCCCTGGGTACACTGAGCTAGCTGAGGTTGCCCACCGGGAATAATCGGTTCGTAACAAAACATCAATGTTGGACAAAAAATATCGATACTAACATCGAAGTTTACAGTATTTTTCGATACATCGAAACATCGACGATACATCAATGTATCGCCAAACCTCTACGATACGGGTTACGGCCTATGCATGGGACTGCCTGCCGATGACTTTTAAAATCAGCGATATCAGCTTTTCAATCGCCGTCTCTTTTTTGTGCTACATTCGCATCGTACGATCTTATCGCATTGTGCGAGCAACGTACGCTGTGCCGATTTTTGATTGGCTGCGCTAAGGCAGACGTGTGCATCGGTTTGCGTGTGTGTGTGAGCTTAGAGATAAGTGCCCGCTGTGTGTGCACCTGGTAAGTGAGCGACAAATCTTATCTTGTTTTATTGTTTTTCTTAAGTTGCTTGCAAATTTTTGTTTATTTGTTGAACACCTGCGGCTGGTTGGCAGCGAAATGCCGTCGGTTAAGCCGACTGTTGGCGCCGGTGATGACGTTGAGACGTTGTCTGTGGTTGAGGGGGGGAAGGTGCGGCGGAAGACGGGGCCGGCGATGTCGAAGAAGAAGGTAAGGAGGGCAGTGTAGGCGAGGGCAGCGATGTAGGCAGCATTAGTGCTGCCAATAGCGAATGCTCTATGAGTATGTGTGGGTTGGAAATGGACCAGCCTCCTAGATCGGAGGAGGCGACCCCGTTAGGCTCCATGGAGAGGTTGTGTGCGAGTGTTGTGGGAGCAACTCGTGCAGCTGAGGCGCCATCTGCTATCATGAGTGGATTGGTGCAAAAGAGGCGTTCGGGCTTGCCCGTGGAGCGAATGAAGGCGATTAGCAAGGACGTGGTCACGCACGCTCTTGCTGCAGGTATGGGTGGTAGGGCCATTGGCAGTCTGGTGGACTATCTGGTCGAGCTGAAGGTACTCCTTTTCATGCAGATTGCGCAAAATGAGCGCCTAAGAGGCCGGTTAGAAGAGTGCCGCCGGGCGGGAAGTGTCGTTCGTGACTACGGCATTTTCCGTATGCCGGCCCCTGTGGTTGCTCCTCGGAGCGTGCCCGTCGTCGTCAAAGGAGGTCCCGTGTCGGCAGTGCCGTCTACTCTGGAGGCACCCAGACCAGTTGAGACGTGGTCCGTCTTTTCGCAGCAAGACTGCGGGCAAGACATCGAAGGACGTAGTCGAAAAGGTGGTGAAGGAGGTGGGGCCAACCCTGGGCGTCCGGGTGTTCTTTATGAAGCCGTCACGAGATGGAGGAGCGGTTATACGCACTCCATCCAAGGTGGAGAGGAAAAAGTTAGCGGAGAACGGGCGTTCATTCTCAAATCACTCCTGACGAGTTCATGAGTGATCTTTATGAGATGACCCTCAAGGAGACGATGTCGCCTGAGGCCTTTAGAAAAGGCGTCCGAATGGTGAGCAAGCCGTGGTCGGTGAATGGTGGGGCTACGGTCAATGTTGTGTTGGAGGGCGATGGCAAAGCCATTGGCTCTCTGCTCGATGTTTGCCGTTGCTATATTAAGTGGTTCTCTTTCCGACTAAGGAATTTTGACCCAGTAGTAAGCTGCTTCCGATGCCTGGGCTTCGACCATTAAGTAGCGGAATGCAGGGCTAAACAGGACGTCTGCCGTCGCTGCTGCCAGGTGGGCCATCGGGTGGCTAAGTGCAGCAATGCACTTAGTTGCCGCAATTGTGCTTTTAAATGGATGCCTTCGGAACATATGATGATGTCTCCGGCATGCCCGGTATACAGTGCGATTGTTGCGAGGGCCAACGCTAGACATTAATATGGCTAGCAAAGTATTCCAGTTGAATTGCCAGGGGTCATACGCTGTAATATGCGACGTAGGCAATATGATGTGTGAGAGGGGCAACGTCGTGGCCCTGCTTCAGGAACCGTATGCAACTAATGGTTGTGTACGGGGATTGCCAGCAGCAATTCGGGTATTTCCTGACAGCAGGGCAAATGCGGCGGTTGTGGTGAATGAGGTCGGTATTGAGTGCACTTTGGTGAACTCAACCGATAGAGGTGTGTGTGTGTGTGTCTGAGTGGTAGGTTTGGTAGGATATATGTGGCGAGCGTATATTGCGCGTTCGGGTAACCCCTCGAGCCGTATATTGCGTATGTGGATGAGGTGCTACTACTGGCGAGTAGCGAATCAATCATCCTCGGGCTAGATGCGAATGCATCGTCCCCGATGTGGTTCAGACTCGCGTCTGGTTATCCGAACCTCATACGGGGTGAGATGCTGGCTGAGTGGGCCGTCTCCCGAGATGTTCGGTTCATCAACGAACCCAGTGAGTGGTACACGTTTGATAGCGTGAATGGGAAGAGTGACATTGACGCCCCCCCTTACTGTTACTGACCACGCCCCTGGCATGGTGTTGTTTTCGCCGTGAACACGAGGACGTCTACCGGAGAGCCAATCGCCAGGAGTTTAGCGTGGGAGATAGCCGCTAGTGGCCCCGCTGCAGTGCTGGCAGAGATGTCCAGTGTGCAGAGGGCTGCCAAGACCGCTGTGGTTCGGGCTGGACTACCATCGAGGGAGACGCTCACCAGATGCTATGGCCCGTTATGATGAGCTCATCACAGCATTGGCCATGAGGAACGCTGTCCTTGGGGGACATATAGGAGCAGCACCGCCGCCACCCCATCCGTTGTCCACACTTCTGCGCAAGTGGCTGCATATCCAGCCTTGCCGCCCGTTAAGAAGCCGGTAGAGACGTGGTCTGCTGTGATCACTAGCAAGGACCCGGTCGCTTCTGGCAAACAGGTCGCCGAGAAGGTGACGAAGGAGGTTGCTCCTTCCCGAGGAGTAAGAGTTCACGAGGTGCGCGAACTCAAGCGTGGTGGTGCCATCATCTGTACCCCATCTGCTGGAGAACTAAAGTGGTTGGTCTCAAACCAGAAGTTCACCATGGTTGGAGGTCAAGCCCAACAAGACACTAGGGATGCAAGTCACTGTGCATAATGTGGACACGGAGATCTCAGTTGAGAACTTCATGGAGGAGTTATATGCCAACAATTTCAAGGAGGATATCTCACCTGCGGCCTACAAAAATGCGGTACATTTGGTGCCGAAACCATGGGCAGTGACCGACGGTCGGTCGGTGAATGTGGCCCTAGAGGTGGACCCAAAGTGTGGGGCCATACTTGAGCAGACCGGTCGCGTCTACATCAAGTGGTTCTCATACCGATGCCACACACTGGTCCTCACATACGCATGTCATCGTTGCGTTGTTTTCGACCATAAAATGTCACAATGCCGCTTTAATGTCGTAATGCCATATGTCGTCAATGCGGCGGAACAGGGCATGTAGCCCGAAAGTGCGCCAACCCGGTAGACTGCCGAAATTGCCGATTTAAAGGGCTCCCGTCAGGGCATTATATGCTCTCAGCGGCTTGCCCGATTTATGCGACAGTGCTTACAAGGGTGGGCGATAGACATTAACAATGTTTAGCCACATTCAAGCAAACTGCGGGCGTGGCCAGCCGCCAACATCGAGCTTGGGGTCTGCATCCGCAGATCCGATCACGTCTGCGCACTTATATAGGAGCCCTACGCCGACGAGTGACGCATTACCGGGTTTACGGCCGGGATGCGAATTTTTGCCGACATGAGGAGGAAGGCGGCCATCATCATTGACGACCCCGATGTCATCTGCATGCCTATCGAATCGCTTATCACCGACTTTGGAGTATGCGTAAGAGTGACGGGAAGATTTGGATCTTCCTCTCTTCCGTATACTGCCAATTCGACACCGAGCTGGAGCCCTTCCCTGCCTACATGGATGAGGTGCTGCTGCAGGCCAGCAGCCATCCTAACATCCTCGGACTGTATGCCAACGCAGTGTCCCCCCTCTGGTTCAATAAACTTCGTGATGTAAATCTGGAACGCGAGAACCAGGTGCGGGGTGAGATGCTATCCGAGGCAAGCGAAGTCTTCACGTTCTGCGAGGATGCAGTGTCATCGACGTGACGATTGTCAACGATGCAGCTGATACGTGGGCCACATATTTCTGGAGGGTGGACGAGTGGGATCTTAGTGACCACAACATCAGTTTTGACCATGACCGATCCCAGTCACCAGGCCAGGCGCCTGACAGTCAAGCACAGGTTGAAGCGTGACATTCTGCTGAAACCCGATGACTGGAAAATTTATTTTATCTTACCCTTGACTAGGTGTACGCTCTGTTGTTTGTGACCAAAAGAGCTTCATTTCAAAGATGGGGGATTAACGCAGACAATCCTTCTTTTCATGTAAATGGGAAGGAAGTTTTGGCAATTTATAAAGGCTCCATCTAATAAAGTCTCTTCGGAATCCTATTCTAAAACATGATTTACAAACATCTGAGTATTTAATACTCAATAAATCTTTTGGTAATGTTAATGAAAATTTGATGTTTAAGGCACCATATGATTTTAATTATGAATTAATTAAATTTCAATTTGCGATTTATCAAAACATTTGAAAGGTCACCGCATCTCCTCAAAATTAAAAATCGCATTGTTCAAATATGTACAACTGTGCCACATTATTGTGTAGCATGTCAGCTTCAAATTGACTCTACTAGTCCCTCTCTACTGGACCATGCGTTGCTACTTGCTGGTACTCTCGTCGGTGGAATGCGGGGGGTTCCACTTATTCCTGTAGAATAATCGATCGGGGGGAGTTAGACAAACTATAACTAACTAAATAAATAAATAAATAAAATAAATCGCATATTGGATGTTGAAGTTGATTTGACGAGCAATTACTCACAACGCACGGACGGACGGACAAAGGAAAGAGAAAACAAAAACAAGAATTAGGAAAGATTGCACAAAATTACCTAAGAACAGCTGGTCTATAAAATTGACGACGCGATGTTGTTGCATCGATTTGAGCCCGCCCTACCTTTGATCACTGAGCCCTTCAGTAACTATTTACAGTGATCCCACGAAATAATTATAGCCCTTCACTCATCATTTCACCTTCTTGCATGGCCCCAAATCAGCGGCATTAACCAATAATATTAATATTAATAATTAACATATTAATTAGGAAATGAAAATTGTATATGTTGTAGTGGGCGGCGAAGGATCCTATCTGGTTTGTCGCTCTGTAGTCGAAGCTGCTGTTGGATGTCCAAATCGCTCTTGTATGTACGTATGTACATACGCTGGTTGTGTGGGTGAAGGGTGTTTAACAAAGAACCAATTAAAAGAATGCTGGGTTGCACTTCGTTTGGTCGATTCACAATTTATTCAAGGGGGCACAAGAGTATGTGCTGAATTATTTTAGACAAGGTTCACAAAAGTTTTGTATGACTTGCAAAAGTTTTTACATTAGTGAGAAAAAGTAGAGATGCGCCAACTCCACGATAGCCGATCGTCCGGGTATCGATCTATCGTCGTGAGTATCGTTTAGAGTAGCTACTTGGCGCTGCCATCTGGCGTAAACATTCCGCCCCCCTTGCAACGTCGTTGCAAAAGAAATGGTGGTAGATGGGGGGGGGGGGTCCCGGATCGCCTTATTGCCGGATGACACCCGACAGTATCCACCCGAACACTGAATCCTGTGCTAGAAGAGTGCCTCCGTGCAAGGACATGGTCCCTGGACGCATGACGCGGGAATATATGTCTGACCCCAGCACTAGGGAGACGGTCGCAGGTGTATGCCACCGGTCGTCCGCCAGACTGAGATTCTGCATTTCCTGCAGTCCGTCGGTGTTGATGCGTCGGGCGGGCGTTCTGCGCTGGCAGTCCACCGACACCTCCAGGATGAGCTCTAGGTCCAACCCGGCCTTCGGTGATAGGAGGCGAGCCCGGCAGACCGAGTCCGCACCAACACGCGCCACCGACAGCCCGAAGGCTGTCGCCAACGACGTGCTAATGCGGCTGGCCGCCGAACACGCATCAATGAGCGCAAGCGTCTCGTAGACTGTGCTACCCGTGTCGATGACCACCAGTGCTGTAGGGGTGACGGTGACTCGTCCATGGTCCAGGATTGTTGCTAGTGTCGTCATGTACGGCGAAGGTGTGTCGCCTCCAGGGCCAAGGGATCTGTCCCTGGACGTCTCCGGTGGGGTAGGATCCCGCCGGCTCCGTATTGCGGGTGAAGGGCGTCTTGGCGGAGTTCGTTGCCTCGGGCGCCGCCTCTGGGGGTGCTGCGTGTTCCTGTGGAGTAGAGTGTGGTGGGCGCCTCCACACTGTCGGCACCCTCGGTAACTCCGGCATGACCCCCGTGAATGTTCATGAGCGAGACACCGAGAGCAGTATTGGTTCGCCCGGACTGCGTTCAGACGCTTCACGGTAGTCAGCCGGAGAAACCGTCGGCACTCACGGAGCGGGTGAGTGCCCCTGCAAACCCGGCACCGGTAGACATCAGAAGAGGCTCGTCGGTCTTGGTGGTGAGGTGCCATTCTCCTAGAAAAGAAAAGTCTTGGATAAGACCAAGGAGGGGGATTAGAACTCGGTATTGGCACAATGACCACACAGAGGGACGGACGGCGGACACAAATTATTGGCTGGATGTGGGCGCAAGGTCCGCTTCTATAGGGAGAAGCACGACCTTGGTGATGGGACGTTTGATGACTCCTTTGGCAGTCCGCACGTCGACCACACGAACCAGATGGTCTTGGCCAGGATACACCGATTGGATCCGCCCGAGTCGCCACTCAGTAGGTGGAAGGTTGTCTTCCTTCAGAACAACCATGTCCCCCTTCTGTAAGCTCCTTTGCGTCGATTGCCACTTCGGTCGCTTGTGGAGCTCCTTGAGATATTCCTCCTTCCACCGATGGCAGAATTGTTGATGTAGGCCCTTGAGTCGCTGCCAGCGGTTGATGATGGAAGAGGCAGCCGTCGGGATAGAGGGCTCAGCTGCGGAGAGAAGAGGGCCGCCTATGAGGAAATGCCCTGGAGTTAGAGCTAGGAGATCAGTGACATCCTCGGACATCGGTGAGATAGGCCGGGAGTTGAGACATGCTTCAATCCGGGCCAGGAGCGTGGAAAGCTCCTCGAATGTGTATTTGAAGGCGGAGGTGGACTTGTAGAAGAGTGACTTGAAACTCTTCACCCCCGCCTCCCATAGGCCACCCACGTGGGGTGCCCCTGGAGGGTTAAATGACCACTTAATCCCTTGATGGCTATACCGTGCCATTACCAGGTCTTGAGTGGCATTGAGGAAGTCCTGCCACAGAATGGATGAGGCTCCAACAAAGGTTTTCCCGTTCTCCGAATACATGAGTTGAGGGCACCCACGACGCGCAGCAAAACGGGAAAAAGCCGCTAGGAAAGTCTCCGTTGTGAGATCCGACGTGGCTTCCAGGTGGATCGCCTTCGTGCTGAAGCAGACGAAGACGCAGACATACGCTTTAGTTATACGGCAGGCTCGTCCTGTGAAACTCTTGAGGTCGAATGGGCCTGCAAAGTCGACTCCAGTATGGGTGAACGGGCGTGAGAGCGTTGACCGCGGTGTTGGCAGTTGGCCCATGAGCTGAGTTTGAACTCGTCTCCGATGAAGGATGCAGGATTTCCACGCATTAGTCGTAGCCTTCACTAGGACTCTCAATTTCGGGATCCAAAACTTAGTTCGGATGAGTCTGATCATTAGCGCGTTGCCGCCATGCAAGGATATGCTATGGGTCTGGCTAACTAACAATCGTGTTAACACGCAATTGTACGGGAGGAGTATGGGGAATTTCTCGTCGTGGGTCAACGACCCAGAGGCCACAAGACGTCCGGAGGCTCGGATGATGCCCTGTTGGTCCAAGCAAGGAAGCAAGTTCTTCAGAGAACTCGAGGGAGGAATTGGCTTGTGTCCTCTCAGGCAGTCGTACTCCTTGGAATACTCCCTCCTTTGGGTGAGGTGTATCAACCACTGTTGAGTAGCGGCGAGTTCCTCGGGGGGCAGATGAGCCGAAAGGTCCCGACTCAATCTCCTGGTCCTCGTCACGAAACGTCGTGCATAGGCCATGACTCGTATAGCTCGGTCAAGGCTCGAGAACCTTCTGAGGATGTCCTCCTGGGGGCCAACAGTCACAAGACACTTGACAGAGCGTTGCTCCACATCTGTGTCATGAACCACCCCCGCTTGGGTCGGCCACTGGCCTTGGGCCTCTTGCAGCCAGGTAGGCCCGTACCACCAAAGTTGCCTGTCTACCAGGTCAGCCGTGGAAACCCCGCGACTAGCCAGGTCAGCGGGATTGTGCTCGGAGCGCACGTGAGCCCATAGGTGTGGAGCGGCCACCTGAGTGATTTTCGCTACCCGGTTGGCCACAAAACACGTCCAGTGGCAAGGTGGCTTGTTCAGCCACGCAAGAAAAATGGTGGAGTCCGTCCAAAAGTGAGCTGTCCATTCTGTAGCAGGGCAATACGGGACGATTGCCGTGAACAGCTCCGCTAAGAGCAAAGCCCCACAAAGCTCAAGGCGAGGTAGGGACACCGTCTTCACGGGAGCTACCCGCGTCTTGGCTGTAAGGAGATTGGTTGTGATGCAGTCTTCGCCTTCTGTGCGGACATAGATGCATGCTCCATATGCCTTCTGGGATGCATCACAAAAGCCATGGTACTGGATTCGTACCTCGGGGCAGAACCGGATCCATCGAGGCACCCTAACGTCGCGTACAGCAGGATAGCTGCACGCGAAGGTCTCCCAGGTTATTAACAAGTCCGCTGGAAGGGACTCATCCCAGTCCAGCTGACGGAGCCAGATTCCCTGCATGAAAATCTTGGCGCTCACTACAACGGGCGCCAGCCATCCTGCGGGATCAAATATTCTTGCAATTTGAGCAAGAACTCCTCTTTTGGTGAGTGGGGGTTGGAAGGAGACCGAAGAGGGGATAAAATAGAACTCGTCCGTTGTTGCGCGCCAGCGGACACCGAGCGGTTTGGCAGTGCTAAAGTCCTCGATGTGCAGAAAATCCTCGTGGAGTAGGTGATCCTTAGGAATGTCCAGTAGGATGCCCTTGGAGTTGGAAGTCCAATTCCGAAGTGGGAATCCAGCGCTGTCAAGGGCTTGACTAAGCTCTCGCATTGATGAGACGGCGGTTAGATGGTCATGAGCGCCCGCCAGTACGTCATCCACGTACATATAGTTGGTGAGGAGGTGGCTGGCCAAAGGATATTAGACCTTCACATCCTCAGCCAACTGCTGTATGACTCTGATGGCGAGAAAAGGCGCACACGTTACCCCGAAAGTAACTGTGGTGAGCTCATAATCCCGAATATGACCCTCGGCGTCTCGGAAAAGAATCCTCTGGAAGGGGGTGTGGCTCGGGCAGACAAGGATTTGCCTGTACATCTTCGTGATATCCGCGTTGAATACCACCTTGAAAAACCGCCACTTGAGGATTTGCAGAGTAAGATCGGACTGGAGAACGGGACCCGAATGAAGGATATCATTCAGGCTTTTCCCGTTGGAGCTGGGACAAGAAGCATTAAACACCACTCGAACCTTGGTGGTGGTGCTGTCAGGCTTAATAACAGCGTGATGGGGGAGATAGTAGTTGGTGGAGTTACCAACTGATTCTACCTGGTGCATGTGACCCATGTCCAAGTACTCCCTAATAACCTCATTATATTGATCCTTGAGAGGTGGGTCTTTGGACAGACGAGCCTCGTTTCTCAAGAACTGAGCAAGCGCTGTGCTTCGTGAATGGCCTAAGTCAATGTTCTCCGGATCCCGGAACGGCAGTGTGACCATATACCTTCCGTCCCTCAGGCGGCTCGTGGTGCGAACGAAGAGATCCTCCACCCACGCATCAGATTTTGGAGCATGCGTAGTCGGAAGTTCCTCTACCTCCCAAAATTTGGTCAGTAAGGCCTCCAATGAAGGTTCCTCATGTCGGACGATGCGTGTGGAAAACGCTGAGATGGTGGTCCTGCGGGAGTTTGGGATCGGACCTGTCAGAATCCACCCGAAGACGGTCTCTTGACCCAGTAGAGAACCACAAATGTTGCTCCGGAGTCCACCCAGTAGTATGGATGGAAGGATATCCGCCCCTATTAGGATGTCTACCTGGGAGCTCTTGTAAAACGTGGGATCTGCCCATTGTAGCTCTGGAAGCGCCTGGAGAACCTCTTGTGGGACCACCGTTGATGGTAGGTTGTTGGTCAGGTGAGGGAGTACATAGGCCAATGTGTCAATCTGCACTTGTGGATTTGATGGTGACCCAATCAGGAAGGAGCATAGCTTATTCGACTTTGCCGCGGTCTTTTGACTCAAGCCGGACACTTGAGCCTGGACTGATTGGAAAGGCAACCGAATGAGGTTGCTGAGTCGCTCGGAGATGAAAGTGGCCTCGGACCCAGAATCAAGCAACGCGCGAGCGGGATATGTAACCCCTGCATGACAGATTTGTACCAACGCCGTGCCTAGGAGGACTCCTCGTGCGTTGGCAGCAAAGTACGTTTGCACGTTGCTGGTGGGAGTGGACTGTATCTGTGGAGGTTGGGTGGAGGCACCTGAAGTAGACGGGGCCGCTGTAATGGTTGGTGACCCGTCACGATGGAGCAGTGTGTTATGCCGCCGCTTGCACACGAAACAATTGTGCTGACTGGGACAGTCACGGTATTGGTGACTATGAGCGAAGCAGTTCAGGCACAAACGTCGTTGGGTAATGTAGGCGGACCGTTGTGGCACGGACATGTGCAGGAACTTGGGACATACTCGGGGTGATTCTCTTTGGAACAGAGATCGCACCGTTGAGCCTTAACCTTTACGCTGGATTCAAAAGACTGAATCCGCTCAGGCCCTGAGTTCCTTGGGGTGGTCTTGGACTGACCAGTTGGCAGATGTGGTCTGTTGGGGCCGGCCGATATGACATCCTCAATGGCTTCCAGAGTGAGATATCTTTCACTGAGGAACTTGTTCATATCTCGCCAGGCTGGGATGTCGTGCTTATTCGATAAGGTCTGTTCCCAAAGGGCAAGAGTCGCCTTTGGGAGTTTGGAAGAGCAGAGGAAGACCAATAAGCAATCCCAGTTGTCCGTCGAAACGTCCGAGTGATCTAAAGCCGTCAGACAGCCCTGGATTGTACTCTGCAATCCTTTTAGGGCGGCTCCTGTCTCGGAAGTAACAGGAGCTAAGTTGAAGAGAATCTTCAACTGGCTGTTTACCAATAGCCGCTTATTCTCAAAGCGATCGCAGAGAGCGGCCCATGCCGAACTAAAACCTTCATGGGTCAAAGGCGACTTAGAGACGATGGTCTTTGCCTCTCCGCTGGTCTTTGAATTGAGGTGAAATAATTTCTCGACCGGTGTTAACAGCGGATTATTCACATAAATGGCCGTAAAGAGGTCCCGGAACGTGGGCCACTTTGTGTAGTCCCCGTGGAACACTTCAGTGTCGCAGGGGGAAGACGGCAGCCGCTAGAGACGACCGGAGGAGGAGCTGGAGTGACCGGCGGGCGAAGCAGATTCGCCGCATCGTCGATCTGCTGGCTCAGTTGAGCAACACACTGTTCATAAATAGAATAGCAATGCTCATAGGTGGATTCCATAGCCAGATAATCGTCACTCGGGTCGTTCGGATTAAGCACACGGGCGCATCGCTCGTATTCGGTCTCTATTTTGTGCCACAAAGAATTGATGTGGTCACGACGAACTTGCAAGATGTAGAGAGTTGGAATCTCTATGGTGGGTCGGGTGAGCCGCTCTTCAAACTGGATAAGTTTGCTGGAGACGGCTTTGAAGTCGGACAGAGCCATTGTAGAGGAAATGGCGGTGCTTGCCTTGGGTGGCAAGATCGGGCTCGGCTCAGAGTTGAAGGATGAGGGCTGTTCGACTAGATAAGTCTCACTGCCGGGGTGGGTCTCGCCCTTGACGTGAGACGATGAAGGTTGGGGTACGGGCAGACTAAGTCCTGCTGGAATGGGCGATATGGACGATCGCCTTACGCTGTGTGGTGCTCCAACTGACAACCTCCTGAGACGTGATCGTTCGTCCCCGGTTAGCATTGGGTGCTAGCACACTGAGACGCGTGGAAAGAGACTCTGCAGTTAATTGAGCTATTGGTATGTCTGCTTCTGTATGCAGACAGTCGAAAGAAAACGCGACCGGAATAAATAATGCACAAGAAAAATTCACAGAGATATGCTATTGCGTATTTATTTATATATTTTGAGCTACGTACTGTCTGGAGTGAGATCCACACGAGCAATAATCAGCTGATCAGGGATGGCCGTTCAACAACTGCATCAACATACATCTATGGTAATGTTGGATTGTCGTAATGTCTCTTGTTGATACGGATCAGCTGTTATCTATGCTCTCAGTCAACGATGCGTTCGGTTTGTTCTTATTGAGTGAAGACACAAACTCGAAACGGTCGCAATAATACTAAAGTTACGCTCGTACCTGATACAAAGTAGATATAGGATAAATTCCCGCGGTGCGAGCCGGTGCTGACGAAAGGATATTCTTGCTTGAATTATCCGGCTCGAAGGACCAATGTTGTAGTGGGCGGCGAAGGATCCTATCTGGTTTGTCGCTCTGTAGTCGAAGCTGCTGTTGGATGTCCAAATCGCTCTTGTATGTACGTATGTACATACGCTGGTTGTGTGGGTGAAGGGTGTTTAACAAAGAACCAATTAAAAGAATGCTGGGTTGCATATACATGCATAATTCACATTATTCAGTTTTTGACTCGGCGTTCTTCTTGCACTATTGATATTTCTTTCTTTCTTCTTCTTTTCTTTTACTTCTCACCTTCGACTAATATTTAAATAAATAATATTCAAATTGCTGGACATGATATCAGCCCGACAATAATTAGATATATACAAATAAATGTATATATATATTTCCACTAATATTAAATTAACTCCCAGCGACGGCAACACGAAACGTAACTAATGCGCGCAAGAACTGGCTCAGCGAGCCGAGACTCGGTGATGGTATGTTCTCCCATTTGCGCTGATCAGCTGTTTTCTTTTCATATTTTATTGGATCGTCGCTTGAGTGAAATCCCAGAATTTAAGACGTCTACTGGTGGCTTTTGTTCAACCGCTCCGATCATATTTCATGGACTATTCAGATTAAACTTGCCGCCAACCACTTAGTTGGCTTTGTCCACTAAACAAAATTGGCACTTTTTTTTTCTTTGAGTACTTGCACTAGTTCTTCTCTGAGTTTTGGGATTGTAATGGACCCACGAATCATGGTTCGCACCTATTCAAGGGTTTAGAGAGCGAAGCCATCATAAAGTACGCCACTTTTCTTTTCTGCTAATCTCTATCTTCGAAACCCGTAATTTTCTTATGCTTTCTCTAATCGTCCGATGCTGTAAATAACTTGAGTGAGATACTACTACTACTTTTAGGATGGGACATAAACTTGTTCGTTTGGATAAACGCTGCTCTCTACAATTATCCAAAAAAATTTCCGATTGATTTTCACCATCTCACCCATGTTTCAAACAGAGAATCGAATTACTTGATCGATTCGTTTCAATCCTTATAAGGAAAAATTGCAAGCGGCTGACTGACAAAATAATTAATAAGGTATCCAGTGATAGAAAGCTTATAATTTTTAAGCAATAGAAACAGGATCATATTATACATTTTATAGACACACATTTTATTCATTATTATAGATTTTATTTTTGAAAATACGTAAATAAAGATAAATATGTGAAATAATAATGTTATAATAAAAATAACAATAATTTTAAATAACAATTTACAGTTTAATTATTCTAAAAATAGCATAAAACTGAACATGTCAACGTGCATTTAATAAGAATTCAAAACAACAACAGAAGTTTCGAGCATTGGGAAAGGTCAGGATTTCAAAGTTGAAAGTCGCGAGGGAAAAGAATGAAACATGAAAAGATTTGTTTCAAAATGCCAGTCACACATTCATCCAAATAGATGTGTACGTACACGATGTTGTGCAGCTGTATTTAATTGTGTGTGTGTGTGTGTGTGTGTCGGTGTTCGGCTGCGGTGGCATCCACTCCGTCCTCCTGCGCAGGTCCAAGGAGTTGCATGTGGGGCAGCTTCCGTGCCCAGCAGAATTACTATTGTTACCGGATGTATTATCCGAACGTCGGTCAGCTGCTGCAAAGTTCTCTAATTAGAATCTTTTTATTAAAAACAAAAATCACATTAAGTCCTGTTACCTGTATTTTTCTAAAGTTCCCGCCAAATACAATGTATCCTCCTTTTTGGGAGTGCAACCCAGCTGCCAAGAATTTATATGGAGGCTGATGCGTCGCTCTCTCTGACTTTCTCACTGATGACTGATCTGACAGATCCTCTTCCACGAATCATCTGTCAGTCTCAAGAGAGAGCTACCCTTTGCCAACCCTCGCCCTATCGATAACTTAAAAAATTAACTATCTGGCCCTAATAGCTGATCAGAATGCAATATAATACAAATTTTTTATTTATTAAAAATGCATTGGCTCGCGACGTTAACGAAGAACTAATTAATGACATTGCCGCATACAAATTCAATTTACTTTTTGGACGAATCTACCGATATTAGCGTCACCAAATTACTAGGTAAGATAATAATATATAGGCATAAATTATGTGTTATCATTATTAATTGTTTTCTGCCTAAACATATCTACATGGAGACAGGATTCAAAAGATAGCTAGCAAATACGCAGAGAGGCTAGAGTATCACCCAAACGCTCTTGCCAGGCGTAAACACAGCGCTGGATTAAGAGCCAAAAGAAGACTTAAACGATTCCACCCTCAAGATCTCCCACAACGGATATTGACGTAGTGAACTTCCTGAGCATCGTTCGAATAGAAATTATCTTAGACCCCAATTTCTAATCAAGATTGTCTTAATTGTAAATATTGTAAATTTCCAACCATAGTTTATCTAGACATAGTTTTACTGTTAATTATTTTTTAATCATTAGCTTAAGTTGCCACAAAGGTAATAGAATACTATTACTATGCCATTGCTGCAGAATGAATGGCTCGAATGAGTGTGTCCTGTCTGACTGGCAAGCCAGATGGGATGCAAGTGAGAATGGGCGGGTGACTCACAAATACATTCGTGAAGTCACGTTTGTAGCCAGCCGACCAGACTTTGGTTTCAACCTTAGCCTTGGATTCCTTTTGACTGGCCATGGTTCGTTGAATGCGTTTCTGCATCCAAGAACCTTGGCGGACAGTCCGGAATGCCCTTGTGGTTCGGCACAGGAGACATGGCAGCATGTGCTCTGCGAGTGCCCGTTGTATGGGGATATCCGCTCTTTGGCGGATGTTGGTATTGTGCAGGATAGTGGCGGGTTTGACGTTAGTCAAGCACTCTCCACCAGTGATAGGGTAAAGAGGATGAATGAGTTTGCGTGCGAGGCATTTGCGAGGCGCCGTTTGTGCATTCACGGAGGCATGAATGAATGAATGAGTGCATGTGGAATGAATGGGGGGGAAATATGAGTGATGATGGATGGCTACGAACTGAGGGCATTGGGACCCATCAAACCATCCCTGGGTACACTGAGCTAGCTGAGGTTGCCCACCGGGAATAATCGGTTCGTAACAAAACATCAATGTTGGACAAAAAATATCGATACTAACATCGAAGTTTACAGTATTTTTCGATACATCGAAACATCGACGATACATCAATGTATCGCCAAACCTCTACGATACGGGTTACGGCCTATGCATGGGACTGCCTGCCGATGACTTTTAAAATCAGCGATATCAGCTTTTCAATCGCCGTCTCCTTTTTGTGCTACATTCGCATCGTACGATCTTATCGTATTGTGCGAGCAACGTACGCAGTGCCGATTTTTGATTGGCTGCGCTAAGGCAGACGTGTGCATCGGTTTGCGTGTGTGTGTGTGTGAGCTTAGTGATAAGTGCCCGCTGTGTGTGCACCTGGTAAGTGAGCGACAAGTCTTATCTTGTTTTATTGTTTTTCTTTAGTTGCTTGCAAATTTTTGTTTATTTGTTGAACACCTGCGGCTGGTTGGCAGCGAAATGCCGTCGGTTAAGCCGACTGTTGGCGCCGGTGATGACGTTGAGACGTTGTTTGTGGTTGAGGGGGGGAAGGTGCGGCGGAAGACGGGGCCGGCGATGTCGAAGAAGAAGGTAAGGAGGGCAGTGTAGGCGAGGGCAGCGATGTAGGCAGCATTAGTGCTGCCAATAGCGAATGCTCTATGAGTATGTGTGGGTTGGAAATGGACCAGCCTCCTAGATCGGAGGAGGCGACCCCGTTAGGCTCCATGGAGAGGTTGTGTGCGAGTGTTGTGGGAGCAACTCGTGCAGCTGAGGCGCCATCTGCTATCATGAGTGGATTGGTGCAAAAGAGGCGTTCAGGCTTGCCCGTGGAGCGAATGAAGGCGATCAGCAAGGACGTGGTCACGCACGCTCTTGCTGCAGGTATGGGTGGTAGGGCCATTGGCAGTCTGGTGGACTATCTGGTCGAGCTGAAGGTACTCCTTTTCATGCAGATTGCGCAAAATGAGCGCCTAAGAGGCCGGTTAGAAGAGTGCCGCCGGGCGGGAAGTGTCGTTCGTGACTACGGCATTTTCCGTATGCCGGCCCCTGTGGTTGCTCCTCGGAGCGTGCCCGTCGTCGTCAAAGGAGGTCCCGTGTCGGCAGTGCCGTCTACTCTGGAGGCACCCAGACCAGTTGAGACGTGGTCCATCGTTGTTCGCAGCAAGACTGCGGGCAAGACATCGAAGGACGTAGTCGAAAAGGTGGTGAAGGAGGTGGGGCCAACCCTGGGCGTCCGGGTGTTCTTTATGAAGCCGTCACGAGATGGAGGAGCGGTTATACGCACTCCATCCAAGGTGGAGAGGAAAAAGTTAGCGGAGAACGGGCGTTCATTCTCAAATCACTCCTGACGAGTTCATGAGTGATCTTTATGAGATGAACCTCAAGGAGACGATGTCGCCTGAGGCCTTTAGAAAAGGCGTCCGAATGGTGAGCAAGCCGTGGTCGGTGAATGGTGGGGCTACGGTCAATGTTGTGTTGGAGGACGATGGCAAAGCCATTGGCTCTCTGCTCGATGTTGGCCGTTGCTATATTAAGTGGTTTTCTTTCCGACTAAGGAATTTTGACCCGGTAGTAAGCTGCTTCCGATGCCTGGGTTTCGACCATAAAGTAGCGGAATGCAGGGCTAAGCAGGACGTCTGCCGTCGCTGCGGCCAGGTGGGCCATCGGGTGGCTAAGTGCAGCAATGCACTTAGTTGCCGCAATTGTGCTTTTAAAGGGATGCCTTCGGAACATATGATGATGTCTCCGGCATGCCCGATATACAGTGCGATTGTTGCGAGGGCCAACGCTAGACATTAATATGGCAAGCAAAGTCCTCCAGTTGAATTGCCAGGGGTCATATGCTGTAATGTGTGACGTAGGCAATATGATGTGTGAGAGGGGCAACGTCGTGGCCCTGCTTCAGGAACCCTATGCAACTAATGGTTGTGTACGGGGATTGCCAGCAGCAATGCGGGTATTTCCTGACAGCAGGGCAAATGCGACGGTTGTGGTGAATGAGGTCGGTATTGAGTGCACCTTGGTGAACTCAACCGATAGAGCTGTGTGTGTGTGCTTGAGTGGCAGGTTTGGTAGGATATATGTGGCGAGCGTATATTGCGCGTTCGGGGAACCCCTCGAGCCGTATATTGCGTATGTGGATGAGGTGCTACTACTGGCGAGTAGCGAACCAATCATCCTCGGGCTAGATGCGAATGCATCGTCCCCGATGTGGTTCAGAATGACTCGCGTCTGGTTATCCGAAACCTCATACGGGGTGAGATGCTGGCTGAGTGGGCCGTCTCCCGAGATGTTCGGTTCGTCAACGAACCCAGTGAGTGGTACACGTTTGATAGCGTGAATGGGAAGAGTGACATTGATGTCACTCTTGTAAATGGGGTGGGGTGTACACTTTTAGCTGGTGTGTGTTGGGCGGTTTCGGTATCAGTGATCACAATCCCATTGAGATTGTTTTCACTTATGCCGAAACCCAGAATGAGAGTGTGGGGGTAAATTACTGGTGTACGCATGGTGTGAATTGGGCCCAATATGGGCTATTGATTAGGGAGGAGGCTCTGCAAGTCCGGCACAGCACTTTTAGTGCAATGAGCGTGGATGAGCAGGTCGCCAGTATTAATGGGTGGGTCACGTGTGTCAATGACCGCTTGCTGAGGAGGAGCCGAAAGGCAAATCTTAAGCGTGTGAAGTGGTGGACCCGTGAGTTAGGCGTTATGCGGAGGTCGCTTAGAGCCCTGAGGAAACGTTTCCAAAGAGCACGGGCGGCCAATGATGATAACGCTGCCCAGCTTGGGGCTGAGTATGGTCGACGTAGTCGTGAGTATAAGCAAAGACTTGTAGATGTAAAAGAGTCCGAGAGGCGCGCATTTCTAGAGCGCAATAGGGACGACCCCTGGGGTCGTGCCTACCAAATTGTGAGAGGTAGCCGTAGGGAACACAGTATAGGGAACCTCCAGGTTGGCAGCTCACAACTGACGACTTGAAGTGAATGTATGAATGTGCTTCTCGGTGAGTTTTTCCCGAGAGAGGAGAGGCAGGAGACTCTGCTTAGTGTGGAGCTCCCGATCGATCCTCTCGGTGAAAGCGAACTGGGCGCGGCTTTCCGGAGATTAAAATCCAGAAAGTCGCCTGGTATGGATGGCTTCACGGGGGAGATGTGCAAGTGCGTCTGGAACTCGATTCCGGAGTACTTGATAACCTTGTATGAGCGCTCCTTATACGAAGGCCATTTTCCCAGTGAATGGAAGAGGGCAAAAGTGGTTGTCCTGTTGAAGTCGCCTGAAAGAGTTAGGAGTAATCCTCGGTCATATCGAGGAATCAGTCTCCTTCCAGTGCTTGGAAAAGTGCTGGAAAGAGTCATGATTGAAAGGCTTCACGAAAGAGTGAGTGACCAAATGTCAGATAGGCAATTTGGTTTTAGACAGGGTAGGAGCACAGAGGACGCTTGGAGATTTGTGCAAAGCTCGGTTGAGTCCAGCACCTCCAAGTAAGTCCTAGGCGTCTTTGTGGACTTCAGGGGTGCGTTCGACTACCTGAGCTGGGCGAGTGTGATTAGGAGGTTGAGTGAATGTGGCTGTCGGGAGATTGCTCCGTGGCAGAGCTATTTCTCCGGCAGAACTGCAGTATCAGTAGGTCGACGTGAAAGCGTCGCTGTTGACGTTGTACGTGGTTGTCCTCAGGGCTCCATCTGTGGTCCATTCATTTGGAACCTCATGATGGACCCTCTGTTATGGCAGCTTGACAGTATCTGCAAATGCTGTGCATATGCAGATGACTTACTGATCATGGTTGAGGGGCGATCGCGTGCTGAGGTCGAGGCAAACGCTGCGGAGTGTTTGCGCATTGCTTGCGAATGGGGCAACAGTGTGGGCGTTGGTCTGGCAATGGACAAGACGGTGACAATGCTGCTTAAGGGCAGATTGGCCGCTAGTCGACCTCCGGTTGTCAGGCTCGGAAGCGCCAGTATAGGGTATGTTAAGGAGGTTAAGTACCTTGGCATAACCATCGGTGAGAGAATGAGCTTTATGCCACATCTCACCGTTCTCAGAGCGCGATTGCTTGGAGTGGTTGGACAATTGCGCCGAATTTTGAGAAGTGAATGGGGCCTGAGCAGGCGCGCAGTGCGTGCCATATATGATGGCCTGTTTGATGCTTGCGCAGCATATGGATCGTCTGTTTGGTACAAAACTGCTGCGACTGTTGCGGGCAGAAAGAATGTGCTGGCTTGCCAGCGTGTGATTCTGTTAGGGTGCATACCTGTATGTCGCACCGTTTCGACGGAGGCGCTGCAGGTGCTGTGTGGAGCAGCCCCCTTGACTTGGAGGTAAGGCGTAGGGCCTTACTCTACAAGATTAAGAGGCGGCTGCCATTGCTGCAGAATGAATGGCTCGCTGATAGGGATGTGGAGAGTTTAGGGCTTAGTGTGTGTAAGAGTTTGTTGAATGAGTGTGTCCTGTCTGACTGGCAAGCCAGATGGGATGCAAGTGAGAATGGGCGGGTGACTCACAAATACATTCGTGAAGTCACGTTTGTAGCCAGCCGACCAGACTTTGGTTTCAACCTTAGCCTTGGATTCCTTTTGACTGGCCATGGTTCGTTGAATGCGTTTCTGCATCCAAGAACCTTGGCGGACAGTCCGGAATGCCCTTGTGGTTCGGCACAGGAGACATGGCAGCATGTGCTCTGCGAGTGCCCGTTGTATGGGGATATCCGCTCTTTGGCGGATGTTGGTATTGTGCAGGATAGTGGCGGGTTTGACGTTAGTCAAGCACTCTCCACCAGTGATAGGGTAAAGAGGATGAATGAGTTTGCGTGCGAAGCATTTGCGAGGCGCCGTTTGTGCATTTCACGGAGGCATGAATGAATGAATGAGTGCATGTGGGATGAATGGTGGGGAAATATGAATGATGATGGATGATTGTATGTTGCACGGGAGGGACTTAGCGTTCTCCCTAGTGGGTTACCAGTCCCGCGCATCATGGGGCGAAAACTGGTAGTGTCCTTGGGCACGAAGCCTGACCAGAGGTTATCTGGTACCACAGGCGCTTTGAGGATTAAAACGGGGCCGGTTTCAATCGACCCTGCCTCTGGCGTTGATCTTTTGATTATATGTGGGGGCACAAGAGTTGGTCGTCGTTGGGCGATTTGGCGAAATGCCAACTATTAATGCCACGCTTGTGGAAGAGGATGGAATGGGCCTCGACTCCGAACGGTGTGGAGGGTATGTCCATGAAGCATACTCTTAGACCGTAACATCTCGCATGCCGACTGTGTCGGTACTGCGTACTATTCCGAGCAGCTGTTGCCTTGAATTTCTTTGTGGGCCACCAACCCGTAACTGTTTGGAGTTAAAATTGGAAGTACATCATGTGTACGGCGTTCGACCGGAGACGTTTTATGTCTGGTACCACGGGAGTCAGGAGCCCGCGGACAGTTGTCTGCCCTGGCTACGGTTGCGGCCCTTCGGGGAGATTCGTGGTGGCTGTGGTTTACTACCCAAATGCGGGAGAGCATGTAGCTCGGCGTGGAGTTGCGTTTTTCCAACCGGTGGCCGTGATACCTAGATCGGCAGAGGTTTTAGTTAGGCCTCGGCCCCGACCAAGGGCGAAGCTACCAACCCAAACAGTTGGCCTTTATTTGGTACCTGAGGTTTCCACCTTGGGGGCGCTGATTGACGCTTAAATCGTATCCCAGTGCTCGGGCACCGTGAGATTGAGCCTACACGGCAGGTGCTCACGTTAAACACCCCTGACTTCTGTCCCTATCTACTCAGTCCTCGATTTGATTTATATGTCAAGTAAACTGAAAAATTGAAATAAATCTTTTTGCCAGAAAGTTTGAAACCACCGTAACTGAGCCGCGATCTAGATTCCGAAGTGAATAGACGTGTGTGTGACCTCACGGAATTGAGAACTATTTAAAACAGCGAAAAAACTACTGAAAAATTGTGAAAAATTGTGGAAATAACAAGTGTGTATCAAGCCTTCAAATTTGTAAAGCTTGTCGCGGATTTCGGCTCATTTTAACCTGAATTCGCGGCAAATCAAGATGGACGGGCAGGCGCTTTCTCGCTCCCGTTCCCCAAAAGCGCGACCACCCAGGAAAAAAGCCACTTCTATCCAACTACCAGTGAGTACAAGTGAGTCCAGTGAATCCGAACAAGGCGATATAAAGCGCAAGACTGCCAAGAAAGTCAGCGATGATCAAGCCAGCACCAATAACGCAGTCAGAGTAGCACTATCGGAAAAGTTCAAGGGCAACTCATTTGCCCAACTATTGGAGGAGGAGGACGTTTTGAGTGATTCCGTCGGCGAACCGGAAGCTCTTTCGAAGGCGGATAAGGACACCCAAAAGGAGACCCACAACAACATAGATCCACCCCCCATAATTGACTTGACCAACATAAAAATCCCTTCCAAAAACATCGCCAGGAGTTCAGCGTGGGAGATAGCCGCTAGTGGCCCTGCTGCAGTGCTGGCTGAGATGTCCAGCGTGCAAAGGGCTGCTAAGACCGCTGTGGTTCGGGCTGGACTACCATCGAGGGAGACGCTCCTGGTGATGGATGCCATGGCCCGGTATGATGAGCTTATCACAGCACTGGCCATGAGGAACGCTGTCCTCGAGGGACAGAAGGGAGCTGCACCGCCGCCTTCCCCCGCTACGATTTTCGCCGCCGCACCATCCGTTGTCCACACTGCATATCCAGCCTTGCCGCCCGTTAAGAAGCCGGTAGAGACGTGGTCTGCTGTGATCACCAGCAAAGACCCGGCCGCTTCTGGCAAACAGGTCGCCGAAAAGGTGATGAAAGAGGTTGCTCCTTCCCTAGGAGTGAGAGTTCACGAGGTGCGCGAACTCAAGCGTGGTGGTGCCATCATCCGCACCCCGTCTGCTGGAGAGCTAAAGAGGTTGGTGTCAAATCAGAAATTCACCGAGGTTGGCCTGGAGGTCAAGCCCAACAAGGCACTGGGGACGCAAGTCACTGTGCATAATGTGGACACGGAGATATCAGTTGAAAACTTCATGGAGGAGTTGTATACCAATAACTTCAAGGAGGATATCTCGCCTGCGGCCTTCAAAAAAGCGGTACATTTAGTGTCGAAGCCATGGTCAGTCACCGACGGTCGGTCGGTGAATGTGACCCTAGAGGTGGACCCAAAGTGTGGGGCCATACTTGAGCAGACCGGTCGGGTCTACATCAAGTGGTTCTCATACCGATGCCACACACTGGTCCGCACATACGCATGCCATCGATGCATTGGATTCGACCACAAGATGCAACAATGCCGTTTCAAGGAGGACGTATGTCGTCAATGCGGCGGAACTGGGCATGTAGCCCGGAAGTGCACTAACCCGGTGGACTGCCGAAACTGCCGGTTTAAAGGGCTCCCGTCAGGACATTATATGCTCTCGGCGGCTTGCCCGATTTATGCGGCAGTGCTTGCAAGGGTGGGTGCTAGACATTAACAATGTTTAGCCTCATCCAGGCAAACTGCGGGCGTGGCCGAGCCGCCAACATAGAGCTCGGGGTCTGCATACGCAGATCCGGTCACGCCTGCGCACTTATACAGGAGCCCTACGCCGACAACGAGGGACGCATTACCGGGTTTCCGGCCGGGATGCGAGTTTTTGCCGACAGGAGGAGGAAGGCGGCTATCATCATTGACGACCCCGATGTCATCTGCATGCCTATCGAATCGCTGACAACCGACTTTGGAGTATGCGTAAGAGTGACGGGAAGATTTGGCTCAATCTTCCTCTCTTCCGTATACTGCCAATTCGACACCGAGCTGGAGCCATATCTTGCCTACATGGATGAGGTGCTGCTACAGGCCAGCAGCCATCCTACCATTCTCGGACTGGATGCTAACGCAGTGTCCCCTCTCTGGTTCAGTAAGCTTCCTGATGTAAATCGGGAACGCGAGAACCTGATGCGGGGTGAGCTGCTATCCGAGTGGATTCTACGAAACAGAGCAGGCGTGCTCAATGAGGCAAGCGACGTCTTCACGTTCGACAATCTGCGAGGACGCAGTGACATCGACGTGACAATCGTCAACGATGCAGCTGATACGTGGGCCACGTATCACTGGAGAGTGGACGAGTGGGATCTTAGTGACCACAACATCATCACCGTTGTAGCCACGACCGATCCCAGTCATACAGTTGAGAGCGTTGCTCCTGTGCCGTCCTGGAACATCTCCACTGCACGTTGGCGGTTGTTTGAGGAAGAAGCGATTCGAAAGGCATCTGAGCTCCCCATGGATTTCTGCGAACGGTCGCTGGATGACCAAGTGTCCGGGTTGCGCGCGCTAGTGCACGATGTGTGCGATCGCGTGCTGGGACGACGGTCTCCACGAGCCAGGAGGATTCCAGTCTGGTGGACTGCGGATCTTAATTCCAAGCGTCAGGAAGTCAGGAGACTTAGGCGCCGGCTCCAGAGTGCTCGTCGGCGCAGTACCGACGACACTGAGCAACTTGCCACTGCGTTGCGCATTTGTACAGCGCAGTACAAGAAGCTCATTTTGTCGACCAAGGAGAGGGACTGGAGAAGGTTCATTCAGGAGAATGATGATGATCCATGGGGACGAGTATACAGGATCTGCCGAGGACGCAAAAAATGCACAGAGCTGAGTTGCCTTCAGACGGATAGCGGGCCAGTCGTAACTTGGAACGACTGCGCGCGAGTGCTCCTCCGCAACTTCTTCCCTGTTGCGGAGTCAACTACACCGATTGCGATTCCCGAAGAGGCACCGCCGGATCTCGAAGCTTTCGAGATCGATGCTGCCATTGCCAGACTGCGGAGCAGGCGCTCCCCTGGCACTGATGGTATCACTGGTGCGATTTGCAAGGCCGTATGGCGAGCCATACCCCAACAACTGACAGCGTTGTACTCCCGTTGCATCCGAGATGGATATTTTCCCAATGAATGGAAACGGCCACGTGTGGTCGCTCTGCTCAAAGGGCCGGATAAGATCAGGAGTGATCCGGCCTCTTATCGCGGAATCTGTCTCCTGCCAGTGTTTGGCAAGGTGCTGGAGAGGGTTATGGTGGACCGAATAAAGGAGATCCTGCCTACAGGAAGCAGATGGCAATTTGGATTCCAACCAGGACGCTGCGTGGAGGATGCTTGGAGACACGTGACCAGTACTGTCGCCGCCAGCCAGGCGCGGTATGTACTTGGAATATTCGTGGACTTCAAGGGCGCCTTCGATCATGTGGAGTGGACCGCCGCATTGAATCACATCGTTGCCTCCGGATGTCGGGAAGCCAGTTTATGGAGAAGCTTCTTCTCTGACAGGAGCGCGTGCATGATCAGTACGTACGGCGAAGTGTGTGTGCCGGTAACACGAGGTTGCCCTCAGGGATCCATTAGCGGACCACTACTTTGGAATCTGCTAATGAACACACTTCTGCTGCAACTAGAGCCACACTGTGCTCTTAGCGCGTACGCTGATGATTTGCTGCTCCTCGTAGAGGGTAACTCACGAGTCCAAGTGGAGACAAAGGGCGCGCAGCTGATGACTATCGTGGGATCTTGGGGAATTGAGGTTGGAGTCTCAGTATCGACGACCAAATCGACAATCATGCTGCTGAAAGGCATATTATCTAGGAGCAGGCACCCGATCATAAGATATGCAGGAGTGAGTCTACCATATGTGAGGAAGGTTCGCTATCTTGGCATCACAGTCGGCGAGAGGATGACCTTCCTGCCACACATCGAATCCCTTCGAGGTAGATTGACAGGAGTCGTTGGAGCACTGTCGCGTGTACTCCGTACCGATTACGGCTTGCGCAAGAAGCGGCACATATATACTGGACTCATGGTGCCTTGTGCACTATTTGGTGCCTCGATTTGGTCGGTCGACATTAGCAGACGAGGAAATGCCAAGTCAAGGCTCTGGTCGTGTCAACGGCTAATCCTGCTTGGTAGCCTGCCTGTATGCCGCACGGTATCTACCGTTGCGCTACAAGTGCTAGCTGGAGCTCCACCGTTGGATCTGGAGGCCAGGCGCCTGGCAGTCAAGCACAGGTTGAAGCGCGACATTCCGCTGGAAACCGGTGACTGGCTGTACGGGCGAGATGTGACGGACATGAGCTGGAAGGAGAAGATGGCGCTGCTGGACGAGTGCTTGTTGCGAGAGTGGCAGCTCAGGTGGGATGACCCTGGGGAATCCGGCCGGATTACCCACAGATTTTTCCCGGACGCAAGCTTCGTCTACAGCCGACCAGACTATCGCTTTAGTCTACGCGCTGGATTCTTGCTCACAGGACATGGCTCGATGAATGCATATCTGCATAAGAGAGGTCTGAGCGAAACGCCCGCATGCTCATGCGGTGCACAGCTTGAAGACTGGCAACACATCCTCTGTGAGTGCCCCCTCTATGCGGATCTGCGCAACCTGGACCAGATGGCGATATCTCGAGAGAACAACACCTGGAGGATGACTGGAGTCACGGAGACACCGGAGGCGATGATGGAGCTGGATGTGTTTGCCAACGCCGTGTTCGCTAGGCGTCGGCAAACTGTGGAGAGAGGCCTACCACCAGGGCAGCCAGTCCCGGGCTAGGTAGCCAAAACTGCGCACCCCCGTGTGGTCGGCGGATCTGATAAAGAATACCACCACAGTATGCTACCGCTTGTCGTAGAAGGCGACTAAAGGAGGCAACCCCACCCCTGGGTTCCCCAATACCCGTACCTCGTCGGAGGCAGAAGGAGGACGACCAATTCCTTAAAGATGGTACCACGGGTTGGTCAGTTTCCAGCCGCTGACCAAGATTGAGGTTGGCATTATCGTGGTGGCTTGTGGTTAACCCAAATGCGGGTAGTGTCCTTCGGGACACGACGTGGAGTTGCGTATCAACCGGGTGCTGTGACCCAAAGAGCAGTAGGGGTGTATAGATACACCTTGCTCCTGACCAATGGAGGGATGGATGACCGACATCATTCATCTAGAATTGGTACCGATGAGATTCGTCTCAAAGGGGCGATAGTCTGGCGCATTGTTCTAGACCCACTGTGTCATGTGCATACTTGTATGTACATATGGACACCGCGGTTGTAAACCATTAAGTTGGTACACGTCGCGTTATAAAAGGGGAAAACAGATTTGTTTTTGGTTGTTTGTTGTTTTTTTTTTTTTGGGGGTTGTTTTGGGGTGGTGGGGAAGGTAATTTTTTTTATAAGAAATAAAATTTTTTTTCACCGTCTCCCTTTTTTGTTATATTTTCTGTGTGGGTTTTTTATAGGGGGAAGGTCCGTTTGTTTTTTGGGGTTTTTTTTGTTGTTTGGGGTAAGGCTACGTTTGGTTTTGTTGTGGGGGGGGGTTTGTGTGTGCAAACGAGAGATAAGGCCTTGTGTGTGTAGAAAATGCCACAGGTAATTTGAGACGGAGCGTTAACCCAGACGTAGTTTTTTTTTTTTGTTTTTTTTTTTTTGTTTTTTTTTTCTCGCTTTTTTTTTATATTCGTTTGGTATGTTTTTTTTTTATTTGAAGAGTGGGGTAGTTTTTGGGTTTTTTGTTTTTGGTTGGGTTGGGGGGGTAGGGGTTGTGTGTGTGGGTGTGTTAGTTTTTTGTGTAAGGTAAGATTTTTTTTTTTTTTTGTTACAATTACTATAATTTTATTTTTTTGTTTGGGAAAACGGCGGGGTGGGTTGGGGGGAAAGTAAAGGGGTTTAGTCAGCCTGTTGACCCCGCCGATGATGGTGAGTCATTAGCTGTGGTTGAGGGGGAAAGGTGCGGCGGAAGCAAGGGCCGGCGGTGTTAATGAAAAAGGTTAGGAAGGTAGCTTCGCTAACCTGTGTTGACGCGCTGGCAAGCGTAGGTGAGGGCAGCGTGGTAGGCAGCATTAGTGGTGCTAATAGCGAATGCTCAGTGTGTATGACTGAGTCGGATTGGTGCCAGCCTGCTTGTTCGGTGGAGGCGACCCCGATGGGCTCCATGGAGAGCTTGTGTGAGAGTGATGTGGGGGCAACGCGTGCAGCTGAGGCGCCATCGGCTCCCATGAGTGGACTGGCGTCAAAGAGGCGTACGGGCTTGCCCGTGGAGCGCATGAAGGCGATCAGCAAGGACGTGGTCACGCACGCTCTTGCTGCAGGTATGGGTGGTAGGGCCATTGGTAGTCTGGTGGACTATCTGGCCGAGCTGGAGGTACTCATTTTTACGCAGATTGCTGAAAATGAGCGCCTAAGAGGCCGGTTAGATGAGTGCCGCCGGGCGGAAGTGTCGTTCGTGACGACGGCATTTTCCGTATGCCGGCCCCTGTGGTTGCTCCTCGGAGCGTGCCCGTCGTCGCCAAAGGAGGTCCCGTGTCGGCAGTGCCGTCTACTCTGGAGGCGCCCAGACCAGTTGAGACCTGGTCCGTCGTTGTTCGCAGCAAGACTGCGGGCAAGACATCGAAGGACGTGGTCGAAAAGGTGGTGAAGGAGGTGGGGCCAACCCTGGGCGTCCGGGTGTTCTCTATGAAGCCGTCACGAGATGGAGGAGCGATTATACGCACTCCATCCATGGTGGTGAGGAAGAAGTTAGCGGAGAACGCTAAGTTTGGTGAGTGTGGTCTTGAGGTGAGTGTGAACGAGAAGTTGGGACCAAAAGTTGTGGTACAGGGCGTTCATTCTCAAATCACTCCTGACGAGTTCATGAGTGATCTTTATGAGATGAACCTCAAGGAGACGATGTCGCCTGAGGCCTTTAGAAAAGGCGTCCGAATGGTGAGCAAGCCGTGGTCGGTGAATGGTGGGGCTACGGTCGATGTTGTGTTGGAGGGCGATGGCAAAGCCATTGGCTCTCTGCTCGATGTTGGCCGTTGCTATATTAAGTGGTTTTCTTTCCGACTAAGGAATTTTGACCCAGTAGTAAGCTGCTTCCGATGCCTGGGTTTCGACCATAAAGTAGCGGAATGCAGGGCTAAACAGGACGTCTGCCGTAACTGCGGCCAGGTGGGCCATCGGGTGGCTAAGTGCAGCAATGCACTTAGTTGCCGCAATTGTGCTTTTAAAGGGATGCCTTCGGAACATATGATGATGTCTCCGGCATGCCCGATATACAGTGCGATTGTTGCGAGGGCCAACGCTAGACATTAATATGGCTAGCAAAGTCCTCCAGTTGAATTGCCAGGGGTCATACGCTGTAATGTGCGACGTAGGCAATATGATGTGTGAGAGGGGCAACGTCGTGGCCCTGCTTCAGGAACGGTATGCAACTAATGGTTGTGTACGGGGATTGCCAGCAGCAATGCGGGTATTTCCTGACAGCAGGGCAAATGCGGCGGTTGTGGTGGATGAGGTCGGTATTGAGTGCACCTTGGTGAACTCAACCGATAGAGGTGTGTGTGTGTGCTTGAGTGGCAGGTTTGGTAGGATATATGTGGCGAGCGTATATTGCGCGTTCGGGGAACCCCTCGAGCCGTATATTGCGTATGTGGATGAGGTGCTACTACTGGCGAGTAGCGAACCAATCATCCTCGGGCTAGATGCGAATGCATCGTCCCCGATGTGGTTCAGACTCGCGTCTGGTTATCCGAACCTCATACGGGGTGAGATGCTGGCTGAGTGGGCCGTCTCCCGAGATGTTCGGTTCGTCAACGAACCCAGTGAGTGGTACACGTTTGATAGCGTGAATGGGAAGAGTGACATTGATGTCACTCTTGTAAATGGGTGTGTACACTTTTAGCTGGTGTGTGTTGGGCGGTTTCGGTATCAGTGATCACAATCCCATTGAGATTGTTTTCACTTATGCCGAAACCCAGAATGAGAGTGTGGGGGTAAATTACTGGTGTACGCATGGTGTGAATTGGGCCCAATATGGGCTATTGATTAGGGAGGAGGCTCTGCAAGTCCCGCACAGCACTTTTAGTGCAATGAGCGTGGATGAGCAGGTCGCCAGTATTAATGGGTGGGTCACGTGTGTCAATGACCGCTTGCTGAGGAGGAGCCGAAAGGCAAATCTTAAGCGTGTGAAGTGGTGGACCCGTGAGTTAGGCGTTATGCGGAGGTCGCTTAGAGCCCTGAGGAAACGTTTCCAAAGAGCACGGGCGGCCAATGATGATAACGCTGCCCAGCTTGGGGCTGAGTATGGTCGACGTAGTCGTGAGTATAAGCAAAGACTTGTAGATGTAAAAGAGTCCGAGAGGCGCGCATTTCTAGAGCGCAATAGGGACGACCCCTGGGGTCGTGCCTACCAAATTGTGAGAGGTAGCCGTAGGGAACACAGTATAGGGAACCTTCAAGTTGGCAGTTCACAACTGACGACTTGAATGTGAATGTATGAATGTGCTTCTCGGTGAGTTTTTCCCGAGAGAGGAGAGGCAGGAGACTCTGCTTAGTGTGGAGCTCCCGATCGATCCTCTCGGTGAAAGCGAACTGGGCGCGGCTTTCCGGAGATTAAAATCCAGAAAGTCGCCTGGTATGGATGGCTTCACGGGGGAGATGTGCAAGTGCGTCTGGAACTCGATTCCGGAGTACTTGATAACCTTGTATGAGCGCTCCTTATACGAAGGCCATTTTCCCAGTGAATGGAAGAGGGCAAAAGTGGTTGTCCTGTTGAAGTCGCCTGAAAGAGTTAGGAGTAATCCTCGGTCATATCGAGGAATCAGTCTCCTTCCAGTGCTTGGAAAAGTGCTGGAAAGAGTCATGATTGAAAGGCTTCACGAAAGAGTGAGTGACCAAATCTCAGATAGGCAATTTGGTTTTAGACAGGGTAGGAGCACAGAGGACGCTTGGAGATTTGTGCAAAGCTCGGTTGAGTCCAGCACCTCCAAGTATGTCCTAGGCGTCTTTGTGGACTTCAGGGGTGCGTTCGACTACCTGAGCTGGGCGAGTGTGATTAGGAGGTTGAGTGAATGTGGCTGTCGGGAGATTGCTCTGTGGCAGAGCTATTTCTCCGGCAGAACTGCAGTATCAGTAGGTCGACGTGAAAGCGTCGCTGTTGACGTTGTACGTGGTTGTCCTCAGGGCTCCATCTGTGGTCCATTCATTTGGAACCTCATGATGGACCCTCTGTTATGGCAGCTTGACAGTATCTGCAAATGCTGTGCATATGCAGATGACTTACTGATCATGGTTGAGGGGCGATCGCGTGCTGAGATCGAGGCAAACGCTGCGGAGTGTTTGCGCATTGCTTGCGAACGGAGCAACAGTGTGGGCGTTGGTCTGGCAATGGACAAGACGGTGACAATGCTGCTTAAGGGCAGATTGGCCGCTAGTCGACCTCCGGTTGTCAGGCTCGGAAGCGCCAGTATAGGGTATGTTAAGGAGGTTAAGTACCTTGGCATAACCATCGGTGAGAAAATGAGCTTTATGCCACATCTCACCGTTCTCAGAGCGCGAATGCTTGGAGTGGTTGGACAATTGCGCCGAATTTTGAGAAGTGAATAGGGCCTGAGCAGGCGCGCAGTGCGTGCCATATATGATGGTCTGTTTGTTGCTTGCGCAGCATATGGATCGTCTGTTTGGTACAAAACTGCTGCGACTGTTGCGGGCAGAAAGAATGTGCTGGCTTGCCAGCGTGTGATTCTGTTAGGGTGCATACCTGTATGTCGCACCGTTTCAACGGAGGCGCTGCAGGTGTTGTGTGGAGCAGCCCCTCTTGACTTGGAGGTAAGGCGTAGGGCCTTACTCTACAAGATTAAGAGGCGGCTGCCATTGCTGCAGAATGAATGGCTCGCTGATAGGGATGTGGAGAGTTTAGGGCTTAGTGTGTGTAAGAGTTTGTTGAAAGAGTGTGTCCTGTCTGACTGGCGTCCAGATGGGATGCAAGTGAGAATGGGCGGGTGACTCACAAATACATTCGTGAAGTCACGTTTGTAGCCAGCCGACCAGACTTTGGTTTCAACCTTAGCCTTGGATTCCTTTTGACTGGCCATGGTTCGTTGAATGCGTTTCTGCATCCAAGAACCTTGGCGGACAGTCCGGAATGCCCTTGTGGTTCGGCACAGGAGACATGGTAGCATGGGCTCTGCGAGTGCCCGTTGCATGGGAATATCCGCTCTTTGGCGAATGTTGGTATTGTGCAGGTTAGCGGCGGGTTTGACGTTAGTCAAGCACTATCCACCAGTGATAGGGTAAAGAGGATGAATGAGTTTGCGTGCGAGGCATTTGCGAGGCGCCGTTTGTGCATTCACGGAGGCATGAATGAATGAATGAGTGCATGTGGAATGAATGGGGGGGAAATATGAGTGATGATGGATGGCTACGAACTGAGGGCATTGGGACCCATCAAACCATCCCTGGGTACACTGAGCTAGCTGAGGATGCCCACCGGGAATAATCGGTTCGTAACAAAACATCAATGTTGGACAAAAAATATCGATACTAACATCGAAGTGGAAAATACGTCATCGATGTTTACAGTATTTTTCGATACATCGATACATCGACGATACATCAATGTATCGGCAAACCTCTACGATACGGGTTACGGCCTATGCATGGGACTGCCTGCCGATCTCTCCCCGAGGAGCTCACCACCACTCAATGCATTTGACCCAGAGGACCAGTTGCGTATTGACTGTCGGAGCGTGTAGACGTGTCGCGGACAGCGTGACTATTAATATCAGCGATATCAGCTTTTCAATCGCTGTCTCCTTTTTGTGCTACATTCGCATCGTACGATCTTATCGTATTGTGCGAGCAACGTACGCTGTGCCGATTTTTGATTGGCTGCGCTAAGGCAGACGTGTGCATCGGTTTGCGTGTGTGTGTGAGCTTAGAGATAAGTGCCCGCTGTGTGTGCACCTGGTAAGTGAGCGACAAATCTTATCTTGTTTTATTGTTTTTCTTAAGTTGCTTGCAAATTTTTGTTTATTTGTTGAACACCTGCGGCTGGTTGGCAGCGAAATGCCGTCGGTTAAGCCGACTGTTGGCACCGGTGATGACGTTGAGACATTGTCTGTGGTTGAAGGGGGGAAGGTGCGGCGGAAGACGGGGCCGGCGATGTCGAAGAAGAAGGTAAGGAGGGCAGCCTCCTTAACCTCTGTCGGCGCGTCGGCAAGTGTAGGCGAGGGCAGCGATGTAGGCTGCATTAGTGCTGCCAATAGCGAATGCTCTATAAGTATGTGTGGGTTGGAAATGGACCAGCCTCCTAGTTCGGAGGAGGCGACCCCATTAGGCTCCATGGAGAGCTTGTGTGGGAGTGTTGTGGGGGCAACTCGTGCAGCTGAGTGGATTGGTGTCAAAGAGGCGTTCGGGCTTGCCCGTGGAGCGAATGAAGGCGATCAGCAAGGACGTGGTCACGCACGCTCTTGCTGCAGGTATGGTGGTTTCACGCAGATTCCGGAAAATGAGCGCCTAAGAGGCCGGTTAGATGAGTGCCGCCGGGCGGGAAGTGTCGTTCGTGACGACGGCATTTTCCGTATGCCGGCCCCTGTCGTTGCTTCTCGGAGCGTGCCCGTTGTCGTCAATGGAGGTCCCATTGTCGGCAGTGCCGTCTACTCTGAAGGCGCCCAGACCAGTTGAGACCTGGTCCGTCGTTGTTCGCAGCAAGACTGCGGGCAAGACATCGAAGGACGTGGTCGAAAAGGTGGTGAAGGAGGTGGGGCCAACCCTGGGCGTCCGGGTGTTCTCTATGAAGCCGTCACGAGATGGAGGAGCGGTTATACGCACTCCATCCAAGGTGGAGAGGAAAAAGTTAGCGGAGGACGCTAAGTTTGGTGAGTGTGGTCTTGAGGTGAGTGTGAACGAGAAGTTGGGACCAAAAGTTGTGGTACAGGGCGTTCATTCTCAAATCACTCCTGACGAGTTCATGAGTGATCTTTATGAGATGAACCTCAAGGAGACGATGTCGCCTGAGGCCTTTAGAAAAGGCGTCCGAATGGTGAGCAAGCCGTGGTCGGTGAATGGTGGGGCTACGGTCAATGTTGTGTTGGAGGGCGATGGCAAAGCCATTGGCTCTCTGCTCGATGTTGGCCGTTGCTATATTAAGTGGTTCTCTTTCCGACTAAGGAATTTTGACCCAGTAGTAAGCTGCTTCCGATGCCTGGGTTTCGACCATTAAGTAGCGGAATGCAGGGCTAAGCAGGAAGTCTGCCGTCGCTGCGGCCAGGTGGGCCATCGGGTGGCTAAGTGCAGCAATGCACTTAGTTGCCGCAATTGTGCTTTTAAAGGGATGCCTTCGGAACATATGATGATGTCTCCGGCATGCCCGATATACAGTGCGATTGTTGCGAGGGCCAACGCTAGACATTAATATGGCTAGCAAAGTCCTCCAGTTGAATTGCCAGGGGTCATACGCTGTAATGTGCGACGTAGGAAATATGATGTGTGAGAGGGGCAACGTCGTGGCCCTGCTTCAGGAACCGTATGCAACTAATGGTTGTGTACGGGGATTGCCAGCAGCAATGCGGGTATTTCCTGACAGCAGGGCAAATGCGGCGGTTGTGGTGAATAAGGTCGGTATTGAGTGCACTTTGGTGAGCCATCCTAACATCCTCGGACTGTATGCCAACGCAGTGTCCCACCTCTGGTTCAATAAACTTCGTGATGTAAATCTGGAACGCGAGAACCAGGTGCGGGGTGAGATGCTATCCGAGGCAAGCGAAGTCTTCACGTTCTGCGAGGACGCAGTGACATCGACGTGACGATTGTCAACGATGCAGCTGATACGTGGGCCACATACTGCTGGAGAGTGGACGAGTGGGATCTTAGTGACCACAACATCATCACAGTTGTGACCATGACCGATCCCAGTCACCAGGCCAGGCGCCTGACAGTCAAGCACAGGTTGAAGCGTGACATTCTGCTGAAACCCGATGACTGGAAAATTTATTTTATCTTACCCTTGACTAGGTGTACGCTCTGTTGTTTGTGACCAAAGGTCAAATAAAAGAGCTTCATTTCAAAGATGGGGGATTAACGCAGACAATCCTTCTTTTCATGTAAATGGGAAGGAAGTTTTGGCAATTTATGAAGGCCCCATCTAATAAAGTCTCTTCGGAATCCTATTCTAAAACATGATTTACAAACATCCGAGTATTTAATACTCAATAAATCTTTTGGTAATGTTAATGAAAATTTTATGCTTAAGGCACCATATGATTTTAATTATGAATTAATTAAATTTCAATTTGCGATTTATCAAAACATTTGAAAGGTCACCGCATCTCCCCAAAATTAAAAATCGCATTGTTCAAATATGTACAACTGTGCCACATTATTGTGTAGCATGTCAGCTTCAAATTGACTCTACTAGTCCCTCTCTACTGGACCATGCGTTGCTACTTGCTGGTACTCTCGTCGGTCGAATGCGGGGGGTTCCACTAATTACTGTAGAATAATCGATCGGGGGGAGTTAGACAAACTATAACTAAATAAATAAATAAATAAAATAAATCGCATATTGGATGTTGAAGTTGATTTGACGAGCAATTACTCACAACGCACGGACGGACGGACAAAGGAAAGAGAAAACAAAAACAAGAATTAGGAAAGATTGCACAAAATTACCTAAGAACAGCTGGTCTATAAAATTGACGACGCGATGTTGTTGCATCGATTTGAGCCCGCCCTACCTTTGATCACTGAGCCCTTTAGTAACTATTTACAGTGATCCCACGAAATAATTATAGCCCTTCACTCATCATTTCACCTTCTTGCATGGCCCCAAATCAGCGGCATTAACCAATAATATTAATATTAATAATTAACATATTAATTAGGAAATGAAAATTGTATAAAATAATCAAACTTAAATTAAATAATCCTAAAATATTAATTAGGGTATTACATAATTCAATGTACTACTGTGCATTTTTAAAGAAACACTCAAATCGAATATAAAAAAAAACAAAAAAATGAGAAGCAAAAAACCAAAAATTACAAAACCAATAAAATATTAAATATTACATGAAACAACAATGCACTCATGTTAAAAATGCAGAATTTGATTTGTAGTTTAATCACAAATATTTTAATTTCGACTGACCCTACTGATCCACCGTTAAAAGCTCTTCCATGGGGGTGCAGGGTCAGGCTGTGGAACAATTTAATAATTTATATATATATACATATTTATTTTTTTTTTGTATGCATATACATGCATAATTCACATTATTCAGTTTTTGACTCGGCGTTCTTCTTGCACTATTGATATTTCTTTCTTTCTTCTTCTTTTCTTTTACTTCTCACCTTCGACTAATATTTAAATAAATAATATTCAAATTACTGGACATGATACCAGCCCGACAATAATTAGATATATACAAATAAATGTATATATATATTTCCACTAATATTAAATTAACTCCCAGCGACGGCAACACGAAACGTAACTAATGCGCGCAAGAACTGGCTCAGCGAGCCGAGACTCGGTGATGGTATGTTCTCCCATTTGCGCTGATCAGCTGTTTTCTTTTCATATTTTATTGGATCGTCGCTTGAGTGAAATCCCAGAATTTAAGACGTCTACTGGTGGCTTTTGTTCAACCGCTCCGATCATATTTCATGGACTATTCAGATTAAACTTGCCGCCAACCACTTAGTTGGCTTTGTCCACTAAACAAAATTGGCACTTTTTTTTCTTTGAGTACTTGCACTAGTTCTTCTCTGAGTTTTGGGATTGGAATGGACCCACGAATCATGGTTCGCACCTATTCAAGGGTTTAGAGAGCGAAGCCATCATAAAGTACGCCACTTTCCTTTTCTGCTAATCTCTATCTTCGAAACCCGTAATTTTCTTATGCTTTCTCTAATCGTCCGATGCTGTAAATAACTTGAGTGAGATACTACTACTACTTTTAGGATGGGACATAAACTTGTTCGTTTGGATAAACGCTGCTCTCTACAATTATCCAAAAAAATTTCCGATTGATTTTCACCATCTCACCCATGTTTCAAACAGAGAATCGAATTACTTGATCGATTCGTTTCAATCCTTATAAGGAAAAATTGCAAGCGGCTGACTGACAAAATAATTAATAAGGTATCCAGTGATAGAAAGCTTATAATTTTTAAGCAATAGAAACAGGATCATATTATACATTTTATAGACACACATTTTATTCATTATTATAGATTTTATTTTTGAAAATACGTAAATAAAGATAAATATGTGAAATAATAATGTTATAATAAAAATAACAATAATTTTAAATAACAATTTACAGTTTAATTATTCTAAAAATAGCATAAAACTTAACATGTCAACGTGCATTTAATAAGAATTCAAAACAACAACAGAAGTTTCGAGCATTGGGAAAGGTCAGGAAAAGAATGAAACATGAAAAGATTTGTTTCAAAATGCCAGTCACACATTCATCCAAATAGATGTGTACGTACACGATGTTGTGCAGCTGTATTTAATTTTGTGTGTGTGTGTGTGTGTCGGTGTTCGGCTGCGGTGGCCTCCACTCCGTCCTCCTGCGCAGGTCCAAGGAGTTGCATGTGGGGCAGCTTCCGTGCCCAGCAGAATTACTATTGTTGCCGGATGTATTATCCGAACGTCGGTCAGCTGCTGCAAAGTTCTTTAATTAGAATCTTTTTATTAAAAACAAAAATCAAATTAAGTCCTCTTACCTGTCTTTTTCTAAAGTTCCCGCCAAATACAATGTATCCTCCGTTTTGGGAGTGCAACCCAGCTGCCAACAATTTATATGGAGGCTGCTGCGTCGCTCTCTCTGAGTTTCTCACTGATGACTGATCTGACAGATCCTCTCCCACGAATCATCTGTCAGTCTCAAGAGAGAGCGACCCTTTTGCCAACCCTCGCCCTATCGATAACTTAAAAAATTAACTATCTGGCCCTAATAGCTGATCAGAATGCAATATAATACAATTTTTTTATTTATTAAAAATGCATTGGCTCGCGACTTTAACGAAGAACTAATTAATGACATTGCCGCATACAAATTCAATTTACTTTTTGGACGAACTACCGATATTAGAGTCACCAAATTACTAGGTGAGATAATAATATATAGGCATAAATTATGTGTTATCATTATTAATTGTTTTCTGCCTAAACATACACCCAATTCCAGAAGTCTGCGTACACCCTGAAAAAAATGCGGCATCAAACTTTTAACTTAAATTACTCAGCCATTTATTCATATATTTTCAAAATTCTTTTTTGTCAACATAGCTATAATCAATTGTCTTTATTAACGTATTTTTTCCAATATTTTTTATTGATGTCTTATAATTTATTTTTAATTTTAAACTAAACCCTACTAAAAAGTGTACACGCAAAAGTCTGCGTACAGCTGTTTCAAGCTGCGTGGAATGCAAGAAACAACGATTACCGTTGGATTTTTTTGATGTAGATAATTTCAATATTGTGTTAGCAATTAGTATTGCACATTTGAAATGTAAATATAGCATAATATTTAGTAGAATTGCAATATGAACCAAAATGTGGAAGAAAATTTCTGTTTTCCACCAAAAATTATTTTAAAGTTATCCTTTCTGGCACAATTATGCAATAAAATTGCTGTCCTAGTTGGTGGAGCCCACTCCTATATCCAAAAAGTAATAAACAATAGCAATTTATTAGGCTGGATCTTCTCAAATACGCGATCTGGCCAACTAACTTCGGTCACCCATCGCGAGCGGAGGATTATTGTTCACCTTCTAGCCCAAATTTAATAGGGTTGTGATCAAAATTGTGTTCCATAATCTTGATATAGTCCTCCTGTCCCATAATACACTCAATTAATACCAAATTTCTCACTCCGCTTTCTGCAATGGACCCATACTCAAATATTCCGCATCATACATACTAATGCGCATCAACTAAATTCTCTGTTTTTAGCGATTCTTCGCCTGGAGAAAATACAAAACATTGCAAAAATTAAAAATTTAATTTCTTCCGAATGTATAACAATATTTCAAATGCTATAGATCTTTCAAACTAATATATTAGCGAACGGTAACCGCTAAAAACAGATAATTTAGTTTGCACGGTAGTATATGTACGAAGCCGAATGTTGGTGTAGGGATTCATTACAGGAAGAGGAGTGGAAAATTTGAAATTTATTGAGTGTATTAAGGGACAGGAGGATTATATCAACATTATGGAACACAATTTGGATGACAACTCCAATACATTGGGGCTAGAAGTTGAGTAAAAGCCGTCTGCTCGTGAAGGGTGATTAAAGGTGTTTGGCCAGATCGGGTATTTGAGAAGATCCAGCCTAATAAATTGCTATTGTTTATTACTTTTTGGATATAGGAGTGGGCTCCACCAACTAGGATAGCAATTTTATTGCATAATTGTGCCAGAAAGGATAACTTTAAAATAATTTTTGGTGGAAATCAGAAATTTTCTTCCACATTTTGGTTCATATTGCAATTCTACTAAATATTATGCTATATTTACATTTCAAATGTGCAATACTAATTGCTAACACAATATTGAAATTATCTACATCAAAAAAATCCAACGGTAATCGTTGTTTCTTGCATTCCACGCAGCTTGAAACAGCTGTACGCAGACTTTTGCGTGTACACTTTTTAGTAGGGTTTAGTTTAAAATTAAAAATAAATTATAAGACATCAATAAAAAATATTGGAAAAAATACGTTAATAAAGACAATTGATTATAGCTATGTTGACAAAAAAGAATTTTGAAAATATATGAATAAATGGCTGAGTAATTTAAGTTAAAAGTTTGATGCCGCATTTTTTTCAGGGTGTACGCAGACTTCTGATGCTAGGTGTATCTATATTGTTCAAAAGTTAAATTTAGGTGTGGTCATTAAATACTTTTCTGCAGATCGTGGGGTAGTAGTTTCTCCATTTTTAAGCTTACTTAAATTAGAAGGTGGGGATGCAGTGTCTATCGCAGATGGTCTCAGACAGGAGTTAAAACATTTAAGAGTTGACATAACAAAATTAATCGGCATTGGAACAGATATTTCAAGTGCCATGATTGGAGACAGGATTCAAAGGATAGCTAGCAAATACGCAGAGAGGCTAGAGTATGACCCAAACGCTCTCGCCAGGCGTAAACACAGCGCTGGATTAAGAGCCAAAAGAAGACTTAAACGGTTCCACCCTCAAGATCTCCCACAACGGATCTTGACGTAGTGAACTCCCTCAGCATCGTTCGAATAGAAATTATCTTAGACCCCAATTTCTAATCAAGATTGTCTTAATTGTAAATATTGTAAATTTCCAACCATAGTTTATCTAGACATAGTTTCACTTTTAATTATTTTTTAATCATTAGCTTAAGTTGCCACAAAGGTAATAGAATACTATTCAGCTGTAATAAATATTTCTAATAATTTTTTTGTTTATTTTGAATTCAAAACTTCATTCTTGTTACTTACTCTTACTGTTGTTTAATACTTTTAAAGGTGCCAATTTTAACAATATTATTGTGTAGTGCGTTATTACTGGTGCTAGTGTCAAACTTTGTGTGTTTGCTATTAAATAATTGCATTTTATTTGTATATTTTACAAACAGTGCGCGTCGCTAACAGCTAAGTTTATTGCTATTTCTTTTTCGCTGACTCTCGTCGTTTACTTTTCGTCACTCTCCTAACTTGCGCTCTCTCATTGCATGCTAATCTTTATAGCTTGCGCTCTTAACGTCAGTTCTTTAACATTAACTGTACCTCATTGTCTCTCTTGCTTTGTTTGCATTGTGTTATTGTGTTTTTCTACAGCACTCGACACAAGTTTAGTTACATTTCAAATATAACTCACTTCCTATTATTTCTCAATTTCTTTATTCGATCTCATATTTCCTTACATCATGACTTCGTGCTGCATTAAAGTCTGTAAGGTAATGTCCGATCCTAAGGCTGATTTTATAAGCTGCTGGTTGTGTGACAATCTAGCTCATGTTAAATGTGCAGGTTTCACTGTGCGTGGAAAGATTACATCAAAAATAAGACGGGTCTTAAATGGTGTTGTGAAGCTTGCCGCGAGACGGAAATTAATATGCAATCATTTGCAATGCATACACGCTGTTCAAGCATGAACATGCATTGTATAATAAATATGTATGATCTTAGGGCAGTAGGAACATATTAAATAAGATAAGAAACATATTTTGTCAATAGCCAAGTCAAGTACTTCTATCCTCAACTCACATAAATTATGTAAGGCCTAAGCCACTTGAGTTGACAAAGGGTACACTTTACGACCGCTAAGAACTAACATAAACAAAAACAAGCACTATGGACATAGGTTCATGGGTCTCGTCGACCTAAAAATAATGTTATGTAACTCCGCATGAGGGCCTATCAGCATATAGATAACATTACATAAATATGCTATGTAAAAAAATATCATTCCGAGGATCACATTATATATGCTCGGTCCTACGTGACTATCAGCTTATATACTAGTTCTAAGCACATAATTTGTACATAATAATAAGTACCCGAAAAACGAAATAAAAGGAGAGCCGATCCGGAATCGGCAGTTCAGTTCAGTTCAGTACAACAACTCGACTCATCAGTCTCTTTATTTCAAGACTCTGATTAACATTTGGTCCTTCGAGACAATCTGTTGTTATCCCCACCAGTGGTAAGAAACACAGACTATAAACCAGCGCCTGCATTACAAACAGGCTGCTAGAAATAAAAATAAGTCCTTATTGTTTCCCCCACCAGAGGTAAGAAGCAAAGGACAATTATAACAAATTTCTTGCACTCAATGTTAAAGAGGCAAGTAAATATATAATCAATAAAAAGCACCTAATAGTTTGATTAAACTAAAGGTTGCCGATTAAATATATTATGTGCAGTGATAAAAGAAAATCACTCACGGAAAATAAAACCAGTGTCTGCCTTACAAACAGGCTGGTATAAATAAATAAAAAAATCACATTGTGTAGCGTGTCCGAGGCTTACATCGGACTTAAAAAAAAAGAGAGAGTGTACGAGGACGAAGTGGGACACATCCAAAACGGACAAAAAATATTGCCGGCGAAGTATATCCACAGGAGGTGCCTACACGAGTTGCAACAAAGAGGACTGCAACGGAGAGGACGACTACAGAGAGACCCATGTACTTCGAGGGACCACGTGCGACAACGGTCAACCTAGACGAAGAGCCATTGACACCGTCAAAGTAAGAAGGGTGCTCGCAGCTATATCAATTTTTTTTTTCTTTTCATTAACTTAAGAAATAAAAAGAATTGTAAGATGTTGTCGGAAGTGACAATTCAACTGCTAAAAAAGCAGAACGAGTTGGTAGGAGAGGTAAATTAAATTAAGTCGAGTATAGTTACCAATAGTTCTATCAAAAAACTGGAGGATATTAAGTCTGAATTCATGGCAAATCATGAAAGTTTGTTAAAAATAGGAGCAGTGCAACATTAATATTTCACTGAGAAATATTATGATGGCACTCTTCTTAAAATTAAACAAATATTAGAGAAATATGCATGCTCTGAAGTGGAGATAGACCCTGGAACTATGGCGATAGTTCAAGAAAAGAGTGCAATATTAATTGCAGAACTAGATAAATTAGAGGACAAATTTCGAGAATATATTCTAGAAACGCAGAAAAATAGCGAGCTAGAAGGGTCAATGATGCGCCAAGTGCGCAAAAATAAAATAAATTTCTTATGGAAAAGAATTATTAATCTATTTAAACAAATAAAGTCAAATGACTCAAATTTCGATAGGGACTTAAGTGAATTAGAATTTGACAAAAATAATTGGATAGCTGCTTTAGAAATAGAGAGTCCAATTAAAACGGTAGTGACGAAAGAAAGATCTGAGGATCTACCGTCACTACCAGGATTGAAGATCCCCGAATTTTCTGGTTTAGTTAAGGAATGGGATCAGTATGTGGAATTATTCAATGAAATAGTTCACAACAGACAGGATATCAGTTTAGCCTATAAATTTCATTATCTTAAAATATCATTGAAAGGTGAAGCTAGAGAGATGGTCTCTCATTTACTAAAAGGTTCCTTAGAAAACTACAGTACCGTTTGGGAGTTACTAACCAAACGGTATGACAATATTAGGAAGGTATTCTCGGATCAACTAAATAGATGGATCGAGTTACCTAGCTTCGACAACAATTCAATGAAACAAGTAAAAAGTTTCATTGATACAATAAACGAGGCAACATATATTATAAAATCAAAAGGTAACCTATCCGATGAAACGGATATAATTTTCGCACAGCTGATATTACGCAAATTGAATCCTGAAGCGTTGCAGCTGTATGAAAATCATATAAAAAGAACAAATAATATACAGCAGTTGTCCGACGTATTGAATTATTTAGAACAGAGGCTTAGTTCATTAAGTTCGATAGGTTTCGAGAAGAAAAAGAATTTAAGACTCCTGCTAATAATACAGAAAGTTGTCCGCTTTGCGAAATACCTGGGCACCCGATAATTTATTGCTATAAATTTAGGGCAATGACTCCAGAAGAACGATATGATAGCTCTCGGGCTCTTGGGTTATGCTTCAAATGCTTGAATAATAACAAGGGATGCTCTTGTGAACAACAGTGTTCACTCTGCCATAAAGGCCATAATACGATGCTGCATCGCCCTAACATACAAGGAGAAGTAGTAAATACGTGTGTGGTCAAGAGCGAAACTTTATTAGCAAGTGCGCTAATTAAAGTTAAAGCAAGTACTGGGCAGTACGAAACATTAAAAGCATTGATTGACACTGGGTCACAATGTACGATGATTTCGGAAGAAGCTGCTCAGATACTCAAACTATCGAAAACCAAGTCTAAGAGAAAAATAACTTGTGTATTGATCAAAAACGGTTGTACATCAAAATATAAGGTTGGGCTAAATATAAAAATTGAGGGCTATTCTAAAAAGCCATTAAAAAATGAGGCAATTCTTCTGCCTAAATTGATAAAACACCGGACATTAAGTCTGATAATATAGACATGTCAAAATGGCGGAATTACAAATTAGCTGATCCGAGATTCAATGAACCTAGTAGAATAGACGTAATTCTAGGTGCAGACGTTTATGCACGTATTATAAAAAACGGGATCAAGAAAATTGACGGACTACTCGGACAGAACACTGAGTTCGGGTGGGTAATATCTGGCCGTATAAGACCAAAAGACAAAAGATATAAAAATAAAGTCAAAATTAAAATGAGTAAAATAAAAATTGAAGAAAAAGTACCAGTAAGTCCGATTCCGTTTAAAAGAAAAAAATCCGCGCAATTTAAGGAAAAACACTTCGGAGTAGTACTACCACAAATAGCACAGGACCCCCTTGAACCATTGCCTGACATATATTTTACACGTAAAAAAAAAAATTAAAATATCTGAAAGCACCTAAATTTTAGTCGAAAGGTATCCACTGTTATTATGTTTCTGAGCATGCATCTCTAATAATAACTCTTGTTATAGTGCTAATAATAATAGCTTATACTATTAAGAAATGTAATGTTCAAAGACTGTTCAAGCATGAACATGCATTGTATAATAAATATGTATGATCTTAGGACAGTAGGAACATGTTAAATAAGATAAGAAGCATATACTGTCAATAGCCAAGTCAAGTACTTGCATCCTCAGCTCACATAAATTATGTAAGGCCTAAGCCACTTGAGTTGACAAAGGGTACACTTTACGACCGCTAGGAACTAACATAAACAAAAACAAGCACTATTGACAAAGGTTCATGGGTCTCGTCGACCTATAAATAATGTTATGTAACTCCGCAAGAGGGCCTATCAGCATATAGATAATATTACATAAATATGCTATGTAAAAAATATCAGTCCGAGGATCACATTATATATGCTCGGTTCTACGTGACTATCAGCTTATATACTAGTTCTAAGCACATAATTTGTACATAATAATAAGTACCCGAAAAACGAAATAAAAGGAGAGCCGATCCTGAATCGGCAGTTCAGTTCAGATCAGTACAACAACTCGACTCATCAGTCTCTTTATTTCAAGACTCTGATTAACACGCGCAATAATTTCTGTGCTTTAAAAAAAAACTTTGACCTTCTTCACAAGGAATTCCAGGCAATGGAATTTTACTTTAATAATTTTAAATTTTTACTGAGGCCTTAAGTCAAAACTTTCTAACCTTTATGTAGATAGTTTTTCCTTCGAACATAACATTTTGGCATTTACTGAGACCTGGCTTAAACCTAATATTCTTGATGCATCTATACTTTCACCTCTTTATGTTACTTACAGATGTGATAGAATGGATAGAAAAGGTGGTGGTGTCCTTATTGCGATAAAATCTAATCTTATATCGCAATTAGTAAATAACTCCCCCACTAATATAGAAATTGTATGTGTGAAAGTGCGAATTCATAACATTAACTTATTTATTTCCTGTTCATATATTCCTCCCCACTCTGATTTATCTGTATACCTAGCTCACTTAACGGTAATTCAATCTGTGTCCAGCATGCTTTTGGATAAAGACTGTTTGGTAGTTGTTGGTGACTTTAACTTGCCTGATGTTATTTGGTCGGATAACAACGACTTAATGACTTCTAACGAGTTTCTGTCGGGACTTCTTGAACTAAATCTATCTCAGGTCAACTCAATCCGAAATTGCAGGAACCGAATACTTGATCTTGTCTTTGTATCAGATCAGGTATGCGATACTGTTGTACGAATTGATCCTTTAGTTTCACCTGAAGATGCGTTCCACCCCACTTTAGAGCTCGCTATTTTGCTGTCACCATCCGGGCAGCAAAATAAAACACTTCCAACCACTAAACACTACTGCTTTAGTAAAGTAAACTTTAGTGATCTCAATATTTTATTTAATAACTACGATTGGTCGGAATTGTACTCTTCTAATAATTTAGAAGGTGCGATTGACATTTTTTATAGAGCTATTAACTCTATTTTTGAAATACATATTCCTAGGGTGTATCATTCTAAGTCTACAAAACTTCCTTGGTTCTCTAGGGAACTTTGTAGACTTAAAAATTTGAAATCTAAACTTTACAAAAAGTTTAAATTATCTGGTAGGCTTACTGATTTTTCAAGGTATGTTAGTGCTAAGTCTGGCTTTGATACTTTGAACCACCGTTGCTATAGTGCATACTTAACTCGCTGTAGATTACAATTTGCTAAAGATCCTAAGCAGTTTTACAACTTCGTAAATCTAAAACGGCGAACTGCTACATATCTGTACCTGTGGGCATGGGTGTTAAAATTCACTAATATTACCTATCAAAAGCTGGTTGACACAAAGCTGAAGACTATTTGGTTATGTGTCTACCCTTGTACGTAACACGACTCAATTTAGATTACAAAAATAAATAATTAACCACTTAACATATAAATGGCAGAAGGCCCTAAATTGAATTTATACATATAAAAATTATCAATTAACATAAGTGAAAACAAAAAAAATCTAAACAATTGCCACTGCACAAATTTTTTCTTTGTCACTGCACACATAGAACTGTTGCGACGGTGTGGATGGTTGCGTCAAATGATAGGCGTCTCGAATCGTACTTTTTCGCCTTGGGGCTTGTTGGAGGAGCATTGGTGATCTTCGAAATGATGCGCTCACACATTCACGATGCAATTATTTTTTGGGGAGACACTCGAGCGCATGCGGGAACGGCATTCAGCCTAGCTGCTGCACAATAGTTTTACTAATGTGCCGTGCAAACAGCTGATCCGCCAAAAGCTCTTGTAGTGGCTTGCACTCCAAATTACATGCGATGGAATTTACCCATGGCACATCTGGCCTAGCACAGCTTATGGGCTATGTATCTCCCCTCTGCCATGTGAAAGTGGGGCGGACGAAACAGACGTATAGCACAGTGGGACAAAAAAAACCAAACTGGTGCTAAGTGAAACAAAAAAACTGGTGCTATGTGCCGATCTATGGATCAATTTAAAAATTAATTTCCATTCGTATTTCTAATGTACCCAATTATAATTACCTTGTTGGAGTACTCGGCACTAACAATGATTTGAATTTAATTCACTTTTTGGATCTATTTAATGCATTTACTGTTTATCCATATACATTTTTTTTTTTTTTTTAAACTTAGATTGACACGTCTTATCATGTGTGCACCCACGAGTGGAATAGACAGAGGAAATCTAATGTCACTGTCATTAGGACAATTTCCTCTACATTGTCATTCACTTGGTGGCAAGTTGAGACATTTTCTTTTTTTGGTTTCTCGCTTCTCCACACATTGTGGGCGCCAATAATTCGGCAAGTGACAACCAAAAAAATTACCAGAATATATTACATAACACATTACAACATAAATACTTAACAATTACATATTAATAATATTAACACATATTAATATATACTAATTTTACAAACCTACAAAAAAAAGTTAAACTAAGTACAAATCTAACTAAGGTACAAAGCTTAGCTTCGACACTAACCTAGGTAAATTCTGGGAAACAATAAATAAAGCTCACTTTAGAATGAAAAAATTTATGGCATACTTTTCAGCATTTATTGTATTTCGGCATACCAAGCGACCACTACAAACAGCTAGTACCGATCAATATACTTCGGACTTATTTGCAGATTTTTTCCAGGATACTTATTCGTCTAAGATTTACGATTCTAAGTGTCCTTATCCTTATACAATTTATCCATCTAACTCTGTTTTCGGTCCGCAAATTACGGAAAGTTCGTTAGGTTGTGAGCTGAGTCTGGTCAAGCCATCTTTTTCTCCTGGGCCAGATGGGGTGCCTGGCTGTGTTCTCCGATACTGTGCTAATTCGGTCTGTAAGCCAATCCTTAAACTGTTTTGTTTATCCGTTTCGACCGGACTATTTCCTGAGATTTGGAAAGAATCTTATGTTATTTCCTTACATAAAAAAGGCTCTAAGTCTGATGTCATGAACTATAGAGCTATTTCTAAGTTGTCTGCTATTCCTAAGTTATTCGAGAAAATCATTACTTCTCAACTCCAACACTTATGTAGCTCAATCATTTCACCAACCCAGCATGGCTTTGTGAGATCCAAATCTACTACCACAAACTTATTGGAACTCTCCTCTATTGTCATTAGTGGGTTTCATACTACGATGCCAACGGACGTTATCTACACTGACTTCAGTAAAGCATTTGATTCTGTAAACCATACTCTCCTAATGCACAAGTTATCGCTTCTTTGTTTTCCTTTTACTCTTATGAACTGGATTTCCAATTATCTTAAAAATAGAACTCAGAGAGTTATGTTCAATTCTGCCCTTTCTAAGCTGATCTTTGTTTATTCAGGAGTGCCCCAAGGTAGCCACCTCGGACAATTGCTTTTCAATTTATTTATTGATGACCTTCCGTCTATTATTAAGAATAGTGCTGTTTTTATGTATGCAGATGACATTAAGTTATGCCTCTCTTATAAGGATCCTCTTTCAGCTTCTTTGTTGCAAGCTGATCTGGACATCTTCAATTCATGGTGTAAAACCAATCTTATTGCCCTCAATTGCTCAAAGTGCAAAGCCATGACATTTTGCAGAACACAACCTGTGCATGTTCAATACTTGTTAGACGGCCATCTTCTTGAAAATATATCTCAAATCAATGACCTAGGCATCTTACTTGATCGTAAACTCTCCTTGAATGATCACATTGAGTTCATGGTAAATAAAGCCATGAAGGTCTAAGGTTTCATTAAGCGTTGGTCTAAGGAATTCAATGACCCTTATACGACTAAACAGCTTTATGTCTCTCTGGTACGTCCCATCCTCGAGTATGGGTCCTGTTTGTGGTCTCCACAGTATCAGACTTATAAAGACAAAATCGAATCGGTGCAAAAGAAGTTTCTAATTTTTGCACTAAGAAACTTAAACTGGTCACCACAACTTAACCTTCCGCCATATCCTAGTAGATTATTATTAATTAATCTTCCTTCTCTTTCTCATTGTCGCACTATGCTGAGTGTAACTTTCATTCTGAAACTTATCAATGGTGATATTAACTCTCCTTTCTTACTTAACAAATTAAAATTTTCAATTCCTATCAGATCTACCCGTTTCTTTTCCTTATTAACAATTCGCACTTGCCCTACTAATTACCTAATGCATGAACCTTTTAGAGTACTTTGTTCTGAGTTTAACAGACTTTACGGGGTTATTAGATTAGAGTCTTCTATTTCTACCAATAAAGCCTTAATCTTAGAACATTTACTCACACATTAATCACATATACTCTGGTGGTGGTCATTGATTTGATTGGGTTTTCCTGGGTTTCCCCAATCCTAGCAACAAATGTTGAATCAATTTACATTTACTCACCCCAGAACTATTTATTTATTATTTTTAATTCTTTTAATTTAATTCTAATTTTTTATTTTTAAAAATAAATATATATTTATTCAATTTAATTATTTTTAAATTTAATTTTAATGCTACATTTTAATTAATTTCTGTCGACTGTTTATAGTTGACATTAAATAAATAAAATAAATAAATAAATGACGAAAGGCCAAGTGGAAGGAAGTGCATTATAAAATCTTGCCTTAATAATGCAAGAGTAGATGGCAGGGTTAGACTGTTTTCGTTTCCGAAAAACAAAACAATCTTTAACAAATGGAATGAATTATGCCATTTGGATCAGCCAATTCATCGGCAAGCTGCATATATATGTAGTTTGCATTTTGAAAGCAAATATTTAGGAAAATTAAGGTTGAAGTGGAACGCGATTCCAACATTACATTTGTCGGGCATTACATCGAAGAGTTCAGGAAGTTCAGCTTCAACTAAAAGTTATTTATATAATTTTACACTCGAAGAAGAACCGCCTCAGAAGATTGTTCCTTACGTAAGCAGGCAAAGGACACTATGGTTTCTGAAGACCACTACCACACCAATACATCTGACAGGGCCACTAGCGAAGGGATAGTCGAATCTGGAAATGTGCCGTTTTGTACAATTTACCTCAAAAGAGAACAAAACGAGAAGTTCTATAGGGATAAGAATTATAATATGTTGAGAAGTGTTAGAAACCAGCGTTCAGCAAATCAAACTTATCGGAAAAAATTTATTTTCTTGCAAAAGAGATTTTCGCACCAAAAAAAATTACTATAAAGGGAAATATTGGGAGTGTAATAAATGCTATTTCAAAAATGCACCATCTGTCAATAGAGGCTAAAGCTTTTTGCAAAATGCTAGTAAAAAACAAAAGCTCGTACAATAATTCAGAAAAAATAACTGGCTCAAAATATTAATTTTTATTCCACTCGTACTTACAGTTATCTTAGAGATGTTTTGAATTTCATATTACCCTCTCAGCGTACGTTAGCACGATGAGCACCTTTGACAAACATGTCACCAGAGTTTCAAACCATTATTACTGGTAAACTTGAAGGAAATCATTGGCAGGATGAGTTGTAAAAGCAGAGAAGCGGTACTTCTTTTTTGACGAGATCAAGATAAGCCGAGGTCTGCAATACAATCCAGTTCGAGACGAAATAGAGGGATTTGAATCCGATGGTGTCAAGCATACACGTTTATTGGGACAGCAAGTTTGTGTTTTTATGGCCAGAGGATTATTCGATAATTGGAAATATGTACTAAGCTACACTGTTACCGAGAAAGGAATCAAACATACAGACTATAGAGCGTCTTTTCAGAGATGGGATGTTAACGAAAACTATCCTTTTCATGTAAATGGGAAGGAAGTTTTTCCAATTTTTGATGCCCCTCACCTAATTAAATCTCTGCGGAACACAGTTCTTAAACAGGAGTTACAGACGTCTGATGGTATTGTATCTTGGGAAGTCATTCACCAATTATATGACATTGATTCCAAAAATTCAACCAGAATTTAATTTAATTATTTTTAAATTTAATTTTAATGTTACGTTTTAATTGTCTGTCGACTGTTTTTAGTTGCCATTAAATAAATAAATAAATAAATAAATACGATTAATAAGAAAAAATGAATGGAAAGACGAGCTGTGGTGTGACGTGGATATTAATGAAAGATTCAATTTTAATACTTTAAAATTTGGAGCAACTTTATTAGTTGCTGCCAGTTATTTACATATTTATTTTGGGGAGCAACCATATGTGTTGCTTCCCCAAAGATCATGATTAATTGTAATACAGTAAGCTTAAGCTACGCAGCGCTGCTGCTGAGGTCGACAGCAGAGCGACTGCATTGGGACACCTGCATTGATGTGAGATGGATCTCCGATAGAGGTAACGGTAAGCTGCCGCGATTGCAGAGAATTCTGTTTATTACTGGTTTTAACTGCTTAGGGCAGTTTTGAGCTTAGTTATCTGTATGGGTGGTTCTTCTTTTAGGCTATGCTGAGTTGAGTTGTTGTTGATAAAAGTGCCCACTATAGTACTTAATCGATATATGTATGTGTACACTACAGTATGTACACGATATATGGTACTTATTATTAATATGTTGACACTACAGTATGTATATGATATATGCGCACACTACATATCCCTCCTTTTGAAAAATAACGGATTATAGTGTAGTTAATTTTATATAACAGTAAAATTCATTTCCATTTTTGTTCTCATTTTGGTGTCTCAAGATAATTTATATATGTGTTTATTTTATTTTCATATATAAATATACATATGTATATGTGGGTGAGATATATTTTTGGACTTAAATCAAAATTTTGAAAATATGTTTTATACGAGTCTTTTATATGTTTAATATATTTTTTTTTGTTTGGATTATTTTATAATTATTGTTTTGTTTTATGAATAAAAAATCTTAAGTCTATCTTTATGCACTACTTGTTTCTTATTTTTAGTTTTTGATATTGTTATATTTTCATTCTTACCAATATTTATTATACATTTTGTGTACTTGTTCTAACCTAAATTTAGTTTTCTTAGCGTAATTATGAGTATTATATAGTGGTTCTATTTTATCTATGGTTTGGTAGGCTTGAATTCCTTTCATAAACTAGCTCGGACCGTAGTTACATATGTGCCATAGAGGTGGTTGTGTTAAAACCAAATACGAAGTATCTTATCCATACATCCCAATCTGTTTTATCAGCTGAGATGTATGAACGAAGGAACTTATTAAATGTTCTGTCTTCGCTCCACGGTTCCTACAGTTTTCTGATGATGGGCGGTTGATGTTATGTTTTTAATGTTTAAATACTACTTCAAACACGTCTCTAGAAAGAATAGAACAGCTTCTAGAAAAACAATTTCAACTCACCAATAATCTACTTAACAATATAATGTTACTGGTAAATAAGCTATACAAAAAAATTTTAACTTAGGAATATGGAATGCCAATGGGCTATCCAACCATGTGAATGAAATATCTTTATTTTTAAAAACAGATGTCATTGACGTCATGCTTATTTCAGAAATACATTTCACTAGCAAATCTTTTTTGAGTATTACTGGATGCGACCACAGTGATACGACACAGTAAGAGCTTACCACCCGTTAGATAGAGCTCATGGAGGTACTGCATTTATTGTCAAGCAGGGCCTTTAATGTCAATCCATGGACAGTACTAAGGAAAACGCTATTCAGGCGGCTACAATTGAGATAAAATGTGTGCACTAACAGCGATTTATCTCCCACCAAGATTCAAAATAAAAGAACTCGATTTTAAAAATTTCTCCCAAAGACTAGACACAAAGTTTATTGTAGGAGGCGACTTCAATGCCAAACATCCATGGGGGGATGCAGATTGACTAACGCGATAGGATAGGAGTTATACAAATGCCTACGAAATAATAAAATAACAACTTTTTCGTCTGGAAAGCCAACATACTGGCCAACTGATAGTCGAAAAACTCCTACAATCACATATGCGAGTTATGGGAGTCTTTGTTGTTAACTCAGATCATTCCCCAATAGTAGCAACTTACTGCACAGTAGCCCAAATGTTGGTAAAGCCCTATAAAGTCATTACAACCTCTTTAGATATAAACGCATTTATAAACTATTTAGACTCAGCTATAAGTCTGGACATTTCGTTAAAATCAGGAGAGGAAATAGACAATGCTGTTGAGCTTTTCACAAATACAATTCACAAAGCGAGTTACAGAAACACGAATCATCATCAACAACCAAACCAATTATACCTTTCAATCGAACTTCGCCATACACACAAAATACTCACTACCCTGCTGACGAAAGATTATATAGCAAGGCTGCTTCTGAGCTTAGACAACTGCTGTCGAACTTCCGCAATGAATTTCTATCTGCGTATCTAAAAAAGCTAGACCCTAATTCTTGCAACAACGAATACAACCTATCGAGGGCGACCAAATACCTAAAGAGGCCAGCTGAAAGATACGTAAACAATTGTAAAAACAATGGAACTTGATGCAGGTCTGATAACGAACAAGCGGAAGCTTTTGCCCAACATCTGCACTCTGTGTTTCAGCAAAACGACAAAAATAATATTATAACAGAAACTGAGGTACAAAAATCTCTTGAGTCTCCCTGTCAAATGAGCATGCCTATTAAAACCATCAAGTATGAAGAAGTTTTGACAGAAATCAAATGCTTGAATAACAAAAGAGCACCAGGCCCTGATACAATAGACGGCATTACCCTAAAAACATTACCACCAAAACCATTAGCGCTCTTACTCACATATTTAACGCGATTCTCAGACTAGAGCACTTCCCAAGTCAATGGAAATGTGCAGAGATCGTTATGATCCTAAAGCCACACAAAACAGAAACAGAATTGACATCATACCGTCCCATTAGTCTGCTGACAATATTCTCTAAAGTATTTGATAAATACTATTAAAGAGAATGCCCCCAATTCTGGGCGAAATTTCCATCATTCCTGAATATCAATTCGGATTCAGGAGAGGCCACGGGACACCTATATATAGTCTCTGCATTGGAAAACCATAATTACTGCACTGCTGTATTTCTTGATTTACAACAAGCGTTCAATCGAGTCTGACACAATGGCTTTTTGTACAAGATAAAGAGCTACCTATTCGGCACTCTTATTAATCAAGTTATATCTGACTAAAAAAACGACAAATCAACACTAAATCTCATTAACGCAGGCGTCCCACAAGGAAGAGCACTGGGGTCAAGTCTCTACACCCTATATACGACTGATACGCCAGGTACAAACAACTGCACTGTTGCAACATATGCTGATGATACAGCCGTTTCGGTCACAAGCACATCCAGAATTGAAGCTTCCGAACTCCTGCAGCGTGAGCTAAGCCTAATTGAAGACTGGTTTCTTTGATGGAAAATTAGAATCAACTCCTTGCAGTCCGTCCAAATTACTTTTTCATTCAAATGTTGCACTTAATGGCTCACCAATTGCACAAACCACCTGTGCAAAGTACCTCGGCTTGCACCTCGACCGCAGATTAACATGGAAGAACCACATCAAAGCAAGGTGTCAACAACTCAGACTTAAAATACATCAAATGTCCTGCTTCATAAATCGAAAATCGCCTCTACAAAACCATACTGAAGTCTATCTCGATCTACGCTATACAGCTCTGGGGAACTGCTAGCAACTCGATTATTGAAATACTTCAGCGTTACTGCGTTGAACTGCGTGGTTCAAGTCAGTTATTTGACTCAACTCATCAGTAGTACTTCATTAAAGTCTCTGACTAACACTGGTTTAATAATCGTAGGGTTATCGGAGTTGTATACTATTAGGAGGTAGATCGGAAAGCTTATATTTTTTGGTCTGATTATAAGCCAATCTACTGTCGGCTGAAAGTCTAGTTGACAGTTAAATTTCTTTGATTATCCATGTTTATCAATACGAAAGATTTAGAATAACTTCGGGACCCGTCTTGAAACACGGCCCAAGGAGTCTAACAAATGTGCAAGTTATTGAGATATAAACCTAACAGCGTAATTAACATAACCAAGAATGGGATTAGTTTTCAACTATTTATAGTTGTTTAACACGTTCTATATAGTTATGTATGATGGTATTTATATTATTCATGCCTCTAACTGGAACGAAAGATGGTGAACTATACTTGATCAGGTTGAAGTCTGGGGAAACCCTGATGAAAGACCGAAACAGATCTGACGTGCAAATCGATTGTCAGAATTGAGTATAGGGGCGAAAGACCAATCGAACCATCTAGTAGCTGGTTCCTTCCGAAGATTCCCTCAGGATAGCTGGTGCATTTAAATTTTGCATAAAATAATCTTTTCTGGTAGAGCGATTCATTAGAGACCTTAGGATCAAAACGATCTTTGTGGTATGCACACATATCGAGAGTACACTGTAGTCAAAATGCATTGATCGGCAACTTTCGGTTACCTCATAAACATAAACAATGCAATGACACTTTGGCCTACTCAACGCAGCAAGCCGCGTAAGCATATCGCCGGTCGCTGACCGTCGTCTGTCAGCATATGTGCAAGACACACTCCGCCCTTTTAACACATATGTATGTTTATATGTATAATAAGTTCTTAAGTATTTATGACAGCGCTTCCTAGACGAAGCAGCGTCTCAAATAGTTAATGTAATCTTAAGAAATACTTTGTGAAAATATTGAAGAAATAAACCTTGACTTGAGCGGACCTTCGCTCGTCAACAACTATAAACACTTGTACGGTTTTCAATCATTACATCTTAACCTATTCTCAAACTTTAATTGGGTAAGAACCTTAACTTTCTTGATATGAAGTTTTTTATATCTTATGATATAATGCTTTGGGTAAGCAGAACTGGCGCTGTGGGATGAACCAAACGTACTGTTACGATGCCCAAATTTACAACTTATTCAGAAACCATGAAAGGCGTTGATTGCTTAAGACAGCAGGACGGTGAACATGGAAGTCGAAATCCGCTAAGGAGTGTGTAACAACTCGCCTGCCGAAGCAACTAGCCCTTAAAATGGATGGCGCTTAAGTTGTGTACCTATAGATTACCGCTTAGGTAGCTGATTTATATTACTTGTAATATAAATTTTGAAACTTTAGTGAGTAGGAAGGTACAATGATGTGCACAGAAGTTTTTGGCGCACGCCTGCATGGAGCCGTCATTGGTTCAGATCTTGGTCGTAGCAGCAAATAATCGTATGAGACCTTGGAGGACTGAAGTGGAGAAGGGTTTCGTGTGGACAGTGGTTGATCACGAGTTAGTCGGTCCTAAGTTCAAGGCGAAAGCTAAAAATTTTCAAGTATAAACAAAAAATCAAAAATTATAATGTTAATATAAATATATGATTTTTTATACACATTTTTACGGTTCCATTACCGTAACCTGTTGAGTATTCGTTTGTTATTAAATATGGGCCTTGTACTCATCCTGGCAATAGGAACGACCATAAAGAAACAGTCGAGAGATAAGTGATAAGATAAGTGATTTTACTAAAGTAGACAAGTTGAAAGACACAAATACAAGTGTGCGTTATCAGCAAAGCGCTTATCTGCGAACTCCTGCAGCTGTACAAACAACCGCATCTGTCGAACACCTGCATGTTGCCCAGTGCAAATTGCTATGTAATTGCGAAAGAGAGTGAAGAAGAGACCGCAAAAAAGCGATAAGGAGAAGAACAGCGACAGCAAAAACAACAACAACAACAACGCCGATGTCGCTGCAATTGACAGCAAGCGGGCCTTAACGTTGCCGCAGTTAAATTCGTTGTCGGACGAGCTAGTGAGCAGCTGCACTAAAATTTTAAGTGCACTTGGCTCCCCTTCCTTCCGACAAACGCTGACGACACAACTACCGCCGCCACGACCCCCACCGCCACCGCCACCGCCACTGCCACCCACCCGACTCCTGTCCTTACAACAAACGTCGCTTTTGCCGCCGCCCACACCGCCTGTGCTGACCCCTCTGTCGCTTTTTGAGTGCCTAACATTGCAGACGTTGCGCATCGTTGCGCATCGCCAACCAAAAACTTTTGACAAACAGTGAAATTGAGAGACACAATACACAAGTGTGCGTTTATCAGCAAATTATATTTGTACAAACAACTGCAGCTGTTGAACACCTGCAGCTTGCCCAGTGCAAATTGTTTTTGCAACTGACGAAAGAGAGGAAAGAGGAGACCGAAAGATTGCGATAAGAAGAACACCTGCAGCGACAACAACAACAGCAACAGCACCGATGTTGCAGCAGTCGACTGACGTCGATAGCGACGTGAGCATGAGAGTCTCAAAGGGAAGGAGAAGGAGGAAGGACAAGCGGGCGTTATAGTCGCCGCAGCTCAATTCGTTGTCGAACGATAACGCTGGAGCAAAGAGAGTTGCTGCTGAGCTTGCGAGCAGCTGCACTCAAATTTTGAGTGCTCTTGGCTCCCCCCAGCCGGCCCCCATCACTGTTACTTCCCCTGCCGCTGCCCCTGCCCATTCCCCCGCCCGTGCTGCTGTCTTCGCCGTGCCCACGAGGACATCTACCGAAGAGCCCATCGCCAGGAGTTCAGCGTGGGAGATAGCCGCTAGTGGCCCCGCTGCAGTGCTGGCAGAGATGTCCAGTGTGCAGAGGGCTGTCAAGACCGCTGTGGTTCTGGCTGGACTACCATCTAGTAAGACGTTCCTGGTGATGGATGCCATGGCCCGCTATGATGAGCTCATCACAGCACTGGCCATGAGGAACGCTGTCCTCGAGGGACAAAAAGGAACTGCATCTCCGCCTTCCCCCGCAACAGCTGCATATCCAGCCCTGCCGCCCGTTAAGAAGCCGGTAGAGACGTGGTCTGCTGTGATCACCAGCAGGAACCCGGCCGCTTCTGGCAAACAGGTCGCCGAGAAGGTGATGAAGGAGGTTGCTCCTTCCCTAGGAGTGAGAGTTCACGAGGCGCGCGAACTCAAGCGTGGTGGTGCCATCATCCGCACCCCATCTGCTGGAGATCTCAGTTGAGAACTTCATGGAGGAGTTATATGCCAACAATTTCAAGGAGGATATCTCGCCTGCGGCCTATAAAAAAGCGGTACATTTGGTGTCGAAACCATGGTTAGTCACCGACAGTCGGTCGGTGAATGTGACCCTAGAGGTGGACCCAAAGTGTGGGGCCATACCTGAGCAGACCGGTTGGGTGTACATCAAGTGGTTCTCATACCGATGCCACCCACTGGTCCGCACATACACATGTCATCGTTGCGTTGGCTTCGACCATAAGATGTCACAATGCCGCTTTAAGGAGGACGTATGTCGTCAATGCGGCGGAACTGGGCATGTAGCCTGAAAGTGCACCAACCCGGTGGACTGCCGAAATTGCCGATTTAAAGGGCTCCCGTCAGTACATTATGCTCTCAGCGGCTTGTCCGATTTATGCGGCAGTGCTTGCAATGGTGGGTGCTAGACATTAACAATGTTTAGCCTCATCCAAGCAAACTGCGGGCGTGGCCGAGCCGCCAACATCGAGCTTGGGGTCTGCATCCGAAGATCCGGTCACGTCAGAGGAGGTCCCTACGGTTAGGCACACGTGTGTTTGCGTTGCGTGTGTGAGTGTCTGTGTGTGCAAAAGACATAAGAGCCTGCTGTGTTACAGTTACAACTTTGTGAATTTGTGTTGTGAGAACACGTGAGGTTGGTTGGCAGAAAATGCGACCGGTTAAGCCGGCTGTTGACGCCGCTGATAATTGTGAGTCATTAGCTGTGGTTGAGGGGGAAGGTGCGACGTAAGCAAGGGCCGGCGGTGTTGATGAAAAAGGTTAGGAAGGTAGCTTCGCTAACCTGTGTTGACGCGCTGGCAAGCGTTGGTGAGAGCAGTGTGGTAAGCAGCATTAGTGCTGCTAATAGCGAATGCTCAGTGTGTATGACTGAGTCGGATGGGTGCCAGCCTGCTTGTTCGGTGGAGGCGACCCCGATGGGTTCCATGGAGAGCTTGTGTGGGAGTGATGTGGGGGCAACTCGTGCAGCTGAGGCGCCATCGGCTCCCATGAGTGGACTGGCGTCAAAGAGGCGTACGGGTTTGCCTGTTGAGCGAATGAAGGCGATCAGTAGGGACGTGGTCACGCACGCTCTTGCTGAAGGTATGGGTGTTAGGGCCATTGGCAGTCTGGTGGACTATCTGGCAGAGCTGGAGGTTCTGCACGCAGATTTCGTAAAACGAGCGCCTAAGAGGTCGGTTAGATGAGTGTCGCCAGGCGGGAAGTGTCGGTCGTGACGACGGCATTTTCCGTATGCCGGCCATTGTGGTTGCTCCTCGGAGCGTTCCCGTGGTCGTCAAAGGAGGTCCCGTGTCAGCAGTGTCGTCTACTCTGGAGGCACCCAGACCAGTTGAGACGTGGTCCGTCGTTGTTCGCAGCAAGACTGCGGGCAAGACATCGAAGGACGTGGTCGAAAAGGTGGTGAAGGAGGTGAGGCCAACCCTGGGCGTCCGGGTGTTCTCTATGAAGCCGTCACGAGATGGAGGAGCGATTATACGCACTCCATCCAAGGTGGAGAGGAAAAAGTTAGCGGAGAACGCTAAGCTTGGTGAGTGTGGTCTTGAGGTGAGTGTGAACGAGAAGTTGGGACCAAAAGTTGTGGTACAGGGCGTTCATTCTCAAATCACTCCTGACGAGTTCATGAGTGATCTTTATGAGATGAACCTCAAGAAGACGATGTCGCCTGAGGCCTTTAGAAAAGGCGTCCGAATGGTGAGCAAGCCGTGGTCGGTGAATGGTGGGGCTACGGTCAATGTTGTGTTGGAGGGCGATGGTAAAGCCATTGGCTCTCTGTTCGATGTTGGCCGTTGCTATATAAAGTGGTTCTCATTCCGACTAAGTAATTTTGATCCAGTTTTAAGCTGCTTCCGTTGCCTGGGCTTCGACCATAAGGTGGCGGATTGCAGGGCCAAACAGGGGCCATCGCGTGGCTAAGTGCAGCAATGCTCTTCGTTGACGCAATTGTGCGTTTGAAGGGATGCCTTCGGAACATATGATGATGTCTCCGACATGCCCGATTTACAGTGCGATTGTTGCGAGGGCCAACGCTAGACATTAATATGGCTAGCAAAGTCCTCCAGTTGAATTGCCAGGGGTCATACGCTGTAATGTGTGACGTAGGCAATATGATGTGTGAGAGGGGCAACGTCGTGGCCCTGCTTCAGGAACCGTATGCAACTAATGGTTGTGTACGGGGATTGCCAGCAGCAATGCGGGTATTTCCTGACAGCAGGGCAAATGCGGCGGTTGTGGTGAATGAGGTCGGTATTGAGTGCACTTTGGTGAACTCAACCGATGGAGGTGTGTGTGTGTGCTTGAGTGACAGGTTTGGTAGGATATATGTGGCGAGCGTATATTGCGCGTTCGGGGAACCCCTCGAGCCGTATATTGCGTATGTGGATGAGGTGCTACTACTGGCGAGTAGCGAACCAATCATCCTCGGGCTAGATGCGAATGCATCGTCCCCGATGTGGTTCAGTAAGATATCCAGACTCGCGTCTGGTTATTCGAACCTCATACAGGGTGAGATGCTGGCTGAGTGGGCCGTCTCCCGAGATGTTCGGTTCGTCAACGAACCCAGTGAGTGACACACGTTTGATAGCGTGAATGGGAAGAGTGACATTGATGTCACTCTTGTCAATGGGGCAGCAGGTGTGTACACTTTTAGCTGGTGTGTGTTGGGCGGTTTCGGTATCAGTGATCACAATCCCATTGAGATTGTTTTCACTTATGCCGAAACCCAGAATGAGAGTGTGGAGGTAAATTACTGGCGTACGCATGGTGTGAATTGGGCCCAATATGGGCTATTGGTTAGGGAGGAGGCTCTGCAAGTCCCGCACAGCACTTTTAGTGCAATGAGCGTGGATGAGCAGGTCGCCAGTGTTAATGGGTGGGTCACGTGTGTCAATGACCGCTTGCTGAGGAGGAGCCGAAAGGCAAATCTCAAGCGTGTAAAGTGGCGGACCCGTGAGTTAGGCGTTATGCGGAGGTCGCTTAGAGCCCTAAGGAAACGATTCCAAAGAGCACGGGCGGCCAATGATGATAACGCTGCCCAGCTTAGGGCTGAGTATGGTCGGCGTAGTCGAGTGGCGCGCATTCTTAGAGCGCAATAGGGACGACCCCTGGGGTCGTATGTCCTAGACGTCTTTGTGGACTTCAGGGGTGCGTTCGACTACCTGAGCTGGGCGAGTATGATTAGGAGGTTGAGTGAATGTGGCTGTCGGGAGATTGCTCTGTGGCAGAGCTATTTCTCCTGCAGAACTGCAGTATCAGTAGGTCGAGGTGAAAGCGTCGCTGTCCTCAGGGCTCCATCTGTGGTCCATTCATTTGGAACCTCATGATGGACCCTCTGTTATGGCAGCTTGACAGTATCTGCAAATGCTGTGCATATACAGATGACTTACTGATCATGATTGAGGGGCGATCGCGTGCTGAGATCGAGGCAAACGCTGCTGAGTGCTTGCGCATTGCTTGCGAATGGGGCAACAGTGTGGGCGTTGGTCTAGCGATGGACAAGATGGTGACAATGCTGCTTAAGGGCAGATTGGCCGCTAGTCGACCTCCGGTTGTCAGGCTCGGAAGCGCCAGTATAGGGTATGTTAAGGAGGTAAGGTACCTTGGCATAACCATCGGTGAGAGAATGAGCTTTATGCCACACCTCACCGTTCTCAGAGCGCGATTGCTTGGAGTGGTTGGACAATTGCGCCGAATTTTGAGAAGTGATTGGGGCCTGAGCAGGCGCGCAGTGCGTGCCATAAATGATGGTCTGTTTGTTGCTTGCGACTGTTGCGGGCAAAAAGAATGTGCTGGCTTGCCAGCGTGTGATTCTGTTAGGGTGCATACCTGTATGTCGCACCGTTTCGACGGAGGCGCTGCAGGTGTTGTGTGGAGCAGCCCCTCTTGACTTGGAGGTAAGGCGTAGGGCCTTACTCTACAAGATTAAGAGGCGGCTGCCATTGCTGCAGAATGAATGGCTCGCTGATAGGGATGTGGAGAGTTTAGGGCTTAGTGTGTGTAAGAGTTTGTTGAATGAGTGTGTCCTGTCTGACTGGCGTCCAGATGGGATGCAAGTGAGAATGGGCGGGTGACTCACAAATACATTCGTGAAGTCACGTTTGTAGCCAGCCGACCAGACTTTGGTTTGAACCTTAGCCTTGGATTCCTTTTGACTGGCCATGGTTCGTTGAATGCTTTTTTGCATCCAAGAACCTTGGCGGACAGTCTAGAATGCCCTTGTGGTCTGGCATAGGAGACATGACAGCATGTGCTCTGCGAGTGCCCGTTGTATGGGGATATCCGCTCTTTGGCGGATGTTGGTATTGTGCAGGTTAGTGGCGGGTTTGACGTTAGTCAAGCACTCTGCACCAGTGATAGGGTAAAGAGGATGAATGAGTTTGCGTGCGAGGCATTTGCGAGGCGCCGTTTGTGCATTCACGGCATGAATGAATGGAAATGTGTGCATGTCGGATGAATGGGGGAATATGGATCGTGATGGATGAATGTAGTATGGGAGGGGCTTAGCGTTTCTTCCTAAAGGTTACCAGTCCGGCACAAGAGCTGGTCGTCGTTGGGCGATTTGGCAAAATGCCAACTATTAATGCCAGCCTTGTGGAAGAGGAAGGAATAGGCTTCGACTACGAACGGTGAGGAGGGTATTGTAATGAATAACGAAGATCGCTCTTCGTTGACTGAAGCGGATGGACTTGCAACTGTAGAAGGAGTACGCGTTGGCTGACGGCTACTTTCTGGTCGGCTGGGTGTGGGTAAACTAATGTAACCTTCTCGTTGCTTTGCTTCGCGAGGATAATTATATTATTGTGAACCCGCGTACTATTTTTATTAATTGTTGAAAAGAAGGGATGGATAGGCAAGGGGGAAGGAAAGTGAGCGCTTGTGAGAAAAAGAGCAATAGGGGACAGAAGAGGGATTTATCTCTGAAGAGGAGCCTTCTCATTTAGATGCACTGGTGTTCGTGCACATGTGCCCACCCTACCATGATCCTGGTTGTCCTGTGAACAAATTTATTCCACGATCGCTACGAGAAAAAGGTCCTAGTTGACCAACCTAATTTCTCCTAAAGACTGCATGGTTCCAGAAAGAGAAAAATTAGCACATGAGGGAATAAAGAATTTATTAAATACTAACATTATATCTGACACATAAACATAAGGGAAATACTAAAAAAAAACCAAATTAACTTATTTCTATAAAAAAATATTAAATAAATTTAAATTAATATAACTATAGGAATAAATTATTATTTTTGTCGGTCATATCGCGTCACAATTCGATATCTTTAGTAAAAAAAGGACTCAATTGATCGGCGATATTAGCGATAGACACACAGCCAAAAATATCCCGCTTAAATAGCATCACTGGCTTTTGTAACCGTTGAAGCTTGATCAGCAAACAAAGAATAGTAAATAGAAAACAATAAAGCTTTTGACTCACCGCAGCTCCCGCGTCGAAAGATCTTTCTCGCTTGATGTACCCGTGGACATGGGTGTTAAACTTCGATATTGTATCCTATCAAAAGCTGACTGTCACAAAGCTGATGACTATTTGGTTATGTGTCTAACTTTTGTATGTAAACACAACCAAAGGTAATATAAACAATATAAACAAAATAAACATTAAAATAAATAGGACTCAAATTGGTTAAATCAGGAGAGCACCATTATTTAACATCCCTGAAGATCGATAGGAATCGGCTTCAGAGGCATCAGTAGACAGAGCCCTGTCGGGTTGGTATGTATAACCATACCAAAAAAAATCCACCGTCCACTGGATGCTAGACTGATTTAACTAATTCATTCAGATTTAGAGTACAACAATAAATAAATAACAACTTAACATATAACTGGCAGAAGGCCCTAAAGTGTATTCATTTAACAAAAATTAACATAAAGAAAAAAAAAATAACAACTATTGTCAACAACTAAACTATTTCACTGCACACATTATATGTTGAGACGGATCCTAATTTTTTTTTGCTTGGTGCTTGTTGGAGGAGCAGTGGTGACCTTGGAAAAGGTGCGCTCACACATGCGCGATGCAATTTTTGGTGCGCTCTATTGGATGCGGGAACGGCATTCCTCCCAGTTGCTGCACAATATTTTCCTATTGTCGAGCAAACAGCTGGTCCGCTAAAATTTGCTCATGGCACATCTGCCTAGCACAGCTTTTCGGTTAGGTAGCGCCCAGGTCCAACAGCTGCCATATGAATGTGGGACGGACGAAACAGTCGGATAGCACAGTGGGACAAAAAAAAAACCAACATGGTGCTAAGTGCCGATCTATCGATCAAGTTATGAGTTAATTTTATGATCGTATTTTTTTTATGTATCCATTTATAATTACCCTTTTTTAGTACTCGGCACTAATAAACTGATTTAGTTATTTTTTTGTTAACCACTGTATTCGCGTTATGAGATAGGGTTTAGGTTAGTTTAATTTTATTTTTTTTTCTCTCTTTTTGGACTGACACGTTTAAACATGTGTGCACCCACGAGTGGAATATACAGAGGAAATCTAATGTCACTGTCATTAGGACAATTACCTCTACATTGTCATTCACTTGGTGGCACGTAGGGTCATTTTCTTTCTCGATCCTCGCTTCTCCACATATAGGGGGCGCCAATAATTCGGCAGGTGACAACAAAAAAGAATAATCAGAATACCTTACATAAAATATTACTACATAAATACTTAACACTTACATTTTAATAATATTACCACACATTAATATATACTAATTTTACAAATCTACAAAAAAAAGTTAAACTATTTACAAACCTAACTAAGGTACAAAACTTAGCTTCTACACTAACCTAGGTACATTCAGGGAAAACAATAGAAACCGAAAGCTCGCTTTAGTATATAACAAAATTTATTGCATACTTTTGAGCCTCTACTGTTAATCGGCATACCAAGCGACCACTACAGTATGTCCATAAAGCATACTCTTAGACCGTAACATCTCGCATGCCGACTTTGTCGGTACTTTGTCGGTACCAACCCAAACAGTTGGCCTTTATTTGGTACCTGAGGTTTCCACCTTGGGGCGCTGATTGACGCTTAAATCTTATCCCAGTGCTCGGCCACCGTGAGATTAAGCCTACACGGCAGGTGCTCACGTTAAACACCCCTTGACTTCTTCCTTACCCACTACAACCTACGCCGCCGCCTCCCCCGTTGTCCACACTGCTCCACAAGTGGCTGCTTATCCAGCCTTGCCGCCCGTCAATAAGCCGGTAGAGACGTGGTCTGCTGTGATCACCAGGAAGGACCCGGCCGCTTTTGGCAAACAGGTCGCGAGAAGGTGATGGAGAAGGTAGCTTCCCTGGGGGTCAAAGCTCACGAGGTGCGTGAACTCAAGCGTGGTGATGCCATCATCCGTACCCCATCTGCTGGAGAGTTGAAGAGGTTGGTCTCTAACCAGAGATTCTCCGAGGTTTGCTGGAGGTGAAGCCCAACAAGGCACTGGGAACGCAAGTCACGGTGCACAAGATCTGACAATCTCTGAGATCTCTGTGGAACTATTTATAGAGGAATTGTACACCAATAATTCCAAAGATGAAATTTCACCAGCAGCCTATAGGAAGCGGTACATCTGGTATCGAAGCCGTGGTCTTTCACCGACGGTCGGTCGGTGAATGTGACGGCAAGTGTGGGGCCATACTTGAGCAGACCGGTCGGGTCAACATCAAGTGGTTCGTTGCGTTGGTTTCGGCCATAAGATGCAATAATGCCGCTTAAAGGAGGACGTATGTCGCCAATGCGGCGGGACTGGGCATGTAGCCTGGAACTCAACCCGGTGGACTGCCGAATCATTGACGACCCCGATGTCATCTGCATGCCTATCGAATCGCTGATAACCGACTTCGGAGTATGCATAAGAGTGACGGTAAGATTTGGCTCTATCTCTTTCTTCCGTATACTACTAATTCGACACCGAGCTGGAGCCCTATCTTGCTTACATGGATGAGGTGCTGCTGCAGGCCAGCAGCCATCCTACCATCCTCGGAGTGGTATCTTAGTGACTACAACATCATCACCGTTGTGGCCATGACCGATCCCAGTCACCAGGCCAGGCGCCTGACAGTCAAGCACAGGTTGGAGCGTGACATCCTGCTGAAACCCGATGACTGGAAAATTTATTTTTATTTTATCTTACCATTGACTAGGTGTGCGCGCTGTTTTTGTGACCAAAGGTCAAATAATAGAACTTGATTTCAAAGATGGGGGGTTTACGCACACATTCCTTCTTTTCATGTAAATGGGAGGGAAGTTTTTGCAATTTATGAAGGCCCCATCTAATAAAGTCTCTTCGGAATACTATTCTAAAACATGATTTACAAACATCCGATGGTGTTGTATTGTCAATTATATGATATTGATTACAGAAATTCAACCAGAATTTGTCCGAAATTGTCTGCCAAACACGTATTCCCAAATGCATTTGAAAAATTAAAAGTGAAATATGAGACACAAGTTGTTAGCCACAGAGTTGCTGCAGCCATACGAACAGTGATCGCTTCAGGGGGGTTTTCAGATAACAAACATGCACTTTCAACGTCATTATGAATCGAGAAAATTAATAAACCCTTTGACTGTCTTAACAGTGTGTGCAAATTTCTGCAAATGCTTTGCTACTTTAATGAATGTAAGTGTGATTCTCCAGTGCATTGCATAAGGGGAATGCTTTTAACAATATCTTCCATACTTGGCATATCCAAAAAAGTCTGTAGTCCCAACACAGGTACATTTTCGAGTCAACTGCAAAACTCAATCAGGATCCCCTTGAAAATTTATTTTATCTTATTAGAGCTCGAAGAGCTAAAAGTGCAAGTATATAATTATGTCGAAAATGTTATCGATGAAAATTTTAAGTTCATCATCTGTACGTAAATTGCCAACCGGATGAATTAAAAATGATTATTACAGCAGCTTCTAGCAGTATTTATCAATCGTCACAAATGCAAAATGTATATTATCTGAGAACTGATGATTCTCATTCGATTTCCGCATTGTTCAAATGTGTACAACGGCCACACTATTGTCCAAAAAATGTTCCGATTGGTTTTCACCATCTCACCCATGTTTTTAACAAAGAATCTAATTACTAGATCGATTCGTTTTAATCCTTTTAAGAAAAGATTGCAAGTGGCTGTGTTAATAAGAAATTCAAAATAAGAAGGTCTGATGAGTAAAATTTTTGTACTGAGCTAAACTTCCAACTGAACCGCCGACTCTGGGCCGGTCTCCCTTTTATTGAATTTTTGTCATATTATTTTCTATATACATACAGAATCTATTTACAAACTAGTATATAAGCTATGTATGACTTATGCTGAGTTAGACATATGCGAGTATTCTAATCTATTTTAACACATGATCTCCGTTGGTCACTTTCTTCAGTGGCAAGTGCAAGCTTTAACATAGTGCATTGACAGAATTGAACTCTTATCGTACTTATTCTCAGCGCATGGTCGTAAAATCTATTTGTTTCAAAGGGCCAGTCACACATACATTCAAATGGATGTGTACGTACAAGATGTTGTCAGTGTGTGTGCTTGTTTTGGTAGCAACGAATACTGGCAACGCAGCGTCCATGGGTAGACACACAAGAAGCAAGAACTCTCAACATCATTGCATCATTGCGTGAGAGTGGCGGTTAGCATTCTCTTTCATGCTCATGTTATTATGCTGTTGTTGTTTACGCTCAAAAGAGACGTATACTCATGCGCAATGCATGTGCTCGCAGCAGCAGCCCAAATGAGGATAATTGCTGCTAAGCGAAAACGTTCGGCAGCATTCGACTCTGCTGAGACACTTCGTAACGACGCTGAGCCTCTGCTGGGACCGATCGCGAATGACGCTGGGACCTATCCCAAGAAATTTTTGTCCAAAAAAGTGTATATGAAATGGGGTATCTATATGTTTATTGGTAAGTGTCCACACTTAACGGCGGTTGCTCCACACAATAGTATCGGTACTCCACGATCAACTATCGTGGTTATTGAGCACCACTTTTTTCTTCAAAGTGTAATATAATATCGCAAGTCACCCCCGACTATCTTTTACATCTTTTTTCTTTCCGTGACCAACTGTAATCTGCACAAACTCTTGTGCCCCGCTTACAGTTACCCAAATAAAGTGAATTTGTAGAAACCAAGTGCGACCCAGCGTTTTCTAATCTACATCATCTTTCACCATCCCCTCCCACCACAGTTCACAAACGTATGTACATACTTACATACAATAGAAGCGGACACACAACATCAGCGGCAGAGACACCACGGATACTTCGCCGCCACTACAGCACCATCGTTAGAAGTTCCTTTTCCTCCGTCTCTTTGTTTGTTAACAGTTATTCCCATTTCAGCGCGAAATTTAAATTGAAACCTTTTGGTGGAGAGGTTCAATGATAATGGTTTCAAAAGCGTTCAAGCGATTGAGTTGGTTCTGATCAATTGAGCTCTTAATTCGATTGTATTCAGCCCAAAAAGCAATATTTTCAATTGTCAATATTATTTATCTCGACTTGCTTTCAATGCTCTCCTTCACCAAGTCTTCGGACTTCAATTTTTTTCCCCCTTTCAAGTGCACCAAAGATTAAGGATGAACATGCTTGAAAATACGCAGTTACATGAAGCGCCAATAAAAATGATAACATAAAAATGGAAAAAATAAAAAGAAAAAGTTTCGGCAAGCAGAATTGACAACAATCACAAAAACAAACGAAGAGCTGCAGACTGCGTCGAAAATTTAACACATACTTGTGCCTTGCCTGTTTTACCATCGATAACAATATCTACGATAATCGATTCTGTTAATGAGCGGGTGACTCCACAGATATGTAGCATGCCAGCTTCAAATTGACTATACTAGTTCCTCTCTACTGGAGCATGCGTTGCTACCGGCTGGTACTCTCGTCGGCGGAATAGGGGGGGCTCCACTAATTCCAGTAGAATAATCGTACGGTAGAGTTTGAAAGACTATTACTAATCAAAAATAATTCGCATACTGGATCAGATGTTAATTTCACGAGAATTTACTCATAGTGCAAAAAAAGGAAAGAAAAAGATAAGAAATAAGATAGATTACACAAAAAAAAAGAAACCAAAGCTGGTTGATAAGTTGACGACGCGATGTTGTTGCATCGTTTTGAGACCGCCCTACCTTTGATCACTGAGCCCTTTTGTAACTATTGACAGTGATCCCCAAATCAACGAAATTAGCAATTCATATTAATCTTGTTAATATACATACTTATTAGGGATTGTAAATTATAAAAAAATCAAACTTGAATTAAAAATAATCATAAAATATTAATTAGTCCATAAAAAAACATACTACTTTGCATTTCAAAGAAATCTCAAATCGTATAAAAAAAAGTGAGAAACAAAAATAAAGGAAAGAACAGACAAGTTTGAGTGATTTCGCTCTGCTTGCGCCGTTACTTTGTTCGTTTCTTTTCTTTACCTTCTTTATCTGGTGTCAGTGCACCGATTTAAATGTCACTCAAACAATAAGTTAAAGAAGAATGCACTCCCTCATATAAATTGCTGAACTTACCCTACTGATCCAACGTTGAAAGCGCTCCATGGTGCACCCCCATCAGGGTCAGGCTGTGGAGCAATCAACAATAATTTCTATTTTTCTTTTCATGCATATACCTACATAATTCACATCATTCACTTAATCATTCGGCGTTCTTTTTGCACAATTATTTATTTCTTACTCCCTTGACATGTGTATATAAATATATATCCATATATCTATTCTCCTCGTTTAGGACTGCCGTCGCTGGGACGGTAGAATGCACGCCCATACTCGGTGAGGGCTTGTTCTCTCATTTACGCTCATCAGCTGTTTGCCTCCAAAGGTTACTGGGACGTCGTTTTGAGTGAACTTCGAGGAACTCAATGCGTTTACTGAAATTGACTGATCGGTAGCTTGTATTCAACCGATTCTTTCATATTTCAAGGACAAATTCAGATATAACTTGCCGCCAACCTGAAAGCAGGCGGTCGCAATAATAATAGGTAGCTGCGTCTCAGTTAATAGGTTTCAGCCTAGTCAAATCACTTTATTAATCTCTAGATGAGACTTACCACATAGTTGGCTTTGTCCACTAAACTAAAATTGCACTTTTTTCTTTGAGTACTTGCACTAGTTCCTCTCTGAGTTTTGGGATTGGAATCGACTCACAAATCATTGTTCGCACCTATTTAAAGGTTTAGACAGCGAGACCATCTTAAAGTACGACATTTTTTCTTTCCTGCTAATCTCTAAAAGTAAGTGGGCAGACTATATCTTCGAAGCCCGTAATTTTCTTATGCTTTCTCTAATCCTCCGCTGCTGTAAATTACATGAGTGAGATAAGGAGTACTCTTATATAATCAAAATGTTTGCATATTTTTAGGATGGGAAGAATGTGTTCGTTTTGGATGCTTGATATGGCTGTGGTTGTACGAAAATCTCTCTTGTGAACCACTTGTCTCGGTTCCTAGCTCCAAGTCATCGTGCATTTGAGCAAAGACATTAGAACACTTAGATGCGTAACGCCATACAAAATTTTTGCACACAATTTTTTCGGGCTGGCTCTAGAGCTGGCGCTAGGCTCCCTTGAAATTTCGCACAAAATCCAGAGAGAGAGAGAGAGCGCTCTATAGCCAGCCGCTCTGTTGCACACATACAGCGCCAGCCGGCGACTGTAGGTGTACACATGTATTCGAAGCACTGTAAATTTGCTTACATGTATTACTTTGCTTGTGGAAATATACCCTTCACGTTAAAAGTTCTGAGATTAATTGGAAGTCGCTTGCACCTTCCCATGTTAAAAACCTCTTATCTGCATCCGCAGCTCCGGTTGAGGAGCACTTGTTGAGGAGCCCTACGCCGACAACGAGTGACGCATTTTTTTTGCCGATTTTGTTTTTTGCCGAGTGGAGGAGGAAGGTGGCCATCATCATCGAAGATCCCGATGTCATCTGCATGCCTATCGAATCGCTTATCACCGACTTTGGAGTATGCGTAAGAGTGACGGGAAGATTTGGCTCAATCTTCATCTCTTCCGTATACTACTAATTCGACACCGAGCTGGAGCCCTATCTTGCCTACATGGATGAAGTGCTGCTGCAGGCCAGCAGCCATCCTACCATCCACGAACTGGATGCCAACGCAGTGTCCCCTTCTGGTTCAATAAGCTTCCTGATGTAAGTCGGGAACGCGAGAACCAGGTGCGGGGTGAGCTGCTATCCGAGTGGATTTACCGAAATAGAGCCGGCGTGCTGTGGTGTCCAAAAGTGGTCCCAGTACCAAAATGAATAAACCAGTGGTACAGTTTATCATGGACACAAACCACTATCAAAATGTTCTTTTATGAGATTAGCTCAAGCTCGTGCAAGATCATATAAGAGCGAAGCTTTGGTTATTCTAGGACGTGCAATCGCCCATAAATAGAGCTTTTAGTGCTGCACTTGAGCATTTATAATTTCAAGGGCGAAAAGAAGTGCTGCACCAAGCAAATAATACCAGTATATATACGTGTATATAATTGATTTCACCCACGTGTGTCACACGTGTGAAAATTTCAATATATACATATATATTATTTAATTTAATATTAAATATTGTTTGGAAAAGAAAAAGAATAGTGCTAGTGTATTTTAAAGACAAATTAAGGTAACCACAACCTCAAATTCATTTTAATTTTCGCAGAAATGTGCACCTCACGCATTGGAATCTGGTGAGCCAATTAAGCCTCCTAAAATAATATCCACCAGCAACAGTGACTTCTTTGATTACTAAAAAAAGGGGTCACTAAACTTTCTAGCTCCAGCTGTCTAGCTGTTAAGCTTTAAGAGAGCCACTCGCAGAATACCCTCCGTGTGATCGACAGAAGGGTATATTGGACCTTGCGCATGTGCTGAGGAATATGACATGCGCAAGGGGGTAAAAGTTTATACCAATTTTTCATTAAAGCTTCGTCCAGACCGCCGATTGACCGTTCTCCAAATAATGATAATGATGATATAATTAGTTATATATATATAATATACACATATTAATATAAATTGCGTGATATGCTCCTGGTGTAGCTGATGTAAGCTTGAGCGGCTTGTATTATAAGCTACGATAAAGCTTCAGCATCAGCTGTGAGCTTTTGTTTTGGATTTGTTGAGATAAAATGTTAATGAAACGTAACGATTAAATATGTATATAATTCTGAATATTCCGTGAAATTAATCGGCGACTGAATAGGCTTGACCGCATTTTTTTTTGCTCTATATATATCTATATAATCATAGTAATTACATAAAATATTCCTCCTCTAGAGAAATACAGCAAATCTTCGTCTACTTGGACCCAACTACGACATCGATGCAGCTGAAATAAGTTCCGTGAGTAGAGTGAAGTCTTAATATGGCAAAGGTGAACAAATAACGGCCCGGCCCAAATGAATATTTGTGAATTGGAAGTTATTATAATATATATGATTATTGAAGTGCATTTTACGATGATTTGTTAATATTCTTATTCGTTTGTCCAATACCCATGCTAAATCCCTGGGAAGTGTAGATCACTGTTAAGTCAGCAGAAGGGTTCAATTGATAATGTTATCAATAAATTGAACAGGTAGGGGTTGTATAGAAGGGGAAACCCGTTCCATCGGATGTTTTCCCCTGTAGGCCTCTTATGTCTCTGAAACCTTTGTGTCGGTCGGACTAAAATTTAGTATTTCCATTAGATTTCGATGAGTCTTGATATTATTATGATTTTTGAGTTTGATTTCGTTCATGTTTGAGTGTGAGCATATATCACGAGCCTTCTATGGATTTCGTGTTAGTTTATTTTGTTTTGATTTTTGACCGCGTACCCATTTCTTTTATCTGTTAGTGTGCGTGTTTTATGCAATTGAAGGAGTAAGACCCCCGACAACGCAACCACGAGCTCAATTGCACTATGCTTAGTACAGACACCACCTTATTGGGACACTACACATTGATAAAATGGCGACCAACGTTGGGCCCAACCAATCTCCAACACCTTGGTATGGCACCCACCAACGGAAGGCACTATTAGGATCTTACGTCAGAAGTACAACCTGAATTTTCATTAGTAGAAATGATCTACACATTCAGACCTTTAGTCGTATATCTTAAAAGTGAACTTCGTGCAGCACCAAGACTCAGCTATTTTCATCCATAAATTCAAGATTAGTATTGATTGCTCAGCATTTTTGGATTTTTTCGATTGCAACTCATTGTTTTGGGTTGATCGACCAGTGTTGACCTCAATCTATATCTGATATTCTATACTTGGATATCGGTGCGTTAAGAAAACATTTGTCTATAGCGTCTTATGGATCGCTAGGATCTACAATGTGCAAGTAAGATATGATATATTTGCCATTGTCCAGTATTTCATGGGAGCCTTATTCAAATTGTTAAATATCCATTAGTTTTCAATAGAAAGGCATGAGCATAAGATGACCTACAGATCCACTTTCGATTTTGTATGGGTGGAGGACGAACTATGTATTTTGTTTATTTTTTTGTTTCGAATTTACAATCTTTTGTTGTAAAGAATTTGGATTGAATTCCCCTATATTTTTTTTCTTGTTAGTATAATATATAGTGTATAATATATATATATATATATATATATATATATATATATATTTGGAATATGCATCCTTGGTAGATCAGGCCCGAGAAGCGCATATGAGACCAAATCCGTCAAGAGCAGCTCCAAGTGTAAGCGACAAATTGCGTTGGCAGCCCAGCTGGTCTAGCAGCCTGTTAAACTCAGACAACAGCTGTAATGAGGATGTTAATTACTTAGCAGAGATCTGTTAAGAGCAGAGCAGGGTTGCCTCAAGAAGAAGAATAAGAGAAGCGCGTTAGAATAGATACACAAGAAGAATAGTAATAAGAATTGAATTGGAATAAATATCAACGTGAATGTTATTAAAATAAACCTGAATCCTGACAAAAATAAGAGACTCTATTAAGTGTCTCTTTCAGTTCAGAAGTGGGATAAATAATGTGTTTGTTTATCCACCACTACTAATCAGAGCGAGCATTTTCACATTGGAGCGTTTGCGTAGAGGCTTGCAAAGGGATGTGTTCTCTGAAGTTGGTCTTAGTGACAACAGATTGCAAGTTGGATTGGTTCCAAACTACGTGGTAAACGTTTTCCTGGAGTTTAGTCTTTGGATGTGTTTCTGGAGCGCTAAGAGTTGAGCTATTGTGTATCTACATATATTACGAGCATCTATGTACATGTGTGTGAGTGTCTGTGTGAATTTCACAACATATTGCAATAAGAAACTATAAGCACGATAGAAAAAGACAAAACTAGATTACCGAAAAATGCAGAATATATCAGAATTAAAAGTGGACCAATTGAAGTTTCTTTTGAGAGAGAGAGAGAGCTAGCAACAGCCGGTACTCGCAGTGAGTTAATATTGAGACTGCAAGATCATGAAGGAAGTAATGAAATTGAAATGCCGCATACTAGTGACCATGGTGACGTCACAATTCAGCAGTAGCAAAATGAGATGATGCACATGAGAGAGTTAATGGCGCAAATTATCACCCATCAGCGTGACACTTTAGCTGTTACGGCTAATGCTCAACCGCAAACCAATAATAATGCAGATAACTTTTCAAGTAATCAAGTTAGTCAAAGGAATTGCAACACCAGACAAGCATCTGTCAAAGAGATCGCTAGCACATTACCAGAATTTGATCCGAATGATGCTAATGCCATATCTGTGGATCAGTTTATAGATCGAGTTAACAAAGTCAAAGAAGCATATCAATGGGATGAAAAATTCCTTTTATTGGCGGTCAATACGCGACTCAAAGGCTCAGCAAAACTTTGGTTTGATTCATCACCAAATCTGCACGTTACATGGATCGAGTTTGCAAATGCTATCAGAGACGAATTTGGAACAACGCCAGATGAGGCAGAAATTCATTATACGATGGCCAAAGCAATTAGAAGATCGAAGGAAACCGTGAAGGAGTATTGTTTTCGCATGTCAGCATTAGGGATACGATTTAAACTAAGCGAATCAGCAGTCATAAGGTACACCAGAGCAGGATTACAGCATCGCCGCTATTAATTTTACAACAATGAAACAGATGCGAGATTCTGCAGAAGCATTTTTCGTTAATAGAAGTGGACTACAACCAGCAAGGCAAGATCCAGTCAGACGCAACAATATTGAGCTTAAGCAGGAACGAGATGACAAGTCAGCAAAACCAAAAACTACGCAGAAATGTTATAATTGTGGAGAACACGGTCATTATGCAAATGAGTGTCCAGCACGACAAAGAAAAAGTGAGCCCGTTACTAAGTCTATTAAACAGAGTGACTCAAATGTACGACGACTTGGAGCAAGGAACCGAGATAAGTGGTTCACTAGAGAGATTTTCGTACAATCACAACCCTATCAAGCATTCATTGATACAGGAAGTCAAGCAAGTATCGTTCGAAAGTCAGTTGCACAATTAATACATGCGGAACGCATCGATTGTTTTTTGCAGCTAAGAGGTATCTGTGGAGGCACCCGCTCATTAACAGAATCGATTATCGTAGATATTGTAATCGATGGTACATCAGTAACTGCACAAGTATACATCGCAGAGGATGAGTTAATTCAAGAAGACTTTTTGATAGGTCAGGATGTCATTGCTAATATGGATATAAGATTAGGAAAGGGACAAATGACTTTTGAAAGCATGAGAGTTATGCAATTGCCAGAAACGAAACAATTAGAAGTGAACAAGCTACTAAGAAATATTGAAGATAAAACGGTAAAACAGCAGATGCTCAATGTTTTGACAGACTATTCCGATGTATTTTCAAGTGGATTGGATGGAATCGGGAAAACAAGCATCGTACAAGCAAAGATTAACCTGGACAATAATCAAATAATAGCCCAAGCTCCATATCGCATTCCAGAACCGAAAAAAGACGTGGTTAATGAGATGATAAAAGAGTTGCTGCAAAGCGACATAATTACTTTGTCGACATCCGAGTACGCAAGCCCTGTGGTACTAATCAAGAAGCAGAATGGAAGTGATCGATTATGTATTGATTACAGACGGCTTAACAAATGTATGCAGAAAGAAAATTTCCCAGTGCCTAATATAGAAGAAAGGTTGCAGGAAGCAAAGAAGTTCAAATATTTTTCAACGTTGGACTTGAACAGCGGTTATTACCAAATTGAAGTAGCACCTGAAAGTCGCAAGTACACAGCTTTTATAACAACAGAAGGATTTTATGAATTTAAGCGCATGCCATTTGGACTTAAGAACGCACCAGCTATCTTCAATCGACTCATGGCAGAAATTCAGAGACGGGTCCAGGAAAGGAGATATGCTACATTATATGGACGACATTTTAATTGGAAGCCACACATTTAGTGAGATGATTGGAAAATTAAAACGCATTTTGCAAGTGTTACGTGAATGTGGACTGACCCTCAACATAAAGAAATGTGAGATTTACAATATCATTTCTAGGACATCAAATACATTCAGACGGAATAAGTCCAGGAGAACTTAAAACAAATGCCATTGCATCATATCCAAAGCCTAACAACGTTACAGAAATAAGAAAATTGTTGGGCCTGAGTGGCTATTTTAGAAAATTTGTTGCCGGATACGCCATAATTTCCGAGCCCTTGCGTATTCTGTTGCGTAAAAATCAGCCATTTATATGGAAATCAGCACAAGATGAAGCATTTGCACTTTTAAAACAAAGCCTATCATCGAAACCTGTACTCGCAAGTTATCGTGTAGACGCTGCACATGAAGTACATACAGACGCAAGTCACCGGCCTAGCCGGTGTGCTATTGCAGATGGAGACTGGACATTTGAAACCAATTGCATATTTTAGTCGAGCGACAACCAACACTGAGAGGAACTTTCACAGTTATGAACTTGAAGCGTTAGCAGTGGTTGAATCGTTGGAGAGATTCAAGTATTACGTTTGTGGGCAGAAGATTAGAGTGATTACGGATTGCAGTGCTTTAAGAACATCAATGGAGAAGCGAGAGTTAATACCTCGTATTGCTCGATGGTGGTTACGAATTCAGGAGTTTGACATCGAAGTTGTCCACCGATCAGGAACTAGAATGGAACAAGTAGATGCACTTAGTCGTACTCCGATTGAGCTAGCTAAGGAAATGGAAACGGCTAGTTTGAAGATTTCTAAATTAATCATTGACGAAGCAGATTGATTATTTACTATACAGCTACAGGATGAGAAGATAAAAGCCATCGTTGCAGATATGAAGAAGCTGAAGATAATGGAAAACGAAGAGTATGTCATAGAACAAGGGCGACTGTATCGTAAGTGTGGAGAGAAACTACTTTGGGTAGTGCCGAATCAACTTCGCTACCAAGTTCTTAACGAATGCCATGATAAAGCAGGTCACATGAGTGTCGAGAAAACGATAAGTCGCATTACAAAGTTGTTTTGGTTTCCCCGCATCAGAAACTTTGTCAAGAGCTACATAAAATCATGTGTTGGCTGCGCATTTTACAAAAGACCTGGAGGACGTCAAGAAGGAGAATAGCATTATGATGAAATGAAACCTATACCGTTTTCTACAATTCACGTTGATCATTTAGGACCATTCCCAAAAAGCTCGAAGCGGAATGAACACATCTTTGCCATTATAGACGCTTTCACCAAATTTGCTATCATTCGCCCAGTAAAAAGCACCGCAACTAAACACGTCATAGATATTTTGAATGTAGTAACCAGCTACGTTGGAATGCCCATGCGCATAATATCGGATAGAGGAACCGCCTTTACATCAAAAGAGTATTCCCGCTTTTGCAGTGAGAACAACATAAAAAGAGTATTGAATGCTGTCCGTACACCGAGAGCAAATGGACAAGTTCAACGGACTAATCGCACCATATTGTCAATGCTATTACCAATGATAGAGAATGAGAAGAGATGGGATGAAAAGCTTCGACCGATCCAATGGAGCTTAAATACGATGCCCAATAAAACCACTAACATTTCTCCATTTCAGTTATTATATGGATATGAGCCCCGAGATGTATTGCAGAACACTTTAGTTAATATTTTGCAGGATAATCAAGCAGACTTGATGACAGATGACGAACTACAGCAGCTCCGTGATACAGCTGCCAAAAGAATTAACGACCAACGAGCAGAAGCCAAGAAGAGGTATGATGGAAAACATGCCAAGCCCACTGTCTACGATCCTGGAGACTTAGTATTGGTTGAGAATGAACCATGTAGCACAGGAATATCAAGGAAACTGGAACCAAGATATAAAGGTCCATTTCTGGTCAGCAAAGTTTTGCCACATGATCGATATCTGGTGGAAGATATCTCGAACGCACAGCTCACACAACGCCACTACAAGTCAGTTTATGCATCCGACAAGATGAAACCATGGTGCAAGATACCACCCGATGAACCAGAGGACGACAATAGCGAAAATGATGACAGCCCAGAAGAGTCTTGCGAGGACACTTCGAAGTCAGGAGAAGCCGAATGTAAGCGACAAATTGCGTTGGCAGCCCAGCTGGTCTAGCAGCCTGTTAAACTCAGACAACAGCTGTAATGAGGATGTTAATTACTTAGCAGAGATCTGTTAAGAGCAGAGCAGGGTTGCCTCAAGAAGAAGAAGAAGAGAAGCGCGTTAGAATAGATACACAAGAAGAATAGTAATATGAATTGAATTGGAATAAATATCAACGTGAATGTTATTAAAATAAACCTGAATCCTGACAAAAATAAGAGACTCTATTAAGTGTCTCTTTCACAAGTTAGAGACGAGGTATGACCACTCGATCTATGCAGAAGACCATGGATAGGGAACCGCCAAAGCAGAATACATCTTTGGAAACTCAAGTTGAGATAGCCGACTACATCAAGTCGATGATGGTCGTCCAGCAGACCCAAAAATTCCAACAGGTTTCTAGCGCGTTGAGTAGAAATATCGAAACCATGATCAAAGAAAAGTTTGCGTCGATTCAATTGTCTAACTCAGAACATCCTGTATCTAGCCCTAGGATAGCCCCATATCCAACACCAGTCGTGAGTCCTTCACAGCGTCATATTGATTCCGATAGGCCTCGAACGTCTTATGACTCAAGAGCACAGCGCGAAACGATTGACCCGGTTCGCTCGGTAAGACTCGAAAAGGTTTCTGGTATTATTCAGAATTAGAGAATAAAGTTTGATGGTAGTAGGCAAGGTATGAGGATGGAAGAATTCCTCTATCGAGTCCGATTTTTGACCAGACAGAACTTAGCAAATGATTATGAACTCTTGTGTGATCATTTGTATTTGTTATTTTCTGGAAAAGCCAGTGATTGGTATTGGAAGTTCCATCGTTCCAATCAAAACTTTTCTTGGGAAACTTTTTGCCAGGAGTTTAGCAAGCGTTTCGGTGAATTTGAAACAGATCTCGAAGTATGGGAGATGATTGGTAAGAGACGTCAAGGTGAACATGAGCCCTTCGACGATTATCAATTTGCCTTAAAAGATCTTATTGACAGATTGCAGTATAACATCTCTGAGAGGCAAGTAGTAGAGCTCTTGATTAAGAACTCCAAGCCCAGTACTTACCATGTGTTAATCAGAGTCTTGGAATAAAGAGACTGATGAGTCGAGTTGTTGTACTGAACTGAACTGAACTGCCGATTCAGGATCGGCTCTCCTTTTATTTCATTTTCTGGGTACTTATTGCTATGTACAAATTATGTGCTTAGAACTAGTATATAGGCTAATAGGCATATATAATGTGATCCTCGGACTTATATTTTCTCACATACAATATTTATATAATATTATCTTATATACTGATAGGCCCTCTGCAGTGTCACATAACATTATTCTGGGACTAGGTCGACGAGACCCATGAACCCTATGTCAATCGTACATGTTTTTATTGATCTTTGCGTTGGTACCAGCGGTCGTAAACAGTACCCTTTGTCAACTCAAGTGGCTTAGGCCTTACATAATTTATGTGAGCTGAGGATAGAAGTACTTGACTTGGCTATTGACAGCATATGCTTCTTATCTTATTTAACATGTTCCTACTGTCCATATTTATTATACAATGCATGTTCATGCTTGAACATCCTGCCGAGGGGCAAGGGTTTTTTTTTGTATTTTCTTCTTTTTACTGGACTGTATTAATTTTTTTTTTTTTAAGTTGTATATTAATCTTTTACTTGGTGAAATATTATCAATTGAGTGGATTTCAGGCGATAGTTCAAGGTGGTTTTGTGGTACTTTGGATTCTGCATTATCCACCTCGATGTGATCGGATATTTTTCTTTTAAATGTAATCGTACTTACTAATACCTTTTCTTCAATTTTTATTTTATTCATTTTAATTTTGACTTTATTTTGATAATCCTTTGGTCTTATACGACCCGATATTACCCACCCGAACTCAGTATTTTGTCCAAGCAATCCGTCAATTTTCTTGATCCCGCCTTTCATTATACGAGCATATATATCAGCTCCCAGAATAACATCTATTCTACTTGTTTCGTTGAATCCCGGGTCTGCTAATTTATATTTCTCCCATTTGGACATGTCTATATTATGCGACTTAATGTCCGGTGATTTTATTAATTTAGGCAGAATAATTGCCTCATCTTTTAATGGCTTTTTAGAATAGCCCTCAATTTTTATATTTAGCCCAACCTTATAATTTGATGTACAACCGTTTTTGATCGATACACCAGTTATTTTTCTCTTAGATTTCGTTTTCGTTAGTTTGAGTATCTGGGCAGCTTCTTCCGAAATCATCGTACATTGTGACCCAGTGTCAATCAATGCTTTTAATGTTTCGTACTGCTCAGTACTTGCTTTAACTTTAATTAGAGCAGTTGCTTTTGACCACACACGTATTAACTACCTCTTTTTGTATGTTAGGGGGATGCAGCATCGTATTATGGCTTTTATGGCAGAGTGAACACTGTTGTTCACAAGAGCATCCCTTGCTATTTTTCAAGCATTTGAAGCATAACCCAAGAGCCCGAGAGCTATCATATCGCTCTTCTGGAGTCATTGCCCTAAATTTGTGACAGTAAATTATCGGGTGCCCAGGTATTTTGCAAAGCGGACAACTTTCTGTATCAATAGCAGGAATCTTAAAATTCTTTTTTTTCGAAACCAATGGAACTTAATGAACTAAGTCTTTGTTCTAAATAATTTAATACATCGGACAACTGCTGGATATTATTCGTTTTTTTTACATGATTTTCATACAGCTGCAACGCCTCAGGATTAAATTTACGTAATATCAGCTGTGCGAAAATTATATCCGTTTCATCGGATAGGTTACCTTTTGATTTTATTATATATGTTGCCTCGTTTATTGTATCAATGAAACATTTTACTTGTTTCATTGAATTGTTTGGCAACAAGAGATCCAACAACAGCAGCAACAGCAATTTCTCATGTGGCTGCAAGAGCAGAAACGCGAACAACTGCTACTAAATAAGCAGATTAGCCAACGTCAAGAAAGGCTTGAAAACACGGTCAACGAAATAGCCAACATACTGAAGCATATGAGCGGTGGTGCTTTGGCGCTCCAGTTTCATGACAACGTTGCATACCAACAATGAGCTCACTCAAGGTCCTTATCTGGAATGTCAACGGCATTGCAGGAAAAACTAGAGAAGTTGAACTCTTTGCGCACAACAACAGCATTGATATCCTTCTCTTAAGCGAAACTAGGCTCAGCCGATGCGCCGTAGTCAAAATATTTGGTTATACATTTTACCCAGCATATAAACAGGTTACACACAATTATGGAGTTGGTGGTGCGGCGATATTAGTGAAGAACTCCCTTCGCCATTTCCCACAGAGAGTCGTCGAAACGCCACTATTTCAAATGTCATCAGTCAGAGCTTGGAAACATTGAATTTAACGCCATTTACTGCCCACCTAGAAATAGAATTGATGATAGAAATTTCAGCGGCTTACTTGCACAATGCGGGCACAGATATCTGATCGGTGGAGATTGGAACGCACGGCATTGGCTTTGGGGAGACAGTACTAACTCACCCAGAGGGCACGAATTAGTCGATGCCATTACAGCCAACGGGGCAAACATCCTTGCAACAGGATCACCAACAAGGTATCCGTATGTGCAAAGACACTCTTCTTCTTGTATTGATCTTGCTGTGTACCATGGCATCCCAGAGTTTAGAGTCAACATCTCTCAAAACTGGGACCTAGACTCTGATCATGTAGCCCTTGTTGCTAGCCTACAGACAGACGGCATACATGTCAGCCGTAGCCTGCGCCTAATCACTAACCGTACTGATTTAAATGCCTTCAAACAGTACCTTGAACGCTCACTCCCACTGGACTCAAGACTGGACTCCGGAGAAGATATTGAACAAGCAGTTGATATACTAATGGAAAACATACATAGAGCTGCTGCTGTCTCAACACCACCCAATCCGGTCTTACACCCACCAAGATATGGCATTGTTCTCACAAGAGAGGCCAGAGACCTAATTAGAACAAAGAGGCGCCTACGTAAAAGAGCAATTCGATCCCAAGATCCCTGGGACCGTTTGATGTGGAACCGGGCTGCATCACAGCTGAGAAAACTTCTCAGTGAGTTAAGAAGCAACTTCTTCGAAGAAAGACTGGCTGGTATGGACTACTCTGTAGATACTAACTACTCTCTGTGGAAATGCACTAATTCATTAAAGCGTCAACCCTTTAGACAAGTTCCTGTGCGTTGCCCTGGAGGCGAACTTGCTAAAAATGAAGAGGAACAAGCCAATGCGTTTTGGCTTCACTTAGAGGAACGCTTTACTCCTTTTAACTTCGCCACGGCTCAACAGACAAGCGAAACAACCCAGAACCTGCAAAGCCCACTACAAATGTCATTGCCCATTAGGCCCATAAGGACTGAGGAAATAGCAGAAGCCATACATTTGCTACCTAAAAATAAATCGCCAGGCATTGATATGATCTGTCACAACACACTGAAGGCTTTGCCAACAAAGGCGCTTTTATATAATGCCCTAATCTTCAATGCCATCATCAGTGTCCAACTATTCCCAAGACAGTGGAAGCTGGCAGCGATCCTAATGATACATAAGCCAGGTAAACCGAAGAAGAGATCCCGAGTCGTACCGCCCAATAAGCCTGCTACCGTCTTTATCAAAACTCTGGGAAAGACTCCTTGCTGATCGCATAACTGCCATCGTCAAACAAAACAACATCCTGCCAGACCACCAGTTCGGATTCCGAATGGGACACGGCACTGTTGAGCAAGTGCACAGGCTGGTCAAGCACATCCTACAGGGTTTCGACGATAAGGAGTACTCCAACGCAGTCTTCATTGACATCCAGCAAGCATTCGACAGAGTATGGCATGACGGCCTGTTGAACAAAATCAAGGACCTCCTACCTTCACCCTACTTTGGTATCCTAAAATCTTATCTAGAGGGAAGAGAGTTCAACGTGAAGGTCAAAGACAAATATTCACGCAAATATGCTATGAGAGCAGGAGTTCCGCAAGGCAGTGTGCTTGGGCCGCTGCTTTATACACTGTTCACGGCTGACATCCCAAGCCCCAATGATGAGCACATGGCATACCCCTCTAAGGCACTAATTGCGACATACGCAGATGACATCGCCATCATCTACAATTCAAACAATCATATTGAAGCAGCTAGAGGCCTTCAGAGATACCTAAACAGCCTTTCGGCCTGGTGCAAACGATGGAACTTGAGAGTGAACCCAACTAAAACTACTAATCCTTGTTTCACTCTCAAAACGCTAATACCAACAACTCCGGAAATCCAGCTTGAAGGAGTCACCCTCGAACAGCCAACACAAGCCAAATACCTTGGCATTACCCTAGACAAACGGCCGCACCTCAAAGCTGCTGTGCAAAAGTGCAACCACAGATTGCAACAAGTACGGTGGCTTATGAGCAAAAATAGCGCACTGCCTTTGAGGTGTAAAAGAGCCGTGTATGTACACTGCATTGTGCCAATATGGCTGTATGGCGTCCAAATCTGGGGTATTGCAGCAAAAAACAAACCACAAAAGGATACAAGTCCTGCAGAATCGGGTACTAAGGCAAATCACCAACTGTCCGTGGTTGACAGTCGCTTTTTGAGTGCCTAACAGAGCAGACGTGTGCGCATCGCCAACCGACATTAACAAAAAGTTTAACAAATTCGCGAGACATAAAACACAAGTGTGCTTAATCAAAAGTCAACTGCAAACAACTGTTGAACACCTGCAGCTTGCCCAGTGCAAATTGTTTTTACAATTGACGAAAGAGTGGAAAGAGGAGACCGCAAAATCGCGATAAGCAGAACACCTGCAGCGAAAACAACAGCAACAACAACAGCTTGCCCAGCGCAAATTGTTTTTGAAAGAAGAAGAAGAAGTGAACACCTGCAGCTATAAGAAGAAGAAGAAGAGCAACAACAATAACAACAGCACCGATGTCGCTGCAGTCGACTGACGTCGATAGCGACGGGAGCATGAGGGGCTCGAAGGGGAGGAGAAGGAGGAAGAGCAAGCGCGCCTTATCGTCGCCGCAGCTCAACTCGTTATCGGACGATAACGCTGGAGCTAAGAGAGTTGCTGCTGAGCTTGCGAACAGCTGCACTCAAATTTTGAGTGCTCTTGGCTCCCCCCCCCACCCCGCTGTTGTTAACACTACCGCCGCCAGCATCCCCGATGCTACTACCGCCGCTGCCAACGCTGCTACTGCTGCCGACACTGTCGCTGCCCCCCACCCTACCCCTGTCCATACATCAAACGTCACTTCTGCTGCCGCCCCCATCGCCTGTGCTGACCCCTCTGTCCTCACCAACACCGCCCCTTCCTCTGCCGCCGTCCCCACCGCTGCTGTTACTGCTCCCGCCCCTGCTGCTGTCTTCGCCGTGCCAACGAGGAGATCTACTGGAGAACCCACCGCCAGGAGTTCAGCGTGGGAGATAGCCGCTAGTGGCCCTGCTGCAGTGCTGGCTGAGATGTCCAGTGTGCAGAGGGCTGCTAAGACCGCTGTGGTTCGGGCTGGACTACCATCGAGAGAGACACTCCTGGTGATGGATGCCATGGCCCGTTATGATGAACTCATCACAGCACTGGTCATGAAGAACGCTGTCCTCGAGGGACAGAAAGGAGCTGCACCGCCGCCTTCCCCCGCTACGATTTACGCCGCCGCCGTTGTCCACACTTCTGCACAAGTGGCTGCATATCCAGCCTTGCCGCCCGTTAAGAAGCCGGTAGAGACGTGGTCTGCTGTGATCACCAGCAAAGACCCGGCCGCTTCTGGCAAACAAGTCGCCGAGAAGGTGATGAAGGAGGTTGCTCCTTCCCTAGGAGTGAGAGTTCACGAGGTTCGCGAACTCAAGCGTGGTGGTGCCATCATCCGCACCCCATCTGCTGGAGAGCTCAAGAGGTTGGTGTCAAACCAAAAATTCACCGAGGTTGGCCTGGAGGTCAAGCCCAACAAGGCACTGGGGACGCAAGTCACTGTGCATAATGTGGACACGGAGATATCAGTTGAAAACTTCATGGAGGAGTTGTATACCAACAACTTCAAGGAGGGTATCTCACCTGCGGCCTTTAAGAAAGCGGTACATTTGGTGTCGAAGCCATGGTCAGTCACCGACGGTCGGTCGGTGAATGTGACCCTAGAGGTGGACCCAAAGTGTGGGGCCATACTTGAGCAGACCGGTCGGGTCTACATCAAGTGGTTCTCATACCGATGCCACACAGTGGTCCGCACATACGCATGCCATCGATGCGTTGGATTCGACCACAAGATGCAACAATGCCGTTTCAAGGAGGACGTATGTCGTCAATGCGGTGGAACTGGGCATGTAGCCCGGAAGTGCACTAACCCGGTGGACTGCCGAAACTGCCGGTTTAAAGGGCTCCCGTCAGGGCATTATATGCTCTCGGCGGCTTGCCCGATTTATGCGGCAGTGCTTGCAAGGGTGGGTGCTAGACATTAACAATGATTAGCCACATTCAAGCAAACTGCGGGCGTGGCCGAGCCGCCAACATCGAGCTCGGGGTCTGCATCCGCAGATCCGGTCACGCCTGCGCACTTATACAGGAGCCCTACGCCGACAACGAGGGACGCATTACCGGGTTTCCGGCCGGGATGTGAGTTTTCGCTGACAGGAGGAGGAAGGCGGCTATCATCATCGACGACCCCGATGTCATCTGCATGCCTATCGAATCGCTGACAACCGACTTTGGAGTATGCGTAAGAGTGACGGGAAGATTTGGCTCAATCTTCCTCTCTTCCGTATACTGCCAATTCGACACCGAGCTGGAGCCCTATCTTGCCTACATGGATGAGGTGCTGCTGCAGGCCAGCAGCCATCCCACCATCCTCGGACTGGATGCCAACGCAGTGTCCCCCCTCTGGTTCAGTAAGCTTCCTGATGTAAATCGGGAACGCGAGAACCAGGTGAGGGGTGAGCTGCTATCCGAGTGGATTCTGCGGAATAGAGCCGGCGTGCTCAATGAGGCAAGCGACGTCTTCACGTTCGACAATCTGCGAGGACGCAGTAACATCGACGTGACAATCGTCAACGATGCAGCTGATACGTGGGCCACGTATCACTGGAGAGTGGACGAGTGGGATCTTAGTGACCACAACATCATCACCGTTGTGGCCACGACCGATCCCAGTCATACAGTTGAGAGCGTTGCTCCTGTGCCGTCCTGGAACATCTCCACTGCACGTTGGCGGTTGTTTGAGGAAGAAGCGATTCGAAAGGCATCTGAGCACCCCATGGATTTCTGCGAACGGTCGCTGGATGACCATGTGTCTGGGTTGCGCGCGCTAGTGCACGATGTGTGCGATCGCGTGCTGGGACGACGGTCTCCACGAGCCAGGAGGATTCCAGTCTGGTGGACTGCGGATCTAAATTCCAAGCGTCAAGAAGTCAGGAGACTTAGGCGCCGGCTCCAGAGTGCTCGTGGGCGCAGAACCGACGACACTGAGCAACTTGCCACTGCGTTGCGCATTTGTACAGCGCAGTACAAGAAGCTCATTTTGTCGACCAAGGAGAAGGACTGGAGAAGATTCATTCAGGAGAATGACGATGATTCTTGGGGACGAGTTTACAGGATCTGCCGAGGACGCAAAAAATGCACAGAGCTGAGTTGCCTTCAGACGGATAGCGGGCCAGTCGTAACTTGGAACAACTGCGCGCGAGTGCTCCTCCGCAACTTCTTCCCTGTTGCGGAGTCAACTACACCGATTGCGATTCCCGAAGAGGCACCGCCGGATCTCGAAGCTTTCGAGATCGATGCTGCCATTGCCAGACTGCGGAGCAGGCGCTCCTCTGGCACTGATGGTATCACTGGTGCGATTTGCAAGGCCGTATGGCGAGCCATACCCCAACAACTGACAGCGTTGTACTCCCGTTGCATCCGAGATGGATACTTTCCCAATGAGTGGAAACGGCCACGTGTGGTCGCTCTGCTCAAAGGGCCAGATAAGATCAGGAGCGATCCTGCCTCTTATCGTGGAATCTGTCTCCTGCCAGTGTTTGGCAAGGTGCTGGAGAGGGTTATGGTGGACCGAATAAAGGAGATCCTGCCTACAGGAAGCAGATGGCAATTTGGATTCCAACCAGGACGCTGCGTGGAGGATGCTTGGAGACACGTGACCAGTACCGTCGCCGCCAGCCAGGCGCGGTATGTACTTGGGATATTCGTGGACTTTAAGGGCGCTTTCGATCATGTGGAGTGGACCGCCGCATTGAATCACATCGTTGGAGCTCCACCGTTGGATCTGGAGGCCAGACGCCTGGCAGTCAGGCACAACTTAAAGCATGACATCCCGCTGAAAACTGGTGACTGGCTGTACGGGCGAGACGTGACGAGTATGAGCTGGAAGGGGAAGATGGCGCTGCTGGACGAATGCTTGTTGCGAGAGTGGCAGCTCAGATGGGATGATCCTGGGGAATCCGGACGGATTACCCACAGATTCTTCCCGGACGCAAGCTTCGTCTACAGCCGACCAGACTATCGTTTTAGTCTACGCGCTGGATTCTTGCTGACAGGACATGGCTCGATGAACGCATTTCTGCACAAGAGAGGTCTAAGCGAAACGCCCGCATGCTCATGCGGTGCACAGCTTGAAGACTGGCAACACATCCTCTGTGAGTGCCCCCTCTATGCGGATCTGCGCAACCTGGACCAGATGGCGATATCTCAAGAGAACAACACCTGAAGGATGACTGGAGTCACGGAGACACCGGAGGCGATGATGGAGCTGGATGTGTTTGCCAAAGCCGTGTTCGCTAGGCGTCGGCAAACTGTGGAGAGAGGCCTACCACCAGGGCAGCCAGTCCCGGGCTAGGTAGCCAAAACTGCGCACCCCCGTGTGGTCGTCGGATCTGATAAAGAATACCACCACATTATGCTAACGCTTGTCGTAGAAGGCGACTAAAGGAGGCAACCCCACCCCTGGGTTCCTCAATACCCGTACCTCGTCGGCGGCAGAAGGGAGGACGACCAATTCCTTAAAGATACCACGGGATGGTCAGTTTCCAGCCGCTGACCAAGTTTGAGGTTGGCATTATCGTGGTGGCTATGTCGTTAACCCAAATGCGGGTAGCGTCCTTCGGGACACGACGTGGAGTTGCGTATCAACCGGGTGCTGTGACCCAAAGAGCAGTAGGGGAGTATAGATACACCTTGCTCCTGACCAATGGAGGGATGGATGACCGGCATCATTCATCTAGAATTGGTACCGATGAGATTCGTCTCAAAGGGGCGATAGTCTGGCGCATTGTTCTAGACCCACTGTGTCATGTGCATACTTGTATGTACATATGGACACCGCGGTTGTAAACCATTAAGTTGGTACACGTCGCGTTATAAAAGACGGAGAGATCCAGACTGTGTGTGTCCCTATCTACTCAGTTGCGTTTTGACTGTCGGAGCGTTCAGACATGTCGCGGACAGCGTAGCTTTGATATCAGCGATATCAGTTTTTCAATCGCCGTCTCCTTTTTGTGCTATATTCGCATCGTACGATTTTTATCGCACTGTTTGAGCAACGTACGCTGTGCCCATTTTTGATTGGCTGCGCGAAGGCAGACGTGTGCATCGGTTTGCGTGTGTGTGTGTGTGTGTGAGATTAGAGATAAGTGCCCGCTGTGTGTGCACCTGGTAAGTGAGCGACAAGTCTTATCTTGTTTTATTGTTTTTCTTTAGTTGCTTGCAAATTTTTGTTTATTTGTTGAACACCTGCGGCTGGTTTGGTTGGCAGCGAAATGAAAGAGGCGTACGGGCTTGCCAGTGGAGCGCATGAAGGCGATCAGCAAGGACGTGGTCACGCACGCTCTTGCTGCAGGTATGGGTGGTAGGGCCATTGGTAGTCTGGTGGACTATCTGGCCGAGCTGGAGGTACTCATTTTTACGCAGATTGCTGAAAATGAGCGCCTAAGAGGCCGGTTAGATGAGTGCCGCCGGGCGGGAAGTGTCGTTCGTGACGACGGCATTTTCTGTATGCCGGCCCCTGTGGTTGCTCCTTGGAGCGTGCCCGTCGTCGCCAAAGGAGGTCCCGTGTCGGCAGTGCCGTCTACTCTGGAGGCGCCCAGACCAGTTGAGACCTGGTCCGTCGTTGTTCGCAGCAAGACTGCGGGCAAGACATCGAAGGACGTGGTCGAAAAGTTGGTGAAAGAGGTGGGGCCAACCCTGGGCGTCCGGGTATTCTCTATGAAGCCGTCACGAGATGGAGGAGCGATTATACGCACTCCATCCATGGTGGAGAGGAAGAAGTTAGCGGAGAACGCTAAGTTTGGTGAGTGTGGTCTTGAGGTGAGTGTGAACGAGAAGTTGGGACCAAAAGTTGTGGTACAGGGCGTTCATTCTCAAATCACTCCTGACGAGTTCATGAGTGATCTTTATGAGATGAACCTCAAGGAGACGATGTCGCCTGAGGCCTTTAGAAAAGGCGTCCGAATGGTGAGCAAGCCGTGGTCGGTGAATGGTGGGGCTACGGTCAATGTTGTGTGAGAGGGCGATGGCAAAGCCATTGGCTCTCTGCTCGATGTTGGCCGTTGCTATATTAAGTGGTTTTCTTTCCGACTAAGGAATTTCGACCCAGTAGTAAGCTGCTTCCGATGCCTGGGTTTCGACCATAAAGTAGCGGAATGCAGGGCTAAACAGGACGTCTGCCGTCGCTGCGGCCAGGTGGGCCATCGGGTGGCTAAGTGCAGCAATGCACTTAGTTGCCGCAATTGTGCTTTTAAAGGGATGCCTTCGGAACATATGATGATGTCTTCGGCATGCCCGATATACAGTGCGATTGTTGCGAGGGCCAACGCTAGACATTAATACGGCTAGCAAAGTCCTCCAGATGAATTGCCAGGGGTCATACGCTGTAATGTGCGACGTAGGCAATATGATGTGTGAGAGGGGCAACGTCGTGGCCCTGCTTCAGGAACCGTATGCAACTAATGGTTGTGTACGGGGATTGCCAGCAGCAATGCGGGTATTTCCTGACAGCAGGGCAAATGCGGCGGTTGTGGTAAATGAGGTCGGTATTGAGTGCACCTTGGTGAACTCAACCGATGTAGGTGTGTGTGTGTGCTTGAGTGGCAGGTTTGGTAGGATATATGTAGCGAGCGTATATTGCGCGTTCGGGGAACCCCTCGAGCCGTATATTGCGTATGTGGATGAGGTGCTACTACTGGCGAGTAGCGAACCAAACATCCTCGGGCTAGATGCGAATGCATCGTCCCCGATGTGGTTCAGTAAGATATCCGAACCTCATACGGGGTGAGATGCTGGCTGAGTGGGCCGTCTCCCGAGATGTTCGGTTCGTCAACGAACCCAGTGAGTGGTAGACGTTTGATAGCGTGAATGGGAAGAGTGACATCACTGACCATATAACATATAGATGGGACATTTCATACAACGAAAACGGCCACGAAATTTCTTAGCGAGATACCCCAGTTCGATTGCCGACATACCCCAGTTCGAAGCGAACAGCTTCCGACAAGTTCGATCTCTCAATGAGCGAACCTATACTGAGTTAATAGCGTTTTGTACGTCGTCTAAGGCGGACGCTTCGTATAGAGCCCGCATGTTCTTATGATCGCAGCAAATTAGCATGTGAGAGTCCCTCACAACCAATGCTGACAGAGCTTACTTCTCTCAAGCATCAACGACAAATCCGCGAGAGAGAGTGAGAAAGAAGACATTGTGGCATCCCTCACACCAAAGTTGTTCGCTGTTGAGAGCTTGCTTCTTGCCTGCCTCTCTCATTCTTTTGCCCATTTTCATAGCTATGACAACAAAAATCAAATACACTCTCATCATCTTGTACGTACACATACTCATCACAGTGTGTGTGTGTGTGTGTGGGTCCCCAGCCGAATTTCATATTTTTGGATTCTGCTGCTGTCCGAGCTCGGCAAAGTTTTTTCGACTACTGCAAGACGGATCTCGAATTTCGGATTTCGAAGCACAAAGTTTAGCATTTGTGTGCAGTAATGCCGCCTTTATTTTTCTTACAGAATATTTTGATTTTCTCATTGCTTTACATGTCGCTGATTCTGAATTGGGCTATCCCTCCAGATCAATGCCTGCCAGAATATACAAACACAACCATAGCTTCTTGTGTGTACACACATGTTTACATGAGTTGAATCCAACTCGTTGCGTCAATGGTTTAAGTTGTTTTGATTCCCATTTGGGGAGAGTGTTCGCTCATACTTAATCATGCTTGTTATGCAAGCTCTCAAAGCATCGAACAGCATTGTTTACGAGGGATTCTCTCTTGCGAAATTGTTGTTGCTGCCTTCGATCATAGGAATAACATGCGGGATCTGTAAGAAGCATCCGCCCTAGACGACTAACAAAATACTATTAACTCAGTATATGTTCGCACATTGTTAGATTTAATTTGTCGGAAGCGTGTGAGCCGTTCGGTATGTTGCATCGAACTATGAAATGTCCCATCTATATGTTATATGGTCGGTGATAGTATGTACATAAACAATTGTTGTGAATTATTCTTGTTTCTCTTTTACAGTCATCAGAAGTGAAAAGTACTGCTGGCAGCGCTGAGTACATTCAAACGTGCTGAGTTATCCTTATGCAATTTTTTCTAATTAAAAATCAAACAACTTGATTGAGCAATTCGTTTCTAAGCGTAAAACATAAATGCGAAGGTGAAAACCAGTCAGAAAACGATTTAGACATTGTTGTGGCGTTTACACACTTTTGGACTATGCATTCTTTGATTTTGGGAATATGCGGGGTTTCATTGAAGATATTTAGAAATACCGCAAAATTAATTTTTGTTAAATCATAATAAAAATCTGATGGTGCTTTTAACATCGAATTTTCATTTACAAAGCCAAATGATTTATTGAGTATTGAATACTCAAAAGCACACTGCACTTCATTTGTTGACTTAAGAAGCTGAGAACATTTAGAACATTCTTTTTTTAGCAACTTATGCAACAAATACCCCGCAAAGTAACGCAGAGCATTTTCATTAAATGCTCCTTGAAGTTCTTTAATTGAAAGCTCTAATGATTCCTCCAATTGAAAATCATCTTCTGGAAAATGTCTATCATCTATACTTCCATACCTAATTTCTCCTTCCTCTACTGTTTTAAATGCACCTACTAAACCTAATATTTTCATCGATAACATCTTCGACAAAATTATATTAAATTCATTCATTGTTGGGTTGGTGCTGGTAGCTTCTCGAGATCTAATTAAATAAAACTAGTTTTCTAAGGTATCCTTGTCAAGCATCGCAGTTGAAACGAGGTCTACACACCTTTTGAGTTAGCCCAAGTATAGAGGAAATAGTAAAAACCATACCTCTAATGCAATGCATACGTGGATCATATTTAAATTACTTAAAATATGTCCGCATTTCAAGAAGATATTAGTGAACAACACTACTTTGTTGTAAAGCACACCGGTATGGATTTCTATCATAGAGAATATAGCTGTTAAGGCAATTTATTTATTTATTTAATGTCAACTATACACAGTCGACAGAAATTTAAAATTAAATGTAAAATTAAAATTAAATTTAAAAATAATTAAATGTTATATATTAAATATTTAAAAATATAAAATTAGAATTAAATTGAAGGAAAATATAAAATAAAAATAATAAATAAATAGTTCTGGGGTGAGTAAATGTAAATTGATTCAACATTCGTTGCTAGGATTGGGGAAACCCAGGAAAACCCAATCAAATCAATGACCACCACCAGAGATTAATCGATTAATGTGTGCGTAAATGTTCTAAGATTATGGATTAATTAGTGGAAATAGAAGACTCTAATCTAATAACCCCGTAAAGTCTGTTAAACTCAGAACATAGTACTCTAAAAGGTTCATGCATAAGGTAATTAGTAGGGCAAGTGCTAATTTTTAATAAGGAAAAGAAACGGGTAGATCTGATAGGAATTGAAAAGTTTAATTTGTTAAGCAAGAAAGGAGAGTTAATATCACCATTGATAAGTTTCAGAATGAAAGTAACACCCAGCATAGTGCGACAATGAGAAAGAGAAGGAAGATTAATTAATAATAATCTACTAGGATATGGCGGTAGGTTAAGCTGTGGTGACCAGTTTAAGTTTCTTAGTGCGAAAATTAGAAACTTCTTTTGCACCGACTCGATTTTGTCTTTGTGAGTCTGATACTGTGGTGACCACAAACAGGACCCATACTCGAGAATGGGACGTACCAGAGAGACATAAAGCTGTTTAGTCGTATAAGGGTCATTGAATTCCTTAGACCAACGCTTAATGAAACCTAAGACCTTCATGGCTTTATTTACCATAAACTCAATGTGATCATTCAAGGAAAGTTTACGATCAAGCAAGATGCCTAGGTCATTGATTTGAGATATATTCTCAAGAAGATGGCCGTCTAAAAAGTATTCAGCGTGCACAGGTTGTGTTCTGCAAAAAGTCATGGCTTTGCACTTTGAGCAATTTAGGGCAATTAGATTGGTTTTACACCATGAATTGAAAATATTTAGATCAGCTTGCAACAAAGAAGCAGAAATAGGATCCTTATAAGAGAGGCATAACTTAATGTCATCTGCATACATAAAAACAGCACTATTCTTAATAATAGACGGAAGGTCATTAATAAATAAATTGAAAAGCAATGGTCCGAGGTGGCTACCTTGGGGCACTCCTGAATAAACAAAGATCAGCTTAGAAAGGGCAGAATTGAACATAACTCTCTGAGTTCTATTTTTAAGATAATTAGAGATTTAATTCATAAGAATATGAGGAAAACCAAGAAGCGACAACTTTTGCATTAGGAGAGTATGGTTTACAGATTCAAATGCTTTACTGAAGTCAGTGTAGATAACGTCCGTTTGCAACGTACTATGAAACCCACTAATGTTAATAGAGGAGAGTTCCAAAAAGTTTGTTGTAGTAGAATTGGATCTCACAAAGCCATGCTGGGTTGGTGAGATGATTGAGCTACATAAGTGTTGCAGTTGAGTAATGATTTTCTCGAATAATTTAGGAATAATAGACAACTTAGAAATAGCTCTATAGTTCATGACGTCAGATTTAGAGCCTTTTTTATGTAAGGGAATAACATAAGATTCTTTTCATAACTCAGGAAATAATCCGGTCGAAACGGATAAACAAAAAAGTTTAAGAATTGGCTTACAGAGCGAATTAGCACAGTATCTGAGAACACAGCCAGGCACCCCATCTGGCCCAGGAGAAAAAGATGGCTTAACCAAACACAGCTCACAACCTAACGAACTTTCCGTAATCTGCGGACCGAAAACAGAGTTAGATGGATAAATTGTATAAGGATAAGGACACTTAGAATCGTAAATCTTAGACGAATAAGTATCCTGGAAAAAATCTGCAAATAAGTCCGAAATATATTGATCGGAACTAAACTGTTTGTAAAGTTTAGATTTCAAATTTTTAAGTCTACAAAGTTCCCTAGAGAACCATTGTAGTTTTGTAGACTTAGAATGATACACCCTAGGAACATGTATTTCAAAAATAGAGTTAATAGCTCTATAAAAAATGTCAATCGCACCTTCTTAATTATTAGAAGAGTACAGTTCCGACCAATCGTAGTTATTAAATAAAATATTGAGATCACTAAAGTTTACTTTACTAAAGCAGTAGTGTTTAGTCGTAGGAAGTGTCTTATTTTGCTGCCCGGATGGTGACAGCAAAATAGCGAGCTCTAAAGTGGGGTGGAACGCATCTTCAGGTGAAACTAAAGGATCAATTCTTACAACAGTATCGCATACCTGATCTGATACAAAGGCAAGATCAAGAATTCGATTCCTGCAATTTCGAATTGAGTTGACCTGAGATAGATTTAGTTCAAGATATCCCGAAAGAAACTCGTTAGAAGTCATTAAGTCGTTGTTATCCGACCAAATAACATCGGGCAAGTTAAAGTCACCAACAACTAACAAACAGTCTTTATCCAAAAGCATGCTGGACAAAGATTGAATTACCGTTAAGTGAGCTAGGTATACAGATAAATCAGACTGGGGAGGAATATATGAACAGAAAATGTATAGGTTAATGTTATGAATTCGCACTTTCACACATACAATTTCTATATTAGTGGGGGAGTTATTTACTAATTGCGATACAAGATTAGATTTTATCGCAATAAGGACCACCTTTTCTATCCATTCAATCACATCTATAAGTAACATAAAGAGGTGAAAGTATAGATGCATCAAGAATATCAGGTTTAAGCCAGGTCTCAGTAAATGCCAAAATGTTATATTCGAAGGAAAAATTATCTACTTAGAGGTTAGAAAGATTTGACTTAAGGCCTCTAACATTCTGAAAAGCAAACAGAATGGAAGAATTTATTAGTTTTTTGACGGAACATTAGTAGGAAGAGGAGGGGGAACAGAAGACTTATGTCTCTTTAGCGAACTGTACTCCTTTACAACCATATCATCCAGCCAAAAAGCATTAGTACAAATAGTACTAAATACACTTGTGGGGACAGATATTTTGAAGGAGGAAATTTCTCTGTGATGCTTAAATTTAAAATTCTCAACGGACATGTTGGGACAATTATTATTAAGCTTCTTTAAAATATACGCCTTAACATCTTCAGTTGAAGTGTCAGATGCCAGGCGAGAAATAAAAATTTGGCGTCTATTAGGTATAGACTTCAGAGGTCTAGCAGTCTCCACTACGCTAGGAAGAACATTTGGAGGCGCGGGAAGCTTAGGAGAATTGAACACACGAAGATGATTGACCTCAGATGACACAAGAGGCATATCCTTTGAAGGCCTATCTTTTTTGGGTCTATTTGGTTTAGAGCTACGCGGGTTTGAAGTAGCTGCAGAAGGAATTGTTACAGTAATATTATCATTATTCAAAACCATCTACCATATCTCTCTGCGAAAGACTTCCATGGTAGTACGACTATAAAACAGAAAAAAAACTCTTCCGATATCTCTCGACGGCTTCTTTATAGTCGTTCCTATTGCCAGGATGAGTACAAGGCCCATAATAACAATCGCTGTTTCTTGCAGTCCACACAGCTTGAAATAGCTGTACGCAGACTTTTTCTTGCCAAAAAACGGGTGCATTTTTGGTTTTTTTAATTTTTATTAAAGAAGTTGTTTAATTAAATAAATGAAGAGTAGCTATAATTATTGACAATAGACGTGTTGTTAATATAAAAAAGAAATTGGGGCAATATCTCTACACAACTGATTTTATTTAACGTCAAAGTATCGGTTAAAATTTGTACGCACACTTTTTCTGCCTATATAAATATACAGCGCCACAATGCTGTCGCCGCGCTAAAAACGTTTCTTCTTCTTCTGCTACAACTTGCAGAACAACCAATCACAACACAATTAGGCCTCAAACATAGTGCGCGTACATACAACCAGTGATGAGCAAATGGGCAACAGAATGAGAGAGGCAGGCAAGAAGCAAGCTTTCAAGAGCGAACAGCATTGGTTGTGAGGGACTCTTTCATGCAAATTTGCTGTTTTTACCTGCGATCATAAGAACAACATTCGGGCTCTATACGAAGCGTCCGCCCTAGACGACGTACAAAACGCTATTAACTCAGTATATGCTCGCATATTGAGAGATCGAACTTGTCTGAAGCTGTTCGTGTGAGCCGATCGGGGTATCTCGCATCGAACTGGGGTATCTCGCTAAGAAATTTTGTGGCCGTTTTCGTTGTATGAAATGTCCCATCTATATGTTATATGGTCAGTGGTATCACAGAACGTCAAGGGTGTCACTTTGTGGCACCCGAGTCACACTTATAAATTTGGGGTACTTGTCGAAATCACAAACAACAAGAAAAAAATAACACCCACATGCACAAAACGCTCTGGGTGTTTCAGGTGTATGCATTTCGTCACTCACTCAAACATAAAGCATTGATTCTATTTACCAGACACCCACAAATACTGCGTAGATAAGTGGACTGCACAGCGCACTCAAAGCAAATGTGCGAACAGCAAGGGTAGGTAACAAAAAGCAATACGCAATAAAACGCGATGACCGAAACACTGATGTTTTGCAGTTATTATTTCGAGTGTCTTCAACTTGTATGCATTGGGCACTGGGCGTTGGATTGTTTTTTAATCGCTTGATTTCGGTTGTTAATTTTTTTTTTTTTTTTTTTTTTTCAATGATCTTTATTTACATCTGCCCATGAGAGCAATTAATTAAATTTTATAATACGTTCAAGGGGGAAAAGTTAAATTTAATCTTTGGTTGAGGGTGTGTTAGTAATAAATTCTAAGGAACTCTAAAAGGGAGATCAACAGGGTGAAGCCTTTTAAGTCTGAAAGGCGTTGTGCTGTTGTCCAGGATGTTAATGGCTAGGTGGTTGTCATGATTTTCCAGCCTCTCCAAATGTTTTTTGCTTATTATTGCTATCTCTTCACAGACTGATGGTATTTTTAGGTCTCTTTTTAATGTTGAGTTGCGCACATAATATGGGGCGTTTACTAACTGCCTCAGAAGTCGAAATTCCGATCTTTGGAGCTTTTTAATGTTTATTGTTGAAGCAGTACCCCAGAGCTCAATTCCATAGGTCCATGCTGGCTTAATTATGGTCTTGTATAGAAGCACCTTGTTCTTTGTCGACAATTTGCTCTTCTTGGATAGTAGCCATGACATTGACCTTGCCTTGTGTCTGATTGATTTGACCTTTTCTTCGATGTGGGTCTTCCATGTCAGCCCTCTATCGAGCGTCATACCTAAGTATTTCGCCGAGCTTTTATGTGGTATAATAGAACCATTTAAGGAGACTGGCGGACAGCTACCTGGGCGAAGCGAGAAGGTAACATGGGTGGATTTATCAGCGTTAATGACAATATTCCAGCGTGTCAACCATGGTTGTACATCATTGAGGACTCTTTGTAGCTCTTGACTGGCTGTGACTCTGCTGTCAGCAGCACAAACAAAGGCTGTGTCGTCTGCGTATGTGCATGTGGTGAAGTTGTTTTGCATTGGTAGTGGCATGTCTGCAGTGTAAATAGAGTATAAAATTGGCCCAAGGACGCTTCCTTGAGGCACTCCAGCACACACTGGCTGAATAGAAGATTCGGTTTGATTGGGCCTGACGTAGAAACTTCTATTCTCGACATAATCCTTAAGGAACAGGTAATAAGGCGTAGGGAGGCTCCTTTTCAGTTTGTATAGTAGCCCAGGAAGCCACACCCTGTCGAAAGCATGCCACACGTCTAGGAAGACTGCTGTACAGTAGAGTCTTTTCTCAAATGAATCGAGTATCCTGCTCACGACTCTATGACACTGCTGAGTCGCTCCGTGGCCCCTTCTAAATCCAAATTGGTGGTCGGGTATAATACTTTTATCTTCCAGTATTGGCAGTAGTCTCTTCAAGAAAAGTTTCTCCAAAATTTTGGAGAGAATTGTGAGGAGACTAATTGGCCTGTATGACGCTAGCTCTGTTACTGGCTTACCCGGCTTGGGGATGAGTATAACTTCGGCACACTTCCACTGTATTGGGAAATGGCCAAGTCGTAGGCACTGATTCATAATGATCTTCATGTTGTCTATACAGTTTAGTGGGAGTAGTTTTAAGGCTGCTGCGTCTACGTGGTCATACCCAGGAGATTTTGTGAGTTTTAGCTTAGCTATTTCTTCTTGAATCTCCGTGTTATCAATCTCTTGTATAGGCAGATCCATAGGGCAAGCATTGTCAAGGAACTGTGTAGTTTTATCTTTAGCATCACTATCGCATAGGTTGAATGGTTGGAAACTGATTTTCAGGTGATCTGCAAAGGCATCGGCTTTCTCCTGACTGGAACGACACCACTGACCGTTGGCGTTTCTAACAGGAGCAATTTTCTTTACCGGCCTTTTTAGGTATTTGGTAGCATTTCACAAGTTATGTTCAGCTTTGGCTGGTTCTAGTTCCATTAGGTACTCCTCCAGAGATTTATTTTTTGATTCTATTAGCCGCTGTTTTAAGTCTTTGCAGGCCCTGTTGTATGCTCTTTTGTCACTCGGCATTCTGCTGACCTGCCATATTCTTCTCAGCCTTCTTCTCTCAGCAACCATGGAAGCCAGATCAGTTGACCAGAGGTAGTTGTCCCTGCGAGCTCTGTGATTCCTTGACCGTGTCTCCCTTGCTTGCTCAGGCGTTGCAAGGCTTGCCGCCGTGTGCACATTTCTGGTAAGACTTTCCACAGCTTCGTCGATGTCACTCCCATTTTCAATTGCTGGCAGAGGGTCAACATTTTCTTCTAACCAGATTTTGTAAAGTTCACGGTTTGTATTGCGGGTAAACAGCTTCTTTCTTGGCTTCTTCCTAGTGTATGAGTGCTCCAGGACTATTTTAACCATGCTGTGGTCAGAGCAAAGCTCATAGCAGCTGTCCGACAAGATCTTTGCGGGGTCGATACCTTTGCTTATTGCAAAGTCAAGGAGGTCTGGTATTTTGTTCGGGTCACTGGGCCAGTAAGTGGGCTCACCAGTGGAATGCACGCTGCAACCTAGCTCTCTGATGCACATGAGGAGAGTGCTGCCCTTGGTGTTTATTGATCTGGAACCCCACCAAGTGTGCTTGGCGTTGAAATCTCCACCCAATATGAACCTGGGTCCCAGGTCTTTTAGCTGTTGTGACAATTCAGAACGACTTATGATATACCGAGGCGGCAAGTATGCAGCTCCAATGGTGATTCGACCTGCTTGGGTTGTCAGGAGGATTCTTGCACACTGCATCCAGTCCAGTTGCACCGGCTTTAGCTCTTCATGTTCTATGCCGCTCTTCAAAATAATTGCAGCTCCGCCACGAGTCCTGTCAGCAGGGTGATTTGCAACTATTGTAGTGTAACCAGGAATGGAAAAGTGCGATCTCGTTGTAAAGTGCGTCTCTGACACTAGCATTACGTCAACTTGGTTTGTTTTGATAAAGTGTTCTATTTCAGGTTTGCTTTTGCACAAACCGTTCGCATTCCAAAAAACCAGTTGAGTGTTTATGGACATTGGAGAGTGCTCATATGACTAGGGAGTATGGACATCATTATCTCCTTAAATTTATTAAACATTGTGGTCATCATGTGCTCCATTTTATGCATCAGTCTCTGCTCAATGTCATCTTCAAAGCTAGGGGGATTTTGGTTTATGTTGTTGGTGTAGCCGGTGGTGTTGTTATGCATATTTCCACTTGCGGTAATGTTGGCATAGCTGATATTTGGTATTCTGCGCTGGTATGGAGTTTCTTGAGGAACAAAGGAAGGTTGCGTTGCTTGTCGGGGTGGAGCTGCCTTTGGTTTAGGTCCGAATTTCTTCCTTGCCTCAATATAAATCCGACAGCCCCTATAAGATGCAGTGTGCTCTTCGCCGCAGTTACCGCACAGTGGTGGATCCTCTTTAGGTTTCTTGCAATCTAAAGTATTGTGATCTTGTCCACATTTGACGCACGTGAATTGCATTCGACAGTAACGCTTAGTGTGCCCAAAGGCTTGGCATCGATAACACTGCACAATATCATCAAACTTTTTAGGCTCTTCGATCTTTACAATTGCGTGACACAATCTTGTGACTTCAAAGACCTTCTTGTTGTTCCTTTGTGGTTCCAGGTTAACAAAGAACATCGACATTGGGCTCTTATTTGTTCTGGACAGTGCATTTTTAATGTCTCGTACTATGTAGCCGAGTTCAGCAAGGGCCTCAACTATATGTGTTGTAGGAGTTGAGTGGTGTAGCCCTTTCACAACAATGCGAAAGCATCGCTCTTCCTTCAGCTGGTAGGTCCTAAAGGCCAGTTTTGCATCGTCCATATACGCAACAATCCTCCTGTAGGTGGAGCTGTCCTTGGGCATTAGCCTAACGTTGCCTCCTCCAGTTGGTTTGTAGGAAAAACTATTTTTGTCAACAATTTTTCCAAATTCTTTTAGCATCTCGCTTATGTTTCCCACTCCCGGTATGATTATCGGTGGGGGCTTGGGTGAAACTTTCTCCGCAGCCATCACATTGGAATTAGTTACATTTAATTCATCGTCAACTTCATTGTTATCAATTGGTAGAGTGGCGAACCGGTTTAAAGTATTCGGCATTTCAACAATATTGCCTATATTCTTCTTCTTATCACTCTTTGCTGTCTTTTTAGGAACAACAAAAGGCTTAACTTCGCCATCTTCAGTACAGTCAGAGTCCGTATCACTGCTGGATTCGTTTATGATTTCATTAGTGTGAGACAGCATTTTCTCGGTTTCTAACTGCATTTTCTTTATTGTTGGGATATGTGTTTCCTTCTCACGATAAAGTTTTCTCTTGATGCCTGGAATGACCTTGGGCACCAAGATTTGCCAACTAGGCTTTTGTACTAGGTTAGCACAATCTTTATCCACTTCCATACTTGCGTCGGAAGGGAAGCTTTTGAAAAATGCAGTCAATGGATTGTTCAGGGTTGTCAGCCACTTTCATCAGTAGCCGGTACCGGATTCAAGAGCATGGTCCAGTTTTTTTTTTTTATCAAAATTGGTGCCGCCTATGGAGATCACATCAATATGGATGATTTGTAGCCTAGTCCATCGACGTTAAGTCGAAAGGCCCACAAAGACGGTGAAGAAAAAAATTGATTTCATCCGAAATTAAAATAGCAGCAGATACTGCAGGATTGGCAGCCACCATCGATGTGTGATCTGACAAATATCAACAAAGAAATTTTTAGGGTATCACAATTCTACAAAACCCTAAAAACCCATGTTCTTTGTGATTTAATTTTGGGTTTTAAGTCAATGGAATTAGAGAAAAGCACCGGAGAAAGATTGATGGATGTCAATAGGTCCACATTAAAAATGTTAGTTGGGTTATTGGAATCCATTGAAAGAATATTCAAAGAACTTCAAACTTGCCGCTCGCCTTCAATTTGTTTTGTGCTGTCATCGATTAGAAAAATTTGTGATCTATGCCAACCCAGACATCTCATCAATCGCAACATTAAAAGAATCTATAAAAACAAAAGTTATTGACATATGGACAACAAATTGTGTTGTTAGTCGTTAAAGACAATATTTTATTATCATATTTTTAAGCATGTTGAATGACCTAATATTAGTCACTGAAGATTGCAATTTCCTTTATTTTTAGTTTAAGATTTAAATTAATCCAAAAGAATTACTAATAACGACAGAATTTCAGTTCCAGTTCGATGCGACATACCCCGAACGGCTCACACGAACAGCTTCCGACAAGTTCGATCTCTCAATATGCGAGCATATACTGAGTTAATAGCGTTTTGTACGTCGTCTAGGGCGGACGCTTCGTATAGAGCCCGCATGTTACTCTTCTGATAGACAGTCCCTCACAACAAATGCTGTGCGCTGTTGAGAGCTTGCTTCTTGCCTGCCTCTCCTATTTCTGTTGCCCATTTTCATAGCTATGACAACAAAAACAAATGCAATCTCATCATCTTATACGTACATGTCGAATCGCTATTAATGTCATCTCTATTGAATACTGTCATCTCTGTTAAATAAAATGTGAATACCATTTTTGTCTCATCCTTTTTATCTCCGTCTTCTGTTTATTGTAAGAGCGAGTTCAGCAGAGTTCTCTGTTTCGCGTAGCCTCGCCGTGACAACGTGTTAGAAAGAGAGAAAGAGAGCAATCGCGGCGAATTCGATCAGTTGCGTTTCAGACAATGCTTGGATGATGTAATATTGTGAAATAGGGCAGTAGTTGCTGAGCGTCAGAGAAGAGTGGTCACGAAATGTCACGGCCGAGGAAATGCACAACTCGCAGCAATTTTTCAGAGGCGGCTTTAATAATGGATAGCCACAACTCAACTCCGACATCAGAAGTGGGATCGCCTCAGCCCCAAGTCAATCCTGATGACCGTTTGTGCACCTTGCTGGAAATGCAGCACCGCAATCTAATTGAAGTACTTAGTGCCGTGAAAAAAACGCAGGCGGCACCAAACGCGTCAACTTATGCCATGTTGCTGAGCCAATTGGAACATTGATTTCATCCGGTGAGTCGTATCCATTTTGCTTTGATTCTGGAGCCGAGTGCTCACTCGTAAGGGAATCTGTGTCTATGAAACTCTCAGGCACCCGAGTTAATAACATCGTTACATTAAAGGGTATTGGAAATAATACTGTCACTAGTACATTACAAATTTTGTCAAAAGTGATTATAAGTGAATACTGTCTTGAAGTCCTTTTTCACGTAGTACTTAACAGTTGCTTTAATTACAATATAATAATTGGTCGAGAAATATTAAGTCAGGGATTTAGTGCTACGATAACAAATGATGAAATCAAATTATGTAAGACTATGTCTGTACATACCCTTTCTGCTTTGAAAAATAATGTCAATCTTGCTAATGTGGATACCGAATTGTGTGGTGCAGATAAAGAAAATTTGTTAGATATTTTAAATGAATTTTCAAAATCATTTATAGACGGATTTCCGAAAAGCCGCGTCACAACTGGCGAGTTAGAAATACGTTTAATTGACCCAATTAAAACTGTACACCGACGACCATACAGGCTTAGTATAGAAGAAAAAGAAATAGTGAGAAGTAAAATTAAGGAATTGCTATTATCCAATATAATTCGCCCCAGTAGTTCCCCATTTGCCAGTCCTATGCTACTCGTTAAAAAAAAAAATGGATCAGATCGTCTTTGTATAGATTACCGCGAGCTAAATGCAAACACAGTTGCTGAAAAATATCCCTTGCCGCTAATTAGCGATCAAATATCTAGGCTACGTGGAGCAAGATTCTGTAGTTGTTTGGATATGGCCAGCGGGTTCCACCAGATCCCTATTAATCCAAATTCGGTTGAGCGTACAGCGTTTGTTACTCCAGAGGGCCAATACGAATTCCTAACTATGCCGTTTGGGTTAAAAAATGCTCCTTCTGTATTTCAGCGGGCAATTATAAAAGCGTTAGGTGAGATTGCCTATTCTTACGTAATCGTCTATATGGACGACATCATGATTATTTCACAAACTAAAGAGGAAGCATTAACAAGGCTAAGAAAGGTTTTAAAAATGTTATCACGGGCTGGGTTTTCTTTCAATATTTCTAAATGCTCATTCCTTAAATCAAGCATTGAATATCTTGGGTTTCTTGTTAGTGAGGGTGAAATCCGACCAAATCCACGCAAAATACAAGCATTGGTCGCCTTACCCCCTCCACAGTCCGTGACCCAAGTAAGACAATTTATTGGCCTTGCCTCTTATTTTCGGCAATTTGTGTCAAAATTTTCAGAAATCATGAAACCATTATACTGTTTGACCTGCAAGAATAAAACATTTGAATGGAAACATGAACACGAGCAAATACGACAAAAAATTATCAAAACATTAATAGATGAACCCGTTCTTATTATATTTGATCCTCAGTATCCCATTGAGCTGCATACTGATGCCACTATGGATGGCTATGGCGCTATTCTACTCCATAAAATAGATAATAAACCTCGCGTTATCGAGTATTATAGCAAACAAACATCTCCTACGGAGTCACGATATCATTCATATGAGCTTGAAACTTTAGCTGTGTATAATTCCCTGAAACATTTTCGGCACTATTTACATGGCCGACGTTTCGTCGTATTGACTGACTGCAATTCGCTAAAAGCCACTCGTATTAAAGTTGAACTAACGCCAAGAGTGCACCGTTGGTGGGCATATATGCAGTCATTCGACTTTGACATTCAGTATAGGCCAGGTGCTAAAATGGCTCATGTTGATTTTTTTTTCGCGTAATCCCATATGTAAGCCGGCTAAGACAATTGCTCATACAGGTATAGAAAAGAAGCATATCCTATTAGCTGAAATTACAGGTAACTGGCTTCTTGCTGAGCAACAAAAAGATTCAGAGATTTCAACTATTGCATCTAAAATTCAAAACAATGAACTCGAGGAGAATTTAGCAAGAAGTTATGAATTGCGCTCAAAGATTCTTTTCCGTAAAATTCAGCGAAACGGCAAAACTAGATGTCTTCCAGTTGTCCCTAGAGCTTTCAGATGGTCGGTAGTAAACCATGTGCATGAAGCAATCGTACACTTAGGATGGGAAAAAACGTTAGACAAAATGTACGAATTTTATTGGTTTGAGCATATGGCCAAGTACGTCCGTAAATTTGTAGACAATTGCATTACTTGTAAACTAACTAAACCTCCTTCGGGAAAGTTGCCAATCGAACTCCACCCAATACCCAAGGTAGAGATTCCATGGCACACGATCCATATGGATATTACGGGCAAATTAAGTGGCAAGAAGGATCAGAAGGAGTATATTATCGTACAAATAGACGCATTTACGAAATTTGTTTATTTGCACCACACGGTAAATATTAATAGTGAAAGCTGTATAGACGCTTTAAAATCAGCAATATCTATATTTGGAGTACCAACACGAATTATCGCAGATCAGGGTAGATGCTTTACAGGCTCATGTTTTAGTGATTTCTGTTCTATGCAAAAAATCCAATTACATCTAGTTGCAACAGGAGCTAGTCGAGCAAATGGACAGGTGGAGCGCATTATGAGTGTGCTAAAACGTATGTTAACTGCCATTGAAAGTAGCCAGCGTTCTTGGCAAGATGCCTTAGGAGACATACAATTGTCTATAAATTGTACAACAAATCGAGTAACAAAAGCTAGTCCTCTCGAATTACTAATTGGAAAAGAAGCCAGACCTTTTAAAATGTTACCAATATGTGAAGATAATAATAAAGTTGATGTAAATTTTGTAAGAAATATGGCAAAAGAAAATATGAAGAAAAATGCATTGTATGATAAAGCTAGATTTGATAAGAACAAAGCTAAATTTAAAAATTTTAAGGCTGGTGATTATGTTCTACTCAGAAATGAAGAGAGACACCAGACAAAATTAGACCAAAAATTTAAAGGTCCATTCCTGGTGACAGTGGTGCTAGAGGGAGATCGGTATACTCTAAAGTCTTTGGTGAATAAGCGGACATATAAGTATGCGCATGAAGCTTTAAGAAGCATGCCTACAGAAGAGATTCCTAAGGAATTGGATATGTGTGATGTGTCTGAAAACGTTGAAAGAGACGTTAGAGATTCATTGGTGGATTCCAATGAGAGTGAAAACGTTGAAAGAGACGTTAGAGATTCATTGGTGGATTCCAATGAGAGTGAAAACGTTGAAAGAGACGTTAGAGATTCATTGGTGGATTCCAATGAGAGTGAAAACGTTGAAAGAGACGTTAGAGATTCATTGGTGGATTCCAATGAGAGTGAAAACGTTGAAAGAGACGTTAGAGATTCATTGGTGGATTCCAATGAGAGCGAAGACGTTGATTCCAATGAGTTAGAAGACGCGCAAAGAGACGACACGAATCCGTTTGAGGACTCAGACGAATAATCTGCGTTGATGGATTTCAATGCGTTAGTTGGGACGCCAAACCCTTAGGTGAGCCACATGTCGAATTGCCAGTGCTAATAGGTACACGAGTTAATGTGTTGACTTATGTGATGTCTGGTGATCGGCATTGCGGTAAGCCGATGGGCTGTCCTGGTACCAAGTTGGCATATTTTTGGAATCCGCACTCAGTCTTTGTAGTATGGGTTTCCTTCTCACTTCTGTCAGTTAGGTTGGTCTGCATATTAATAATAATAATTGTAATGTATGAAAAGTTACGTTTAACTAATACTTTTGATTTATTTTGGATGGACTCTTTTCAGACTGAGTTACTTTAGTTTGAATTTCTTTGTTACACACGAGGACGTGTGATGGTCAGGAAGGCCGTGTCGAATCGCTATTAATGTCATCTCTATTGAATACTGTCATCTCTGTTAAATAAAATGTGAATACCATTTTGTCTCATCCTTTTTATCTCCGTCTTCTGTTTATTGTAAGAGCGAGTTCAGCAGAGTTCTCTGTTTCGCGTAGCCTCGCCGTGACAACGTGTTAGAAAGAGAGAAAGAGAGCAATCGCGGCGAATTCGATCAGTTGCGTTTCAGACAATGTTTGGATGATGTAATATTGTGAAATAGGGCAGTAGTTGCTGAGCGTCAGAGAAGAGTGGTCACGAAATGTCACGGCCGAGGAAATGCACAACTCGCAGCAATTTTTCAGAGGCGGCTTTAATAATGGATAGCCACAACTCAACTCCGACATACACATACTCGTTACAGTGTGTGTGTGTGGGTCCCCAACCGAATTTCATATTTTGCCTTTTGCTGCTGTCCGAGCTCAGCAAAGTTCGATTACCTGCGACGGGTCGACCCATGCACTGCAAGACGGATCTTCACCCTGTATTTTGAAGCACAAAGTCTAGTATTTGTGTGCAGTAATACCGCCTTTATTTTTCTTACAGGGTATGTTTTATTTTGTCATTGCTTTACATATCGCTGATTCTGAATTGGGCTATCCCAGCAGAGCAATGCCTGCCAGAATATACAAATATAAGCATAGCTTCGTGTGTGTACACACATGTTTGCTTGGGAATTCTTCTCGAGTGCCAAATTAGACTTTTGATGAAACGGCTGGATTATGCTGCGCAAATGGAAAAGACAATCTGGATCAATTACTTACACCACCACAGCCACTCAAGCAATTGTTTGTTGGAAGTGATGCCGATTTCAGCCATTTTCTTCAACATATCATGCTTTCGCATGACTTCTTTTGGAGCTAATATCATTCGAGAAAGCGGCATCATGCCGACTTGCAAGGTAAAAGATACAACACACATAACCAATCACTCACACCAATACAATAAATTGCAACACATAACAACTACATATACACCACACATTGCACTACATGATCAGAAGTTACACTATATTATTCAACAAAAGATTGTTTGCAATTAAAGATACAAGGACAAATATATCATCTGCAAGGTTCAATGGTGCCAACACCCGCTGAACCGCATAAATTTCTGCAAATATATTTCATTTCGTCGATGTTGGATCAGCTGAATGTGCTGTGCAATATACAGGGAACACATGCTGTGGTTAATATGTTCAAACAGCATTGGGATCGTATACGCACAAATTTGTTATATTAGCGGATTGTACCCCAACAGGTGAACATGTGCGAAGATTTAATGCACCCACCGTTAATGATGTTGCTGCAATTATTGTTGGAGATCAAACTAAATCGCGAGACATTGTCGTTCAGCGAAAAGCAATATCATGCATCGTGTAAACGAGACACATCGTTTGTACGATGCGTTACAATATCCAACAAATTATTGGCAAGGGCAAGACGGATACAACATCACGTTGAAGAAGTTCGATCCAATTACAGGTACAATATTCACACATTAATTATTGCAGATCAATTGAATGCTTGCCTAAAGGCATCACCTTTATGGAATATCGTAAAACATTATCCCTAACCAGTAATATGAGAGTTTAACTTCAAAATGATCAAAGTGCAGCACAATTTTCCAAACAATTGTTAGCTGTTGGAAATGGAAAAGTCCCAGTTGATGCAACATCTGGATTAATTACTCTACCAACGACTTTTGCCGATTTGTAGACTCTCAATTAGCACTTATTGAAAATGTATTCTCAAACATTAGTGACAATTATCTGAATTATTCTTGCCTCAAACAATAATGATGTACACGTACTGAATTCCACCATTTAAGAAAAAATTGCTGGCGATTTGGTGACATATAAATCCGTTGATTCCATAATAAATCCCGATGACGTAGTAAATTTTCCAAGAGTTTTTGAACTTCTCCGGACCTACCAGAATTTCCACCACATAACTTGCAACTCAAAGTTGGTACATTTATTATGATATTGTGCTATTTGAAAAAGATTTATGGCGAATTTGATTGCGGCAACCATTATCAATGGAAAGTACGCAGGTGAAAATGTATGTATTACTAATTAACAATGATTCCGACTGATCTTCCGTTTGACTTCAAACGATTGCAGTTTTCAGTTCGCCTTGCGTTCGCAATGACAATTAACAAGTCGCAAGTCCAATCGTTTAGTGTATGCGGGATAAATTTAGAAAATCATTGTTTTCACATGGGCAGTTATACGTTGCGTGTTCACGAGTTGGGAAACCATCCGCTTTGTTTGTGTAAACGTCAGACCAAAAAACAAAAAATTTAGTTTTCAATGACACAGATAATTTGCGAATTGTTATGTCGCGTCAATAGCAATTGAAGAGTGGGAGAGTAAACAACTAAAAATTGTTTCAAAAATTTGAGTTTTATAAAGCCAAATTAGATTTAATTTAAAAAGTGTTTTTCAACGCTAAATTTAAAACGTAAATTATTTCAATATATTTATTTCAAATCTTATTATACATTTACCATGTCTAAAGCAAATGAAGACCAAGTGGTAGGAGATGTATAATAAAATCATGCCTCCGGAGTACAAGAGTAGATGGCAGGGTTAGATTGTTTTCGTTGCCGACAAACAAAACCAATTTTAACAATTGGAAGGAAATGTGCCATTTGGATGAGCCATTTGATAGACAAAGTGCCCGTAAATGTAGTTTGCATTTAGAAAGCAAATAGGTAGAAAAGCTGAGCTTGAAGGCAAATGCGATCCCAACATTGCATTCGTCGGGTAATACTTTGCTGAGTTCTGGAAGTTCAGCTGCTACAAAAATGGATTTGTACTCTTATACACCCGATGAAGACTCGCCTCAGAAGATTGTCCCTTGCTTAAGCAGGAAAAGAAGCACCATGTTTTTGAGGACGAAACCAACGGACGAAACTTGACCGCTAGAGAAGAAATGTGCCGTTTTGTTCTTACTGTCACAAAAGAAAACAAAACGATAAATTGTATAGGGACAAGTATTACATCATCATCTTAATTAAAGGATTCCTCATGTTTTAAAAGCGATTTCCGAAATGTCCCATATTTCTATCGAAGATAAGACATTCTGCAAAATGCTTATTAGAAACAAATCCTATTACGACACACTATAGGGTTTTTTTTTCCCAAAAAGGTGCTAAAAACCCCATTTTTAAAAGTTAAACTATTAAAATAATTTTGATAGCTCTGTTTCAAAAAAGAGTGACCATCAAAGTTACATACCAAAAATTTTCATAGGTTTGAAACTCGGCTGTTTATATCTATGGGCACAAGCAGTGCAGAAGTGCATTTTTAGTCTAATTGTCAATATCAAATAACTATGAATAAAACTCTTGTCTGATCAAATTTTTGATATGGAATCAAATCAGTGGGGTTTTTGATATCTGAAGTGTTTGAAGTCGTTGTGGTGTCTCCGTAGTTATATGTCAAAATAAGTGTTCTTACAAGTACAGATGTGTTAATAAGTTTTAGTTTTAGAAAGGTTTAAAAACTTAATAAAATTAATTGCATATAGTCAGAATTAGAATTATAACTTTTGGGGAATAACCTCAAATTCAACGGCTCATAGTTGGTTACCAGTTGGAATGCAATAAATACACTTGTATTCTTCAATTTTACAAATTTTGTTTGTTGAATTAATAATTATAAATATTATTACTTATAATTTTGCTGTTTTACATCTTTTTTTAATAATACCAATGTTTAAACACTCGTTATTAAAAATAACCCCAAATAAAAAAAAAAAAAAAAAAAAAGGGCGGTGCCACACCGAAATTTTTTTGAAATTCTACTTTCTATTGGTTATATCTAAAAGATAAAAAAATAAACCTAAATATCTTGTTTCATTCATGAGGTATTAATATAAAACACGAAAAGTCTGAAAGGGGCTATAGTGCGACAGTTCGGAAAAATTAGTAGCGCAGAATATTAATTTCTATTCTTCGCGCACTTATAAGTACCTATTTAAAATTACCTTCACAGACCACATTAACACGATGGCCACCTTTGACAAACATGATTTCACCCCTTATTACCAGAAAATTTGCAAGAATTTGTTGGCCAAATTTTTGCAGTACAATTCTGTTAGAGACGAGATAGAAGGATTTGAGTCCGACGGTGTGACACGAAAACGGTTATTGGGGCAAGAGGTATATTTTTTATGGTTTTATGGATTGTCCGAAAATTGGAGTTAAGTTAAACAGTTTCCGAGAAAGGAATTAAACATAATGACATAATGGGGTTGCGGAGGCCCTTGGACTACGTGTACGCGCTGTTGTTTGTGACCAAGGGTCAAAAATTTGAGCTTCATTTCAAAGATGGGGGTTAACCCAGACAATCCTTCTTTTCATGTAAATGGGAATTATATGATATTGATTCCAGTTATACGTTGCGTGTTCACGAGTTGGGAAACCATCCGCTTTGTTTGTGTAAACGTCAGACCAAAAAACAAAAAATTTAGTTTTCAATGACACAGATAATTTGCGAATTGTTATGTCGCGTCAATAGCAATTGAAGAGTGGGAGAGTAAACAACTAAAAAATTGTTTCAAAAAATTTGAGTTTTATAAAGCCAAATTAGATTTAATTTAAAAAGTTTTTTTCAACGCTAAATTTAAAACGTAAATTATTTCAATATATTTATTTCAAATCTTATTATACATTTACCATGTCTAAAGCAAATGAAGACCAAGTGGTAGGAGATGTATAATAAAATCATGCCTCCGGAGTACAAGAGTAGATGGCAGGGTTAGATTGTTTTCGTTGCCGACAAACAAAACCAATTTTAACAATTGGAAGGAAATGTGCCATTTGGATGAGCCATTTGATAGACAAAGTGCCCGTAAATGTAGTTTGCATTTAGAAAGCAAATAGGTAGAAAAGCTGAGCTTGAAGGCAAATGCGATCCCAACATTGCATTCGTCGGGTAATACTTTGCTGAGTTCTGGAAGTTCAGCTGCTACAAAAATGGATTTGTACTCTTATACACCCGATGAAGACTCGCCTCAGAAGATTGTCCCTTGCTTAAGCAGGAAAAGAAGCACCATGTTTTTTGAGGACGAAACCAACGGACGAAACTTGACCGCTAGAGAAGAAATGTGCCGTTTTGTTCTTACTGTCACAAAAGAAAACAAAACGATAAATTGTATAGGGACAAGTATTACATCATCATCTTAATTAAAGGATTCCTCATGTTTTAAAAGCGATTTCCGAAATGTCCCATATTTCTATCGAAGATAAGACATTCTGCAAAATGCTTATTAGAAACAAATCCTATTACGACACACTATAGGGTTTTTTTTCCCAAAAAGGTGCTAAAAACCCCATTTTTAAAAGTTAAACTATTAAAATAATTTTGATAGCTCTGTTTCAAAAAAAGAGTGACCATCAAAGTTACATACCAAAAATTTTCATAGGTTTGAAACTCGGCTGTTTATATCTATGGGCACAAGCAGTGCAGAAGTGCATTTTTTAGTCTAATTGTCAATATCAAATAACTATGAATAAAACTCTTGTCTGATCAAATTTTTGATATGGAATCAAATCAGTGGGGTTTTTGATATCTGAAGTGTTTGAAGTCGTTGTGGTGTCTCCGTAGTTATATGTCAAAATAAGTGTTCTTACAAGTACAGATGTGTTAATAAGTTTTAGTTTTAGAAAGGTTTAAAAACTTAATAAAATTAATTGCATATAGTCAGAATTAGAATTATAACTTTTTGGGAATAACCTCAAATTCAACGGCTCATAGTTGGTTACCAGTTGGAATGCAATAAATACACTTGTATTCTTCAATTTTACAAATTTTGTTTGTTGAATTAATAATTATAAATATTATTACTTATAATTTTGCTGTTTTACATCTTTTTTTAATAATACCAATTTTTAAACACTCGTTATTAAAAATAACCCCAAATAAAAAAAAAAAAAAAAAAAAAGTGGAAGCCACACCGAAATTTTTTTGAAATTCTACTTTCTATTGGTTATATCTAAAAGATAAAAAAATAAACCTAAATATCTTGTTTCATTCATGAGGTATTAATATAAAACACGAAAAGTCTGAAAGGGGCTATAGTGCGACAGTTCGGAAAAATTAGTAGCGCAGAATATTAATTTCTATTCTTCGCGCACTTATAAGTACCTATTTAAAATTACCTTCACAGACCACATTAACACGATGGCCACCTTGACAAACATGATTTCACCCCTTATTACCAGAAAATTTGCAAGAATTTGTTGGCCAAATTTTTGCAGTACAATTCTGTTAGAGACGAGATAGAAGGATTTGAGTCCGACGGTGTGACACGAAAACGGTTATTGGGGCAAGAGGTATATTTTTTATGGTTTTATGGATTGTCCGAAAATTGGAGTTAAGTTAAACAGTTTCCGAGAAAGGAATTAAACATAATGACATAATGGGGTTGCGGAGGCCCTTGGACTACGTGTACGCGCTGTTGTTTGTGACCAAGGGTCAAAAATTTGAGCTTCATTTCAAAGATGGGGGGTTAACCCAGACAATCCCTTCTTTTCATGTAAATGGGAATTATATGATATTGATTCCAGAAATTCAACCAGAATTTGTCCGAAATTGTCTGCCAAACATGTATTCCCAAATGCATTTGAAAAATGAAATATGCGACACAAGTTTTTAGCCACAGTGTTGCTGCAGCCATACGAACAGTGATCGCTTCAGGGGGATTTTCAGATAACAAACATGCACTTTCAACGTCATTATTTATCGACAAAATTAATAAACTCTTTGACTATCTTAACAGTCGTACACTGTACGATAGTAACCCGATTAGATGTGCTTTATGCCAAAGTAGTGACATGTGCCAATTTATACAAGAAATGCTTTGCTTCTTTAATGAATGTAAGTGTGATTCTCCAGTGAATTGCATAAGGGGAATGCTTTTAACAATATCTTCCATACTTGGCATGTCCAAAAAGTCTGTAGTCCCGACACTGGTACATTTTTCGTTTTAACTGCAAAACTCAATCAGGATCCCCTTGAAAATTTATTTTATCTTATTAGAGCTCGAGGAGCTACAAGTACAAACCCCACAATATTTGGATTTAGTATGATTATGTCGAAAATGTTATGATGAATGAAGTTCATCATCTGTATCCGGAAATTGCCAACCGAATGATTTAAAAATGATTATTACAGCAGCTTCTAGCAGTATTTGTCAATCGTCACAAATGCAAAATGCTAATTATCTGAGGACTGATGATTCTCATTCAATTTCCTCTGACGAAGAGCTTGATCCAGAAATCGAAGAATTTTTAGAACCTTCGAAATACAAAATGCATTTAACGAAAATGCACTCCGCTACTTTGCAGGGGACTTATTGAATAAATTATAGCAGCTGTGTTGTCTACTTTCGTTGGCAATAGAGTTGCAGAAATTCAAGAAATGATCAAGAACCGTAGCGGATCTCCACCATTCAATGTGGTTCGTCGGACCTTCCTACACGCAGTCGATAAATGGCTGGTAGATGGGCGAGACGAGTAATCGACGACGAGAGACATGGAATCATTCACATCGGAACAGCGGAAATTCACCATTACCACTCTAACAACCATATTGTGGAAGCGATATCCAAATGCAGTTCACACAACCGGTGCTTGCGTATGATATCATGGTGCCTTTGATTTAACTCGTCGTGTCGAAAACTTCTGTCCCAAGCGACTACGTTTCTAACGTCAATGGAGCCCCTTCGGGCTTTCCACTGCATCATCTGTAATTTGCTAGCAAAATACTTCGCCGACAATATTAATCGACTGTCCAAGAATATAAAAATCAGTAGCAGTCTTAAGTATCTCAATCCTTTCTTACAGATCACTGATGGCTTCCTCTGACTAAAGGTCGGCGGCCTCTTGGATCTGGTTAACTTTTCCGGCAGTCGGAAACACCCAATATTGCTGCGATGTAGGCAATATGATTTGTAAGTGGGGCAATGAATGGGAAGAGCGACATTGATGTCACTCTTGTAAATGGGGCAGCATGGGTGTATACACTTTTAGATGGTGTGTGCTGGGCGGTTTCGGTATCAGTGATCACAACCCCATTGAGATTGTTTTCACTTATGCCGAAACCCAGAATGAGAGTGTGGGGGTAAATTACAGGCGTACGCATGGTGTGAATTGGGCCCAATATGGGCTATTGGTTAGGGAGGAGGTTCTGCAAGTCCCGCACAGCACTTTTAGTGCAATGACCTGTAACGACCCGCGAGAAGGCCACTATGCCACTGCGCACCCTGTCTGATAAGAAGTTTGCCGTCTGAGCTCAGGGAAAATGGGCGTGGTCTGTGCGAGTGACAATAGTGCTGCTACAGGAATAATCCAGACAGGATGACGAAAATAAAATAGGTATCGGTGACCGAACCCGAAATCGGACGGACGAAACTGGACTATCAATGATCGATGGAGGAGAGCCAGATGGTATGCTCTCCTTCTTCACCCACCCAACCACGCAGAACTGGAACTAGATTCCAATTCCACCCATATTGCTGTTGCTTTGACTACCCTTGGTGCCCTTTAAAACTCATATTAGGTCATGTTTGATTATTATAATTCAGTTCGATAATACGATATATAATTCATTATATCAATAATAGGATCCATTTAACTAAAAAATTTAACATACATTATTTTTGATTCACATTCGATTACTTCAATTTAATTTTACACAAAATTCATATTTAAATTCAATTTTTCATTATATGCGTTAACGATCAATAATATTCACTGTTCTTTGGCTTACAATATTCTATAACCGATAGTCACCCAATCTGGCAACTCCAAACTAACCGTTCATTGGCGCTTTTCTTTTATCTATATTTAGTCAAATTAATTCGCGACATGTGGCAACGCCAAAGAATATGACGGTGTAAACAAACGAAAAAAAAACTTGCGAAAACTATCTTGATTACATTATTTTGCGCGAATCACTTTGGCACCATTATTATTTCACACCAATATGTATGCACTTACCCGGACATCCGATGGGGCCCCGTTGGATCCGACTGTGTAATGCTAAAAGGGAGTAACAATAATACCACAGTGATGCACGGGTTTACCCTAATCTATAGCACTAATTTACAAAGCAATATTTATTTAAATTATATTTTGAATTTTTATTTCTCTTATTGGTTCCGTTTTAACAATTCATTATTAAATTCATATTATATTAGTGTATGAATCAGAGATCTGCAGCGGTGCCTGTTTTCGGCACTAGTAGTGTACTCACACTTTTTGCGGTGGCGGTGGTGTAGACACCGCATAGTAAGCGGTTGCGGTGTTTGAATACCGCATAAGAAACGAATATGCAGACACAATATCAAAAAAAGATGCGGTACCTGCGCACAGCATCAAAAATTGAGACTCAAAATTTGACCGATTCAAAGCCCGTTAGGGTAATCGCTTCATCTCTTTTGTGCGGTGTTTCAATACTAACGAGCGTATTGACATAGTGTCTCTGTGATTGGTATTGAAAGAACAAAATCAATAATTAACCGCAATATTTTTGATTTCTTTTTAAAATCATTCTTCTTAACCAGTGCTGTGTTCAGAGTTAATTTTGCAGTCATTAATTCAGTATCGATTACGCGAAGCAGACGTCTGAGTTAAAATGCAGTCAATTTTAGAAAAAATTTCATGTGGTGTTTATTCTTTGACTCCACGAAGAAAGGGGAAAAGTTTTATATGGAATGTAATTTGGAAAATTTTGTGTACTGCCGTTTGTGTACAGTCGTTTTAAAATGTGCTGGTAATCAAACATCCAACTTGAGCCGTCACAAATGCTGCCAGGAACTTAAGAATCCAAGTTCACTGAAGCCCGTGAGACCTACAGACAAAATTGAATCGTTAAATGCCGTTTCCAGATGGATCGTCGAGGACTGCCGACCATTTTCCTCCGTTAATGGCTCCGGATTTAATGCTATGGTGCAATTTTTTATAAAAATTGGTGCTACTTACGGAGAATTTGTTGACGTGGACGACCTTCTACCCGATAGAACAACTATTGCCCGCAAATGTCAAAAAGAGGCTGAAGATAAAAGAGGAGAGCTCAGCAATGAGTTAAAAGATGTTGTGAGCCGTGGTGGAGCTTCTCTTACTTTGGACTTATGGACGGACAACTATGTGAAACGCACTTTTTTGGGAGTCACCATGCATTTTGAAAAAGATTATAAATTAATTAATATGATATTGGGTTTAAAATCCATGGATTTTCAAAGAGCGACTTCTACGAATGTTTTGGAAAAACTGAATTCGCTTTTAAATCAATTTGGCATAAATTCAATGGACAACATAAAGTTTATAACAGAGCGTGGTACAAATATTGTTAAAGCATTAGAAAATAATACTCGTCTAAATTGCTGTACCCATTTATTTGCCAATGTATTGGATAAATCTTTCGACGAAACACAAGAGCTGGCTGACTTACTTATTGCTTGCAAAAGATTGTTAGATATTTTAAAAAAGCCAACTTACAACATATGCTAAATATTTCTTTAAAAAATCCTTGTTTGACCCGTTGGAACTCTAATCACACAATGTGCAAATCAATTCGCGATAATTGGCCTCATATAAATAACTTATTAAATGATTGTAACGAAACTAATAAGCTACTTAACATAAATATTACCACTTTGAACTCCTTGGTTGAACTATGTAAAAATTTTGAAATAATTTTAAGGAAATGCAGATTTGCAGATCTGCTTCTTTATGCTTTGTCTTGCCTTCAATTTATAAAGTAAAAAGTCTATGTGAATTTAATAGCGGAGATAATTTTGCCATTTCAATATTAAAAGAAAAATATTAATTAATGTTCGTGACTTTTGGGAAAATAATTTATCTATATGGCACAAAGTAGCATTATTTTTATATCCACCAGCTTTAAATATGGAATTAGATGATCGGAATGAAATTAAAGATTTCTGTGTTTCCGAAATAGAAAAACATTACAATTTAGCTAGTATGAAAAATGTAACAGAAACCATTTTGAACAATTTTGATAATATACCAGCATCACCTTCTTCAGATATTTCCACTTGTTCTACCACTAATGATGTCGACTCTCCTAAGGTTAAAAATAATTTTTTTTCTCCAATTTAATAAAGAAATCGTTATATGTTAAAGAGTCCCCATTGGAAGAAGTTGAAAAATATTGCAAGGAAATAGTGCCAATAACAAAAGAGTTTGAAGTGCTGGAATGGTGGAACAAGAATATGAAATATTATCCACATCTATCAAAGTTTGCATTGACAATTCACTCTATTCCCGCAAGTAGCGCAGCAGCAGAAAGAAGTTTTTCGCTTGCCGGAAATATTGTAACGGAGAAGAGAAACAGATTAGCGCCGAATTCAGTTGATGCTTTACTATTTCTTCATTCTTTTTATAAAAATCAAAATGTAAATAAGTTATAAATGAGTATGTTATATATTATTATTATTATAATTATGAAGTTACTGTTTAATTATTTTTATTTCTTGTTATTATTTCCTTGTTATAAAATATCAAATATTATTACTATTGAAATAAATGAATACATTTAATTAGACAATTCGTAATATAAATTCCTGTCGAAGTGTCAGTACAAACATTCATAAATAAATATGTATGTCGGTACATGCGAAACAAATCACAAAACACAATTGCAAAAAATGATCTACTCACGCGACCAAGACAATTTCGGGGTTGTTTTTCATCACACACTCTCTGTTCGGTGTCGGCTTGATTCTACTCATTCAAATTGCGTAAAATCTCACAGGCACCGCAAACGATGAAGTGGAAAGAAGGAACGAGTATAAAAAGACCGCATAAATTTTTGATGCGGTGTTTTTTTACTCGTGTATGAAAATACTTAGTATTTTTGCGGTGCACTAGTAGTTGCGGTCCACCGCTGCAGATCTCTGGTATGAATTGATGAAAAATAAATGGAGATGAACCAAACGAAAAATAAAACCAAAAGAAAAGCAAAATGAAATGATAAAAAAATTATGAATTAAATAAAAAAAATCACGATTGAAATTAATATAAATAAAAGAAATGAATTAAATTAATTTAACGAAATTAATATAATGAACCAAAGAATAATGAAATTATGAAATTATGTTTGACGAAAATTAGCGTTGTTTAAACTTATGATGTACGACTGTACATGATATGTACATATGTATGTATGAACTACATGTGCATGTGCACGTATTCTGTGGGCACTGGTACAGTAAACTGCACTGCTGATGGAGTCTAAGCACAGTTGGGCACGTGGGCTGTGAAAAATTTCCAACGGAGCACCAAATCTGCTGCCGTTATCCCGTGAAAGATGTTGATGGGCACTTCAATTGGCTGCAAGCGCACCAATTATTAAATAGATTATGGTGATCTGTGTACACAATTTTTATTAGACCTATTGAGGTTGGAGGCGAAAGTATATCCAACTTACTCGTGGTCTTGGGATCTGGTTTAATGGTGGAATCCCACAGTAGAATTATTATTTTTGTCCCTTTTATTACAAGGGGATAATAAAAAACACTTTCACTATTAATGTGAATTGTTTTCTTATTTTTTTGTATTTTCCAAAGTTAAAAATTTTACTCAGTCACGCTGTTAAACTTTTGCTACGTCTTGTTCGGGCGGCTAATAATTTGCGAAAGAAAGATCTTCAGACGTTATCGCTGGTTCTTAGAATATCGATGTATCGCATTGCTACGATGATCACGAACGCTTTAAGCCCTGGTATCGATTTAAGACTTACCTCTGCTTATCAGCGTTGCCAGTGTATGCAAAAATTAAAAAAAAAAACTGACATAAGCGCGCATTTAAAATTGAATTCTGATTTGATGCACCCACACCCTCACAGACCGTGGATGATCAGATCGCCAACGTTAAAGTGGGTCACGAAAGTCAATGACCGCTTGCTAAGGAGGAGCCGCAAGGCAAATCTTAAGCGTGTAAAGTGGTGGACTCGTGAGGTAGGCGTTATGCGGAGGTCGCTTAGAGCCCTAAGGAAACGATTCCAAAGAGCACGGGCGGCCAATGATGATAACGCTGCCCAGCTTGGAGCTGAGTATGGTCGGCGTAGTCGTGAATATAAAACTTGTAGATGTAAAAGAGTCCGAGTGGCGCGCATTCTTAGAGCGCAATAGGGACGACCCCTGGGGTCGTGCCTACCAAATTGTGAGAGGTAGCCGTAGGGAACACAGTATAGGGAACCTCCAGGTTGGCAGCTCACAACTGACGACTTGGAGTGTGGAGCTCCCGATCGATCCTCTCGGTGAAGCGAACTGGGCGCGGCTTTCCGGAGATTTAAATCCAGAAAGTCGCCTGGTATGGATGGCTCCACTGATGAGATGTGCAAGTGCGTCTGGAACTCGATTCCGGAGTACTTGATAACCTTGTATGAACACTGCTTATACGAAGGCCATTTTCCCAGTGAATGGAAGAGGGCAAAAGTAGTTGTCTTGCTGAAGTCGCCTGACAGAGATAGTAGTAATCCTCGGTCGTATCGAGGAATCAGTCACCTTCCTGTGTTTAAAAAGTGCTGAAAAGATTCAAGATTGAAATGCTTCACGAAAGAGTGAGTAATAGTAATGACCAATAGGCAATTGGGTTTTAGACAGGGTAGGAGCACAGAGGACGCTTGGAGATTTGTGCAAAGCTCGGTTGAGTCCAGCACCTCCAAGTATGTCCTAGGCGTCTTTGTGTGTGTATATATATATATATGTCGCAGCGAGTTTGTTAGTGTTTTCCATCGTAGTAGCGCAGCGAGTTTCGACTTTACACACTCAAGTTCTATACGCAACTGCGTTGTCCCTTCTACTTTCTGTGCTTACCACCGAACCACACTCGGCGACAGCGCCACAATGCTGTCGCCGCGCTAAAACGTTTCTTCTTCTTCTGCTACAACTTGCAGAACAACCAATCACAACACAATTAGGCCTCAAACATAGTGCGCGTACATACAACCAGTGATGAGTATGTGTTCGTACAAGATGATGAGAGTGTATTTGTTTTTGTTGTCATAGCTATGAAAATGGGCAACAGAAATAGGAGAGGCAGGCAAGAAGCAAGCTCTCAACAGCGCACAGCATTTGTTGTGAGGGACTGTCTATCAGAAGAGTAACATGCGGGCTCTATACGAAGCGTCCGCCCTAGACGACGTACAAAACGCTATTAACTCAGTATATGCTCGCATATTGAGAGATCGAACTTGTCGGAAGCTGTTCGTGTGAGCCGTTCGGGGTATGTCGCATCGAACTGGAACTGAAATTCTGTCGTTATTAGTAATTCTTTTGGATTAATTTAAATCTTAAACTAAAAATAAAGGAAATTGCAATCTTCAGTGACTAATATTAGGTCATTCAACATGCTTAAAAATATGATAATAAAATATTGTCTTTAACGACTAACAACACAATTTGTTGTCCATATGTCAATAACTTTTGTTTTTATAGATTCTTTTAATGTTGCGATTGATGAGATGTCTGGGTTGGCATAGATCACAAATTTTTCTAATCGATGACAGCACAAAACAAATTGAAGGCGAGCGGCAAGTTTGAAGTTCTTTGAATATTCTTTCAATGGATTCCAATAACCCAACTAACATTTTTAATGTGGACCTATTGACATCCATCAATCTTTCTCCGGTGCTTTTCTCTAATTCCATTGACTTAAAACCCAAAATTAAATCACAAAGAACATGGGTTTTTAGGGTTTTGTAGAATTGTGATACCCTAAAAATTTCTTTGTTGATATTTGTCAGATCACACATCGATGGTGGCTGCCAATCCTGCAGTATCTGCTGCTATTTTAATTTCGGATGAAATCAATTTTTTTCTTCACCGTCTTTGTGGGCCTTTCGACTTAACGTCGATGGACTAGGCTACAAATCATCCATATTGATGTGATCTCCATAGGCGGCACCAATTTTGATAAAAAAAAAACTGGACCATGCTCTTGAATCCGGTACCGGCTACTGATGAAAGTGGCTGACAACCCTGAACAATCCATTGACTGCATTTTTCAAAAGCTTCCCTTCCGACGCAAGTATGGAAGTGGATAAAGATTGTGCTAACCTAGTACAAAAGCCTAGTTGGCAAATCTTGGTGCCCAAGGTCATTCCAGGCATCAAGAGAAAACTTTATCGTGAGAAGGAAACACATATCCCAACAATAAAGAAAATGCAGTTAGAAACCGAGAAAATGCTGTCTCACACTAATGAAATCATAAACGAATCCAGCAGTGATACGGACTCTGACTGTACTGAAGATGGCGAAGTTAAGCCTTTTGTTGTTCCTAAAAAGACAGCAAAGAGTGATAAGAAGAAGAATATAGGCAATATTGTTGAAATGCCGAATACTTTAAACCGGTTCGCCACTCTACCAATTGATAACAATGAAGTTGACGATGAATTAAATGTAACTAATTCCAATGTGATGGCTGCGGAGAAAGTTTCACCCAAGCCCCCACCGATAATCATACCGGGAGTGGGAAACATAAGCGAGATGCTAAAAGAATTTGGAAAAATTGTTGACAAAAATAGTTTTTCCTACAAACCAACTGGAGGAGGCAACGTTAGGCTAATGCCCAAGGACAGCTCCACCTACAGGAGGATTGTTGCGTATATGGACGATGCAAAACTGGCCTTTAGGACCTACCAGCTGAAGGAAGAGCGATGCTTTCGCATTGTTGTGAAAGGGCTACACCACTCAACTCCTACAACACATATAGTTGAGGCCCTTGCTGAACTCGGCTACATAGTACGAGACATTAAAAATGCACTGTCCAGAACAAATAAGAGCCCAATGTCGATGTTCTTTGTTAACCTGGAACCACAAAGGAACAACAAGAAGGTCTTTGAAGTCACAAGATTGTGTCACGCAATTGTAAAGATCGAAGAGCCTAAAAAGTTTGATGATATTGTGCAGTGTTATCGATGCCAAGCCTTTGGGCACACTAAGCGTTACTGTCGAATGCAATTCACGTGCGTCAAATGTGGACAAGATCACAATACTTTAGATTGCAAGAAACCTAAAGAGGATCCACCACTGTGCGGTAACTGCGGCGAAGAGCACACTGCATCTTATAGGGGCTGTCGGATTTATATTGAGGCAAGGAAGAAATTCGGACCTAAACCAAAGGCAGCTCCACCCCGACAAGCAACGCAACCTTCCTTTGTTCCTCAAGAAACTCCATACCAGCGCAGAATACCAAATATCAGCTATGCCAACATTACCGCAAGTGGAAATATGCATAACAACACCACCGGCTACACCAACATATATATATATATATATATATATACTAGAAAAAGTGTGCGTACAAATTTTAACCGAAACTTTGACGTTAAAAAAAATCAGTTGTGTAGAAGATATTGCCCCAATTTCTTTTTTATATTAACAACACGTCTATTGTCAATAAATATAGCTACTCTTAATTTACTTAATTCAAGAACTTCTTTAATAAAAATTAAAAAAACCAAAAATGCACACGTTTTTTGGCAAGAAAAAGTCTGCGTACAGCTGTTTCAAGCTGTGTGGACTGCAAGAAACAGCGATTGTTACTTGTACTCATCCTGGCAATAGGAACGACTATAAAGAAGCCGTCGAGAGATATCGGAAGAGTTTTTTTTTTCTGTTTTATAGTCGTACTACCATGGAAGTCTTTCGCAGAGAGATATGGTAGATGGGCTGGAAGAGCTTAACATATACTGTTGTGTTGATATTTTCTCCTCGGAGCTTGAAAATTTATGGTGGGGATACGCAAACTTCTCAACAGGCCTTATCAATATCCGCAGCTGGTCTCCAATAAGTGATTTTACTAAAGTAGACAAGTTGAAAGACACAAACACAAGTGTGCGTTATCAGCAAAGCGCTTATCTGCGAACACCTGCAGCTGTGCAAACAACCGCATCTGTCGAACACCTGCAGCTTGCCCAGTGCAAATTGTTATGTAATTGCGAAAGAAAAGAAAGAAGAGACCGCAAAAAAACGATAAGGAGAAGAACAGCGACAGCACCCCAACCGACCCCTGTCCCTACAACAAACGTCGCTTTTGCCGCCGCCCCCACCACCTGTGCTGACCACTCAGTCCCTTTTTGAGTGCCTGACAGAGCAGACGTGTGCGCTTCGCGAACGGAAAATATTTTAACAAAAAGTGAAATTGAGAGACAAAATACACAAGTGTGCGTTATCAGAAATTCTAATCTGTACCAACAACCACAAACAACTGTTGAACACCTGCAGCTTGCCCAGTGCAAATTGTTTTTACAATCGACGAAAGAGTGTAAAGAGGAGAAAAAAAAAAATTGCGATAGGAGGAACACCTGCAGCAACAACAACAACAACAACAGCACCGATGTCGCTGCAGTCGACTGACGTCGATAGCGACGTGAGCATGAGAGGCTCGAAGGGAAGTCGAAGGAGGAAGAACAAGCGGGTGATATCGTCGCCGCAGCTCAACTCGTTGTCGGATGAAAACGCGGGAGCAAAGAGAGTTGCTGCTGAGCTGGCGAGAAGCTGCACTCAAATTTTGAGTGCTCTTGGCTCCCCCCCACCACTGGCGTTAACACTACCGCCAGCACCATCCCCGATGCTACTATAGCCGCTGCCAACGCTGCTACTGCTGCCGACACTGACCCTGTCACTAGCGCTGCCCCACACCCCACCCCTCTCCCTACATCAAACGTCGCTTCTGCTGCCGCCCCCATCGCCTGTGCTGACCCCTCTGTCCTCACCAGCACCGTCGTTTTTGCTCTTTTGCCACATTACTGTTACTTCCCCTGCCCCTGCCGCCGTCCCCACCGCTGCTGTTACTACCCCCGTCCCTGCCCTTGCCCCTGCCCATGCTGCTGTCTTCGCCGTGCCAACGAGGACATCTACCGGAGAGCCAATCGCCAGGAGTTTAGCGTGGGAGATAGCCGCTAGTGGCCCCGCTGCAGTGCTGGCAGAGATGTCCAGTGTGCAGAGGGCTGCTAAGACCGCTGTGGTTCGGGCTGGACTACCATCGAGGGAGACGCTCCTGGTAGAGCTGAAAAAAACTTCGACGATATATCGATACATCGATGTTTTAAATTTTTAAAAAAACATCGATGTTTTTAATCCGATGTTTTCCGATGTTCGATGTTTCCGTGGTATCACTAAAAAAAATTGCTGGAAAGGTATGGACGTTTTTAGCATCATTTTTAAGAATAATTAATGGCATTTTGTAGTGTGCGCATATTTGAAACTGAACTCTCAGTATTGAACGCCTTACAAGGATCTTCCATGCAATCCATAAGCCAGCCAACACCAGTACCTAAACCACAGCCGCAATTGTCTCAGTTCTTACAAGCCAGTAAAACTGAAAAAATTCGTAATAGTAGAGTGGACTCAATACTATCTCTGCGTCAATACTACAATTTAGAGAACTTGGATTCATTGGCTAACCCCTTAGATTACTGGAAGGTAATACTAATTCAATGTAGACTTTAATAAGTACATTTATTTTACTTCTGTTTTTCTTTATAGAATTCTGCAGATAAAGCTTTGCAGACTTGCATTAAAAAATATTTGTGTGTTCCCGCCTCCTCAACGGAAAGTGAGAGGATGTTTAGTAAGGCCGGATTGATTGTCAGCGAAAAACGGAGCTCATTAAAATCAAAAAACGTAGATATATTAGTTTTTGTGAACCGCAACGAATGGATCTCTTCATAATTTAACATTCATATGAATTAGCTTTAAGTTTTGAATAACATGTGTTCAGTTACTTATTTTTAAATAAATAATGCTAAAAGCATTATATACAACTTAAAATAATATAATATGTTAATAAATGATTGCTAATAATGCAAAAAAAAAACATATTAATTTAATAAAATTTTTATATGGGAAAACTCGATATATCGCGATACATCGATGTTTTTTGACGAAAAACATCGAAACATCGATGCACGCAAACATCGATGTTTTTTCAGCTCTAGCTCCTGGTGATGGATGCCATGGCCCGTTATGATGAGCTCATCACAGCATTGGCCATGAGGAATGCTGTCCTCGAGGGACATAAAGGAGCTGCACCGCCGCCTTCCCCCGCTATGAACTACGCCGCCACCCCATCCGTTGTCCACACTTCTGCACAAGTGGCTGCATATCCAGCCTTGCCGCCCGTTAAGAAGCCGGTAGAGACGTGGTCTGCTGTGATCACCAGCAAGGACCCGGTCGCTTCTGGCAAACAGGTCGCCGAGAAGGTGATGAAGGAGGTTGCTCCTTCCCTAGGAGTGAGAGTTCACGAGGTTCGCGAACTCAAGCGTGGTGGTGCCATCATCCGCACCCCATCTGCTGGAGAACTAAAGAGGTTGGTGTCAAACCAGAAATTCACCGAGGTTGGCCTGGAGGTCAAGCCCAACAAGGCACTGGGGACGCAAGTCACTGTGCATAATGTGGACACGGAGATATCCGTTGAAAACTTCATAGAGGAGTTGTATGCCAATAATATTAAGGAGGATATCTCGCCTGCGGCCTTCAAGAAAGCTGTACATTTGGTGTCGAAGCCATGGTCAGTCACCGACGGTCGGACCCAAAGTGTGGGGCCATACTTGAGCATACCGGTCGCGTCTACATCAAGTGGTTCTCATACCGATGCCACACACTGGTCCTCACATACGCATGTCATCGTTGCGTTGTTTTCGACCATAAAATGTCACAATGCCGCTTTAAGGAGGACGTATGTCGTCAATGCGGCGGAACAGGGCATGTAGCCCGAAATTGCACCAACCCGGTGGACTGCCGAAATTGCCGATTTAAAGGGCTCCCGTCAGGGCATTATATGCTCTCAGCAGCTTGCCCGAATTATGCGGCAGTGCTTGCAAGGGTGGGTGCTAGACATTAAGAATGTTTAGCCTCATCCAAGCAAACTGCGGGCGTGGCCGAGCCGCCAACATCCAGCTTGGGGTCTGCATCCGCAGATACAGTAACGCCTGCGCACTTATACAGGACGCATTACCGGGTTTCCGGCCGGGATGCGAGTTTTCGCCGACAGGAGGAGGTAGGCGGCTATCATCATCGACGACCCCGATGTCATCTGCATGCCTATCGAATCGCTGATAACCGATTTCCGAGTATGCGTAAGAGTGACGGGAAGATTTGGCTCAATCTTCCTCTCTTCCGTATACTGCCAATTCGACACCGAGCTGGAGCCCTATCTTGCCTACATGGATGAGGTGCTGCTGCAGGCCAGCAGCCATCCCACCATCCTCGGACTGGATACCAACGCAGTGTCCCCCCTCTGGTTCAGTAAGCTTCCTGATGTAAATCGGGAACGCGAGAACCAGGTGAGGGTTAAGCTGCTATCCGAGTGGATTCTGCGGAATAGAGCCGGCGTGGTCAATGAGGCAAGCGACGTCTTCACGTTCGACAATCTGCGAGGACGCAGTAACATCGACGTGACAATCGTCAACGATGCAGCTGATACGTGGGCCACGTATCACTGGAGAGTGGACGAGTGGGATCTTAGTGACCACAACATCATCACCGTTGTGGCCACGACCGATCCCAGTCATACAGTTGAGAGCGTTGCTCCTGTGCCGTCCTGGAACATCTCCACTGCACGTTGGCGGTTGTTTGAGGAAGAAGCGATTCGAAAGGCATCTGAGCTCCCCATGGAATTCTGCGAACGGTCGCTGGATGACCAAGTGTCCGGGTTGCGCGCGTTAGTGCACGATATGTGCGATCGCGTGCTAGGACGACGGTCTCCACGAGCCAGGAGGATTCCAGTCTGGAGGACTGCGAATCTAAATTCCAAGCGTCAAGAAGCCAGGAGACTTACAGAGCAACTTGCCACTGCGTTGCGCATTTGTACAGCGCAGTACAAGAAGCTCATTTTGTCGACCAAGGAGAGGACTGGAGAAGATTCATTCAGGAGAATGACGATGATCCTTGGGGACGATCTGCCGAGGACGCAAAAAATGCACAGAGCTGAGTTGCCTTCAGACGGATAGCGGGCCAGTCGTAACTTGGAACGACTGCACGCGAGTGCTCCTCCGCAACTTCTTCCCTGTTGCGGAGTCGACTACACCGATTGCGATTCCCGAAGAGGCACCGCCAGATCTCGAAGCCTTCGAGCTCGATGCTGCCATCGCCAGATTGCGGAGCAGGCGCTCCCCTGGCATTGATGGTATCACTGGTGCAATTTGCAAGGCCATATGGCGAGCCATACCCCAGCAAATGATTGCGTTGTACTCCCGTTGCATCCGAGATGGATACTTTCCCAATGAGTGGAAACGGCCACGTGTGGTCGCTTTGCTCAAAGGGCCCGATAAGATCAGGAGCGATCCTGGCTCTTATCGCGGGATCTGTCTCCTGCCAGTGTTTGGCAAGGTGCTGGAGAGGGTTATGGTGGACCGAATCAAGGAGATCCTGCCTACAGGAAGCAGATGGCAATTTGGATTCCAACCAGGACGCTGCGTGGAGGATGCTTGGAGACACGTGACCAGTACTGTCGCCGCCAGCCAGGCGCGTTATGTACTTGAGATATTCGTGGACTTCAAGGGCGCCTTCGATCATGTGGAGCGGACCGCATTAAATCGTATTGGTGCCTTCGGCTGCCGGGAAGCCAGCTTATGGAGAAGCTTCTTCTCTGGCAGAAGCGCGTGCATAATCAGCACGTACGGCGATGTGTGTGTGCCGGTAACACGAGGTTGCCCACAGGGATCCATTAGCGGACCATTCCTTTGGAATCTGCTAATGGACACACTTCTGCTGCAACTAGAGCCACACTGTGCTCTAAGCGCGTACGCTGATGATTTGCTGCTCCTCGTAGAGGGTAACTCACGAGACCAAGTGGAGACAAAGGGCGCGCAGCTGATGACCATCGTGGGATCTTGGGGAACGGAGGTTGGAGTTTAAGTATCGACGACCAAATCGACAATCATGCTGCTGAAAGGCATACTATCTAGGAACCGGCACCTGATCGTAAGATTCGCAGGAGCGAGTCTACCATACGTGAGGAAGGTTCGCTACTTTGGCATCACAGTCACAGCGAGAGGATGACCTTCCTGCCGCACATCGTATCCCTTCGGGGTAGATTGGCAGGAGTCGTTGGAGCATTGTCGCGTGTACTCCGTACCGATTACGGTTTGCGCAAGAAGCGGCACATATATGCTGGACTTATGGTGCCTTGTGCACTATTTGGTGCCTCGATTTGGTCGGCCGACATTAGCAGACGAGGAAATGCCAAGTCAAGGCTCTGGTCGTGTCAACGGCTAATCCTGCTTGGTAGCCTGCCTGTATGCCGCACGGTATCCACCGTTGCGCTACAAGTGCTAGCTGGAGCTCCACCGTTGAATCTGGAGGCCAGGCGCCTGGCAGTCAAGCACAGGTTAAGGCGTGACATTCCGCTGGAAACCGGTGATTGGCTGTACGGGCGAGATGTGACGGGCATGAACTGGAAGGAGAAGATGGCGCTGCTGGACGAGTGCTGCGATAGTGGCAGCTCAGATGGGATGATCCTGGGGAATCCGGACGGATTACCCACAGATTTTTCCCGGACGCAAGCTTCGTCTACAGCCGACCAGACTATCGTTTTAGTCTACGCGCTGGATTCTTGCTGACAGGACATGGCTCGATGAACGCATATCTGCACTAGAGAGGTCTAAGCGAAACGCCCGCATGCTCATGCGGTGCACAGCTTAAAGACTGGCAACACATCCTCTGTGAGTGCCCCCTCTATGCGGATCTGCGCAACCTGGACCAGATGGCGATAACTCAAGAGAACAACACCTGGAGGATGACTGGAGTCACGGAGACACCGGAGGCGATGATGGAGCTGGATGTGTTTTCTAACGCCTTGTTCGCCTTGGCGCATCACCAGGGCAGCCAGTCCCGTGCTAGGCAGCAAAAAGTGCGCACCCCCGAGTGGTCGGCGGATCTGATAAAGAATACTGCCACAGTATGATACCGCTTGTCGTAGAAGGCGTCTAAAGCAAGGAACCACCAGGGCACCCAGTCCCGGGCTATATAGCATACCACAGTATGCTACCGCTTGTCGCAGAAAGCGACTAAAGGAAGCAACCCCACCCCCCTCTGGGTTCCACAATACCCGTACCTCGTCGGAGGCAGAAGGGAGGACGACCAATTCCTTAAAGATGGTACCACGGGTTGGTCAGTTTCCAGCCGCTGACCAAGTTTGAGGTTGGCATTATCGTGGTGGCTTGTGGTTAACCCAAATGCGGGTAGTGTCCTTCGGGACACGACGTGGAGTTGCGTATCAACCGGGTGCTGTGACCCAAAGAGCAGTAGGGGTGTATAGATACACCTTGCTCCTGACCAATGGAGGGATGGATGACCGGCATCATTCATCTAGAATTGGTACCGATGAGATTCGTCTCAAAGGGGCGATAGCCTGACGCATTGTTCTAGACCCACTGTGTCATGTGAATACTTGTATGTACTTATGGACACCGCGGTTGTAAACCATTAAGTTGGTAAACGTCGCGTTATAAAAGACGGAGAGATCCAGACTGTGTGTGTCCCTATCTACTCAGTTGCGTTTTGACTGTCGGAGCGTTCAGACATGTCGCGGACAGCGTAGCTTTGATATCAGCGATATCAGTTTTTCAATCGCCGTCTCCTTTTTGTGCTATATTCGCATCGTACGATTTTTATCGCACTGTTTGAGCAACGTACGCTGTGCCCATTTTTGATTGGCTGCGCGAAGGCACACGTGTGCATCGGTTTGCGTGTGTGTGTGTGTGTGTGAGCTTAGAGATAAGGGCCCGCTGTGTGTGCACCTGGTAAGTGAGCGACAAGTCTTATCTTGTTTTTGATTTTCTTAAGTTGCTTGCAAATTTTTGTTTATTTGTTGAACACCTGCGGCTGGTTTGGTTGGCAGCGAAATGTCGTCGGTTAAGCCGACTGTTGGCGCCGGTGATGACGTTGAGACGTTGTGTGTGGTTGAGGGGGGGAAGGTGCGGCGGAAGACGGGGCCGGCGATGTCGAAGAAGAAGGTAAGGAGGGCAGCCTTCTTAACCTCTGTCGGCGCGTCGGCAAGTGTAGACGAGGGCAGCGATGTAGGCAGCATTAGTGCTGCCAATAGCGAATGCTCTATGAGTATGTGTGGGTTGGAAATGGGCAGCCTGCTAGTTAGGAGGAGGCGACCCCGTTATGCTCCATGGAGAGCTTGTGTGCGAGTGTTGTGGGGGCAGCTGGGGCAGCTCGTGCAGCTGAGGCGCCATCTGCTCCCATGATTGGATTGGTGCCAAAGAGGCGTACGGGCTTGCCACTGGAGCGCATGAAGGCGATCAGCAAGGACGTGTTCACGCACGCTCTTGCTGCAGGTATGGGTGGTAGGGCCATTGGCAGTCTGGTGGACTATCTGGCCGAGCTGGAGGTACTCCTTTTCACCCAGATTGCGAAAAATGAGCGCCTAAGAGGCCGGTTAGATGAGTGCCGCCGGACCGGAAGTGTCGTTCGTGACGACAGCATTTTCCGTATGCCGGCCCCTGTGGTTGCTCCTCGGAGCGTGCCCGTTGTCGTCAAAGGAGGTCCCGTGTCGGCAGTGCCGTCTACTCTGGAGGCACCCAAACCAGTTGAGACCTGGTACGTCGTTGTTCGCAGCAAGACTGCGGGCAAGACATCGAAGGACGTGGTCGAAAAGGTGGTGAAGGAGGTGGGGCCAACCCTGGGCGTCCGGGTGTTCTCTATGAAGCCGTCACGAGATGGTGGAGCGATTATTCGCACTCCATCCGTGGTGGAGAGGAAGAAGTTAGCGGAGAACGCTAAGTTTGGTGAGTGTGGTCTTGAGGTGAGTGTGAACGAGAAGTTGGGACCAAAAGTTGTGGTACAGGGCGTTCATTCTCAAATCACTCATAACGAGTTCATGAGTGATCTTTATGAGATGAACCTCAAGGAGACGATGTCGCCTGAGGCCTTTAGAGAAGGCGTCCGAATGGTCAGCATGCCGTGGTCGGTGAATGGTGGGGCTACGGTCAATGTTGTGTTGGAGGGCGATGGCAAAGCCATTGGCTCTCTGCTCGATGTTGGCCGTTGTTATATTAAGTGGTTCTCTTTCCGACTAAGGAATTTTGACCCAGTAGTAAGCTGCTTCCGATGCCTGGGTTTCGACCATACAGTAGCGGAATGCAGGGCTAAGCAGGACGTCTGCCGTCGCTGCGGCCAGGTGGGCCATCGGGTGGCTAAGTGCAGCAATGCACTTAGTTGCCGCAATTGTGCTTTTAAAGGGATGCCTTCGGAACATATGATGATGTCTCCGGCATGCCCGATATACAGTGCGATTGTTGCGAGGGCCAACGCTAGACATTAATATGGCTAGCAAAGTCCTCCAGATGAATTGCCAGGGGTCATACGCTGTAATGTGCGACGTAGGCAATATGATGTGTGAGAGGGGCAACGTCGTGGCCCTGCTTCAGGAACCGTATGCAACTAATGGTTGTGTACGGGGATTGCCAGCAGCAATGCGGGTATTTCCTGACAGCAGGGCAAATGCGGCGGTTGTGGTAAATGAGGTCGGTATTGAGTGCACCTTGGTGAACTCAACCGATATAGGTGTGTGTGTGCTTGAGTGGCAGGTTTGGTAGGATATATGTAGCGAGCGTATATTGCGCGTTGGGGAACCCCTCGAGCCGTATATTGCGTATGTGGATGAGGTGCTACTACTGGCGAGTAGCGAACCAAACATCCTCGGGCTAGATGCGAATGCATCGTCCCCGATGTGGTTCAGTAAGATATCCGAACCTCATACGGGGTGAGATGCTGGCTGAGTGGGCCGTCTCCCGAGATGTTCGGTTCGTCAACGAACCCAGTGAGTGGTAGACGTTTGATAGCGTGAATGGGAAGAGTGACATCACTGACCATATAACATATAGATGGGACATTTCATACAACGAAAACGGCCACGAAATTTCTTAGCGAGATACCCCAGTTCGATTGCCGACATACCCCAGTTCGAAGCGAACAGCTTCCGACAAGTTCGATCTCTCAATGAGCGAACCTATACTGAGTTAATAGCGTTTTGTACGTCGTCTAAGGCGGAAGCTTCGTATAGAGCCTGCATGTTCTTATGATCGCAGCAAATTAGCATGTGAGAGTCCCTCACAACCAATGCTGACAGAGCTTACTTCTCTCAAGCATCAACGACAAATCCGCGAGAGAGAGTGAGAAAGAAGACATTGTGGCATCCCTCACACCAAAGTTGTTCGCTGTTGAGAGCTTGCTTCTTGCCTGCCTCTCTCATTCTGTTGCTCATTTTCATAGCTATGACAACAAAAATCATATACACTCTCATCATCTTGTACGTACACATACTCATCATAGTGTGTGTGTGTGTGTGGGTCTCCAGCCGAATTTCATATTTTTGGATTCTGCTGCTGTCCGAGCTCGGCAAAGTTTTTTCGACTTCACCCTTCGATCTTCACCCTGTGTTTTGAAGCACAAAGTTTAGCATTTGTGTGCAGTAATGCCGCCTTTATTTTTCTTACAGAATATTTTTATTTTCTCATTGCTTTACATGTCGCTGATTCTGAATTGGGCTCCCTCCAGATCAATGCCTGCCAGAATATACAAACACAACCATAGCTTCTTGTGTGTACACACATGTTTACATGAGTTGAATCCAACTCGTTGCGTCAATGGTTTAAGTTGTTTTGATTCCCATTTGGGGAGAGTGTTCGCTCATACTTAATCATGCTTGTTATGCAAGCTCTCAAAGCATCGAACAGCATTGTTTACGAGGGATTCTCTCTAGCGAAATTGTTGTTGCTGCCTTCGATCATAGGAATAACATGCGGGATCTGTAAGAAGCATCCGCCCTAGACGACTAACAAAATACTATTAACTCAGTATATGTTCGCACATTGTTAGATTTAATTTGTCGGAAGCGTGTGAGCCGTTCGGTATGTCGCATCGAACTATGAAATGTCCCATCTATATGTTATATGGTCGGTGATAGTATGTACATAAACAATTGTTGTGAATTATTCTTGTTTCTCTTTTACAGTCATCAGAAGTGAAAAGTACTGCTGGCAGCGCTGAGTACATTCAAACGTGCTGAGTTTTCATACTCATTGAGTTTGTCCATTCGGGAATGAGTTTGGTGATTTGGGTTTTCGCTTTCGTTCGAAACGACAATTGCTGAGCCGAGGTGAGATGTTTGCACACGAACATGAATAAACTCAGCAAGCAACCGAATTTACCGCATATGCGCGAACTTCGCTCAACAGCTCATATGTGCACGAACGCCAATTTGAGCTTTTGGCCGAACGAGCTGATTATTCGTGTATTTTTGTGCATGAATATTTTTCGCTCAACGGAAGCCGTTCTCTGTTCAGCACATACTGAACGGTTCATCACTACTGGCAACGCAAATGATCAGTGATATAGTCGGTTAGCCTTATGCAATTTTTTTCTAATTAAAAATCAAACAACTTGATTGAGCAATTCGTTTCTAAGCGTAAAACATAAATGCGAAGGTGAAAACCAGTCAGAAAACGATTTAGACATTGTTGTGGCGTTTACACACTTTTGGACTATATATTGTTTGATTTTATGAATATGCGGGGTTTCATTGAAGATATTTAGAAATACCGCAAAATTAATTTTTGTTAAATCATAATAAAAATCTGATGGTGCTTTTAACATCGAATTTTCATTTACAAAGCCAAATGATTTATTGAGTATTGAATACTCAAAAGCACACTGCACTTCATTTGTTGACTTAAGAAGCTGAGAACATTTAGAACATTCCTTTTTTAGCAACTTATGTAACAAATACCCCGCAAAGTAACGCAGAGCATTTTCATTAATTGCTCCTTGAAGTTCTTTAATTGAAAGCTCTAATGATTCCTCCAATTGAAAATCATCTTCTGGAAAATGTCTATCATCTATACTTCCATACCTAATTTCTCCTTCCTCTACTGTTTTAAATGCACCTACTAAACCTAATATTTTCATCGATAACATCTTCGACAAAATTATATTAAATTCATACATTGTTGGGTTGGTGCTGGTAGCTTCTCGAGATCTAATTAAATAAAACTAGTTTTCTAAGGTATCCTTGTCAAGCATCGCAGTTGAAACGAGGTCTACACACCTTTTGAGTTAGCCCAAGTATAGAGGAAATAGTAAAAACCATACCTCTAATGCAATGCATACGTGGATCATATTTAAATTACTTAAAATATGTCCGCATTTCAAGAAGATATTAGTGAACAACACTACTTTGTTGTAAAGCACACCGGTATGGATTTCTATCATAGAGAATATAGCTGTTAAGGCAATTTATTTATTTATTTAATGTCAACTATACACAGTCGACAGAAATTTAAAATTAAATGTAAAATTAAAATTAAATTTAAAAATAATTAAATGTTATATATTAAATATTTAAAAATATAAAATTAGAATTAAATTGAAGGAAAATATAAAATAAAAATAATAAATAAATAGTTCTGGGGTGAGTAAATGTAAATTGATTCAACATTCGTTGCTAGGATTGGGGAAACCCAGGAAAACCCAATCAAATCAATGACCACCACCAGAGATTAATCGATTAATGTGTGCGTAAATGTTCTAAGATTATGGATTAATTAGTGGAAATAGAAGACTCTAATCTAATAACCCCGTAAAGTCTGTTAAACTCAGAACATAGTACTCTAAAAGGTTCATGCATAAGGTAATTAGTAGGGCAAGTGCTAATTTTTAATAAGGAAAAGAAACGGGTAGATCTGATAGGAATTGAAAAGTTTAATTTGTTAAGCAAGAAAGGAGAGTTAATATCACCATTGATAAGTTTTAGAATGAAAGTTACACCCAGCATAGTGCGACGGTGTGAAAGGGAAGGATGATTAATTAATAGTAATCTACTAGGATATGGCGGAAGGTTAAGTTGTGGTGACCAGTTTAAGTTTCTTAGTGCGAAAATTAGAAACTTCTTTTGCACCGATTCGATTTTGTCTTTATAAGTCTAATACTGTGGAGACCACAAACAGGACCCATACTCGAGGATGGGACGTACCAGAGAGACATGAAGCTGTTTAGTCGTATAAGGGTCATTGAATTCCTTAGACCAACGCTTAATGAAACCTAAGACCTTCATGGATTTATTTACCATGAACTCAAAGTGATCGTTGAATGAGAGTTTACGATCAAGTAAGATGCCTAGGTAATTAATTTGGGATATATTCTCAAGAAGATGGCCGTCTAACAAATATTGAACATGCACAGGTTGTGTTCTGCAAAAAGTCATGGCACTTTGAGCAATTGAGGGCAATAAGATTGGTTTTACACCATGAATTGAAAATATTTAGATCAGCTTGCAACAAAGAAGCAGAAATATGATCCTTATAAGAGAGGCATAACTTAATGTCATCTGCATACATCAAAACAGCACTATTCTTAATAATAGACGGAAGGTCATTAATAAATAAATTGAAAAGCAATTGTCCTCTCTGAGTTTTATTTTTAAGATAATTGGAAATCCAGTTCATAAGAGTAAGAGGAAAACAAAGAAGCGATAACTTGTGCATTAGGAGAGTATGGTTTACAGAATCAAATGCTTTACTGAAGTCAGTGTAGATAACGTCCGTTTCCATCGTACTATGAAACCCACTAATGACAATAGAGGAGAGTTCCAATAAGTTTGTGGTAGTAGATTTGGATCTCACAAAGCCATGCTGGGTTGGTGAGATGATTGAGCTACATAAGTGTTGCAGTTGAGACGTAATGATTTTCTCGAATAATTTAGGAATAGCAGACAACTTAGAAATAGCTCTATAGTTCATGACGTCAGATTTAGAGCCTTTTTTGTGTAAGGGAATAACATAAGATTCTTTCCATAACTTATTAAATAATCCGGTCGAAACGGACAAACAAAAAAGTTTAAGAATTGGCTTACAGAGCGAATTTGCACAGTATCTGAGAACACAGCCAGGCACCCCATCTGGCCCAGGAGAAAAAAATGGCTTGACCAGACTCAACTCACAACCTAACGAACTTTCCGTAATCGGCGGACCGAAAACAGAGTTAGATGGATAGATTGTATAAGGATAAGGACACTTAGAATCGTAAATCTTAGACGAATAAGTATCCTGGAAAAAATCTGCAAATAAGTCCGAAATATATTGATCGGTACTAGCTGTTTTCTCGTTAAGAGTTAAGGAAGAAGGATATGTAGCAGTTCGCCGTTTTAGATTTTGCGAAGGTTGTAAAACTGCTTAGGATCTTTAGCAAATTGTAATCCACAGCGAGTTAAGTATGCACTATAGCAACGGTGGTTCAAAGTATCAAAGCCAGACTTAGCGCTAACATACCTTGAAAAATCAGTAAGCCTACCAGATAATTTAAACTTTTTGTAAAGTTTAGATTTCAAATTTTTAAGTCTACAAAGTTCCCTAGAGAACCATTGTAGTTTTGTAGACTTAGAATGATACACCCTAGGAACATGTATTTCAAAAATAGAGTTAATAGCTCTATAAAAAATATTAATCGCACCTTCTAAATTATTAGAAGAGTACAGTTCCGACCAATCGTAGTTATTAAATAAAGTATTGAGATCTCTAAAGTTTACTTTACGAAAACAGTAGTGTTTAGTCGTAGGAAGCTGCCCGGATGGTGACAGCAAAATAGCGAGCTCTAAAGTGGGGTGGACCGCAACTTCAGGTGGAACTAAAGGATCAATTCTTACAACAGTATCGCATACCTGATCTGATACAAAGACAAGATCAAGTATTCGGTTCATGCTATTTCGAATTGAGTTGACCTGATATAGATTTAGTTTAAGAAGTCCCGACAGAAACTCGTTAGAAGTCATTAAGTCGTTGTTATCCCACCAAATAACGTCGGTCAAGTTAAAGTCACCAACAACTACCAAACATGCTTTATCCAAAAGCATGCTGGACAAAGATTGAATTACCGTTAAGTGAGCTAGGTATACAGATAAATCAGACTGGGGAGGAATATATGAACAGGAAATATATAAGTTAATGTTATGAATTCGCATTTTCACACATACAATTTCTATATTAGTGGGGGAGTTATTTGCTAATTGCGATATAAGATTAGATTCTATCGCAATAAGGACACCACCACCTTTTCTATCCATTCTATCACATCTGTAAGTAACATAAAGAGGTGAAAGTATAGATGCATCAAGAATATCAGGTTTAAGCCAGGTCTCAGTAAATGCCAAAATGTTATGTTCGAAGGAAAAACTATCTACATAAAGGTTAGAAAGTTTTGACTTAAGGCCTCTAACATTCTGATAAGCTAACAGATTTGAAGAATTTATTAGTTTTTTGACGGAACATTAGTTGGAAGAGAAGGGGGAACAGAAGACTTATGTCTCTTTTGCGGACTGTACTCCTTTACAACCATATCATCCAGCCAAAAAGCATTAGTACAAATAGTACTAAATACACATACATAACGAGTTCATGAGTGATCTTTATGAGATGAACCTCAAGGAGACGATGTCGCCTGAGGCCTTTAGAGAAGGCGTCCGAATGGTCAGCATGCCGTGGTCGGTGAATGGTGGGGCTACGGTCAATGTTGTGTTGGAGGGCGATGGCAAAGCCATTGGCTCTCTGCTCGATGTTGGCCGTTGTTATATTAAGTGGTTCTCTTTCCGACTAAGGAATTTTGACCCAGTAGTAAGCTGCTTCCGATGCCTGGGTTTCGACCATACAGTAGCGGAATGCAGGGCTAAGCAGGACGTCTGCCGTCGCTGCGGCCAGGTGGGCCATCGGGTGGCTAAGTGCAGCAATGCACTTAGTTGCCGCAATTGTGCTTTTAAAGGGATGCCTTCGGAACATATGATGATGTCTCCGGCATGCCCGATATACAGTGCGATTGTTGCGAGGGCCAACGCTAGACATTAATATGGCTAGCAAAGTCCTCCAGATGAATTGCCAGGGTCATACGCTGTAATGTGCGACGTAGGCAATATGATGTGTGAGAGGGGCAACGTCGTGGCCCTGCTTCAGGAACCGTATGCAACTAATGGTTGTGTACGGGGATTGCCAGCAGCAATGCGGGTATTTCCTGACAGCAGGGCAAATGCGGCGGTTGTGGTAAATGAGGTCGGTATTGAGTGCACCTTGGTGAACTCAACCGATATAGGTGTGTGTGTGTGCTTGAGTGGCAGGTTTGGTAGGATATATGTAGCGAGCGTATATTGCGCGTTGGGGAACCCCTCGAGCCGTATATTGCGTATGTGGATGAGGTGCTACTACTGGCGAGTAGCGAACCAAACATCCTCGGGCTAGATGCGAATGCATCGTCCCCGATGTGGTTCAGTAAGATATCCGAACCTCATACGGGGTGAGATGCTGGCTGAGTGGGCCGTCTCCCGAGATGTTCGGTTCGTCAACGAACCCAGTGAGTGGTAGACGTTTGATAGCGTGAATGGGAAGAGTGACATCACTGACCATATAACATATAGATGGGACATTTCATACAACGAAAACGGCCACGAAATTTCTTAGCGAGATACCCCAGTTCGATTGCCGACATACCCCAGTTCGAAGCGAACAGCTTCCGACAAGTTCGATCTCTCAATGAGCGAACCTATACTGAGTTAATAGCGTTTTGTACGTCGTCTAAGGCGGAAGCTTCGTATAGAGCCTGCATGTTTTTATGATCGCAGCAAATTAGCATGTGAGAGTCCCTCACAACCAATGCTGACAGAGCTTACTTCTCTCAAGCATCAACGACAAATCCGCGAGAGAGAGTGAGAAAGAAGACATTGTGGCATCCCTCACACCAAAGTTGTTCGCTGTTGAGAGCTTGCTTCTTGCCTGCCTCTCTCATTCTGTTGCTCATTTTCATAGCTATGACAACAAAAATCATATACACTCTCATCATCTTGTACGTACACATACTCATCATAGTGTGTGTGTGTGTGTGGGTCTCCAGCCGAATTTCATATTTTTGGATTCTGCTGCTGTCCGAGCTCGGCAAAGTTTTTTTCGACTTCACCCTTCGATCTTCACCCTGTGTTTTGAAGCACAAAGTTTAGCATTTGTGTGCAGTAATGCCGCCTTTATTTTTCTTACAGAATATTTTTATTTTCTCATTGCTTTACATGTCGCTGATTCTGAATTGGGCTCCCTCCAGATCAATGCCTGCCAGAATATACAAACACAACCATAGCTTCTTGTGTGTACACACATGTTTACATGAGTTGAATCCAACTCGTTGCGTCAATGGTTTAAGTTGTTTTGATTCCCATTTGGGGAGAGTGTTCGCTCATACTTAATCATGCTTGTTATGCAAGCTCTCAAAGCATCGAACAGCATTGTTTACGAGGGATTCTCTCTAGCGAAATTGTTGTTGCTGCCTTCGATCATAGGAATAACATGCGGGATCTGTAAGAAGCATCCGCCCTAGACGACTAACAAAATACTATTAACTCAGTATATGTTCGCACATTGTTAGATTTAATTTGTCGGAAGCGTGTGAGCCGTTCGGTATGTCGCATCGAACTATGAAATGTCCCATCTATATGTTATATGGTCGGTGATAGTATGTACATAAACAATTGTTGTGAATTATTCTTGTTTCTCTTTTACAGTCATCAGAAGTGAAAAGTACTGCTGGCAGCGCTGAGTACATTCAAACGTGCTGAGTTTTTCATACTCATTGAGTTTGTCCATTCGGGAATGAGTTTGGTGATTTGGGTTTTCGCTTTCGTTCGAAACGACAATTGCTGAGCCGAGGTGAGATGTTTGCACACGAACATGAATAAACTCAGCAAGCAACCGAATTTACCGCATATGCGCGAACTTCGCTCAACAGCTCATATGTGCACGAACGCCAATTTGAGCTTTTGGCCGAACGAGCTGATTATTCGTGTATTTTTGTGCATGAATATTTTTCGCTCAACGGAAGCCGTTCTCTGTTCAGCACATACTGAACGGTTCATCACTACTGGCAACGCAAATGATCAGTGATATAGTCGGTTAGCCTTATGCAATTTTTTCTAATTAAAAATCAAACAACTTGATTGAGCAATTCGTTTCTAAGCGTAAAACATAAATGCGAAGGTGAAAACCAGTCAGAAAACGATTTAGACATTGTTGTGGCGTTTACACACTTTTGGACTATATATTGTTTGATTTTATGAATATGCGGGGTTTCATTGAAGATATTTAGAAATACCGCAAAATTAATTTTTGTTAAATCATAATAAAAATCTGATGGTGCTTTTAACATCGAATTTTCATTTACAAAGCCAAATGATTTATTGAGTATTGAATACTCAAAAGCACACTGCACTTCATTTGTTGACTTAAGAAGCTGAGAACATTTAGAACATTCTTTTTTTAGCAACTTATGCAACAAATACCCCGCAAAGTAACGCAGAGCATTTTCATTAATTGCTCCTTGAAGTTCTTTAATTGAAAGCTCTAATGATTCCTCCAATTGAAAATCATCTTCTGGAAAATGTCTATCATCTATACTTCCATACCTAATTTCTCCTTCCTCTACTGTTTTAAATGCACCTACTAAACCTAATATTTTCATCGATAACATCTTCGACAAAATTATATTAAATTCATACATTGTTGGGTTGGTGCTGGTAGCTTCTCGAGATCTAATTAAATAAAACTAGTTTTCTAAGGTATCCTTGTCAAGCATCGCAGTTGAAACGAGGTCTACACACCTTTTGAGTTAGCCCAAGTATAGAGGAAATAGTAAAAACCATACCTCTAATGCAATGCATACGTGGATCATATTTAAATTACTTAAAATATGTCCGCATTTCAAGAAGATATTAGTGAACAACACTACTTTGTTGTAAAGCACACCGGTATGGATTTCTATCATAGAGAATATAGCTGTTAAGGCAATTTATTTATTTATTTAATGTCAACTATACACAGTCGACAGAAATTTAAAATTAAATGTAAAATTAAAATTAAATTTAAAAATAATTAAATGTTATATATTAAATATTTAAAAATATAAAATTAGAATTAAATTGAAGGAAAATATAAAATAAAAATAATAAATAAATAGTTCTGGGGTGAGTAAATGTAAATTGATTCAACATTCGTTGCTAGGATTGGGGAAACCCAGGAAAACCCAATCAAATCAATGACCACCACCAGAGATTAATCGATTAATGTGTGCGTAAATGTTCTAAGATTATGGATTAATTAGTGGAAATAGAAGACTCTAATCTAATAACCCCGTAAAGTCTGTTAAACTCAGAACATAGTACTCTAAAAGGTTCATGCATAAGGTAATTAGTAGGGCAAGTGCTAATTTTTAATAAGGAAAAAGAAACGGGTAGATCTGATAGGAATTGAAAAGTTTAATTTGTTAAGCAAGAAAGGAGAGTTAATATCACCATTGATAAGTTTTAGAATGAAAGTTACACCCAGCATAGTGCGACGGTGTGAAAGGGAAGGATGATTAATTAATAGTAATCTACTAGGATATGGCGGAAGGTTAAGTTGTGGTGACCAGTTTAAGTTTCTTAGTGCGAAAATTAGAAACTTCTTTTGCACCGATTCGATTTTGTCTTTATAAGTCTAATACTGTGGAGACCACAAACAGGACCCATACTCGAGGATGGGACGTACCAGAGAGACATGAAGCTGTTTAGTCGTATAAGGGTCATTGAATTCCTTAGACCAACGCTTAATGAAACCTAAGACCTTCATGGATTTATTTACCATGAACTCAAAGTGATCGTTGAATGAGAGTTTACGATCAAGTAAGATGCCTAGGTAATTAATTTGGGATATATTCTCAAGAAGATGGCCGTCTAACAAATATTGAACATGCACAGGTTGTGTTCTGCAAAAAGTCATGGCACTTTGAGCAATTGAGGGCAATAAGATTGGTTTTACACCATGAATTGAAAATATTTAGATCAGCTTGCAACAAAGAAGCAGAAATATGATCCTTATAAGAGAGGCATAACTTAATGTCATCTGCATACATCAAAACAGCACTATTCTTAATAATAGACGGAAGGTCATTAATAAATAAATTGAAAAGCAATTGTCCTCTCTGAGTTTTATTTTTAAGATAATTGGAAATCCAGTTCATAAGAGTAAGAGGAAAACAAAGAAGCGATAACTTGTGCATTAGGAGAGTATGGTTTACAGAATCAAATGCTTTACTGAAGTCAGTGTAGATAACGTCCGTTTGCATCGTACTATGAAACCCACTAATGACAATAGAGGAGAGTTCCAATAAGTTTGTGGTAGTAGATTTGGATCTCACAAAGCCATGCTGGGTTGGTGAGATGATTGAGCTACATAAGTGTTGCAGTTGAGACGTAATGATTTTCTCGAATAATTTAGGAATAGCAGACAACTTAGAAATAGCTCTATAGTTCATGACGTCAGATTTAGAGCCTTTTTTGTGTAAAGGGAATAACATAAGATTCTTTCCATAACTTATTAAATAATCCGGTCGAAACGGACAAACAAAAAAGTTTAAGAATTGGCTTACAGAGCGAATTTGCACAGTATCTGAGAACACAGCCAGGCACCCCATCTGGCCCAGGAGAAAAAAATGGCTTGACCAGACTCAACTCACAACCTAACGAACTTTCCGTAATCGGCGGACCGAAAACAGAGTTAGATGGATAGATTGTATAAGGATAAGGACACTTAGAATCGTAAATCTTAGACGAATAAGTATCCTGGAAAAAATCTGCAAATAAGTCCGAAATATATTGATCGGTACTAGCTGTTTTCTCGTTAAGAGTTAAGGAAGAAGGATATGTAGCAGTTCGCCGTTTTAGATTTTGCGAAGTTGTAAAACTGCTTAGGATCTTTAGCAAATTGTAATCCACAGCGAGTTAAGTATGCACTATAGCAACGGTGGTTCAAAGTATCAAAGCCAGACTTAGCGCTAACATACCTTGAAAAATCAGTAAGCCTACCAGATAATTTAAACTTTTGTAAAGTTTAGATTTCAAATTTTTAAGTCTACAAAGTTCCCTAGAGAACCATTGTAGTTTTGTAGACTTAGAATGATACACCCTAGGAACATGTATTTCAAAAATAGAGTTAATAGCTCTATAAAAAATATTAATCGCACCTTCTAAATTATTAGAAGAGTACAGTTCCGACCAATCGTAGTTATTAAATAAAGTATTGAGATCTCTAAAGTTTACTTTACGAAAACAGTAGTGTTTAGTCGTAGGAAGCTGCCCGGATGGTGACAGCAAAATAGCGAGCTCTAAAGTGGGGTGGACCGCAACTTCAGGTGGAACTAAAGGATCAATTCTTACAACAGTATCGCATACCTGATCTGATACAAAGACAAGATCAAGTATTCGGTTCATGCTATTTCGAATTGAGTTGACCTGATATAGATTTAGTTTAAGAAGTCCCGACAGAAACTCGTTAGAAGTCATTAAGTCGTTGTTATCCCACCAAATAACGTCGGTCAAGTTAAAGTCACCAACAACTACCAAACATGCTTTATCCAAAAGCATGCTGGACAAAGATTGAATTACCGTTAAGTGAGCTAGGTATACAGATAAATCAGACTGGGGAGGAATATATGAACAGGAAATATATAAGTTAATGTTATGAATTCGCATTTTCACACATACAATTTCTATATTAGTGGGGGAGTTATTTGCTAATTGCGATATAAGATTAGATTCTATCGCAATAAGGACACCACCACCTTTTCTATCCATTCTATCACATCTGTAAGTAACATAAAGAGGTGAAAGTATAGATGCATCAAGAATATCAGGTTTAAGCCAGGTCTCAGTAAATGCCAAAATGTTATGTTCGAAGGAAAAACTATCTACATAAAGGTTAGAAAGTTTTGACTTAAGGCCTCTAACATTCTGATAAGCTAACAGATTTGAAGAATTTATTAGTTTTTTGACGGAACATTAGTTGGAAGAGAAGGGGGAACAGAAGACTTATGTCTCTTTTGCGGACTGTACTCCTTTACAACCATATCATCCAGCCAAAAAGCATTAGTACAAATAGTACTAAATACACTTGTGGGGACAGATATTTTGAAGGAGGAAATTTCTCTATGATGCTTAAATTTAAATTTCTCAACGGACATGTTAGGACAATTATTATTAAGCTTCTTTAAAATATACGCCTTAACATCTTCAGTTGAAGTGTCAGATGCCAGACGAGAAATAAAAATTTGGCGTCTATTAGGTATAGACTTCAGAGGTCTAGCAGTCTCCACTACGCTAGGAAGAACATTTGGAGGCGCGGGAAGCTTAGGAGAATTGAACACACGAAGATGATTGACCTCAGATGACACAAGAGGCATATCCTTTGAAGGCCTATCTTTTTTGGGTCTATTTGGTTTAGAGCTACGCGGGTTTGAAGTAGCTGCAGAAGGAATTGTTACCGAGATATTATCATTATTCAAAACCGGAGTTATAATTACCTCCGGTGGTAAGCTATTAGAAGGAGGCTCAGAGACCATAGGCGTCTCAGTAAAAATTTTAAAATTATTAAACTTAAATTCCATTGCCTGGAAATCCTTATGAAGAAGGTCAAAGCTTTTTTTCAACGCAAAGAAGTTATTGCGCGTATGCATTGCAAATGATTGCATATTAATCTCCGTCTCACGGCAAGCTTCGCAACACCATTTAAGGCCGGTCTTATTGGCGATGTAATCTTTTACACGCACTGTGAAACCTGCACATTTAAGATGCGCTAGATTGTCACACAGCCAGCAGCTTATAAAATCTGCCTTAGGATCGGACATTCCCTTACAGACTTTGATGCAGCACGAAGTCATGATGTAAGGAGAAAATAAGAAAGCAAAAAAAGAGAAAATGGAGAAAAATGATAAGTGAGATATCAATTGAAGTGTAACTAACCTTGTGTCGAGTGCTGTAGAAAAACAACCAGCAATAACACAATGCAAACAGAGCAAGAGAGAGACAATCAGAATACAGTTATTATAAGAGCGGGCGATAAAGAGCGCAAGCTATATAGATACGCATGCAATGAGAGAGCACAAGTTAGGAGAGTGACGAAAAGACGAGAATAAGCGAAATAGAAAAAAACACAGCTGTTAGCGACGCGCACTGTTTGTAAATATAATTACAAAAAATGCAATTTTTATAAAACCAAACACACGTAGTTTGACACTAGCACCAGAAATACGCACTACACAATAATATTGGTCACCAAATTTAGTTTTCTTCTATCTAAGCACAAACGAGTTTTTCCTGGCTTCCTAACTAAGACGACTGGGGACGACCAAGCACTCTGTGACTCCTCTATCACTCCTAATGCCAACATTCGGTCTACCTCCTCGTACATGAGTTTCTCTATTGCCGGCGACATGGGAAAGTGTCGTTGTTTAACTGGAATAGTATTCTCAACTTCGATTTTATGCGATATTAGACTTGTACGACCTAAACCTTTCTCGATATATGAAGGAAATTTCTGTATTACCTGCTGTAGTTGTTTTTGCTGAGTTTCTGTTACCAGGCGAAGCTTAACGTCTTCTACACTAGCAACTTCTCCTACCTTATCTATGAGACAATTTGGTAGCAAGTCAAAGGTTTCCCAAAAATCTATACCCAAATAAATATCATGTGATAGAGATGGAACAACGAAAAAGGTTAAATATTCTTCTCTATCTCCAAACTTTACTGTAGTTTTAATTTTACCCTTAATAGTTTGTGCCGATCCATCAGCTGTCCTAACAGACGCCGACAGGGTCTTATAATATAAATTCGAGTTTACCATCTACTTTGCAAAGGAACCTCCTATACAACTAATGGAAGCGCCAGTGTCCAATAATCTGCTAACCGTCTTACCCAACAGTGAAATTTTGGCGTAGGGCCTAGTATCTTTAGCATTATTTACTACCGCATACACATGTTTCCGACGCTCTTTTTTTAAATTAATTTATATTGATGGAAACGTGTTGATCGCTTAGAGCGTAAATTAGGTAATTTTATTTGATGGGTATTGGCATTTGCTTGGGTACTGGTTATTTGCGGACTTGGTGTGCATCTGTTATCTGTCTTGATGGGGCACTCTTCGCTGGTGCCCGGGCACTCAAGTTTTTTGAAGCTTGACATTTTCTACATGACGGTTTATATGTGTCTGGTAGACCGCAACCGTAGCAAAAAACTTTTCTTTCGGCCAGACAGTCCTGATAGCGATGACCCAACAGTCCACAGTTCCAACACTTAAATGATATTGCTGCTATATCTTCCTCTGTTTCTGATATATCACTCCTTAGCTCTTCTTCGATATGGACCTCTACTTCACTTATATTCCTTTTTGGAAAAACTCGAGCTACTGAGGCTTGAGGTTTATTAAGCTTTTGCTTGAATATTTCATGCTTCCTCACAGCTTGTCGCAACTGGGCAACAGTCGTTATATGGACATGTAGTAGTTCATGCTGTATTTCGGGAAGAAGATTCGACCTTAATAACCCTAACAAGGACATCTCCGTCATCGATTGGGACAAATGGTCTGCCATTGAAGCTACCTGCTGATAATAGTCATCAAACGACACATTGATTCTTTGTCTACGCTGATTGATACTGGCTTGGATCTCCCGATCACTACGAGCATCCTTAAATTGAGTCCTTAATGCTCTGCATAATGACTCCCATGTCATAAGAGACACACTCTTGTGAAATCTCCAATACCATTCAGCTGCAACCCCTTCAAACAAATTTCTAGAATACCGAGCAAGCAGGTCTAAGTTGGCCTCAAGTGTCTGCTCGGTGAGGGCTTCCGCACGATAAATAAAATCGTCAACTGATAAATTGGATTTGCCCGAAAATTGCAACTTCCAATTCGATATTATTTGACTAATTCTATCTGCTCTTAGATCAGTACTAGCCGCACTATTGAGAATACCTAGGAATTGTATCCACTGGCTCCGAGTTAAGAGTAGATCTGTGGGTGGGTGCTTGTTGCTGAGTGGTTATACCAGCCAAATGACGAAATTACTGACGGTGACGGCAAAGTCTGCCTATGTACCGTAGGTTGCGTTTGCTGACTTTGCATTTGAGATGATAGACTCTGGAATCCAGCTTCCAATGAGCTCGTCATTAGTTCTGCCTGTCTGGTAGAAGCTTGCATTAGCATTTTCGCTTGCTTTACGGTCGCAGCTGCCATAGCCTCTGCTATCATTCTCCCTATGTCTGGTATGCTGATCGAATTCCCAACTTCCGAGATGGATTCAGAAGGAATAGCGCTTGGGTTGCCAGCCACGCTCGCTTGGACAGTCTCAGCTCGTCTAGTTTGCGAGCGAGTGACAGGAATGTTACCTGCTGCTACATGAGTTGACGGCTCTACAAATTCAGGGTCTGATGCATCATTACTGGGTGCGACTTCAACTGCGTCTTGCAAACAGGACAGACTTTTCTACCTCCTCTTGGTTAATTGAAGCAGGTCCTATGGAACGAATGACCGCAAGGTGTGGTTACTAACTGGGTCGGGTGCGATATTAAAGATGAACAACTATGGCAAGGGATGTTAATCTCATCCAGCCTGGTTAGGTCTTCACTACTATGGGTCGGCGGCAATATTTCCTAACTATTTATCAATCGAAATGCTAATACTAACACTAATACTAATTCTGGAATTTAAAAAAACTATTCTGATAAATAATAGTTTTCTGATAAATAAATATATATAATTTAATGGTATAAATTAATTATATGCAATTTTTCATGAATAATTTATAAATAATTTATATATTTTATAATCTAAAAAAATAATAAAATAAATATAATATGCGTAAATATAGATAACAACAATGCAAAAGTATAATATAACAAACATACTAGGGTACCATGCAATTAAATGATTTATGATAATATTTATAAAGAAATAGATAAAACGTAATTGGTGCAACTGTCTGTGTTTGCCTGGAGTTGAACTTAACAGAAAGTCTCAACATATCAACAGAACGAACACAAAGAACGTTTGCAAAAATAGAGTTAAGAAGAGACATCTTATCAGAGCGACAAGAGTTGAACTTATCTGAAAGTAACAACATATCAATTACCGTTCAATAAAGATGTGAGGAAAAATAACTACTTGGAAAAGGAGATAATTCCGCTCAATACATATATGTATGTTGGGAGAGGGCCGCAGATAATATCAGCGTAATCCCTTGTTTCTACCAACGTAATAGCGTAAGGGAATATAATAAGTGAAGTATGCCAGGAAAAGGCCGTAGTCCTAGCCCACGTATAACCTTTGTTTCAACTAGGAACTAATATCCGAGAAACTAAATGATATCACAAGATTACTGATTTGAAATACACCAATTGTCGATGCATCTGATTGGGAAAAATATGTAAATACATATGTATCCATGTATACAAATGTTAGATGTAGCTGGCCTACTGGAAAGGGCCGTAGATCTCGTCCACGTAGTAACCCTTATATCAACAGCAAGGTCACCATACAAATCATGCACTCATGCATTTACGCATATGCATACATACCTAAATTCTGGTTACGCAGCTGTTCGAAAACACAAAATCTAGCATTGCCTTCCTAACAGATTTATCAGTCTAGCTATGCACTTCTGAGCAATTTAACCCCAAACATCTATGACTATCATAGCCTGATATTTATTGTTGGAAATTGGGTAAGATATTAATAACAATTGGGACAGCCGGTCAGGCCCCACGTTGGGCGCCAATTTCTTTTATGTATTTATATCTGTAGCATGTCACCTTTTAATTGACTCTACTATTCCCTCTCTACTGGAGCATGCGTTGCTACCGACTGGTACTCTCGTCGGCGGAATGCGGGGGGGTTCCACTAATTCCAGTAGAATAATCGTGGGGGGGAATTAGACAAACTAATACTAAATAAAAGGAAAAAATTCGCATGCTGGGTGTTGATGTTGAATTGACGAGCAATTACTCACACTGCAGAATCTCGGACGGACGGACAAAGGAACGAGAAAGCAAAAAAAAAAAATACGGAAAGATTACACAAAAAAAAACCTGCGAACAGCTGGTCTATAAAATTGACGACGCGATGTTGTTGCCCTTCAATACTTATTTACAGTGATTCCACGTAATAATTATAATCCTTCACTCATTATTTCATCCACTTGCATGGCCCCAATTCAGCGACATTAACCAGTCATAATACCCTTAATAATGAACATATTTATTATGAAACTAAAATTATATAAACTATTCAGACTTAAATTAAATAATTCTAAAATCGTAAGTAGGGTATAACATTATTCAAGGTATTAATGTGCATTAAAATTAACTCAAATCGAACATCAAAGAAAAAAAATTGAGAAGCATAAAAGGAAAGAACGAAACAGGAAAGTTTGAGTGTTTCTTGCTGTGCTTGCGCCGTTAATTTGTTCGCTTCTTTTTCTTCTCCTTCTTCATCTGGTGTCAGTGCTCCGATTTAAATATTACAAAAAACAAAAAAATATAATCGAAGAATGCACTCACAATATGCAAAATTTAATTTGGAGTTTAATTAAAATATTTAAATTTCAACTTACCCAACTGATCCACCGTTGAAAGCGCTTCCATTGGGGTGCAGGGTCAGGCTGTGGAACAATTAAATAAATTTCCCTATTTTTTTTTTGTTTGCATAAACATGCATAATTTACACTATTAAATTTTTTTTTTCGCTGCGTTGTTCGTGCACTGGGTAGTATTTTTCTTCTTGTTTACTTACAAAAAAACAAAAAAAAGAGCAAACCGGCACAATATACGTTTCTTTCACTTTCTTCAATTTGTTGTTTTCTTTCTTCTTTTCTTTTTTTCTTGGAAAATAAATTAGCAAAAAAAAAAAAAACTTATCTAAATTCGACTAATATTTAAGTAGTTATTATTCAACTTGCTGGACATGGTGAGGATAATTTTGGACAATAATTTTGGTGAGGATGGGCACTTATATATAGTGACATATCCAATTCGCACTCACAAAACCAAATTATACAATCAATAACGATTTCCTCAATCCTCACTTATTAATTTCTAAAGATTGCATTATTAGATGCGTTGACAGTTTCAATTAATGAAACGTTGACAATTTTAACGTAAACATAAACATGCAGCTTCACTTAATGAAACGTTGGCAATTTAATGTAAACATAAACATCCAACTCGAATATCAATTACAGTTCAATCGAGCCATCTGCTTTTCATAAACAAAAAGACGTAAACATAAATCCATTTCATTCTTAAACCGAGCTTTCTTATAAAGCGAAATCACTTTTGAATTTTAGACTTAATTTTCGATTCAAAGGAATGTAACGTGTTAGTGCGGTTAAGTTTCACCCGTTTGTGCATTTAGAATTAATATTCAATAAAATTCATTTTTTTTGAAATTCTAAATCATCAAACTTGTTATTATATATATATATATATATATATATATATATATATATATATATATATATATAAATAAATGTATATATATATTTTCACTAGTATTAGACGGCAACACGAAACCACTGACCATATAACACATAGATCGGACATTTCATACAAGCGTTTTTGACACAAAATTTTCTTGCGAGGCGTCCCAGCAGAGGCTCGGCGTCGTTGCGAGACGTCCCAGCAGAGGCTGGGCGTCGTTACGAAGTGTCTGAGCAGAGCCGAAGGCTGCCGAACGTTTTCGCTTAGCAGCAATCATTCTCATTCGGTCTGCTGCCGAGAGCACATGAAATGCGCAGGAATGTATGTCTTTTAGGATCTTTAACAGTAACAACATATGAGCGAGAAAGCATTATAGAGACCGCATATCGCCATGCTTCTCGCACTCTTGTCATTAATGTTGTTAGCAATCCACCCCCGTTTCGTTTGCTTGCCACTGTCATTGCTGATGTCCCTTGATCTTTGTTTTGAGCTCGTGTGTATGCATAGTTCGCTGTCCAGACAGGCACTAGACAAATACACGCATAGCTTCTTGTGCGTATACATATCTTTACATGTATGCGTGATTTTCGTTTGGAAGTCTTTCTGAAGTCTGAAATCTTATTTCTGGCTTGCCAGAGACTTTTTGTTCAACCGGGGGTAGCTTGAAAAGTTCATCAGGAAACACGAGCAATTCATGAATAGCATGCGATCCTCGAAAGCAAAAACCCTTCAGTGAGGAAGTACAGTAAGAGGATTTAGAAAGCCCCGAAGTTCTCGAGATTAGGCGTAGATCCGGAAATCTCATCTGTTGGAATTGTGATAAGACCGGCCACAGATTTGATGATTGTCTTGAGAATCGCAGGATATTTTGTTATGGGTGTGGCGCTAAAGATACGTATAAGCCTCATTGTTCCAAATGTAACCCATCGGGAAACGGACAATGGGATGTGCCATACAGCAGCAAGAAGACACATCCCATTAAAAGTATCTTCAGATGTGTCAGTATCAACTGCATGCCAAACAGATTTGGTCGACGTTGAACCAGCTGTTCACAACCAAAACCACGACTTACCTAAGGTTAGGAAATTATTTAGCCACTAGGAAAAGAATATTTAGCCAATTTTTAAGTAGTATATATGTCATTAGAAAACCCCGTAGATCCACTAAGCGGTTTAGAAATTTTTGGAAAATGTGCAGAATTAATAGCAAGAATTAAGTTTCGTCTATCCTTCACTCTAAGGATGAGCGTTTATATGCCTCAATAGAAATAGATGGAATTGAATGTCTTGGACTTTTAGATTCAGGTGCAACCATCAGTTGTATAGGTGGAAAGGCAGCCAATGACTTAATTGGGCATACCCAGTTGAAGAAGTGCTCAGGCAGCATTCGCACAGCGAACGGTGGTGACAGCAAAGTCATAGGCAGATTTAAAGCCCTTACTCGGTATAAAAATATTGCAAAAGAACTAGACTTTTTCATTATCCCTGATCTGAAACAGGATTTGTATTTAGGCATTGATTTTTGGAGAGGATTTGGACTCTTAGACACCCTTGGAAAAGAAGCAGAAATTGCAGAGTTAGATGTCGGTCCGTCTGATAAGCCTGAAGGCCACGTCAATCTTCATACTCTCACTGAAGAGCAGAAGAAACACCTAAACTCAGTGATCGATGTCTTCCCTTCCTATGCTAAAGAAGGATTGGGACGCACTAAGCAAATTACTCACAAAATTGAAGTAGAATCAGCAATACCGATTAAGCAGAGACACTGGCCTGTATCACCGGCAATTGAAAAACTGATGTTTGCTGAGGTAGATAATATGATAGCACTGGATATCATAGAACCATCCACAAGTCCCTGGAGCAGCAATTGTGTTCTAGTTAGGAAAGGAGAAAAGAGTAGACTTTGTTTGGATTCGAGGGAAGTGAATAAGGTCACAAGAAAGGACGCATATCCTTTGCCTCACATCGACGGAATTCTAAGTTGTCTGCCGCCTATTAAATTTATAACAGGCTTAGACATGAAGCACGCTTTCTGGCAGATTCCACTCGATATAGATTCACGGCAATATACCGCCTTTACTGTCCCAACTAGACCTCTATATCAATACAAGGTAATGCCATTTGGCCTATGCAATGCCCCACAAACTCTATCTCGACTGATGGATAATGTCATTCCAGCTCATTTGCGTAATCGTGTCTTTGTTTACCTCGATGATTTACTAGTTTTATCGGAAGATTTTGAATCTCACATGCTGTTATTGCAAGAGATAGCTTTATGTCTCAGGAAAGCCAATCTGACTATAAACATCAGTAAGTCGAAATTCTGCATGCTAGAAATAAAGTATCTAGGCTTTTTTAATCTGGAACGGGCAATTGAAAACTGATCCAGCTAAGATCAAGGCAATCGCGGAATTCCCTGTACCTACTACTGTGAGACAGTTGCGACGTTTCTTAGGTTTAGCCGGTTGGTTTCGCCGATTTGTCGATAATTATGCCACCGTGAGTTGTCCCTTAACGGAACTTCTTAAGAAACGTAAGTCTTTGGAATGGAACGAAGAAGCCACCAATGCCTTCAATCAACTAAAGGCAAACTTGACTTCTTCGCCCATTTTAATTACTCCGAACTTTGATGAACCTTTTGTTCTACTTTGTGACGCTAGCAGCTATGGCATTGGGTGTGTCCTTGCTCAAGTACGAGAAAATGAAGAACTCCCAATCGCGTATATGTCCGAGAAGCTCACAAAAGCACAAAGAAACTATTCTGTGACAGAATTAGAATGTCTCGCTGTTCTGAAAGGCATAAAGAAATTTAGACCATACATTGAGAGCCAAGAATTCAGCGTAGTCACAGATCATGCTTCACTTAAATAGCTCATGAAGCAGAAAGATTTGACGGGTCGCTGGTCAATGAAGTTACAGGCATTTAAGTTTGAGATTTATCATCGTAATGGTTCACAAAATGTAGTAGCCGATGCGTTATCGAGACAATTGGAGCCTGAAATAGTCCAGTTGTCAGATGGTGGTCCTATTATTGACTTGCATTCGAAACATTTAAAGTCCCCAGAGTATCTAGATCTGATCGACAAGATTCGGAACAATGTATCTAGGTTCCCGGATTTGAAAGTGGTAGATGGATTTATTTACAAGAGAACCGAATTCGCCAAGGGAACTACTTCCGACACGGAGTCGTGGAAATTGTGGGTGCAAGGGCAGCTAGTACCAGAAGTTTTGAGGCAAGCGTACAATCCACCTAATGCATCGCATTGTGGCATGTCCAAGACGGTTGAATCTGAAAAGATATTTGTTTTGGCCACGGATGGTGACGCAGATTCGAGCGTATGTTGGCGAATGTAGTATCTGTCATTCTACCAAAATCCCAAATACAATTCTCAAACCACCCATGGGAAAGCCTTTATCTTCTGAACGTCCATTTCAGAAACTTTACGTAAATTTGCTAGGACCTTATCTGCGTACGAAAAATGGAAATATTGGACTACTTATTGTCGTAGATCATAATACTAAGTTTCATTTTCTCGCCCCCTTGAGACAGTTTACAGCCCCAAAGATAATGAATTATCTAGAGACCAATATATTCTATACATTCGTCGTTCCTGAGGTTATACTAACTGATAATGGATCGCAATTTAAATCGTCTCTATTTAAGGCATTTCTTACTCGTTTCGGAATTACACACAAGTGTTCGGCAATTTATTCTCCGCAGGCTAACGCGAGTGAACGACTTAATAGGTCAGTTCTGGCTGCTATTCGTCAGTATATCGGCAACGATCATACCAATTGGGACGTGAACCTGAATGCTATAAATGGAGCATTGCGATCTACCCTCCATCGTAGCACTGGGTTTTCGCCGTGTTTTCTAGTTTTTGGTCAAAACATGGTTTTAGATGGGCGTGATTAGAATTTATTACGTAACCTCAACCTTCTGAGTGACGACACTACTCTGAGCCATCCAGACATGTTACAGATTGGTCGCCAAATAGCGAAGGAAAACATTAATAAAACCCATGAAGTTAATGCTAGGAGTTATAATCTTCGATGTCGCAGAGTCGAATTGAAAGTAGGAGATTCGGTGCACGCTCGAAACTTCACACAGAGCAGCGCAATCAAGAAATTTAGCAGTAAACTAGCGCCTTCATTTATCGCCGCGAAGGTTACAAAGAAAGTAAGCCCAATATACTATGAACTAGCGGATTTAAATAATAAAAAGTAAGGAGTTTATCACCTAAAGGATATACAGGTCAGTTAAAGGACACAATAGCCACCTTTTGTCCGTTTTTTTTTTTTTTTTTTTTGTTCAAATAATACCCCTTCGACAGGTCTAGGTGTTTTATTTGCGCTTGTGGTGTCCAAAAGTGGTCCCAGTACCAAAATGAATAAACCAGTGGTACAGTTTATCATGGACACAAACCACTATCAAAATGTTCTTTTATGAGATTAGCTCAAGCTCGTGCAAGATCATATAAGAGCGAAGCTTTGGTTATTCTAGCACGTGCAATCGCCTATAAATAGAGCTTTTAGTGCTGCACTTGAGCATTTATAATTTCAAGGGCGAAAAGAAGTGCTGCACCAAGCAAATAATACCAGTATATATACGTGTATATAATTGATTTCACCCACGTGTGTCACACGTGTGAAAATTTCAATATATACATATATATTATTTAATTTAATATTAAATATTGTTTGGAAAAGAAAAAGAATAGTGCTAGTGTATTTTAAAGACAAATTAAGGTAAATTAGCAACGCGAGTGTGTGCCAAAACCTCAAATTCATTTTAATTTTCGCAGAAATGTGCACCTCACGCATTGGAATCTGGTGAGCCAATTAAGCCTCCTAAAATAATATCCACCAGCAACAGTGTCTTCTTTGATTACTAAAAAAATGGGTCACTAAACTTTCTAGCTCCAGCTGTCTAGCTGTTAAGCTTTAAGAGAGCCACTCGCAGAATACCCTCCGTGTGATCGACAGAAGGGTATATTGGACCTTGCGCATGTGCTGAGGAACATGACATGCGCAAGGGGGTAAAAGTTTATACCAATTTTTCATTAAAGCTTCGTCCAGTCCGCCGATTGACCGTTCTCCAAATAATGATAATGATGATATAATTAGTTATATATATATAATATACACATATTAATATAAATTGCGTGATATGCTCCTGGTGTAGCTGATGTAAGCTTGAGCGGCTTGTATTATAAGCTACGATAAAGCTTCAGCATCAGCTGTGAGTTTTTGTTTTGGATTTGTTGAGATAAAATGTTAATGAAACGTAACGATTAAATATGTATATAATTCTGAATATTCCGTGAAATTAATCGGCGACTGAATAGGCTTGACCGCATTTTTTTTTTGCTCTATATATATCTATATAATCATAGTAATTACATAAAATATTCCTCCTCTAGAGAAATACAGCAAATCTTCGTCTACTTGAACCCAACTACGACATCGATGCATCTGAAATAAGTTCCGTGAGTAGAGTGAAGTCTTAATATGGCAAAAGTGAACAAATAACGTCCCGGCCCAAATGAATATTTGTGAATTGGAAGTTATTATAATATATATGATTATTGAAGTGCATTTTACGATGATTTGTTAATATTCTTATTCGTTTGTCCAATACCCTTGCTGAATTCGTGAAGAGTGTAGATCGCTGTTAAGTCGGCAAAAGGGTTCAGTTGATAATGTTATCAATCAATTGAACAGGTAGGGTGGGTATAGAAGGGGAAACCCGTTCCATCGGATGTTTTCCCCTGTAGGCCTCTTATGTCTCTGAAACCTATGTGTCGGTCGAACCAATAATTAGTATTTCCATTAGATTTCGATGAGTCTTGATATTATTATGATTTTTGAGTTTGATTTCGTTCATGTTTGAGTGTGAGCATATATCACGAGCCTTCTATGGATTTTGCGTTAGTTTATTTTGTTTTGATTTTTGACCGCGTACCCATTTCTTTTATCTGTGAGTGTGCGTGTGCGCCGACCACGGCGAGCTAGACCCGAGCATAATAAAGGTACGCAACCACGAGCTCAATTGCACTGTGCTTAATACAGACACCACCTTATTGGGACACTACAGTGCTCAATGAACAAGCGACGTCTTCACGTTCGAGAATCGGCGAAGACGCAGTGACATCGACGTGACGATCGTCAACGATGCAGCTGATACGTGGGCCAGGTATAGCTGGAGAGTGGACGAGTGGGATCTTAGTGACCACAACATCATCACCGTTGTGGCCACGATCGATCCCAGTAACACAGCACAGTACCGACGACACTGAGCAACTTGCCACTGCATTGCGTATTAGTACAGCGCAATACAAAAAGCTCATTCTATCGATCAAGGAAAATGACTGGAGAAGATTCATTCAGGAGAATGACGACGATCTATGGGGACGAGGACGCAAAAAATGCACAGAACTTAGTTGACTGCAGACGGATAGCGGGCCAGTTGTAACTTGGTACGACTGCGCGCGAGTGCTCCTCCGCAACTTCTTCCCTGTTGCGGAGTCGACACACCGGGCACCGTGAGATTGAGCCTACACGGCAGGTGCTCACGTAACACACCCTTGACTTCTCTCCATATCGACATATCGAAGCGCTAAGACAGAGTGTCTTTTGATATCAGTGATATCAGTTTTTCCCTCGCCGTTTTCCTTTGTGCAATGATTCGCATCGTACGACACAATGTGTGAAGCAACGTACGTTTGTGCCGATTGTGATTGACATCTGGAAAGTGATAGCGACAAGACTAATATTGTTTATAGTTATAACTTTTTGTTAATTTGTGTTGAGAGAACACCTGCGGCTGGTTGGCAGCAAAATGTCATCATTTAAGACGACAGTTGGTGCCGTTGACGACGTTTAGTCGTTGACTTTGGTTAAGGGGGGAAGGTGCGCGGAAGCTGGGGCCGGCGGTATTGAAGAAGAAGGTAAGGAGGGCTGCCTCCCTAACCTCTGTCGGCACGTCGGCCATCGTAGGTGAGGGCAGCGTGGTAGGCAGCATTAGTGCTGCCAATAGCGAATGCTCTATGAGTATGTGTGGGTTGGAAGTGGACCAGCCTCCTAGTTCGGAGGAGGCGACCCCGTTCGGCTCAATGGAGAGCTTGTGTGCGAGTGTTGTGGGGGCAACTCGTGCAGCTGAGACGCCATCTGCTCCCATGAGTGGATTGGTGCCAAAGAGGCGTTCGGGCTTGCCCGTGGAGCGAATGAAGGCGATCAGCAAGGACGTGGTCACGCACGCTCTTGCTGCAGGTATGGGTGGTAGGGCCATTAGCAGTCTGGTGGAGAACAAGCGCCTAAGAGGCCGGTTAGATGAGTGCCGCCGGGCGGGAAGTGTCGTTCGTGATGACGGCATTTTCCGTGTGCCGGCCCCTGTTGCTCCTTGGAGCGTGCCCGTGGTCGCCAAAAGTAGTCTTATGTCGGCAATGTCGTCTACCCTGGAGATTCCCCGACCAATGGAGACCTGGTCCGTCGTTGACAAGACATCGAAGGAAGTGGTCGAGAAGGTGGTGAAGGAGGTAGGGCCAACCCTGGGCGTCCGTGTGTTATATGGTTATGTTATATGGTCAGTGCGTACGTGGTAACGCTTGCCGACGCGCCGACAATGGTTAGGGAGGCTGCCCTCCTAACTTTCTTCTTCGACACCGCCTCAACCGCAGACAACGACACATCGTCGTCAACGGCGCCAACAGCCGGCTTGACCGATGCCATTTTGCTGCCAACCAGCCGCAGGTGTTCTCTCAACACAAATTAACAAAAAGTAATAACCATAAACAAGATAAGTCTTGTCGCTATAATTTACCAGGTGCACACAGCGGGCCCTTATCTATTATTGCACACACACACACACGAAAAAGGCGACTAAGTGTGGCATCAGGGCTGAACCCAGTAGGTCCTGTTCTGAATACTGGACGCATCGGACCGTATTTTGAAGCCATGGGCTGTTTGCTGTAGTATTCCATTACCCTAGTAAGCGGAGTAAAATCTTCCTGAAACGGCTCTTGAGCTAATGCTACAGCGGCTTCCGTCCCAATAAAACACTGGCAGGTCTCCAAATACGCTCAGAGGATCGTCTCCATTTAGTTGGGGGTACAGGCTCAGATGTTAATTCCTGACTAATGCGGACCTGGCTCTGTATATGACGCCTCATAAGGGCACATGGCAACCTTCGCATGGCCTCCCTGCTTGCAAAGATAACCATGGGGTCGTGTCGCAACCGTTTGTTCGACGTTTGATAACGACTTGGAGTTGGGACCCAATAAAAACATGGTGCCAACAAAAAATAAAAAAAAAGGAGATATGGGGAAGAAGAGTGTAGTGTCCCAGTAAAAGAAATGGGTACGCGGTCAAAAATCAAAACAAAATAAACTAACACGAAATCCATAGAAGGCTCGTGATATATGCTCACACTCAAACATGAACGAAATCAAACTCAAAAATCATAATAATATCAAGACTCATCGAAATCTAATGGAAATACTAATTATTGGTCCGACCGACACAAAGGTTTCAGAGACATAAGAGGCCTACAGGGGAAAACATCCGATGGAACGGGTTTCCCCTTCTATACAACCCCTACCTGTTCAATTTATTGATAACATTATCAATTGAACCCTTCTGCTGACTTAACAGTGATCTACACTTCCCAGGGATTTAGCATGGGTATTGGACAAACGAATAAGAAAATTAACAAATCATCGTAAAATGCACTTCAATAATCATATATATTATAATAACTTCCAATTCACAAATATTCATTTGGGCCGGGCCGTTATTTGTTCACCTTTGCCATATTAAGACTTCACTCTACTCACGGAACTTATTTCAGATGCATCGATGTCGTAGTTGGGTTCAAGTAGACGAAGATTTGCTGTATTTCTCTAGAGGAGGAATATTTTATGTAATTACTATGATTATATAGATATATATAGAGCAAAAAAAAAATGCCTTCAAGCCCATTCAGTCGCCGATTAATTTCACGGAATATTCAGAATTATATACATATTTAATCGTTACGTTTCATTAACATTTTATCTCAACAAATCCAAAACAAAAACTCACAGCTGATGCTGAAGCTTTATCGTAGCTTATAATACAAGCCGCTCAAGCTTACATCAGCTACACCAGAGCATATCACGCAATTTATATTAATATGTGTATATTATATATATATAACTAATTATATCATCATTATCATTATTTGGAGAACGGTCAATCGGCGGACTGGACGAAGCTTTAATGAAAAATTGGTATAAACTTTTACCCCCTTGCGCATGTCATGTTCCTCAGCACATGCGCAAGGTCCAATATACCCTTCTGTCGATCACACGGAGGGTATTCTGCAGTGGCTCTCTTAAAGCTTAACAGCTAGACAGCTGGAGCTAGAAAGTTTAGTGACCCATTTTTTTAGTAATCAAAGAAGACACTGTTGCTGGTGGATATTATTTTAGGAGGCTTAATTGGCTCACCAGATTCCAATGCGTGAGGTGCACATTTCTGCGAAAATTAAAATGAATTTGAGGTTTTGGCACACACTCGCGTTGCTAATTTACCTTAATTTGTCTTTAAAATACACTAGCACTATTCTTTTCTTTTCCAAACAATATTTAATATTAAATTAAATAATATATATGTATATATTGAAATTTTCACACGTGTGACACACGTGGGTGAAATCAATTATATACACGTATATATACTGGTATTATTTGCTTGGTGCAGCACTTCTTTTCGCCCTTGAAATTATAAATGCTCAAGTGCAGCACTAAAAGCTCTATTTATAGGCGATTGCACGTGCTAGAATAACCAAAGCTTCGCTCTTATATGATCTTGCACGAGCTTGAGCTAATCTCATAAAAGAACATTTTGATAGTGGTTTGTGTCCATGATAAACTGTACCACTGGTTTATTCATTTTGGTACTGGGACCACTTTTGGACACCACAAGCGCAAATAAAACACCTAGACCTGTCGAAGGGGTATTATTTGAACAAAAAAAAAAACGGACAAAAGGTGGCTATTGTGTCCTTTAACTGACCTGTATATCCTTTAGGTGATAGACTCCTTACTTTTTATTATTTAAATCCGCTAGTTCATAGTATATTGGGCTTACTTTCTTTGTAACCTTCGCGGCGATAAATGAAGGCGCTAGTTTACTGCTAAATTTCTTGATTGCGCTGCTCTGTGTGAAGTTTCGAGCGTGCACCGAATCTCCTACTTTCAATTCGACTCTGCGACATCGAAGATTATAACTCCTAGCATTAACTTCATGGGTTTTATTAATGTTTTCCTTCGCTATTTGGCGACCAATCTGTAACATGTCTGGATGGCTCAGAGTAGTGTCGTCACTCAGAAGGTTGAGGTTACGTAATAAATTCTAATCACGCCCATCTAAAACCATGTTTTGACCAAAAACTAGAAAACACGGCGAAAACCCAGTGCTACGATGGAGGGTAGATCGCAATGCTCCATTTATAGCATTCAGGTTCACGTCCCAATTGGTATGATCGTTGCCGATATACTGACGAATAGCAGCCAGAACTGACCTATTAAGTCGTTCACTCGCGTTAGCCTGCGGAGAATAAATTGCCGAACACTTGTGTGTAATTCGAAACGAGTAAGAAATGCCTTAAATAGAGACGATTTAAATTGCGATCCATTATCAGTTAGTATAACCTCAGGAACGACGAATGTATAGAATATATTGGTCTCTAGATAATTCATTATCTTTGGGGCTGTAAACTGTCTCAAGGGGGCGAGAAAATGAAACTTAGTATTATGATCTACGACAATAAGTAGTCCAATATTTCCATTTTTCGTACGCAGATAAGGTCCTAGCAAATTTACGTAAAGTTTCTGAAATGGACGTTCAGAAGATAAAGGCTTTCCCATGGGTGGTTTGAGAATTGTATTTGGGATTTTGGTAGAATGACAGATACTACATTCGCCAACATACGCTCGAATCTGCGTCACCATATGTGGCCAAAACAAATATCTTTTCAGATTCAACCGTCTTGGACATGCCACAATGCGATGCATTAGGTGGATTGTACGCTTGCCTCAAAACTTCTGGTACTAGCTGCCCTTGCACCCACAATTTCCACGACTCCGTGTCGGAAGTAGTTCCCTTGGCGAATTCGGTTCTCTTGTAAATAAATCCATCTACCACTTTCAAATCCGGGAACCTAGATACATTGTTCCGAATCTTGTCGATCAGATCTAGATACTCTGGGGACTTTAAATGTTTCGAATGCAAGTCAATAATAGGACCACCATCTGACAACTGGACTATTTCAGGCTCCAATTGTCTCGATAACGCATCGGCTACTACATTTTGGGAACCATTTCGATGATAAATCTCAAACTTAAATGCCTGTAACTTCATTGACCAGCGACCCGTCAAATCTTTCTGCTTCATGAGCTAGTTGGGACAGTAAAGGCGGTATATTGCCGTGAATCTATATCGAGTGGAATCTGCCAGAAAGCGTGCTTCATGTCTAAGCCTGTTATAAATTTAATAGGCGGCAGACAACTTAGAATTCCGTCGATGTGAGGCAAAGGATATGCGTCCTTTCTTGTGACCTTATTCACTTCCCTCGAATCCAAACAAAGTCTACTCTTTTCTCCTTTCCTAACTAGAACACAATTGCTGCTCCAGGGACTTGTGGATGGTTCTATGATATCCAGTGCTATCATATTATCTACCTCAGCAAACATCAGTTTTTCAATTGCCGGTGATACAGGCCAGTGTCTCTGCTTAATCGGTATTGCTGATCCTACTTCAATTTTGTGAGTAATTTGCTTAGTGCGTCCCAATCCTTCTTTAGCATAGGAAGGGAAGACATCGATCACTGAGTTTAGGTGTTTCTTCTGCTCTTCAGTGAGAGTATGACAGGACACAGTCAGACAGGACACACTCATTCAACAAACTCTTACACACACTAAGCCCTAAACTCTCCACATCCCTATCAGCGAGTAATTCATTCTGCAGCAATGGCAGCCGCCTCTTAATCTTGTAGAGTAAGGCCCTACGCCTTACCTCCAAGTCAAGAGGGGCTGCCCCACACAGCACCTGCAGCGCCTCCGTCAAAACGGTGCGACATACAGGTATGCACCCTAACAGAATCACACGCTGGCAAGCCAGCACATTCTTTCTGCCCGCAACAGTCGCAGCAGTTTTGTACCACACAGACGATCCATATGCTGCGCAAGCAACAAACAGACTATCATATATGGCACGCACTGCGCGCCTGCTCAGGCCCCAATCACTTCTCAAAATTCGGCGCAATTGTTCAACCACTCCAAGCAATCGCGCTCTGAGATCGGTGAGATGTGGCATAAAGCTCATTCTCTCACCGATGGTTATGCCAAGGTACCTTACCTCCTTAACATACCCTATACTGGCGCTTCCGAGCCTGACAACCGGAGGTCGACTAGCGGCCAATCTGCCCTTAAGCAGCATTGTCACCGTCTTGTCCATCGCTAGACCAACGCCCACTCTGTTGCCCCATTCGCAAGCAATGCGCAAACACTCCGCAGCGTTTGCCTCGATCTCAGCACGCGATCGCCCCTCAACCATGATCAATAAGTCATCTGCATATGCACAGCATTTGCAGATACTGTCAAGCTGCCATAACAGAGCCCTGAGGACAACCACGTAAAACGTCAACAGCGACGCTTTCACGTCGACCTACTGATACTGCAGTTCTGCCGGAGAAATAGCTCTGCCACAGAGCAATCTCCCGACAGCCACATTCACTCAACCTCCTAATCACACTCGCCCAGCTCAGGTAGTCGAACGCACCCCTGAAGTCCACAAAGACTCCTAGGACATACTTGGAGGTGCTGGACTCAACCGAGCTTTGCACAAATCTCCAAGCGTCCTCTGTGCTCCTACCCTGTCTAAAACCAAATTGCCTATCTGACATTTGGTCACTCACTCTTTCGTGAAGCCTTTCAATCATGACTCTTTCCAGCACTTTTCGAAGCACTGGAAGTAGACTGATTCCTCGATATGACCGAGGATTACTCCTAACTCTGTCAGGCGACTTTAAAAGGACAACCACTTTTGCCCTCTTCCATTCACTGGGAAAATGGCCTTCGTATAAGGAGCGCTCATACAAGGTTATCAAGTACTCCGGAATCGAGTTCCAGACGCACTTGCACATCTCCCCGTGAAGCCATCCATACCAGGCGACTTTCTGGATTTTAATCTCCGGAAAGCCGCGCCCAGTTCGCTTTCACCGAGAGGATCGATCGGGAGCTCCACACTAAGCAGAGTCTCCTGCCTCTCCTCTCTCGGGAAAAACTCACCGAGAAGCACATTCATACATTCACTCCAAGTCGTCAGTTGTGAGCTGCCAACCTGGAGGTTCCCTATACTGTGTTCCCTACGGCTACTTCTCACAATTTGGTAGCCACGACCCCAGGGGTCGACCCTATTGTGCTCTAGAAATGCGCGCCACTCGGACTCTTTTACATCTACAAGTCTTTGCTTATATTCACGACTACGCCGACCATACTCAGCCCCAAGCTGGGCAGCGTTATCATCATTGGCCGCCCGTGCTCTTTGGAAACGTTTCCTCAGGGCTCTAAGCGACCTCCGCATAACGCCTAACTCACGGGTCCACCACTTCACACGCTTAAGATTTGCCTTTCGGCTCCTCCTCAGCAAGCAGTCATTGACACACGTGACCCACCCATTAATACTGGCGACCTGCTCATCCACGCTCATGGCACTAAAAGTGCTGTGCCGGACTTGCAGAGCCTCCTCCCTAATCAATAGCCCATATTGGGCCCAATTCACACCATGCGTACGCCAGTAATTTACCCCCACACTCTCATTCTGGGTTTCGGCATAAGTGAAAACAATCTCAATGGGATTGTGATCACTGATACCGAAACCGCCCAACACACACCAGCTAAAAGTGTACACACCCATTGCTGCCCCATTTACAAGAGTGACATCAATGTCACTCTTCCCATTCACGCTATCAAACGTGTACCACTCACTGGGTTCGTTGACGAACCGAACATCTCGGGAGACGGCCCACTCAGCCAGCATCTCACCCCGTATGAGGTTCGGATAACCAGACGCGAGTCTGGATATTTTACTGAATCACATCGGGGACGATGCATTCGCATCTAGCCCGAGGATGATTGGTTCGCTACTCGCCAGTAGTAGCACCTCATCCACATACGCAATATACGGCTCGAGGGTTCCCCGAACGCGCAATATACGCTCGCCACATATATCCTACCAAACCTGCCACTCAAGCACACACACCTATCGGTTGAGTTCACCAAGGTGCACTCAATACCGACCTCATTCACCACAACCGCCGCATTTGCCCTGCTGTCAGGAAATACCCGCATTGCTGCTGGCAATCCCCGTACACAACCATTAGTTGCATACAGTTCCTGAAGCAGGGCCACGACGTTGCCCCTCTCACACATCATATTGCCTACGTCGCACATTACAGCGTATGACCCTGGCAATTCAACTGGAGGACTTTGCTAGCCATATTAATGTCTAGCGTTGGCCCTCGCAACAATCGCACTGTATATCGGGCATGCCGGAGACATCATCATATGTTCCGAAGGCATCCCTTTAAAAGCACAATTGCGGCAACTAAGTGCATTGCTGCACTTAGCCACCCGATGGCCCACCTGGCCGCAGCGACGTCAGACGTCCTGTTTAGCCCTGCATTCCGCTACTTTATTGTCGAAACCCAGGCATCGGAAGCAGCTTACTAGTGGGTCAAAATTCCTTAGTCGGAAAGAAAACCACTTAATATAGCAACGGCCAACATCGAGCAGAGAGCCAATGGCTTTGCCATCGCCCTCCAACACAACATTGACCGTAGCCCCACCATTCACCGACCACGGCTTGCTCACCATTCGGACGCCTTTTCTAAAGGCCTCAGGCGACATCGTCTCCTTGAGGTTCATCTCATAAAGATCACTCATGAACTCGTCAGGAGTGATTTGAGAATGAACGCCCTGTACCACAACTTTTGGTCCCAACTTCTCGTTCACACTCACCTCAGGACCACACTCACCAAACTTAGCGTTCTCCGCTAACTTCTTCCTCACCACCATGGATGGAGTGCGTATAATCGCTCCTCCATCTCGTGACGGCTTCATAGAGAACACCCGGACGCCCAGGGTTGGCCCCACCTCCTTCACCACCTTTTCGACCACGTCCTTCGATGTCTTGCCCGCAGTCTTGCTGCGAACAACGACGGACCAGGTCTCAACTGGTCTGGGCGCCTCCAGAGTAGACGGCACTGCCGACACGGGACCTCCTTTGGCGACGACGGGCACGCTCCGAAGAGCAACCACAGGGGCCGGCATACGGAAAATGCCGTCGTCACGAACGACACTTCCGCCCGGCGGCACTCATCTAACCGGCCTCTTAGGCGCTCATTTTCAGCAATCTGCGTAAAAATGAGTACCTCCAGCTCGGCCAGATAGTCCACCAGACTACCAATGGCCCTACCACCCATACCTGCAGCAAGAGCGTGCGTGACCACGTCCTTGCTGATCGCCTTCATTTGCTCTACGGGCAAGCCCGTACGCCTCTTTGACGCCAGTCAACTCATGGGAACCGATGGCGCCTCAGCTGCACGCGTTGCCCCCACATCACTCTCACACAAGCTCTCCATGGAGCCCATCGGGGTCGCCTCCACCGAACAAGCAGGCTGGCACCCATCCGACTCAGTCATACACACTGAGCATTCGCTATTAGCAGCACTAATGCTGCCTACCACGCTGCCCTCACCTACGCTTGCCAGCGCGTCAACACAGGTTAGCGAAGCTACCTTCCTAACCTTTTTCATTAACACCGCCGGCCCTTGCTTCCGCCGCACCTTTCCCCCCTCAACCACAGCTAATGACTCACCATCATCAGCGGGGTCAACAGCTGGCTTAACCCGTGGCATTTTCTGCCAACCAACCTTACGTGTTCACACAAACACAAATTAACAGTGTTGTAACTGTAACACAGCAGGCCTTATCTCTTTTGCACACACAAACACTCACACACGCAAACGCAAGCACACGTGTGCCTAACCGCAGCCAATCAAAAACCGGCACAAACGTACGGTACTTCGCACTTGCAGTAAAATCGTACGATGCGAATATAGCACAAAAGGGAGACGGCGATTGAAAAACTGATATCGCTGATATCAAAGTTACGCTGTCCGCGACACGTCTGAACCAAAGACAATAGAACACTAAGATGCGTAACGACCATACAAAAATTTGCACTATGAAGCGTAATTTTTCGATTTTCGCGACTCTTTTGCTCTCCCCGCTCACACAAAATTGAGAGCGTAAAAATCTAAAAATAGAATGCGTTTGCTTGTGTTAGTGCGTGTAAGAACACGCAAATGCGTATGTGTGCGTACTTCAGTAAGAATACGATTTTTGAGCCCAAATCCCGAAATCATTATTATTTCTGATCACCCACAATCGTTGGCTTTGCATATTTTTTCACGTCGCATGCTGAATACCCTAATTGTAATTTTTTCAATGTGCAAGCGACTTCCAAATAAACTCAGAACTTTTAACGTGAAGGGTATACATATTTCGACAACGCAAGAAAGCGTTGCGGTAGCGGCGCATGCATATGTATGTATGTGTATATACGCGCACGCTTTGATCGTTATCTTCGCATATTTTTTCAAGTCGCACGCCTAATACCCTAATTATAATTTTTCAATGTGAGGTTTCACTTTTACGTAAAGGGTATACATATTTTGACAGTGCGCTATAGAAAAATAATACATGCAAGCAAATTTACAGTGCTTTAGAATACATGTATACACCTACAGTCGCCGTCTGTCGCTGTATGCGTGCATGAGAGCGGCTGGCTCTAGAGCGCTCTCTCTCCCTGGCTTTTGTGCGAAATTTCAAGAGAGCCTAGCGCCAGCTCTAGAGCCAGCTCTAGAGCCAGCCCGAAAAAATTGTGTGCAAAAATTTTGTATGGCGTTACGCATCTTAGTGTTCTATTGTCTTTGTCTGAACGCTCCGACAGTCAAAACGCAACTGACGTACCACGGACAGAAGAAGTCAACGGTGTTTAACGTGAGCACCTGCCGTGTAGGCTCAATCTCACGGTGCCTGAGCACTGGGATACGATTTAAGCGTCAATCAGCGCCTCCAAGTTGGAAATCTCAGGTACCAAATAAAGGCCAACTGTTTGGATTGGTAGCTTCGCCCTTGGTCGGGGCCGAGGCCTAACTAAAACCTCTGCCGATCTAGTTATCACGGCCACCGGTTGGAAAAACGCAACTCCACGCCGAGCTACATGCTCTCCCGCATTTGGGTAGTAAACCACAACCACCACGAATCTCCCCGAAGGGCCGCAACCGTAGCCAGGGCAGACAACTGTCCGCGGGCTCCTGGCTCCCGTGGTATCAGACATAAAACGTCTCCGGTCGAACGCCGTACACAAGATGTACTTCCAATTTTAACTCCAAACAGTTACGGGTTGGTGGCCCACAAGAAATTCAATGCAACAGCTGCTCGGAATAGTACGCAGTACCGACACAGTCGGCATGCGAGATGTTACGGTCTAAGAGTATGCTTCATGGACATACCCTCCACACCGTTCGGAGCCGAGGCCTATTCCATCCTCTTCCACAAGCGTGGCATTAATAGTTGGCATTTCGCCAAATCGCCCAACGACGACCAGCTCTTGTGCCCCCACATATAATCAAAAGATCAACGCCAGAGGCAGTTTTGTACCACACAGACAATCCATATGCTGCGCAAGCAACAAACAGACTATCATATATGGCACGCACTGCGCGCCTGCTCAGGCCCTATTCACTTCTCAAAATTCGGCGCAATTGTCCAACCACTCCAAGCAATCGCGCTCTGAGAACGGTGAGATGTGGCATAAAGCTCATTCTCTCACCGATGGTTATGCCAAGGTACTCAACCTCCTTAACATACCCTATACTGGCGCTTCCGAGCCTGACAACCGGAGGTCGACTAGCGGCCAATCTGCCCTTAAGCAGCATTGTCACCGTCTTGTCCATTGCCAGACCAACGCCCACACTGTTGCCCCATTCGCAAGCAATGTGCAAACACTCCGCAGCGTTTGCCTCGATCTCAGCACGCGATCGCCCCTCAACCATGATCAATAAGTCATCTGCATATGCACAGCATTTGCAGATACTGTCAAGCTGCCATAACAGAGGGTCCATCATAAGGTTCCAAATGAATGGACCACAGATGGAGCCCTGAGGACAACCACGTACAACGTCAACAGCGACGCTTTCACGTCGACCTACTGATACTGCAGTTCTGCCGGAGAAATAGCTCTGCCACCGAGCAATCTCCCGACAGCCACATTCACTCAACCTCCTAATCACACTCGCCCAGGGGTCGTCCCTATTGCGCTCTAGAAATGCGCGCCACTCGGACTCTTTTACATCTACAAGTCTTTGCTTATACTCACGACTACGTCGACCATACTCAGCCCCAAGCTGGGCAGCGTTATTATCATTGGCCGCCCGTGCTCTTTGGAAACGTTTCCTCAGGGCTCTAAGCGACCTCCGCATAACGCCTAACTCACGGGTCCACCACTTCACACGCTTAAGCTTTGCCTTTCGGCTCCTCCTCAGCAAGCGGTCATTGACACACGTGACCCACCCATTAATACTGGCGACCTGCTCATCCACGCTCATTGCACTAAAAGTGCTGTGCGGGACTAGCAGAGCCTCCTCCTTAACCAATAGCCCATATTGGGCCCAACTCACACCATGCGTACGCCAGTAATTTACCACCACACTCTCATTCTGGGTTTCGGCATAAGTGAAAACAATCTCAATGGGATTGTGATCACTGATACCGAAACCGCCCAACACACACCAGCTAAAAGTGTACACACCCATTGCTGCCCCATTTACAAGAGTGACATCAATGTCACTCTTCCCATTCACGCTATCAAACGTGTACCACTCACTGGGTTCGTTGACGAACCGAACATCTCGGGAGACGGCCCACTCAGCCAGCATCTCACCCCGTATGAGGTTCGGATAACCAGACGCGAGTCTGCATATTTTACTGAATCACATCGGGGACGATGCATTCGCATCTAGCCCGAGGATGATTGGTTCTCTACTCGCCAGTAGTAGCACCTCATCCACATACGCAATATACGGCTCGAGGGGTTCCCCGAACGCGCAATATACGCTCGCCACATATATCCTACCAAACCTGCCACTCAAGCACACACACACACCTCTATCGGTTGAGTTCACCAAGGTGCACTCAATACCGACCTCATTCACCACAACCGCCGCATTTGCCCTGCTGTCAGGGAAATACCCGCATTGCTGCTGGCAATCCCCGTACACAACCATTAGTTGCATACGGTTCCTGAAGCAGGGCCACGACGTTGCCCCTCTCACACATCATATTGCCTACGTCGCACATTACAGCGTATGACCCTGGCAATTCAACTGGAGGACTTTGCTAGCCATATTAATGTCTAGCGTTGGCCCTCGCAACAATCGCACTGTATATCGGGCATGCCGGAGACATCATCATATGTTCCGAAGGCATCCCTTTAAAAGCACAATTGCGGCAACTAAATGCATTGCTGCACTTAGCCACCCGATGGCCCACCTGGCCGCAGCGACGGCAGACGTCCTGTTTAGCCCTGCATTCCGCTACTTTATTGTCGAAACCCAGGCATCGGAAGCAGCTTACTAGTGGGTCAAAATTCCTTAGTCGGAAAGAAAACCACTTAATATAGCAACGGCCAACATCGAGCAGAGAGCCAATGGCTTTGCCATCGCCCTCCAACACAACATTGACCGTAGCCCCACCATTCACCGACCACGGCTTTCTCACCATTCGGACGCCTTTTCTAAAGGCCTCAGGCGACATCGTCTCCTTGAGGTTCATCTCATAAAGATCACTCATGAACTCGTCAGGAGTGATTTGAGAATGAACGCCCTGTACCACAACTTTTGGTCCCAACTTCTCGTTCACACTCACCTCAAGACCACACTCACCAAACTTAGCGTTCTCCGCTAACTTCTTCCTCTCCACCATGGATGGAGTGCGTATAATCGCTCCTCCATCTCGTGACGGCTTCATAGAGAATACCCGGACGCCCAGGGTTGCCCCCACCTCCTTCACCACCTTTTCGACCACGTCCTTCGATGTCTTGCCCGCAGTCTTGCTGCGAACAACGACGGACCAGGTCTCAACTGGTCTGGGCGCCTCAAAGTAGACGGCACTGCCGACACGGGACCTCCTTTGGCGACGACGGGCACGCTCCGAAGAGCAACCACAGGGGCCGGCATACGGAAAATGCCGTCGTCACGAACGACACTTCCCGCCCGGCGGCACTCATCTAACCGGCCTCTTAGGCGCTCATTTTCAGCAATCTGCGTAAAAATGAGTACCTCCAGCTCGGCCAGATAGTCCACCAGACTACCAATGGCCCTACCACCCATACCTGCAGCAAGAGCGTGCGTGACCACGTCCTTGCTGATCGCCTTCATTTGCTCTACGGGCAAGCCCGTACGCCTCTTTGACGCCAGTCAACTCATGGGAACCGATGGCGCCTCAGCTGCACGCGTTGCCCCACACATCACTCTCCCCCCCGGGCCCCCCCCCCCCAACAACCAAACTCCCCCCCCTCCCCCCCATCCACCCCCCCACCCTACCCCTTATTTTCCCCCCCAAAACCCCCTCCCCCCCTTCCCCCCCCCCCCCTTCCCCGCGCGTCAACACAGGTGCGCGAAAAACTCTTCCTAACCTTTTTCTTAACCCCCGCCGGCCCTTTTCTTACCGCCGCACCTTTCCCCCTCAACCAACACAGCTAATGACTCACCATCATCAGCGGGGGTCAACAGCTGGCTTAACCCGTGGCATTTTCTGCCAACCAACCTTACGTGTTCACACAAACACAAATTAACAGTGTTTAAAACAGCAGGCCTTATCGCCTCTTTTGCACACACAAACACTCACACACGCAAACGCCAAGCATTGTCTACCCGCGCCAATCCAAAACCGGCACAAACGTACGGTACTTCGCACTTGCAGTAAAATCGTACGATGCGAATATAGCACAAAAGGGAGACGGCGATTAAAAAACTGATATCGCTGATATCAAAGTTACGCTGTCCGCGACACGTCTGAACGCTCCGACAGTCAAAACGCAACTGTAAAACCCGGAAAAAATTTGGTTTTTCCCCCCTTTTTAAAGCGACGTGTATCAACTTAATGGTTTACAACCGCGGTGTCCATATGTACATACAAGTATGCACATGTCAGAGTGGGTCTAGAACAATGCGCCGGACTATCGCCCCTTTGAGACGAATCTCATCGGTACCAATTCTAGATGAATGATGTCGGTCATCCATCCCTCCATTGGTCAGGAGCAAGGTGTATCTATACACCCCTACTGCTCTTTGGGTCACAGCACCCGGTTGATACGCAACTCCACGTCGTGTCCCGAAGGACACTACCCGCATTTGGGTTAACCACAAGCCACCACGATAATGCCAACCTCAAACTTGGTCAGCGGCTGGAAACTGACCAACCCGTGGTACCATCTTTAAGGAATTGGTCGTCCTCCCTTCTGCCTCCGACGTGGTACGGGTATCGTGGAACCCAGAGGGTGGGGTTGCCCTCCTTAGTCGCTTTCTGCGACAAGCGGTAGCTATGGCCTGGGTGCCCTGGTGGTTCTCTTTTTTTAGACGCCTTCTACGACAAGCGGTATCATACTGTGGCAGTATTCTTTATCAGATCCGCCGACCACTCGGGGGTGCGCACTTTTTGCTGCCTAGCACGGGACTGGCTGCCCTGGTGATGCGCCTATCTCCACATTTTGCCGACGCCTTGCGAACAAGGCGTTAGAAAACACATCCAGCTCCATCATCGCCTCCGGTGTCTCCGTGACTCCAGTCATCCTCCAGGTGTTGTTCTCTTGAGTTATCGCCATCTGGTCCAGGTTGCGCAGATCCGCATAGAGGGGGCACTCACAGAGGATGTGTTGCCAGTCTTTAAGCTGTGCACCGCATGAGCATGCGGGCGTTTCGCTTAGACCTCTCTAGTGCAGATATGCGTTCATCGAGCCATGTCCTGTCAGCAAGAATCCAGCGCGTAGACTAAAACGATAGTCTGGTCGGCTGTAGACGAAGCTTGCGTCCGGGAAAAATCTGTGGGTAATCCGTCCGGATTTCCCAGGATCATCCCATCTGAGCTGCCACTCTCGCAACAAGCATTCGTCCAGCAGCGCCATCTTCTCCTTCCAGCTCATACTCGTCACGTCTCGCCCGTACAGCCAATCACCGGTTTCCAGCGGAATGTCACGCCTTAACCTGTGCTTGACTGCCAGGCGCCTGGCCTCCAGATTCAACGGTGGAGCTCCAGCTAGCACTTGTAGCGCAACCGTGGATACCGTGCGGCATACAGGCAGGCAACCAAGCAGGATTAGCCGTTGACACGACCAGAGCCTTGACTTGGCATTTCCTCGTCTGCTAATGTCGGCCGACCAAATCGAAGCACCAAATAGTTCACAAGGCACCATAAGTCCAGCATATATGTGCCGCTTCTTGCGCAAACCGTAATCGGTACGGAGTACACGCGACAATGCTCCAACGACTCCTGCCAATCTACCCCGAAGGGATTCGATGTGCGGCAGGAAAGTCATCCTCTCGCCGACTGTGATGCCAAGGTAGCGAACCTTCCTCACGTATGGTAGACTCGCTCCTGCGAATCTTACGATCGGGTGCCGGTTCCTAGATAGTATGCCTTTCAGCAGCATAATTGTCGATTTGGTCGTCGATACTGAAACTCCAACCTTCGTTCCCCAAGATCCCACGATGGTCATCAGCTGCGCGCCCTTTGTCTCCACTTGGTCTCGTGAGTTACCCTCTACGAGGAGCAGCAAGTCATCAGCGTACGCGCTTAGAGCACAGTGTGGCTCTAGTTGCAGCAGAAGTGTGTCCATTAGCAGATTCCAAAGGAATGGTCCGCTAATGGATCCCTGTGGGCAACCTCGTGTTACCGGCACACACACTTCGCCGTACGTGCTGATCATGCACGCGCTTCTGCCAGAGAAGAAGCTTCTCCATAAGCTGGCTTCCCGGCAGCCGGAGGCAACGATGCGATTCAATGCGGCGGTCCACTCCACATGATCGAAGGCGCCCTTGAAGTCCACGAATATCCCAAGTACATAACGCGCCTGGCTGGCGGCGACAGTATTGGTCACGTGTCTCCAAGCATCCTCCACGCAGCGTCCTGGTTGGAATCCAAATTGCCATCTGCTTCCTGTAGGCAGGATCTCCTTGATTCGGTCCACCATAACCCTCTCCAGCACCTTACCAAACACTGGCAGGAGACAGATCCCGCGATAAGAGCCAGGATCGCTCCTGATCTTATCGGGCCCTTTGAGCAAAGCGACCACACGTGGCCGTTTCCACTCATTGGGAAAGTATCCATCTCGGATGCAACGGGAGTACAACGCTGTCAGTTGTTGGGGTATGGCTCGCCATACGGCCTTGCAAATCGCACCAGTGATACCATCAGTGCCAGGGGAGCGCCTGCTCCGCAGTCTGGCAATGGCAGCATCGATCTCGAAAGCTTCGAGATCCGGCGGTGCCTCTTCGGGAATCGCAATCGGTGTAGTTGACTCTGCAACAGGGAAGAAGTTGCGGAGGAGCACTCGCGCGCAGTCGTTCCAAGTTACGACTGGCCCGCTATCCGTCTGAAGGCAACTCAGCTCTGTGCATTTTTTGCGTCCTCGGCAGATCCTGTATACTCGTCCCCATGGATCATCATCATTCTTCTGAATGAACCTTCTCCAGTCCCTCTCCTTGGTCGACAAAATGAGCTTTTTGTACTGCACTGTACAAATGCGCAACGCAGTGGCAAGTTGCTCAGTGTCGTCGGTACTGCGCCGACGAGCACTCTGGAGCCGGCGCCTAAGTCTCCTGACTTCCTGACGCTTGGAATTAAGATCCGCAGTCCACCAGACTGGAATCCTCCTGGCTCGTGAAGACCGTCGTCCCAGCACGCGATCGCACACATCGTGCACTAGCGCTCGCAACCCGGACACTTGGTCATCCAGCGACCGTTCGCAGAAATCCATGGGGAGCTCAGAAGCCTTTCGAATCGCTTCTTCCTCAAACAACCGCCAACGTGCAGTGGAGATGTTCCAGGACGGCACAGGAGCAACGCTCTCAACTGTATGACTGGGATCGGTCGTGGCTACAACGGTGATGATGTTGTGGTCACTAAGATCCCACTCGTCCACTCTCCAGTGATACGTGGCCCACGTATCAGCTGCATCGTTGACGATTGTCACGTCGATGTCACTGCGTCCTCGCAGATTGTCGAACGTGAAGACGTCGCTTGCCTCATTGAGCACGCCGGCTCTGTTCCGCAGAATCCACTCGGATAGCAGCTCACCCCTCACCTGGTTCTCGCGTTCCCGATTTACATCAGGAAGCTTACTGAACCAGAGAGGGGACACTGCGTTGGCATCCAGTCCGAGGATGGTGGGATGGCTGCTGGCCTGCAGCAGCACCTCATCCATGTAGGCAAGATAGGGCTCCAGCTCGGTATCGAATTGGCAGTATACGGAAGAGAGGAAGATTGAACCAAATCTTCCCGTCACTCTTACGCATACTCCAAAGTCGGTTGTCAGCGATTCGATAGGCATGCAGATGACATCGGGGTCGTTGATGATGATAGCCGCCTTCCTCCTCCTGTCAGCGAAAACTCGCATCCCGGCCGGAAACCCGGTAATGCGTCCCTCGTTGTCGGCGTAGGGCTCCTGTATAAGTGCGCAGGCGTGACCGGATCTGCGGATGCTGACCCCGAGCTCGATGTTGGCGGCTCGGCCACGCCCGCAATTTGCTTGGATGAGGCTAAACATTGTTAATGTCTAGCACCCACCCTTGCAAGTACTGCCGCATAAATCGGGCAAGCCGCCGAGAGCATATAATGCCCTGACGGGAGCCCTTTAAACCGGCAGTTTCGGCAGTCCACCGGGTTAGTGCACTTCCGGGCTACATGCCCAGTTCCGCCGCATTGACGACATACGTCCTCCTTGAAACGGCATTGTTGCATCTTGTGGTCGAATCCAACGCATCGATGGCATGCGTATGTGCGGACCAGTGTGTGGCATCGGTATGAGAACCACTTGATGTAGACCCGACCGGTCTGCTCAAGTATGGCCCCACACTTTGGGTCCACCTCTAGGGTCACATTCACCGACCGACCGTCGGTGACTGACCATGGCTTCGATACCAAATGTATCGCTTTCTTAAAGGCCGCAGGTGAGATATCCTCCTTGAAGTTGTTGGTATACAACTCCTCCATGAAGTTTTCAACTGATATCTCCGTGTCCACATTATGCACAGTGACTTGCGTCCCCAGTGCCTTGTTGGGCTTGACCTCCAGGCCAACCTCGGTGAATTTTGGTTTGACACCAACCTCTTGAGCTCTCCAGCAGATGGGGTGCGGATGATGGCACCACCACGCTTGAGTTCGCGCACCTCGTGAACTCTCACTCCTAGGGAAGGAGCAACCTCCTTCATCACCTTCTCGGCGACTTGTTTGCCAGAAGCGGCCGGGTCTTTGCTGGTGATCACAGCAGACCACGTCTCTACCGGCTTCTTAACGGGCGGCAAGGCTGGATATGCAGTGTGGACAACGGATGGGGCGGCGGCGTAAATCGTAGCGGGGGAAGGCGGCGGTGCAGCTCCTTTCTGTCCCTCGAGGACAGCGTTCCTCATGGCCAGTGCTGTGATGAGTTCATCATAACGGGCCATGGCATCCATCACCAGGAGTGTCTCCCTCGATGGTAGTCCAGCCCGAACCACAGCGGTCTTAGCAGCCCTCTGCACACTGGACATCTCAGCCAGCACTGCAGCAGGGCCACTAGCGGCTATCTCCCACGCTGAACTCCTGGCGATGGGGTTTCCCTGTAGATCCCCCTCGTTGGACGGCGAAGACAGCAGCAGGGGGGGGAGCAGAAACAGCAGCGGTGGGGACGGCGGGGGAGGGAGGGGAGGTGTTGGGGAAGGACAGAGGGGTCGGCACAGGCGATGGGGGCGGCAGCAGAAGCGACGTTTGATGTATGGACAGGGGTAGGGTGGGGGCAGCGACAGTGTCGGCAGCAGTAGCAGCGGCGGTAGTAGCATCGGTGATGCTGGCGGCGGTAGTGTTAACAACAGCGGGGAGCGCAAGAGCACTCAAAATTTGAGTGCAGCTGTTCGCAAGCTCAGCAGCAACTCTCTTAGCTCCAGCGTTATCGTCCGATAACGAGTTGAGCTGCGGCGACGATAAGGCCCGCTTGGTCTTCCTCCTTCTCCTCCCCTTCGAGCCCCTCATGCTCACGTCGCTATCGACGTCAGTCGACTGCAGCGACATCGGTGCTGTTGTTATTGTTGTTGCTCTTCTTCTTCTTATAGCTGCAGGTGTTCACTTCTTCTTCTTCTTTCAAAAACAATTTGCGCTGGGCAAGCTGTTGTTGTTGCTGTTGTTTTCGCTGCAGGTGTTCTGCTTATCGCGATTTTGCGGTCTCCTCTTTCCACTCTTTCGTCAATGGCAAAAACAATTTGCACTGGGCAAGCTGCAGGTGTTCAACAGTTGTTTGCAGTTGACTTTTGATTAAGCACACTTGTGTTTTATGTCTCGCGAATTTGTTAAACTTTTTGTTAATGTCGGTTGGCGATGCGCACACGTCTGCTCTGTTAGGCACTCAAAAAGCGACTGAGGGTGGGGGGCAGCGGCGGTAGTGACAACGACAGTGTCGGCTCTTTGGGTCACAGCACCCGGTTGATACGCAACTCCACGTCGTGTCCCGAGGGACGCTACCCGCATTTGGGTTATCCACATAGCCACCACGATAATACCAACCTTAAACTTGGTCAGCGGCTGGAAAACTGACCAACCCGTTGTACCATTTTTAAGGAATTGGTCGTCCTCCCTTCTGCCTCCGACGAGGTACGGGTATTGGGGAACCCAGGGGTGGGGATGCCTCCTTTAGTCGCCTTCTACGACAAGCGGTGGCATACTGTGGTGGAATTCTGTATTGGATCCGCCGACCACACGGGGGTGCACAGTTTTGGCTATACAGCCCGGGACTGGCTACCCAGGTGATTGCTTCCTTTAGTCACCTTCTACGACAAGCGGTAGCATACTGTGGTGGTATTCTGTATCAGATCCGCCGACCACACGGGGGTGCGCAGTTTTGGCTACCTAGCCTTGGACTGGCTGCCCTGGTGGTACGCCTCTCTCCACAGTTTGCCGACGCCTAGCGAACACGGCGTTGGCAAACACATCCAGCTCCATCATCGCCTCCGGTGTCTCCGTGACTCCAGTCATCCTCCAGGTGTTGTTCTCTTGAGTTATCGCCATCTGGTCCAGGTTGCGCAGATCCGCATAGAGGGGGCACTCACAGAGGATGTGTTGCCAGTCTTTAAGCTGTGCACCGCATGAGCATGCGGGCGTTTCGCTCAGACCTTTCTTGTGCAGATATGCGTTCATCGAGCCATGTCCTGTCAGCAAGAATCCAGCGCGTAGACTAAAACGATAGTCTGGTCGGCTGTAGACGAAGCTTGCGTCCGGGAAAAATCTGTGGGTAATCCGTCCGTATTCCCCAGGATCATCCCATCTGAGCTGCCACTCTCGCAACAAGCATTCGTCCAGCAGCGCCATCTTCTCCTTCCACCTCATACTCGTCACGTCTCGCCCGTACAGCCAGTCACCAGTCACGAAGGGATTCGATGTGCGGCAGGAAGGTCATCCTCTCGCCGACTGTGATGCCAAGGTAGCAAACCTTCCTCACGTATGGTAGACTCGCTCCTGCGAATCTTACAATCGGGTGCCGGTTCCTAGATAGTATGCCTTTCAGCAGCATAATTGTCGATTTGGTCGTCGATACTGAAACTCCAACCTCCGTTCCCCAAGATCCCACTTGGTCTCGTGAGTTACCCTCTACGAGGAGCAGCAAGTCATCAGCGTACGCTCTTAGAGCACAGTGTGGCACACACACTTCGCCGTACGTGCTGATCATGCACACGCTCCTGCCAGAGAAGAAGCTTCTCCATAAGCTGGCTTCCCGGCAGCCGGAGGCAACGATGCGATTTAATGCGGCGGTCCACTCCACATGATCGAAGGCGCCCTTGAAGTCCACGAATATCCCAAGTACATACCGCGCTTGGCTGGCGGCGACACTACTGGTCACGTGTCTCCAAGCATCCTCCACGCAGCAGGATCGCTCCTGATCTTATCGGGCCCTTTGAGCAGAGCGACCACACGTGGCCGTTTCCACTCATTGGGAAAATATCCATCTCGAATGCAACGGGAGTACAACGCAATCAGTTGCTGGGGTATGGCTCGCCATATGGCCTTGCAAATTGCACCAGTGATACCATCAATGCTAGGGGAGCGCCTGCTCCGCAGTCTGGCGAATGCAGCATCGAGCTCGAAGACTTCGGGAGCGTCTCCCTCGATGGTAGTCCAGCCCGAACCACAGCGGTCTTAGCAGCCCTCTGCACACTGGACATCTCTGCCAGCACTGCAGCGGGGCCACTAGTGGCGATTTCCCACGCTGAACTCCTGGCGATGGGATGGGGAGTCAAGAGCACTCAAAATTTGAGTGCAGCTGCTCGCAAGCTCAGCAGCAATTCTTTTAGCTCCAGCGTTATCGTCCGATAACGAGTTGAGCTGCGGCGACGATAAGGCCCGCTTGCTCTTCCTCCTTCTCCTCCCCTTCGACCCGTCATACTCACGTCGCTATCGACTTAAGTCGACTGCAGCGACATCGGTGCTGTTGTTGTTGTTGTTGTTGTTCTTCTTCTTCTTATAGCTGCATGTGTTCACTTCTTCTTCTTTCAAAAACAATTTGCGCTGGGCAAGCTGTTGTTGTTGCTGTTGTTTTTGTTGCAGGTGTTCTGCTTATCGCGATTTTGCGGTCTCCTCTTTCCACTCCTTCGTCAATTGCAAAAACAATTTGCACTGGGCAAGCTGCAGGTGTTCAACAGTTGTTTGCGGTTGACTTCTGATAACGCACACTTGTGTTTTGTGTCTCACGATTTTGTTCAACTTTTTGTTAAGAATGTCGGTTGGCGATGCGCACACGTCTGCTCTGTCAGGCACTCAAAAAGCGAGAGAGACAGAAGTCAAGGGTGTTTAACGTGAGCACCTGCCGTGTAGGCTCAATTTCACGGTGCCCGAGCACTGGGGTACGATTTAAGCGTCAATCAGCGCCCCCAAGATCGAAATCTCAGGTACCAAATAAAGGCCAACTGTTTATGTTGGTAGCTTCGCCCTTGGTCGGGGCCGAGGCCTATCTAAAACCTCTGCCGATCTAGTTATCACGGCCACCGGTTGGAAAAACGCAACTCCACGCCGAGCTACATGCTCTCCCGCATTTGGGTAGTAAACCACAACCAGCACGAATCTCCCCGAAGGGCCGCAACCGTAGCCAGGGCAGACAACTGTCCGCGGGCTCCTGGCTCCCGTGGTATCAGACATAAAACGTCTACGGTCGAACGCCGTACACATTATGTACTTCCAATTTTAACTCCAAACAGGTACGGGTTGGTGGCCCACAAGAAATTCAAGGCAACAGCTGCTCGGAATGGTACGCGGTGCCGACACAGTCGGCATGCGAGATGTTACGGTCTAAGAGTATGCTTCATGTACATACCCTCCACACCGTTCGGAGTCGAGGCCTATTCCTTCCTCTTCCACAAGCGTGGCATTAATAGTTGGCATTTCGTCAAATCGCCCAACGACGACCAGCTCTTGTGCCCCCACATATAATCAAAAGATCAACGCCTAAGGCAGGGTCGTTGAGACCGGCCCCGTTTAATCCTCAAAGCGCCTGTGGTACCAGATAACCTCTGGTCAGGCTTCGTGCCCAAGGACACTACCAGTTTTCGCCCCATGATGCGCGGGACTGGTAACCCACTAGGGAGAACGCTAAGTCCCTCCCGTACATACATACAATCATCATTCACAATCATTCCCCACCATTCATCCCACATGCACTCATTCATTCATTCATTCATTCATGCCTCCGTGAATGCACAAAACGACGCCTCACAAATGCCTCGCACGCAAACTCATTCATCCTCTTTACCCTATCACTGGTGGAGAGTGCTTGACTAACGTCAAACCCGCCACTATCCTGCACAATACCAACATCCGCCAAAGAACGGATATTCCCATACAACGGGCACTCGCAGAGCACATGCTGCCATGTCTCCTGTGCCGAACCACAAGGGCATTCCGGACTGTCCGCCAAGGTTCTTGAATGCAGAAACGCATTCAGCGAACCATGGCCAGTCAAAAGGACTTCCCGAATGTATTTGTGAGTCACCCGCCCATTCTCACTTGCATCCCATCTGGCTTGCCAGTCAGACAGGACACACTCATTCAACAAACTCTTACACACACTAAGCCCTAAACTCTCCACATCCCTATCAGCGAGCCATTCATTCTGCAGCAATGGCAGCCGCCTCTTAATCTTGTAGAGTAAGGCCCTACGCCTCACCTCCAAGTCAAGGGGGGCTGCTCCACACAACACCTGCAGCGCCTCCGTCGAAACGGTGCGACATACAGGTATGCACCCTAACTGAATCACACGCTGACAAGCCAGCACATTCTTTCTGCCCGCAACAGTCGCAGCAGTTTTGTACCACACAGATGATCCATATGCTGCGCTAGCAACGAACAGACCATCATATATGGCACGCACTGCGCGCCTGCTCAGGCCCCATTCACTTCTCAAAATTCGGCGCAATTCTCCAACCACTCCAAGCAATCGCGCTCTGAGATTGGTGAGATGTGGCATAAAGCTCATTCTCTCACCGATGGTTATGTCAAGGTACTTTACCTCCTTAACATACCCTATACTGGCGCTTCCGAGCCTGCCAACCGGAGGTCGACTAGCGGCCAATCTGCCCTTAAGCAGCATTGTCACCGTCTTGTCCATTGCCAGACCAACGCCCACACTGTTGCCCCATTCGCAAGCAATGCGCAAACACTCCGCAGCGTTTGCCTCAATCTCAGCACGCGATCGCCCCTCAACCATGATCAGTAAGTCATCTGCATATGCACAGTATTTGCAGATACTGTAAAGCTGCCATAACAGAGCGTCCATCATGAGGTTCCAAATGAATTGACCACAGATGGAGCCCTGAGGACAACCATGTACAACGTCAACAGCGACGCTCTCACGTCGACCTACCGATACTGCAGTTCTGCCGGAGAAATAACTCTGCCATAGAGCAATCTCCCGACAGCCACATTCACTCAATCTCCTAATCACACTCACCCAGCTCAGGTAGTCGAACGCACCCTTGAAGTCCACAAAGACGCCTAGGACATACTTGGAGGTGCTGAACACAACCGAGCTTTGCACAAATCTCCAAGCGTCCTCTGTGCTCCTACCCTGTCTAAAACCAAATTGCCTATCTGACATTTGGTCACTCACTCTTTCCTGAAGCCTTTCAATCATGACCCTTTCCAGCACTTTTCCAAGCACTGGAAGGAGACTGATTCCTCGATATGGCCGAGGATTACTCCTAACTCTTTCAGGCGACTTCAACAGGACAACCACTTTTGCCCTCTTCCATTCACTGGGAAAATGGCCTTCGTATAAGCAGTGTTCATACAAGGTTATCAAGTACTCCGGAATCGAGTTCCAGACGCACTTGCACATCTCATCAGTGAAGCCATCCATACCAGGCGACTTTCTGGATTTTAATCTCCGGAAAGCCGCGCCCAGTTCGCTTCACCGAGAGGATCGATCGGGAGCTCCACACTCCAAGTCGTCAGTTGTGAGCTGCCAACCTGGAGGTTCCCTATACTGTGTTCCCTACGGCTACCTCTCACAATTTGGTAGGCACGACCCCAGGGGTCGCCCCTATTGCGCTCTGGAAATGCGCGCCACTCGGACTCTTTTACATCTACAAGTCTTTGCTTATATTCACGACTACGCCGACCATACTCAGCCCCAAGCTGGGCAGCGTTATCATCATTGGCCGCCCGTGCTCTTTGGAATCGTTTCCTTAGGGCTCTAAGCGACCTCCGCATAACGCCTAACTCACGGGTCCACCACTTTACACGCTTAAGATTTGCCTTTCGGCTCCTCCTCAGCAAGCGGTCATTGACACTCGTGACCCACCCATTAATACTGGCGACCTACTCATCCACGCTCATTGCACTAAAAGTGCTGTGCGGGACTTGCAGAGCCTCCTCCTAACCAATAGCCCATATTGGGCCCAATTCACACCATGCGTACGCCAGTAAATTACCCCCACACTCTCATTCTGGATTTCGGCATAAGTGAAAACAATCTCAATGGGATTGTGATCACTGATACCGAAACCGCCCAACACACACCAGCTAAAAGTGTACTCACCCATTGCTGCCCCATTTACAAGAGTGACATCAATGTCACTCTTCCCATTCACGCTATCAAACGTGTACCACTCACTGGGTTCGTTGACGAACCGAACATCTCGGGAGACGGCCCACTCAGCCAGCATCTCACCCCGTATGAGGTTCGGATAACCAGACGCGAGTCTGGATATCTTACTGAACCACATCGGGGACGATGCATTCGCATCTAGCCCGAGGATGATTGGTTCGCTACTCGCCAGTAGTAGCACCTCATCCACATACGCAATATACGGCTCGAGGGGTTCCCCGAACGCGCAATATACGCTCGCCACATATATCCTACCAAACCTGCCACTCAAGCACACAGACACACCTCTATCGGTTGAGTTCACCAAGGTGCACTCAATACCGACCTCATTTACCACAACCGCCGCATTTGCCCTGCTGTCAGGAAATACCCGCATTGCTGCTGGCAATCCCCGTACACAACCATTAGTTGCATACGGTTCCTGAAGCAGGGCCACGACGTTGCCCCTCTCACACATCATATTGCCTACGTCGCACATTACAGCGTATGACCCCTGGCAATTCAACTGGAGGACTTTGCTAGCCATATTAATGTCTAGCGTCGGCCCTCGCAACAATCGCACTGTATATCGGGCATGCCGGAGACATCATGTTCCGAAGGCATCCCTTTAAAAGCACAATTGCCGCAACTAAGTGCGTTGCTGCACTTAGCCACCCGATGGCCCACCTGGCCGCAGCGACGGCAGACGTCCTGCTTAGCCCTGCATTCCGCTACTGTATGGTCGAAACCCAGGCATCGGAAGCAGCTTACTACTGGGTCAAAATTCCTTAGTCGGAAAGAGAACCACTTAATATAACAACGGCCAACATCGAGCAGAGAGCCAATGGCTTTGCTATCGCCCTCCAACACAACATTGACCGTAGCCCCACCATTCACCGACCACGGCTTGCTCACCATTCGGACGCCTTTTCTAAAGGCCTCAGGCGACATCGTCTCCTTGAGGTTCATCTCATAAAGATCACTCATGAACTCGTCAGGAGTGATTTGAGAATGAACGCCCTGTACCACAACTTTTGGTCCCAACTTCTCGTTCACACTCACCTCAGGACCACACTCACCAAACTTAGCGTTCTCCGCTAACTTCTTCCTCTCCACCATGGATGGAGTGCGAATAATCGCTCCACCATCTCGTGACGGCATCATAGAGAACACCCGGACGCCCAGGGTTGGCCCCACCTCCTTCACCACCTTTTCGAACACGTCCTTCGATGTCTTGCCCGCAGTCTTGCTGCGAACAACGACGGACCAGGTCTCAACTGGTCTGGGTGCCTCCAGAGTAGACGGCACTGCCGACACGGGACCTCCTTTGACGACGACGGGCACGCTCCGAGGAGCAACCACAGGGGCCGGCATACGGAAAATGCCGTCGTCACGAACGACACTTCCGGTCCGGCGGCACTCATCTAACCGGCCTCTTAGGCGCTCATTTTCCGCAATCTGCGTGAAAAGGAGTACCTCCAGCTCGACCAGATAGTCCACCAGACTGCCAATGGCCCTACCACCCATACCTGCAGCAAGAGCGTGCGTGACCACGTCCTTGCTGATCGCCTTCATTCGCTCTACGGGCAAGCACGTACGCCTCTTTGGCACCAATCCACTCATGGGAGCAGATGGCGCATCAGCTCACAAGCACACAAGCTCTCCATTGAGGCTGGCCCATTTCCAACCCACACATACTCATACTAGAGCATTCGCTATTGGCAGCACTAATGCTGCCTACATCGCTGCCCTCGTCTACACTTGCCGACGCGCCGACAGAGGTTTAGGAGGCTGCCCTCCTTACCTTCTTCTTCGACATCGCCGGCCCCGTCTTCCGCCGCACTGTCCCCCAACCATAGACAACGTCTCAACGTCATCACCGGCGCCAACAGTCGGCTTAACCAACGGCATTTCGCTGACAATCAAACCAGCCGCAGGTGTTCAACAAATAAACAAAAATATGCAAGCAACTAAAGAAAATCAAAAACAAGATAAGACTTGTCGCTCACTTACCAGGTGCACACACAGCGGGCCCTTATCACTAAGCTCACACACACGCAAACCGATGCACACATCTGCCTTAGCGCAGCCAATCAAAAATCGGCACTGCGTACGTTGCTCGCACAATACGATAAGATCATACGATGCGAATGTAGCACAAAAAGGAGACGGCGATTGAAAAGCTGATATCGCTGATATCAAAGCTACGCTGTCCGCGAAACGTCTGAACGCTCCGACAGTCAAAACGCAACTGAGTAGATAGGGACACACACAGTCTGGATCTCTACGTCTTTTATAACGCGACGTGTACCAACTTAATGGTTTACAACCGCGGTGTCCATATGTACATACAAGTATGCACATGACACAGTGGGTCTAGAACAATGAGCCAGACTATCGCCCCTTTGAGACGAATCTCATCGGTACCAATTCTAGATGAACGATGTCGGTCATCCATCCGTCCATTGGTCAGGAGCAAGGTGTATCTATACACCCCTACTGCTCTTTGGGTCACAGCACCCGGTTGATACGCAACTCCACATCGTGTCCCGAAGGACGCTACCCGCATTTGGGTTAACCACATAGCCACCACGATAATGCCAACCTCAAACTTGGGCAGCGGCTGGAAACTGACCAACCCGTTGTACCATCTTTAAGGAATTGGTCGTCCTCCCTTCTGCCTCCGACGAGGTACGGGTATTGGGGAACCCAGGGGTGGGGTTGCCTCCTTTAGTCGCCTTCTACGACAAGCGGTGGCATACTGTGGTGGAATTCTGTATCGGATCCGCCGACCACACGGGGGTGCACAGTTTTGGCTATACAGCCCGGGACTGGCTACCCAGGTGATTGCTTCCTTTAGTCACCTTCTACGACATGCGGTAGCATACTGTGGTGGTATTCTGTATCAGATCCGCCGACCACACGGGGGTGCGCAGTTTTGGCTACCTAGCCCGGGACTGGCTGCCCTGGTGGTACGCCTCTCTCCACAGTTTGCCGACGCCTAGCGAACACGGCGTTGGCAAACACATCCAGCTCCATCATCGCCTCCGGTGTCTCCGTGACTCCAGTCATCCTCCAGGTGTTGTTCTCTTGAGTTATCGCCATCTGGTCCAGGTTGCGCAGATCCGCATAGAGGGGGCACTCACAGAGGATGTGATGCCAGTCTTCAAGCTGCGCACCGCATGAGCATGCGGGCGTTTCGCTCAGACCTTTCTTGTGCAGATATGCGTTCATCGAGCCATGTCCTGTCAGCAAGAATCCAGCGCGTAGACTAAAACGATAGTCTGGTCGGCTGTAGACGAAGCTTGCGTCCGGGAAAAATCTGTGGGTAATCCGTCCGTATTCCCCAGGATCATCCCATCTGAGCTGCCACTCTCGCAACAAGCATTCGTCCAGCAGCGCCATCTTCTCCTTCCACCTCATACTCGTCACGTCTCGCCCGTACAGCCAGTCACCAGTCACGAAGGGATTCGATGTGCGGCAGGAAGGTCATCCTCTCGCCGACTGTGATGCCAAGGTAGCGAACCTTCCTCACGTATGGTAGACTCGCTCCTGCGAATCTTACAATCGGGTGCCGGTTCCTAGATAGTATGCCTTTCAGCAGCATAATTGTCGATTTGGTCGTCGATACTGAAACTCCAACCTCCGTTCCCCAAGATCCCACGATGGTCATCAGCTGCGCGCCCTTTGTCTCCACTTGGTCTCGTGAGTTACCCTCTACGAGGAGCAGCAAATCATCAGCGTACGCGCTTAGAGCACAGTGTCGCTCTAGTTGCAGCAGAAGTGTGTCCATTAGCAGATTCCAAAGGAATGGTCCGCTAATGGATCCCTGTGGGCAACCTCGTGTTACTGGCACACACACTTCGCCGTACGTGCTGATCATGCACGCGCTCCTGCCAGAGAAGAAGCTTCTCCATAAGCTGGCTTCCCGGCAGCCGGAGGCAACGATGCTATTCAATGCGGCGGTCCACTCCACATGATCGAAGGCGCCCTTAAAGTCCACGAATATCCCAAGTACTTACCGCGCCTGGCTGGCGGCGACTGTACTGGTCACGTGTCTCCAAGCATCCTCCACGCAGCGTCCTGGTTGGAATCCAAATTGCCATCTGCTTCCTGTAGGCAGGATCTCCTTTATTCGGTCCACCATAACCCTCTCCAGCACCTTGCCAAACACTGGCAGGAGACAGATCCCGCGATAAGAGTCAGGATCGCTCCTGATCTTATCGGGCCCTTTGAGCAGAGCGACCACACGTGGCCGTTTCCACTCATTGGGAAAATATCCATCTCGTATGCAACGGGAGTACAACGCTGTCAGTTGTTGGGGTATGGCTCGCCATACGGCCTTGCAAATCGCACCAGTGATACCATCAGTGTCAGGGGAGCGCCTGCTCCGCAGTCTGGCAATGGCAGCATCGATCTCGAAAGCTTCGAGATCCGGCGGTGCCTCTTCGGGAATCGCAATCGGTGTAGTTGACTCCGCAACAGGGAAGAAGTTGCGGAGGAGCACTCGCGCGCAGTCGTTCCAAGTTACGACTGGCCCGCTATCCGTCTGAAGGCAACTCAGCTCTGTGCATTTTTTTGCGTCCTCGGCAGATCCTGTATACTCGTCCCCATGGATCATCATCATTCTTCTGAATGAACCTTCTCCAGTCCCTCTCCTTGGTCGACAAAATGAGCTTTTTGTACTGCACTGTACAAATGCGCAACGCAGTGGCAAGTTGCTCAGTGTCGTCGGTACTGCGCCGACGAGCACTCTGGAGCCGGCGCCTAAGTCTCCTGACTTCCTGACGCTTGGAATTAAGATCCGCAGTCCACCAGACTGGAATCCTCCTGGCTCGTGAAGACCGTCGTCCCAGCACGCGATCGCACACATCGTGCACTAGCGCGCGCAACCCGGACACTTGGTCATCCAGCGACCGTTCGCAGAAATCCATGGGGAGCTCAGAAGCCTTTCGAATCGCTTCTTCCTCAAACAACCGCCAACGTGCAGTGGAGATGTTCCAGGACGGCACAGGAGCAACGCTCTCAACTGTATGACTGGGATCGGTCGTGGCTACAACGGTGATGATGTTGTGGTCACTAAGATCCCACTCGTCCACTCTCCAGTGATACGTGGCCCACGTATCAGCTGCATCGTTGACGATTGTCACGTCGATGTCACTGCGTCCTCGCAGATTGTCGAACGTGAAGACGTCGCTTGCCTCATTGAGCACGCCGGCTCTGTTCCGCAGAATCCACTCGGATAGCAGCTCACCCCTCACCTGGTTCTCGCGTTCCCGATTTACATCAGGAAGCTTACTGAACCAGAGAGGGGACACTGCGTTGGCATCCAGTCCGAGGATGGTGGGATGGCTGCTGGCCTGCAGCAGCACCTCATCCATGTAGGCAAGATAGGGCTCCAGCTCGGTATCGAATTGGCAGTATACGGAAGAGAGGAAGATTGAGCCAAATCTTCCCGTCACTCTTACGCATACTCCAAAGTCGGTTGTCAGCGATTCGATAGGCATGCAGATGACATCGGGGTCGTCGATGATGATAGCCGCCTTCCTCCTCATGTCAGCGAAAACTCGCATCCCGGCCGGAAACCCGGTAATGCGTCCCTCGTTGTCGGCGTAGGGCTCCTGTATAAGTGCGCAGGCGTGACCGGATCTGCGGATGCTGACCCGGAGCTCGATGTTGGCGGCTCGGCCACGCCCGCAATTTGCTTGGATGCGGCTAAACATTGTTAATGTCTAGCACCCACCCTTGCAAGTACTGCCGCATAAATCGGGCAAGCCGCCGAGAGCATATAATGCCCTGACGGGAGCCCTTTAAACCGGCAGTTTCGGCAGTCCACCGGGTTAGTGCACTTCCGGGCTACATGCCCAGTTCCGCCGCATTGACGACATACGTCCTCCTTGAAACGGCATTGTTGCATCTTGTGGTCGAATCCAACGCATCGATGGCATGCGTATGTGCGGACCAGTGTGTGGCATCGGTATGAGAACCACTTGATGTAGACCCGACCGGTCTGCTCAAGTATGGCCCCACACTTTGGGTCCACCTCTAGGGTCACATTCACCGACCGACCGTCGGTGACTGACCATGGCTTCGATACCAAATGTACCGCTTTCTTAAAGGCCGCAGGTGAGATATCCTCCTTGAAGTTGTTGGTATACAACTCCTCCATGAAGTTTTCAACTGATATCTCCGTGTCCACATTATGCACAGTGACTTGCGTCCCCAGTGCCTTGTTGGGCTTGACCTCCAGGCCAACCTCGGTGAATTTTTGGTTTGACACCAACCTCTTGAGCTCTCCAGCAGATGGGGTGCGGATGATGGCACCACCACGCTTGAGTTCACGCACCTCGTGAACTCTCACTCCTAGGGAAGGAGCAACCTCCTTCATCACCTTCTCGGCGACTTGTTTGCCAGAAGCGGCCGGGTCTTTGCTGGTGATCACAGCAGACCACGTCTCTACCGGCTTCTTAACGGGCGGCAAGGCTGGATATGCAGTGTGGACAACGGATGGGGCGGCGGCGGCGTAAATCGTAGCGGGGGAAGGCGGCGGTGCAGCTCCTTTCTGTCCCTCGAGGACAGCGTTCCTCATGGCCAGTGCTGTGATGAGTTCATCATAACGGGCCATGGCATCCATCACCAGGAGTGTCTCCCTCGATGGTAGTCCAGCCCGAACCACAGCGGTCTTAGCAGCCCTCTGCACACTGGACATCTCAGCCAGCACTGCAGCAGGGCCACTAGCGGCTATCTCCCACGCTGAACTCCTGGCGATGGGTTCTCCAGTAGATCTCCTCGTTGGCACGGCGAAAACAGCAGCAGGGGCGGGAGCAGTAACAGCAGCGGTGGGGACGGCGGCAGAGGAAGGGGAGGTGTTGGTGAGGACAGAGGGGTCAGCACAGGCGATGGGGGCGGCAGCAGAAGCGACGTTTGATGTATGGACAGGGGTAGGGTGGGGGGCAGCGACAGTGTCGGCAGCAGTAGCAGCGTTGGCAGCGGCGGTAGTAGCATCGGTGATGCTGGCGGCGGTAGTGTTAACAACAGCGGGGGGGAGCCAAGAGCACTCAAAATTTGAGTGCAGCTGTTCGCAAGCTCAGCAGCAACTCTATTAGCTCCAGCGTTATCGTCCGATAACGAGTTGAGCTGCGGCGACGATAAGGCCCGCTTGCTCTTCCTCCTTCTCCTCCCCTTCGAGCCCCTCATGCTCACGTCGCTATCGACGTCAGTCGACTGCAGCGACATCGGTGCTGTTGTTATTGTTGTTGCTCTTCTTCTTCTTATAGCTGCAGGTGTTCACTTCTTCTTCTTCTTTCAAAAACAATTTGCGCTGGGCAAGCTGTTGTTGTTGCTGTTGTTTTCGCTGCAGGTGTTCTGCTTATCGCGATTTTGCGGTCTCCTCTTTCCACTCTTTCGTCAATGGCAAAAACAATTTGCACTGGGCAAGCTGCAGGTGTTCAACAGTTGTTTGCAGTTGACTTTTGATTAAGCACACTTGTGTTTTATGTCTCGCGAATTTGTTAAACTTTTTGTTAATGTCGGTTGGCGATGCGCACACGTCTGCTCTGTTAGGCACTCAAAAAGCGACTGAGGGTGGGGGGCAGCGGCGGTAGTGACAACGACAGTGTCGGCTCTTTGGGTCACAGCACCCGGTTGATACGCAACTCCACGTCGTGTCCCGAGGGACGCTACCCGCATTTGGGTTATCCACATAGCTACCACGATAATACCAACCTTAAACTTGGTCAGCGGCTGGAAAACTGACCAACCCGTTGTACCATTTTTAAGGAATTGGTCGTCCTCCCTTCTGCCTCCGACGAGGTACGGGTATTGGGGAACCCAGGGGTGGGGATGCCTCCTTTAGTCGCCTTCTACGACAAGCGGTGGCATACTGTGGTGGTATTCTGTATCAGATCCGACGACCACACGGGGGTGCGCAGTTTTGGCTACCTAGCCCGGGACTGGCTGCCCTGGTGGTACGCCTCTCTCCACAGTTTGCCGACGCCTAGCGAACACGGCGTTGGCAAACACATCCAGCTCCATCATCGCCTCCGGTGTCTCCGTGACTCCAGTCATCCTCCAGGTGTTGTTCTCTTGAGTTATCGCCATCTGGTCCAGGTTGCGCAGATCCGCATAGAGGGGGCACTCACAGAGGATGTGATGCCAGTCTTCAAGCTGCGCACCGCATGAGCATGCGGGCGTTTCGCTCAGACCTTTCTTGTGCAGATATGCGTTCATCGAGCCATGTCCTGTCAGCAAGAATCCAGCGCGTAGACTAAAACGATAGTCTGGTCGGCTGTAGACGAAGCTTGCGTCCGGGAAAAATCTGTGGGTAATCCGTCCGTATTCCCCAGGATCATCCCATCTGAGCTGCCACTCTCGCAACAAGCATTCGTCCAGCAGCGCCATCTTCTCCTTCCACCTCATACTCGTCACGTCTCGCCCGTACAGCCAGTCACCAGTCACGAAGGGATTCGATGTGCGGCAGGAAGGTCATCCTCTCGCCGACTGTGATGCCAAGGTAACGAACCTTCCTCACGTATGGTAGACTCGCTCCTGCGAATCTTACAATCGGGTGCCGGTTCCTAGATAGTATGCCTTTCAGCAGCATAATGGTCGATTTGGTCGTCGATACTGAAACTCCAACCTCCGTTCCCCAAGATCCCACTTGGTCTCGTGAGTTACCCTCTACGAGGAGCAGCAAGTCATCAGCGTACGCGCTTAGAGCACAGTGTGGCACACACACTTCGCCGTACGTGCTGATCATGCACACGCTCCTGCCAGAGAAGAAGCTTCTCCATAAGCTTCCCGGCAGCCTGAGGCAACGATGCGATTCAATGCGGCGGTCCACTCCACATGATCGAAGGCGCCCTTGAAGTCCACGAATATCCCAAGTACATACCGCGCTTGGCTGGCGGCGACACTACTGGTCACGTGTCTCCAAGCATCCTCCACGCAGCAGGATCGCTCCTGATCTTATCGGGCCCTTTGAGCAGAGCGACCACACGTGGCCGTTTCCACTCATTGGGAAAATATCCATCTCGAATGCAACGGGAGTACAACGCAATCAGTTGCTGGGGTATGGCTCGCCATATGGCCTTGCAAATTGCACCAGTGATACCATCAATGCTAGGGGAGCGCCTGCTCCGCAGTCTGGCGAATGCAGCATCGAGCTCGAAGACTTCGGGAGCGTCTCCCTCGATGGTAGTCCAGCCCGAACCACAGCGGTCTTAGCAGCCCTCTGCACACTGGACATCTCTGCCAGCACTGCAGCGGGGCCACTAGTGGCGATTTCCCACGCTGAACTCCTGGCGATGGGATGGAGGGGGGAGTCAAGAGCACTCAAAATTTGAGTGCAGCTGCTCGCAAGCTCAGCAGCAATTCTTTTAGCTCCAGCGTTATCGTCCGATAACGAGTTGAGCTGCGGCGACGATAAGGCCCGCTTGCTCTTCCTCCTTCTCCTCCCCTTCGACCCGTCATACTCACGTCGCTATCGACTTAAGTCGACTGCAGCGACATCGGTGCTGTTGTTGTTGTTGTTGTTCTTCTTCTTCTTATAGCTGCATGTGTTCACTTCTTCTTCTTTCAAAAACAATTTGCGCTGGGCAAGCTGTTGTTGTTGCTGTTGTTTTTGTTGCAGGTGTTCTGCTTATCGCGATTTTGCGGTCTCCTCTTTCCACTCCTTCGTCAATTGCAAAAACAATTTGCACTGGGCAAGCTGCAGGTGTTCAACAGTTGTTTGCGGTTGACTTCTGATAACGCACACTTGTGTTTTGTGTCTCACGATTTTGTTCAACTTTTTGTTAAGAATGTCGGTTGGCGATGCGCACACGTCTGCTCTGTCAGGCACTCAAAAAGCGAGAGAGACAGAAGTCAAGGGTGTTTAACGTGAGCACCTGCCGTGTAGGCTCAATTTCACGGTGCCCGAGCACTGGGGTACGATTTAAGCGTCAATCAGCGCCCCCAAGATCGAAATCTCAGGTACCAAATAAAGGCCAACTGTTTATGTTGGTAGCTTCGCCCTTGGTCGGGGCCGAGGCCTATCTAAAACCTCTGCCGATCTAGTTATCACGGCCACCGGTTGGAAAAACGCAACTCCACGCCGAGCTACATGCTCTCCCGCATTTGGGTAGTAAACCACAACCAGCACGAATCTCCCCGAAGGGCCGCAACCGTAGCCAGGGCAGACAACTGTCCGCGGGCTCCTGGCTCCCGTGGTATCAGACATAAAACGTCTACGGTCGAACGCCGTACACATTATGTACTTCCAATTTTAACTCCAAACAGGTACGGGTTGGTGGCCCACAAGAAATTCAAGGCAACAGCTGCTCGGAATGGTACGCGGTGCCGACACAGTCGGCATGCGAGATGTTACGGTCTAAGAGTATGCTTCATGTACATACCCTCCACACCGTTCGGAGTCGAGGCCTATTCCTTCCTCTTCCACAAGCGTGGCATTAATAGTTGGCATTTCGTCAAATCGCCCAACGACGACCAGCTCTTGTGCCCCCACATATAATCAAAAGATCAACGCCTAAGGCAGGGTCGTTGAGACCGGCCCCGTTTAATCCTCAAAGCGCCTGTGGTACCAGATAACCTCTGGTCAGGCTTCGTGCCCAAGGACACTACCAGTTTTCGCCCCATGATGCGCGGGACTGGTAACCCACTAGGGAGAACGCTAAGTCCCTCCCGTACATACATACAATCATCATTCACAATCATTCCCCACCATTCATCCCACATGCACTCATTCATTCATTCATTCATTCATGCCTCCGTGAATGCACAAAACGACGCCTCACAAATGCCTCGCACGCAAACTCATTCATCCTCTTTACCCTATCACTGGTGGAGAGTGCTTGACTAACGTCAAACCCGCCACTATCCTGCACAATACCAACATCCGCCAAAGAACGGATATTCCCATACAACGGGCACTCGCAGAGCACATGCTGCCATGTCTCCTGTGCCGAACCACAAGGGCATTCCGGACTGTCCGCCAAGGTTCTTTTTATTTATTTATTTATTTATTTATTTATTTATTTATTTAATGTCAACTATACACAGTCGACAGAAATTTAAAATTAAGTGTAAAATTAAAATTAAATTTAAATATAATTAAATTATTCATATTAAATATTAAAAATATAAAAATTATAATTAAATTGAAAAAAGAAAAAATATAAAATAAAAATAATAAATAAATAGTTCTGGGGTGAGTAAAAGTAAATTGATTCAACATTTGTTGCTAGGATTGGGGAAACCCAGGAAAACCCAATCAAATCAATGACCACCACCAGAGATTAAATTGATTAATGTGTGCGTAAATGTTCTAAGATTAAGGCTTTATTGGTAGAAATAGAAGACTCTAATCTAATAACCCCGTAAAGTCTGTTAAACTCAGAACATAGTACTCTAAAAGGTTCATGCATAAGGTAATTAGTATGGCAAGTGCTAGTTGTTAATAAGGAGTAGAAACGAGTTGATCTAATAGGAAGTGAAAACTTTAATTTGTTTAGTAAGAAAGGAGAGTCAATATCACCATTTATAAGTTTTTGAATGAAAGTTACACCCAGCATAATGCGACGGTGTGAAAGGGAAGGGAAGATTAATTAATAGTAATCTACTAGGATATGGCGGAAGGTTAAGTTGTGGTGACCAGTTTAAGTTTCTTAGTGCGAAAATTAGAAACTTCTTTTGCACCGATTCAATTTTGTCTTTATAAGTCTGATACTGTGGCGACCACAAACAGGACCCATACTCGAGGATGGGACGTACCAGAGAGACATAAAGCTGTTTAGTCGTATAAGGGTCATTGAATTCCTTAGACCAACGCTTAATGAAACCTAAGACCTTCATGGCTTTATTTACCATGAACTCAATGTGATCGTTGAAAGAAAGTTTACGATCAAGTAAGATGCCTAGGTCATTAATTTGAGATATATTCTCAAGAGGATGGCCTTCTAACAAGTATTGAACATGCACAGGTTGTGTTCTGCAAAAAGTCATGGCTTTGCATTTTGAGCAATTGAGGGCAATAAGATTGGTTTTGCACCATGAATTGAAAATGTTAAGATCAGCTTGCAACAAAGAAGCAGAAATAGGATCCTTATAAGAGAGGCATAATTTAACGTCATCTGCATACATCAAAACAGCACTATTCTTAATAATAGACGGAAGGTCATTAATAAATAAATTGAAAAGCAATGGTCCGAGGTGGCTACCTTGGGGCACTCCTGAATAAACAGAGATCTGCTTAGAGAGAGCAGAATTGAACATTACTCTCTGAGTTCTATTTTTAAGATAGTTGGAGATCCAATTCATAAGAATATGAGGAAAACCAAGAAGCGACAACTTGTGCATTAGGAGAGTATGGTTTACAGAATCAAATGCTTTACTGAAATCAGTGTAGATGACGTCCGTTTGCATCGAGCTATGAAACCCACTAATGACAATAGAGGAGAGTTCCAATAAGTTTGTTGTAGTAGATTTGGATCTCACAAAGCCATGCTGGGTTGGTGAGATGATTGAGCTACATAAGTGTTGCAGTTGAGAAGTAATGATTTTCTCGAATAATTTAGGAATAGCAGACAACTTAGAAATAGCTCTATAGTTCATGACGTCAGACTTAGAGCCTTTTTTGTGTAAAGGGAATAACATAAGATTCTTTCCATAACTTAGGAAATAATCCGGTCGAAACGGACAAAGAAAAAAGTTTAAGAATTGGCTTACAGAGCGAATTAGCACAGTATCTGAGAACACAGCCAGGCACCCCATCTGGCCCAGGAGAAAAGATGGCTTGACCAAAGTCAGCTCACAACCTAACGAACTTTCCGTAATCTGCGGACCGAAAACAGAGTTAGATGGATAAATTCTATAAGGATAAGGACACTTAGAATCGTAAATCTTAGACGAATAAGTATCCTGGAAAAAATCTGCAAATAAGTCCGAAATGTTTTGATCGGTACTAGCTGTTTTCTCGTTTAGAGTTAAGGAAGAAGGATATGTAGCAGTTCGCCGTTTACGATTAACGAAGTTATAAAACTGCTTAGGGTCTTTAGCAAATTGTAATCTACAGCGAGTTAAGTATGCACTATAGCAACGGTGGTTCATAGTATCAAAGCCAGACTTAGCGATAACATACCTTGAAAAATCAATAAGCCTACCAGATGATTTGAACTTTTTGTAAAGTTTGGATTTCAAATTTTTAAGTCTACAAAGTTCCCTAGAGAACCAAGGTAGTTTTGTAGACTTAGAATGATATACCCTAGGAACATTCAATTCAAAAATAGAGTTAATAGCTCTATAAAAAATATCAATCGCACCTTCTAAATTATTAGAAGAGTACAATTTCGACCAATCATAATTATTAAATAAAGTGTTGAGATCACTAAAGTTAGCCTTTCGAAAACAATAGTGTTTAGTCTTTGGAAATGTTTTAACTTGCTGCCCGGATGGTGACAGCAAAAGAGCGAGCTCTAAAGTGGGGTGGAACGCATCTTCAGGTGAAACTAAAGGATCAATTCTTACAACAGTATCGCATACCTGATCAGATACAAAGACCAGATCAAGTAATCGGTTCCTGCTGTTTCGAATTGAGTTGACCTGAGATAGATTTAGTTCAAGAAGTCCCGACAGAAACTCGTTAGAAGTCATTAAGTCGTTGTTATCCGACCAAATAACATCGGGCAAGTTAAAGTCACCAACAACTAACAAACAGTCTTTATCCAAGAGCATGCTGGACAAAGATTGAATTACCGTTAAGTGAGCTAGGTATACAGATAGATCAGATTGGGGAGGAATATATGAGCAGGAAATATAAAAGTCAATGTTATGAATTCGCACTTTCACACATACAATTTCTATATTAGTGGGGGAGTTATTTACTAATTGCGATGTAAGATTAGATTTTATCGCAATAAGGACACCACCACCTTTTCTATCCATTCTATCACATCTATAAGTAACATAAAGAGGTGAAAGTATAGATGCATCAAGAATATCAGGTTTAAGCCAGGTCTCAGTGAATGCCAAAATGTTATGTTCGAAAGAAAAACTATCTACATAAAGGTTAGAAAGTTTTGACTTAAGGCCTCTAACATTCTGATAAGCAAACAGAAAAGAAGAAACTATTAGTTTTTTGATGGAACATTAGTAGGAAGAGAAGGGGGTACTGAAGACTGTCTCTTCTGCGGACTGTACTCCTTTACAACCATATCATCCAGCCAAAAAGCATTCGTACAAATAGTACTAAATGCACTTGCGGGGACAGATATCTTGAAGGAGGAAATTTCTCTACGGTGCTTAAATTTGAATTTCTCAACGGTCATGTTGAGACAACTATTATTAAGTTTATTTAAAATATAGGCCTTGACATCTTCGGTTGATGTGTCAGATGCCAGGCGAGAAATAAAGATTTGGCGTCTGTTAGGGACAGACTTAAGAGGTCTTGCAGTCTCCACTACGCTAGGAAGAACGCTAGGAACATTTGCAGGAGCGGGATGTTTAGGGGAATTAAACACCCGAAGATGATTAACCTCGGATGATACAAGAGGCATATCATTGGAAGGCCTATCTTTCTTGGGTCTATTGGATTTCGAGCTACGCTGGTTTGAAATACTTGTAGCTGCAGTTGTATTAGGAACATTATCAGTAGTCAAAACCGGAGTAATAATTACCTCCGGTGGTGAGCTACTAGAAGAAGTCTCAGACACAATAGACGGCTGAGAAAAATTTTAAAATTATTAAACTTTAATTCCATTGCTTGGAATTCCTTATGTAGAAGGTCAAAGTTTTTTTTAAAGAACAGAAATTATTGCGCGTATGCATTGCAAATGATTGCATATTAATTTCCGTCTCACGGCAAGCCTCACAACACCATTTAAGGCCCGTCTTATTGGCGATGTAATCTTTTACACGCGCGGTGAAACCAGCACATTTAACATGAGCTAGATTGTCACACAACCAGCAGCATATAAAATCTGCCTTAGGATCGGACATTACCTTACAGACTTTAATGCAGCACGAAGTCATTATGTAAGGAGATATAATAACGAAAGAGAAATTGAAAAAATAATAAGAAATGAGTTATAATTGAAGTGTAACTAAACTTGTGTCGAGTGCTGTAGAAAATCAAACAGCAATAACACAATGCAAAGCAAAGCAAGAGAGAGAGACAGTAAGGTACAGTTAATGTTAATGTAAAGAGGCTGGCGTTAAGAGCGCAAGCTATACAGATAAGCATGCAAATGAGAGAGCACAAAGTTAGGAGAGTGACGAAAAGTAAAAGATGAGAGTGAAGAAAAAGAACTAAACACAGCTGTTAGCGACGCGCACTGTTTGTAAAAATATACAAAGAAAATGCAATTTTTAATAGCAAATACACGAAGTTTGACACTCGCACCAGTTATACTGCACTACACAATAATAATGTTAGAGCTTGGCACCTTTTAAGTATTAAACTACAAGTAGAAATTACGGAATTCAAATGATTTAATAAGAGCAAAATCAGACGCGTCTACTCTGTACAACAACCAATGTTATATGATGCAGAAACGCATTCAACGAACCATGGCCAGTCAAAAGGACTTCCCGAATGTATTTGTGAGTCACCCGCCCATTCTCACTTGCATCCCATCTGGCTTGCCAGTCAGACAGGACACACTCATTCAACAAACTCTTACACACACTAAGCCCTAAACTCTCCACATCCCTATCAGGGAGCCATTCATTCTGCAGCAATGGCAGCCGCCTCTTAGTCTTGTAGAGTAAGGCCCTACGCCTCACCTCCAAGTCAAGGGGGGCTGCTCCACACAACACCTGCAGCGCCTCCGTCGAAACGGTGCGACATACAGGTATGCACCCTAACTGAATCACACGCTGACAAGCCAGCACATTCTTTCTGCCCGCAACAGTCGCAGCAGTTTTGTACCACACAGATGATCCATATGCTGCGCTAGCAACGAACAGACCATCATATATGGCACGCACTGCGCGCCTGCTCAGGCCCCATTCACTTCTCAAAATTCGGCGCAATTCTCCAACCACTCCAAGCAATCGCGCTCTGAGATTGGTGAGATGTGGCATAAAGCTCATTCTCTCACCGATGGTTATGTCAAGGTACTTTACCTCCTTAACATAACCTATACTGGCGCTTCCGAGCCTGCCAACCGGAGGTCGACTAGCGGCCAATCTGCCCTTAAGCAGCAAACACTCCGCAGCGTTTGCCTCAATCTCAGCACGCGATCGCCCCTCAACCATGATCAGTAAGTCATCTGCATATGCACAGCATTTGCAGATACTGTAAAGCTGCCATAACAGAGCGTCCATCATGAGGTTCCAAATGAATGGACCACAAATGGAGCCCTGAGGACAACCATGTACAACGTCAACAGCGACGCTCTCACGTCGACCTACCGATACTGCAGTTCTGCCGGAGAAATAACTCTGCCATAGAGCAATCTCCCGACAGCCACATTCACTCAATCTCCTAATCACACTCACCCAGCTCAGGTAGTCGAACGCACCCTTGAAGTCCACAAAGACGCCTAGGACATACTTGGAGGTGCTGAACACAACCGAGCTTTGCACAAATCTCCAAGCGTCCTCTGTGCTCCTACCCTGTCTAAATCCAAATTGCCTATCTGACATTTGGTCACTCACTCTTTCCTGAAGCCTTTCAATCATGACCCTTTCCAGCACTTTTCCAAGCACTGGAAGGAGACTGATTCCTCGATATGACCGAGGATTACGCCTTCGTATAAGCAGTGTTCATACAAGGTTATCAAGTACTCCGGAATCGAGTTCCAGACGCACTTGCACATCTCATCAGTGGAGCCATCCATACCAGGCGACTTTCTGGATTTAAATCTCCGGAAAGCCGCGCCCAGTTCGCTTCACCGAGAGGATCGATCGGGAGCTCCACACTCCAAGTCGTCAGTTGTGAGCTGCCAACCTGGAGGTTCCCTATACTGTGTTCCCTACGGCTACCTCTCACAATTTGGTAGGCACGACCCCAGGGGTCGCCCCTATTGCGCTCTAGAAATGCGCGCCACTCGGACTCTTTTACATCTACAAGTCTTTGCTTATATTCACGACTACGCCGACCATACTCAGCCCCAAGCTGGGCAGCGTTATCATCATTGGCCGCCCGTGCTCTTTGGAATCGTTTCCTTAGGGCTCTAAGCGACCTCCGCATAACGCCTAACTCACGGGTCCACCACTTTACACGCTTAAGATTTGCCTTTCGGCTCCTCCTCAGCAAGCGGTCATTGACACTCGTGACCCACCCATTAATACTGGCGACCTACTCATCCACGCTCATTGCACTAAAAGTGCTGTGCGGGACTTGCAGAGCCTCCTCCCTAACCAATAGCCCATATTGGGCCCAATTCACACCATGCGTACGCCAGTAAATTACCCCCACACTCTCATTCTGGATTTCGGCATAAGTGAAAACAATCTCAATGGGATTGTGATCACTGATACCGAAACCGCCCAACACACACCAGCTAAAAGTGTACTCACCCATTGCTGCCCCATTTACAAGAGTGACATCAATGTCACTCTTCCCATTCACGCTATCAAACGTGTACCACTCACTGGGTTCGTTGACGAACCGAACATCTCGGGAGACGGCCCACTCAGCCAGCATCTCACCCCGTATGAGGTTCGGATAACCAGACGCGAGTCTGGATATCTTACTGAACCACATCGGGGACGATGCATTCGCATCTAGCCCGAGGATGATTGGTTCGCTACTCGCCAGTAGTAGCACCTCATCCACATACGCAATATACGGCTCGAGGGGTTCCCCGAACGCGCAATATACGCTCGCCACATATATCCTACCAAACCTGCCACTCAAGCACACAGACACACCTCTATCGGTTGAGTTCACCAAGGTGCACTCAATACCGACCTCATTTACCACAACCGCCGCATTTGCCCTGCTGTCAGGAAATACCCGCATTGCTGCTGGCAATCCCCGTACACAACCATTAGTTGCATACGGTTCCTGAAGCAGGGCCACGACGTTGCCCCTCTCACACATCATATTGCCTACGTCGCACATTACAGCGTATGACCCCTGGCAATTCAACTGGAGGACTTTGCTAGCCATATTAATGTCTAGCGTCGGCCCTCGCAACAATCGCACTGTATATCGGGCATGCCGGAGACATCATGTTCCGAAGGCATCCCTTTAAAAGCACAATTGCCGCAACTAAGTGCGTTGCTGCACTTAGCCACCCGATGGCCCACCTGGCCGCAGCGACGGCAGACGTCCTGCTTAGCCCTGCATTCCGCTACTGTATGGTCGAAACCCAGGCATCGGAAGCAGCTTACTACTGGGTCAAAATTCCTTAGTCGGAAAGAGAACCACTTAATATAACAACGGCCAACATCGAGCAGAGAGCCAATGGCTTTGCCATCGCCCTCCAACACAACATTGACCGTAGCCCCACCATTCACCGACCACGGCTTGCTCACCATTCGGACGCCTTTTCTAAAGGCCTCAGGCGACATCGTCTCCTTGAGGTTCATCTCATAAAGATCACTCATGAACTCGTCAGGAGTGATTTGAGAATGAACGCCCTGTACCACAACTTTTGGTTCCAACTTCTCGTTCACACTCACCTCAAGACCACACTCACCAAACTTAGCGTTCTCCGCTAACTTTTTCATCTCCACCTTGGATGGAGTGCGTATAATCGCTCCTCCATCTCGTGACGGCTTCATAGAGAACACCCGGACGCCCAGGGCTGGCCCCACCTCCTTCACCACCTTTTCGACCACGTCCTTCGATGTCTTGCCCGCAGTCTTGCTGCGAACAACGACGGACCAGGTCTCAACTGGTCTGGGTGCCTCCAGAGTAGACGGCACTGCCGACACGGGACCTCCTTTGACGACGACGGGCACGCTCCGAGGAGCAACCACAGGGGCCGGCATACGGAAAATGCCGTCGTCACGAACGACACTTCCGGCCCGGCGGCACTCACCTAACCGGCCTCTTAGGCGCTCATTTTCAGCAATCTGCGCAAAAAGGAGTACCTCCAGCTCGGCCAGATAGTCCACCAGACTACCAATGGCCCTACCACCCATACCTGCAGCAAGAGCGTGCGTGACCACGTCCTTGCTGATCGCCTTCATGGCCCATTTCCAACCCACACATACTCATACTAGAGCATTCGCTATTGGCAGCACTAATGCTGCCTACATCGCTGCCCTCGTCTACACTTGCCGACACGCCGACAGAGGTTAAGGAGGCTGCCCTCCTTACCTTCTTCTTCGACATCGCCGGCCCCGTCTTCCGCCGCACCGTCCCCCAACCATAGACAACGTCTCAACGTCATCACCGGCGCCAACAGTCGGCTTAACCAACGGCATTTCGCTGACAATCAAACCAGCCGCAGGTGTTCAACAAATAAACAAAAATATGCAAGCAACTAAAGAAAATCAAAAACAAGATAAGACTTGTCGCTCACTTACCAGGTGCATACACAGCGGGCCCTTATCACTAAGCTCACACACACGCAAACCGATGCACACGTCTGCCTTAGCGCAGCCAATCAAAAATCGGCACTGCGTACGTTGCTCGCACAATACGATAAGATCGTACGATGCGAATGTAGCACAAAAAGGAGACGGCGATTGAAAAGCTGATATCAAAGCTACGCTGTCCGCGAAACGTCTGAACGCTCCGACAGTCAAAACGCAACTGAGTAGATAGGGACACACACAGTCTGGATCTCTACGTCTTTTATAACGCGACGTGTACCAACTTAATGGTTTACAACCGCGGTGTCCATATGTACATACAAGTATGCACATGACACAGTGGGTCTAGAACAATGAGCCAGACTATCGCCCCTTTGAGACGAATCTCATCGGTACCAATTCTAGATGAACGATGTCGGTCATCCATCCGTCCATTGGTCAGGAGCAAGGTGTATCTATACACCCCTACTGCTCTTTGGGTCACAGCACCCGGTTGATACGCAACTCCACATCGTGTCCCGAAGGACGCTACCCGCATTTGGGTTAACCACATAGCCACCACGATAATGCCAACCTCAAACTTGGGCAGCGGCTGGAAACTGACCAACCCGTTGTACCATCTTTAAGGAATTGGTCGTCCTCCCTTCTGCCTCCGACGAGGTACGGGTATTGGGGAACCCAGGGGTGGGGTTGCCTCCTTTAGTCGCCTTCTACGACAAGCGGTGGCATACTGTGGTGGTATTCTGTATCAGATCCGCCGACCACACGGGGGTGCGCAGTTTTGGCTACCTAGCCCGGGACTGGCTGCCCTGGTGGTACGCCTCTCTCCACAGTTTGCCGACGCCTAGCGAACACGGCGTTGGCAAACACATCCAGCTCCATCATCGCCTCCGGTGTCTCCGTGACTCCAGTCATCCTCCAGGTGTTGTTCTCTTGAGTTATCGCCATCTGGTCCAGGTTGCGCAGATCCGCATAGAGGGGGCACTCACAGAGGATGTGATGCCAGTCTTCAAGCTGCGCACCGCATGAGCATGCGGGCGTTTCGCTCAGACCTTTCTTGTGCAGATATGCGTTCATCGAGCCATGTCCTGTCAGCAAGAATCCAGCGCGTAGACTAAAACGATAGTCTGGTCGGCTGTAGACGAAGCTTGCGTCCGGGAAAAATCTGTGGGTAATCCGTCCGTATTCCCCAGGATCATCCCATCTGAGCTGCCACTCTCGCAACAAGCATTCGTCCAGCAGCGCCATCTTCTCCTTCCACCTCATACTCGTCACGTCTCGCCCGTACAGCCAGTCACCAGTCACGAAGGGATTCGATGTGCGGCAGGAAGGTCATCCTCTCGCCGACTGTGATGCCAAGGCAGCATAATTGTCGATTTGGTCGTCGATACTGAAACTCCAACCTCCGTTCCCCAAGATCCCACGATGGTCATCAGCTGCGCGCCCTTTGTCTCCACTTGGTCTCGTGAGTTACCCTCTACGAGGAGCAGCAAATCATCAGCGTACGCGCTTAGAGCACAGTGTCGCTCTAGTTGCAGCAGAAGTGTGTCCATTAGCAGATTCCAAAGGAATGGTCCGCTAATGGATCCCTGTGGGCAACCTCGTGTTACTGGCACACACACTTCGCCGTACGTGCTGATCATGCACGCGCTCCTGCCAGAGAAGAAGCTTCTCCATAAGCTGGCTTCCCGGCAGCCGGAGGCAACGATGCTATTCAATGCGGCGGTCCACTCCACATGATCGAAGGCGCCCTTAAAGTCCACGAATATCCCAAGTACTTACCGCGCCTGGCTGGCGGCGACTGTACTGGTCACGTGTCTCCAAGCATCCTCCACGCAGCGTCCTGGTTGGAATCCAAATTGCCATCTGCTTCCTGTAGGCAGGATCTCCTTTATTCGGTCCACCATAACCCTCTCCAGCACCTTGCCAAACACTGGCAGGAGACAGATCCCGCGATAAGAGTCAGGATCGCTCCTGATCTTATCGGGCCCTTTGAGCAGAGCGACCACACGTGGCCGTTTCCACTCATTGGGAAAATATCCATCTCGTATGCAACGGGAGTACAACGCTGTCAGTTGTTGGGGTATGGCTCGCCATACGGCCTTGCAAATCGCACCAGTGATACCATCAGTGCCAGGGGAGCGCCTGCTCCGCAGTCTGGCAATGGCAGCATCGATCTCGAAAGCTTCGAGATCCGGCGGTGCCTCTTCGGGAATCGCAATCCGTGTAGTTGACTCCGCAACAGGGAAGAAGTTGCGGAGGAGCACTCGCGCGCAGTCGTTCCAAGTTACGACTGGCCCGCTATCCGTCTGAAGGCAACTCAGCTCTGTGCATTTTTTTGCGTCCTCGGCAGATCCTGTATACTCGTTCCCATGGATCATCATCATTCTTCTGAATGAACCTTCTCCAGTCCCTCTCCTTGGTCGACAAAATGAGCTTTTTGTACTGCGCTGTACAAATGCGCAACGCAGTGGCAAGTTGCTCAGTGTCGTCGGTACTGCGCCGACGAGCACTCTGGAGCCGGCGCCTAAGTCTCCTGACTTCCTGACGCTTGGAATTAAGATCCGCAGTCCACCAGACTGGAATCCTCCTGGCTCGTGGAGACCGTCGTCCCAGCACGCGATCGCACACATCGTGCACTAGCGCGCGCAACCCGGACACTTGGTCATCCAGCGACCGTTCGCAGAAATCCATGGGGAGCTCAGATGCCTTTCGAATCGCTTCTTCCTCAAACAACCGCCAACGTGCAGTGGAGATGTTCCAGAACGGCACAGGAGCAACGCTCTCAACTGTATGACTGGGATCGGTCGTGGCTACAACGGTGATGATGTTCTGGTCACTAAGATCCCACTCGTCCACTCTCCAGTGATACGTGGCCCACGTATCAGCTGCATCGTTGACGATTGTCACGTCGATGTCACTGCGTCCTCGCAGATTGTCGAACGTGAAGACGTCGCTTGCCTCATTGAGCACGCCGGCTCTGTTCCGCAGAATCCACTCGGATAGCAGCTCACCCCTCACCTGGTTCTCGCGTTCCCGATTTACATCAGGAAGCTTACTGAACCAGAGAGGGGACACTGCGTTGGCATCCAGTCCGAGGATGGTGGGATGGCTGCTGGCCTGCAGCAGCACCTCATCCATGTAGGCAAGATAGGGCTCCAGCTCGGTATCGAATTGGCAGTATACGGAAGAGAGGAAGATTGAGCCAAATCTTCCCGTCACTCTTACGCATACTCCAAAGTCGGTTGTCAGCGATTCGATAGGCATGCAGATGACATCGGGGTCGTCGATGATGATAGCCGCCTTCCTCCTCCTGTCAGCGAAAACTCGCATCCCGGCCGGAAACCCGGTAATGCGTCCCTCGTTGTCGGCGTAGGGCTCCTGTATAAGTGCGCAGGCGTGACCGGATCTGCGGATGCTGACCCCGAGCTCGATGTTGGCGGCTCGGCCACGCCCGCAATTTGCTTGGATGAGGCTAAACATTGTTAATGTCTAGCACCCACCCTTGCAAGTACTGCCGCATAAATCGGGCAAGCCGCCGAGAGCATATAATGCCCTGACGGGAGCCCTTTAAACCGGCAGTTTCGGCAGTCCACCGGGTTAGTGCACTTCCGGGCTACATGCCCAGTTCCGCCGCATTGACGACATACGTCCTCCTTGAAACGGCATTGTTGCATCTTGTGGTCGAATCCAACGCATCGATGGCATGCGTATGTGCGGACCAGTGTGTGGCATCGGTATGAGAACCACTTGATGTAGACCCGACCGGTCTGCTCAAGTATGGCCCCACACTTTGGGTCCACCTCTAGGGTCACATTCACCGACCGACCGTCGGTGACTGACCATGGCTTCGATACCAAATGTACCGCTTTCTTAAAGGCCGCAGGTGAGATATCCTCCTTGAAGTTGTTGGTATACAACTCCTCCATGAAGTTTTCAACTGATATCTCCGTGTCCACATTATGCACAGTGACTTGCGTCCCCAGTGCCTTGTTGGGCTTGACCTCCAGGCCAACCTCGGTGAATTTTTGGTTTGACACCAACCTCTTGAGCTCTCCAGCAGATGGGGTGCGGATGATGGCACCACCACGCTTGAGTTCGCGCACCTCGTGAACTCTCACTCCTAGGGAAGGAGCAACCTCCTTCATCACCTTCTCGGCGACTTGTTTGCCAGAAGCGGCCGGGTCTTTGCTGGTGATCACAGCAGACCACGTCTCTACCGGCTTCTTAACGGGCGGCAAGGCTGGATATGCAGCCACTTGTGCAGAAGTGTGGACAACGGATGGGGCGGCGGCGGCGTAAATCGTAGCGGGGGAAGGCGGCGGTGCAGCTCCTTTCTGTCCCTCGAGGACAGCGTTCCTCATGGCCAGTGCTGTGATGAGTTCATCATAACGGGCCATGGCATCCATCACCAGGAGTGTCTCCCTCGATGGTAGTCCAGCCCGAACCACAGCGGTCTTAGCAGCCCTCTGCACACTGGACATCTCAGCCAGCACTGCAGCAGGGCCACTAGCGGCTATCTCCCACGCTGAACTCCTGGCGATGGGTTCTCCAGTAGATCTCCTCGTTGGCACGGCGAAGACAGCAGCAGGGGCGGGAGCAGTGACAGCAGCGGTGGGGACGGCGGCAGAGGAAGGGGAGGTGTTGGTGAGGACAGAGGGGTCAGCACAGGCGATGGGGGCGGCAGCAGAAGCGACGTTTGATGTATGGACAGGGGTAGGGTGGGGGGCAGCGACAGTGTCGGCAGCAGTAGCAGCGTTGGCAGCGTTGGCAGCGGCGGTAGTAGCATCGGTGATGCTGGCGGCGGTAGTGTTAACAACAGCGGGGGGGGAGCCAAGAGCACTCAAAATTTGAGTGCAGCTGTTCGCAAGCTCAGCAGCAACTCTCTTAGCTCCAGCGTTATCGTCCGATAACGAGTTGAGCTGCGGCGACGATAAGGCCCGCTTGCTCTTCCTCCTTCTCCTCCCCTTCGAGCCCCTCATGCTCACGTCGCTATCGACGTCAGTCGACTGCAGCGACATCGGTGCTGTTGTTATTGTTGTTGCTCTTCTTCTTCTTATAGCTGCAGGTGTTCACTTCTTCTTCTTCTTTCAAAAACAATTTGCGCTGGGCAAGCTGTTGTTGTTGCTGTTGTTTTCGCTGCAGGTGTTCTGCTTATCGCGATTTTGCGGTCTCCTCTTTCCACTCTTGGGAAAATATCCATCTCGGATGCAACGGGAGTACAACGCTGTCAGTTGTTGGGGTATGGCTCGCCATACGGCCTTGCAAATCGCACCAGTGATACCATCAGTGCCAGGGGAGCGCCTGCTCCGCAGTCTGGCAATGGCAGCATCGATCTCGAAAGCTTCGAGATCCGGCGGTGCCTCTTCGGGAATCGCAATCCGTGTAGTTGACTCCGCAACAGGGAAGAAGTTGCGGAGGAGCACTCGCGCGCAGTCGTTCCAAGTTACGACTGGCCCGCTATCCGTCTGAAGGCAACTCAGCTCTGTGCATTTTTTGCGTCCTCGGCAGATCCTGTATACTCGTCCCCATGGATCATCATCATTCTTCTGAATGAACCTTCTCCAGTCCCTCTCCTTGGTCGACAAAATGAGCTTTTTGTACTGCGCTGTACAAATGCGCAACGCAGTGGCAAGTTGTTCAGTGTCGTCGGTACTGCGCCGACGAGCACTCTGGAGCCGGCGCCTAAGTCTCCTGACTTCCTGACGCTTGGAATTAAGATCCGCAGTCCACCAGACTGGAATCCTCCTGGCTCGTGGAGACCGTCGTCCCAGCACGCGATCGCACACATCGTGTACTAGCGCGCGCAACCCGGACACTTGGTCATCCAGCGACCGTTCGCAGAAATCCATGGGGAGCTCAGATGCCTTTCGAATCGCTTCTTCCTCAAACAACCGCCAACGTGCAGTGGAGATGTTCCAGGACGGCACAGGAGCAACGCTCTCAACTGTATGACTGGGATCGGTCGTGGCTACAACGGTGATGATGTTGTGGTCACTAAGATCCCACTCGTCCACTCTCCAGTGATACGTGGCCCACGTATCAGCTGCATCGTTGACGATTGTCACGTCGATGTCACTGCGTCCTCGCAGATTGTCGAACGTGAAGACGTCGCTTGCCTCATTGAGCACGCCGGCTCTGTTCCGCAGAATCCACTCGGATAGCAGCTCACCCCTCACCTGGTTCTCGCGTTCCCGATTTACATCAGGAAGCTTACTGAACCAGAGAGGGGACACTGCGTTGGCATCCAGTCCGAGGATGGTGGGATGGCTGCTGGCCTGCAGCAGCACCTCATCCATGTAGGCAAGATAGGGCTCCAGCTCGGTATCGAATTGGCAGTATACGGAAGAGAGGAAGATTGAGCCAAATCTTCCCGTCACTCTTACGCATACTCCAAAGTCGGTTGTCAGCGATTCGATAGGCATGCAGATGACATCGGGGTCGTCGATGATGATAGCCGCCTTCCTCCTCCTGTCAGCGAAAACTCGCATCCCGGCCGGAAACCCGGTAATGCGTCCCTCGTTGTCGGCGTAGGGCTCCTGTATAAGTGCGCAGGCGTGACCGGATCTGCGGATGCTGACCCCGAGCTCGATGTTGGCGGCTCGGCCACGCCCGCAATTTGCTTGGATGCGGCTAAACATTGTTAATGTCTAGCACCCACCCTTGCAAGTACTGCCGCATAAATCGGGCAAGCCGCCGAGAGCATATAATGCCCTGACGGGAGCCCTTTAAACCGGCAGTTTCGGCAGTCCACCGGGTTAGTGCACTTCCGGGCTACATGCCCAGTTCCGCCGCATTGACGACATACGTCCTCCTTGAAACGGCATTGTTGCATCTTGTGGTCGAATCCAACGCATCGATGGCATGCGTATGTGCGGACCAGTGTGTGGCATCGGTATGAGAACCACTTGATGTAGACCCGACCGGTCTGCTCAAGTATGGCCCCACACTTTGGGTCCACCTCTAGGGTCACATTCACCGACCGACCGTCGGTGACTGACCATGGCTTCGATACCAAATGTACCGCTTTCTTAAAGGCCGCAGGTGAGATATCCTCCTTGAAGTTGTTGGTATACAACTCCTCCATGAAGTTTTCAACTGATATCTCCGTGTCCACATTATGCACAGTGACTTGCGTCCCCAGTGCCTTGTTGGGCTTGACCTCCAGGCCAACCTCGGTGAATTTTTGGTTTGACACCAACCTCTTGAGCTCTCCAGCAGATGGGGTGCGGATGATGGCACCACCACGCTTGAGTTCGCGCACCTCGTGAACTCTCACTCCTAGGGAAGGAGCAACCTCCTTCATCACCTTCTCGGCGACTTGTTTGCCAGAAGCGGCCGGGTCTTTGCTGGTGATCACAGCAGACCACGTCTCTACCGGCTTCTTAACGGGCGGCAAGGCTGGATATGCAGTGTGGACAACGGATGGGGCGGCGGCGGCGTAAATCGTAGCGGGGGAAGGCGGCGGTGCAGCTCCTTTCTGTCCCTCGAGGACAGCGTTCCTCATGGCCAGTGCTGTGATGAGTTCATCATAACGGGCCATGGCATCCATCACCAGGAGTGTCTCCCTCGATGGTAGTCCAGCCCGAACCACAGCGGTCTTAGCAGCCCTCTGCACACTGGACATCTCAGCCAGCACTGCAGCAGGGCCACTAGCGGCTATCTCCCACGCTGAACTCCTGGCGATGGGTTCTCCAGTAGATCTCCTCGTTGGCACGGCGAAGACAGCAGCAGGGGCGGGAGCAGTGACAGCAGCGGTGGGGACGGCGGCAGAGGAAGGGGAGGTGTTGGTGAGGACAGAGGGGTCAGCACAGGCGATGGGGGCGGCAGCAGAAGCGACGTTTGATGTATGGACAGGGGTAGGGTGGGGGGGCAGCGACAGTGTCGGCAGCAGTAGCAGCGTTGGCAGCGTTGGCAGCGGCGGTAGTAGCATCGGTGATGCTGGCGGCGATAGTGTTAACAACAGCGGGGGGGGAGCCAAGAGCACTCAAAATTTGAGTGCAGCTGTTCGCAAGCTCAGCAGCAACTCTCTTAGCTCCAGCGTTATCGTCCGATAACGAGTTGAGCTGCGGCGACGATAAGGCTGCAAACATAGTGCGCGCTGAGGCGAAGACGAAGATGAAGATGAAGCTGAAGACGAAAAACAGTGCAGCTCAATTTATATGAATTCGCTCGCCCGCAAACATAGTGCGCGCAGAGACGAAGACGAAGATGAAGACGAAACGCAAGCACTCAGCTTCAAACGGTGCAGTACTGTTTTTGAAGACGAATTGCTTGCTATTTTGCTTCGTTTATTTTTGTTTTTCTTTTGTTCTACCCATGCTTTGGCGCATTGCATGTTACAATTTACTTATGATTTGTGATTTGCCTGACGAACACGTGTTTTGTGAAAATGTCAATAATAAATGAAGAATTAATTGCAGCCGTTTTTAAAATACGGTGTTTATGGGACCAGCAGAATAAACTTTACCACAATAGGCATATTGTGGACCAAAATTGGAATGATATTTCAAAGGAATTAAATGTTGATGGTAAGTAATTTAATTAACATTAATACAAAGAGAGATAATTATAAAATGCAATTCTTAAATACTATCAGCATTTCTATGGCTGCAAACAAAACTACGAAACGTGTCTCTGATTATTCGACCTCTTTTCTTTGAACTTTCTAATATATTTTTTGGATTGTTGTTTATAAATTGTTCTCCCTCTTGCAAGTGAGTGTCCAGATCTTCTAAATCTAGCATTGTATTATGCAGTATACAAATTGCTTTAACAATAATTTCTGCGTTAGGCGGTGTCGTTTCAATTGGCTTCCATAATATTCTCCATTTGGAGTTAATTATGCCAAATGCGCATTCCACACACCTTCGCGCTCTGGACAAACGACGATTAAAGTATTCATTTTCCAATGTTAGATTTCTTCTGGCATAAGGTCGAAGAACCCAGTCCAAAAGAGGATAAGCTTCATCTGCAAGCAACACATATGGCATAATTATGGCGGTATTGGGCAAATAGGAATCCTTCGGAAACTTTAAGTCTCCAGAATTTTTCATTGTGTAAATCGCTGAGGAAGCAAAAGTTCCACCATCACTTTGACGTCCGTAACCACCAACTTCGATGGTAACAAATTTACACTTTGCGTCTGCTACTGCCTGCAGCACAATTGAGAAAAATTTCTTATAATTATAAAACATTGATCCTGAATGCGCTGGACATTTTAGCCGTATGTGCTTTCCATCGATAGATCCAACACAATTTGGGAATTGCCAAAGATTCCAATACTCATCCGCAACTTTTGTTAAATTTTGTTCTGGTGGAACACCCATATGTAGAGGTTGCAAAACTGTCCATAAAGCTACACATGTTTCTATCACTATAGAACGAACCGTTGAAGCACCCATTCGAAAGTTAAAAGATATAGATCTAAATGAAGTACCAGTAGCGAGATATCTAAAACAAGAAAGCAAGTTAAAACAATGAAATTATCGTAACTTATTATTAATACTCGTATATGTATGTATTTTTCAGCAACGTCTTTAAAAAAAAAATGGAAACAATTGAGGGACACGTTTCGAGCTGAATTAAGGAAATTTCCGCCGGAACGTTCTGGCGACGCTGGACCTGATTCATTCAACGAGATGTGTTCTCAATGGATTAATTTTGAGTCCATGAGTTTTATAAAGGACCAGATAAAGTGCCGTCAGTCTTCCGGAAATTTGAGTTACCCCAAAACCCCGGATGTTAAAGATATCAGAATTAATGTTGGCGAAGATTCAAGTAGTCCAGATATAGAGGTGATACAGAGTCTAGATATAGAGTTGCAGCATAGTACAGATAAAGAGGCGTCGCTTGAAGATAATTATTTGGGTACCTTTGAAGTTGAAACATCCACCCCAAAACATTACACTAAAAGTAATCTTAAACGACGCCATAACAACATTGAGGGTGAAATCCTCAAAATTGAAAAAAAAAGTTGGAGCTGTTGGAGCAGAAAAATAGAAACAAGATTTCAGCCGACGATGAGGATATGGCATTTTTTATGAGCTTATTGCCACACGTCAGAAAAATGGATCCGCAAACAAAACTTTTAGCCAGAATGGACATACAGAAATCTGTTTATAACTATGCATACAATGTGGGGAGCTCTTTTCAATTTCAAAATGTTCAAAACCAGGCTTCTAACTTATCTGTACCATCACCAAATGGATTTGAATCTTCGTCAACCCAATATTCAGATAATTCTGTATCCCCACAGGAGCCGAACCAATACGTTTCTGCAGGAAACATTATTACATTTACAAATTTAGAAAAATAAGAAAAATGTAAAAAAATGAAAATTTAAAATAATTACAAAAAATGAAAACAAAAAAAAATTAGATTAATTTTTTACCTCAACGTTACAATTAACCTTTCTGCAGGTATAATTGGGGTTTTATTAAAATTTGTCCAATTTTTAATAATAAGCGGTTCAATTTTTAACAGAATGTAATCAAATGTGCTGATTTTCAATCTGGTATACTCCACAAATTTTTTTTCATCTTGTCGCAGCTCATCATATAAATGATGAAATTCTCCGAAAGCTTTTCTTCCCAAATTAATTGGGTGGATTCTTCCATTCACTTTCTTGTGTCGTTTTAATTTAAAAAATAAACTTTCCTCTAACAGCAGCTCATCGTCTGATGAGAAATCCATTGCGACTAACATCACAAAATCGCAACAAATTCGTCTTGCACTATGCAGCCTATTAGCTTACTCGCATCGCAAAGAATTCGTCTTCAGCTTCATCTTCATCTTCGTCTTCGCCTCAGCGCGCACTATGTTTGCAGCCTAAGGCCCGCTTGCTCTTCCTCCTTCTCCTCCCCTTCGAGCCCCTCATGCTCACACACACTTGTGTTTTATGTCTCGCGAATTTGTTAAACTTTTTGTTAATGTCGGTTGGCGATGCGCACACGTCTGCTCTGTTAGGCACTCAAAAAGCGACTGAGGGTGGGGGGCAGCGGCGGTAGTGACAACGACAGTGTCGGCTCTTTGGGTCACAGCACCCGGTTGATACGCAACTCCACGTCGTGTCCCGAGGGACGCTACCCGCATTTGGGTTATCCACATAGCCACCACGATAATACCAACCTTAAACTTGGTCAGCGGCTGGAAAACTGACCAACCCGTTGTACCATTTTTAAGGAATTGGTCGTCCTCCCTTCTGCCTCCGACGAGGTACGGGTATTGGGGAACCCAGGGGTGGGGATGCCTCCTTTAGTCGCCTTCTACGACAAGCGGTGGCATACTGTGGTGGTATTCTGTATCAGATCCGCCGACCACACGGGGGTGCGCAGTTTTGGCTACCTAGCCCGGGACTGGCTGCCCTGGTGGTACGCCTCTCTCCACAGTTTGCCGACGCCTAGCGAACACGGCGTTGGCAAACACATCCAGCTCCATCATCGCCTCCGGTGTCTCCGTGACTCCAGTCATCCTCCAGGTGTTGTTCTCTTGAGTTATCGCCATCTGGTCCAGGTTGCGCAGATCCGCATAGAGGGGGCACTCACAGAGGATGTGATGCCAGTCTTCAAGCTGCGCACCGCATGAGCATGCGGGCGTTTCGCTCAGACCTTTCTTGTGCAGATATGCGTTCATCGAGCCATGTCCTGTCAGCAAGAATCCAGCGCGTAGACTAAAACGATAGTCTGGTCGGCTGTAGACGAAGCTTGCGTCCGGGAAAAATCTGTGGGTAATCCGTCCGTATTCCCCAGGATCATCCCATCTGAGCTGCCACTCTCGCAACAAGCATTCGTCCAGCAGCGCCATCTTCTCCTTCCACCTCATACTCGTCACGTCTCGCCCGTACAGCCAGTCACCAGTCACGAAGGGATTCGATGTGCGGCAGGAAGGTCATCCTCTCGCCGACTGTGATGCCAAGGTAACGAACCTTCCTCACGTATGGTAGACTCGCTCCTGCGAATCTTACAATCGGGTGCCGGTTCCTAGATAGTATGCCTTTCAGCAGCATAATGGTCGATTTGGTCGTCGATACTGAAACTCCAACCTCCGTTCCCCAAGATCCCACTTGGTCTCGTGAGTTACCCTCTACGAGGAGCAGCAAGTCATCAGCGTACGCGCTTAGAGCACAGTGTGGCACACACACTTCGCCGTACGTGCTGATCATGCACACGCTCCTGCCAGAGAAGAAGCTTCTCCATAAGCTTCCCGGCAGCCGGAGGCAACGATGCGATTCAATGCGGCGGTCCACTCCACATGATCGAAGGCGCCCTTGAAGTCCACGAATATCCCAAGTACATACCGCGCTTGGCTGGCGGCGACACTACTGGTCACGTGTCTCCAAGCATCCTCCACGCAGCAGGATCGCTCCTGATCTTATCGGGCCCTTTGAGCAGAGCGACCACACGTGGCCGTTTCCACTCATTGGGAAAATATTTATCTCGGATGCAACGGGAGTACAACGCAATCAGTTGCTGGGGTATGGCTCGCCATATGGCCTTGCAAATTGCACCAGTGATACCATCAATGCTAGGGGAGCGCCAGCTTCGCAGTCTGGCGAATGCAGCATCGAGCTCGAAGACTTCGGATTGGTGCACTTTCGGGCTACATGCCCAGTTCCGCCGCATTGACGACAAACGTCCTCCTTGAAGCGGCATTGCGACATATTGTGGTCAAAGCCAACGCAACGATGACATGCGTATGTGCGGACCAGTGTATGGAATCGGTATGAGAACCACTTGATGTAGACCCGACCGGTCTGCTCAAGTATGGCCCCACACTTCGGGTCCACCTCTAGGGTCACATTCACCGACCGACCGTCGGTGACTGACCATGGCTTCGACACCAAATGTACCGCTTTCTTGAAGGCCGCAGGCGAGATATCCTCCTTGAAATATTTGGCATACAACTCCTCCATGAAGTTTTCAACGAATATCTCCGTGTCCACATTATGCACAGTGACTTGCGTCCCCAGTGCCTTGTTGGGCTTGACCTCCAGGCCAACCTCGGTGAACTTCTGGTTTGACACCAACCTCTTTAGTTCTCCAGCAGATGGGGTGCGGATGATGGCAGCACCACGCTTGAGTTCACGCACCTCGTGAACTCTCACTCCTAGGGAAGGAGCAACCTCCTTCATCACCTTCTCGGCGACCTGTTTGCCAGAAGCGGCCGGGTCTTTGCTGGTGATCACAGCAGACCACGTCTCTACCGGCTTCTTAACGGGCGGCAAGGCTGGATATGCAGATACTTGTGCAGAAGTGTGGACAACAGATGGGGCGGCGGCGGCGTAGTTGGTAGCGGGGGAAGGCGGCGGTGCAGCTCCTTTATGTCCCACGAGAACAGCGTTCCTCATGGCCAATGCTGTGATGAGCTCATCATAACGGGCCATGGCATCCATCACCAGGAGCGTCTCCCTCGATGGTAGTCCAGCCCGAACCACAGCGGTCTTAGCAGCCCTCTGCACACTGGACATCTCTGCCAGCACTGCAGCGGGGCCACTAGTGGCGATTTCCCACGCTGAACTCCTGGCGATGGGATAGGGGAGTCAAGAGCACTCAAAATTTGAGTGCAGCTGCTCGCAAGCTCAGCAGCAATTCTTTTAGCTCCAGCGTTATCGTCCGATAACGAGTTGAGCTGCGGCGACGATAAGGCCCGCTTGCTCTTCCTCCTTCTCCTCCCCTTCGACCCGTCATACTCACGTCGCTATCGACTTAAGTCGACTGCAGCGACATCGGTGCTGTTGTTGTTGTTCTTCTTCTTCTTATAGCTGCATGTGTTCACTTCTTCTTCTTTCAAAAACAATTTGCGCTGGGCAAGCTGTTGTTGTTGCTGTTGTTTTTGTTGCAGGTGTTCTGCTTATCGCGATTTTGCGGTCTCCTCTTTCCACTCCTTCGTCAATTGCAAAAACAATTTGCACTGGGCAAGCTGCAGGTGTTCAACAGTTATTTGCGGTTGACTTCTGATAACGCACACTTGTGTTTTGTGTCTCACGATTTTGTTCAACTTTTTGTTAAGAATGTCGGTTGGCGATGCGCACACGTCTGCTCTGTCAGGCACTCAAAAAGCGAGAGAGACAGAAGTCAAGGGTGTTTAACGTGAGCACCTGCCGTGTAGGCTCAATTTCACGGTGCCCGAGCACTGGGGTACGATTTAAGCGTCAATCAGCGCCCCCAAGATCGAAATCTCAGGTACCAAATAAAGGCCAACTGTTTATGTTGGTAGCTTCGCCCTTGGTCGGGGCCGAGGCCTAACTAAAACCTCTGCCGATCTAGGTCTCACGGCCACCGGTTGGAAAAACGCAACTCACGCCGAGCTACATGCTCTCCCGCATTTGGGTAGTAAACCACAACCACCACGAATATTCCCGAAGGGCCGCAACCGTAGCCAGGGCAGACAACTGTCCGCGGGCTCCTGGCTCCCGTGGTATCAGACATAAAACGTCTACGGTCGAACGACGTACACATTATGTACTTCCAATTTTAACTCCAAACAGGTACGGGTTGGTGGCCCACAAGAAATTCAAGGCAACAGCTGCTCGGAATGGTACGCGGTGCCGACACAGTCGGCATGCGAGATGTTACGGTCTAAGAGTATGCTTCATGTACATACCCTCCACACCGTTCGGAGTCGAGGCCTATTCCTTCCTCTTCCACAAGCGTGGCATTAATAGTTGGCATTTCGTCAAATCGCCCAACGACGACCAGCTCTTGTGCCCCCACATATAATCAAAAGATCAACGCCTAAGGCAGGGTCGTTGAGACCGGCCCCGTTTAATCCTCAAAGCGCCTGTGGTACCAGATAACCTCTGGTCAGGCTTCGTGCCCAAGGACACTACCAGTTTTCGCCCCATGATGCGCGGGACTGTTAACCCACTAGGGAGAACGCTAAGTCCCTCCCGTACATACATACAATCATCATTCACAATCATTCCCCACCATTCATCCCACATGCACTCATTCATTCATTCATTCATTCATGCCTCCGTGAATGCACAAAACGACGCCTCACAAATGCCTCGCACGCAAACTCATTCATCCTCTTTACCCTATCACTGGTGGAGAGTGCTTGACTAACGTCAATCCCGCCACTATCCTGCACAATACCAACATCCGCCCAAGAGCGGATATCCCCATACAACGGGCACTCGCAGAGCACATGCTGCCATGTCTCCTGTGCCGAACAACAAGGGCATTCCGGACTGTCCGCCAAGGTTCTTGGATGCAGAAACGCATTCAACGAACCATGGCCAGTCAAAAGGAATCCAAGGCTAAGATTGAAACCAAAGTCTGGTCGGCTGGCTACAAACGTGACTTCATGAATGTATTTGTGAGTCACCCGCCCATTCTCAGTTGCATCCCTTCTGGCTTGCCAGTCAGACAGGACACACTCATTCAACAAACTCTTACACACACTAAGCAATAAAATCTCCACATCCCTATCAGGGAGCCATTCATTCTGCAGCAATGGCAGCCGCCTCTTAATCTTGTAGAGTAAGGCCCTACGCCTCACCTCCAAGTCAAGGGGGGCTGCTCCACACAACACCTGCAGCGCCTCCGTCGAAACGGTGCGACATACAGGTATGCACCCTAACTGAATCACACGCTGACAAGCCAGCACATTCTTTCTGCCCGCAACAGTCGCAGCAGTTTTGTACCACACAGATGATCCATATGCTGCGCTAGCAACGAACAGACCATCATATATGGCACGCACTGCGCGCCTGCTCAGGCCCCATTCACTTCTCAAAATTCGGCGCAATTCTCCAACCACTCCAAGCAATCGCGCTCTGAGATTGGTGAGATGTGGCATAAAGCTCATTCTCTCACCGATGGTTATGTCAAGGTACTTTACCTCCTTAACATACCCTATACTGGCGCTTCCGAGCCTGCCAACCGGAGGTCGACTAGCGGCCAATCTGCCCTTAAGCAGCATTGTCACCGTCTTGTCCATTACCAGACCAACGCCCACACTGTTGCCCCATTCGCAAGCAATGCGCAAACACTCCGCAGCGTTTGCCTCAATCTCAGCACGCGATCGCCCCTCAACCATGATCAGTAAGTCATCTGCATATGCACAACATTTGCAGATACTGTCAAGCTGCCATAACAGAGGGTCCATCATGAGGTTCCAAATGAATGGACCACAGATGGAGCCCTGAGGACAACCACGTACAACGTCAACAGCGACGCTCTCACGTCGACCTACCGATACTGCAGTTCTGCCGGAGAAATAACTCTGCCACAGAGCAATCTCCCGACAGCCACATTCACTCAATCTCCTAATCACACTCACCCAGCTCAGGTAGTCGAACGCACCCTTGAAGTCCACAAAGACGCCTAGGACATACTTGGAGGTGCTGAACACAACCGAGCTTTGCACAAATCTCCAAGCGTCCTCTGTGCTCCTACCCTGTCTAAAACCAAATTGCCTATCTGACATTTGGTCACTCACTCTTTCCTGAAGCCTTTCAATCATGACCCTTTCCAGCACTTTTCCAAGCACTGGAAGGAGACTGATTCCTCGATATGGCCGAGGATTACTCCTAACTCTTTCAGGCGACTTCAACAGGACAACCACTTTTGCCCTCTTCCATTCACTGGGAAAATGGCCTTCGTATAAGCAGTGTTCATACAAGGTTATCAAGTACTCCGGAATCGAGTTCCAGACGCACTTGCACATCTCATCAGTGAAGCCATCCATACCAGGCGACTTTCTGGATTTTAATCTCCGGAAAGCCGCGCCCAGTTCGCTTCACCGAGAGGATCGATCGGGAGCTCCACACTCCAAGTCGTCAGTTGTGAGCTGCCAACCTGGAGGTTCCCTATACTGTGTTCCCTACGGCTACCTCTCACAATTTGGTAGGCACGACCCCAGGGGTCGCCCCTATTGCGCTCTAGAAATGCGCGCCACTCGGACTCTTTTACATCTACAAGTCTTTGCTTATATTCACGACTACGCCGACCATACTCAGCCCCAAGCTGGGCAGCGTTATCATCATTGGCCGCCCGTGCTCTTTGGAATCGTTTCCTTAGGGCTCTAAGCGACCTCCGCATAACGCCTAACTCACGGGTCCACCACTTTACACGCTTAAGATTTGCCTTTCGGCTCCTCCTCAGCAAGCGGTCATTGACACTCGTGACCCACCCATTAATACTGGCGACCTACTCATCCACGCTCATTGCACTAAAAGTGCTGTGCGGGACTTGCAGAGCCTCCTCCCTAACCAATAGCCCATATTGGGCCCAATTCACACCATGCGTACGCCAGTAAATTACCCCCACACTCTCATTCTGGATTTCGGCATAAGTGAAAACAATCTCAATGGGATTGTGATCACTGATACCGAAACCGCCCAACACACACCAGCTAAAAGTGTACACACCCATTGCTGCCCCATTTACAAGAGTGACATCAATGTCACTCTTCCCATTCACGCTATCAAACGTGTACCACTCACTGGGTTCGTTGACGAACCGAACATCTCGGGAGACGGCCCACTCAGCCAGCATCTCACCCCGTATGAGGTTCGGATAACCAGACGCGAGTCTGGATATCTTACTGAACCACATCGGGGACGATGCATTCGCATCTAGCCCGAGGATGATTGGTTCGCTACTCGCCAGTAGTAGCACCTCATCCACATACGCAATATACGGCTCGAGGGGTTCCCCGAACGCGCAATATACGCTCGCCACATATATCCTACCAAACCTGCCACTCAAGCACACAGACACACCTCTATCGGTTGAGTTCACCAAGGTGCACTCAATACCGACCTCATTTACCACAACCGCCGCATTTGCCCTGCTGTCAGGAAATACCCGCATTGCTGCTGGCAATCCCCGTACACAACCATTAGTTGCATACGGTTCCTGAAGCAGGGCCACGACGTTGCCCCTCTCACACATCATATTGCCTACGTCGCACATTACAGCGTATGACCCCTGGCAATTCAACTGGAGGACTTTGCTAGCCATATTAATGTCTAGCGTCGGCCCTCGCAACAATCGCACTGTATATCGGGCATGCCGGAGACATCATCATATGTTCCGAAGGCATCCCTTTAAAAGCACAATTGCCGCAACTAAGTGCGTTGTTGCACTTAGCCACCCGATGGCCCACCTGGCCGCAGCGACGGCAGACGTCCTGCTTAGCCCTGCATTCCGCTACTGTATGGTCGAAACCCAGGCATCGGAAGCAGCTTACTACTGGGTCAAAATTCCTTAGTCGGAAAGAGAACCACTTAATATAACAACGGCCAACATCGAGCAGAGAGCCAATGGCTTTGCCATCGCCCTCCAACACAACATTGACCGTAGCCCCACCATTCACCGACCACGGCTTGCTCACCATTCGGACGCCTTTTCTAAAGGCCTCAGGCGACATCGTCTCCTTGAGGTTCATCTCATAAAGATCACTCATGAACTCGTCAGGAGTGATTTGAGAATGAACGCCCTGTACCACAACTTTTGGTCCCAACTTCTCGTTCACACTCACCTCAGGACCACACTCACCAAACTTAGCGTTCTCCGCTAACTTCTTCCTCTCCACCATGGATGGAGTGCGAATAATCGCTCCACCATCTCGTGACGGCATCATAGAGAACACCCGGACGCCCAGGGTTGGCCCCACCTCCTTCACCACCTTTTCGAACACGTCCTTCGATGTCTTGCCCGCAGTCTTGCTGCGAACAACGACGGACCAGGTCTCAACTGGTCTGGGTGCCTCCAGAGTAGACGGCACTGCCGACACGGGACCTCCTTTGACGACGACGGGCACGCTCCGAGGAGCAACCACAGGGGCCGGCATACGGAAAATGCCGTCGTCACGAACGACACTTCCGGTCCGGCGGCACTCATCTAACCGGCCTCTTAGGCGCTCATTTTCCGCAATCTGCGTGAAAAGGAGTACCTCCAGCTCGACCAGATAGTCCACCAGACTGCCAATGGCCCTACCACCCATACCTGCAGCAAGAGCGTGCGTGACCACGTCCTTGCTGATCGCCTTCATTCGCTCTACGGGCAAGCACGTACGCATCTTTGGCACCAATCCACTCATGGGAGCAGATGGCGCCTCAGCTCACAAGCACACAAGCTCTCCATTGAGGCTGGCCCATTTCCAACCCACACATACTCATACTAGAGCATTCGCTATTGGCAGCACTAATGCTGCCTACATCGCTGCCCTCGTCTACACTTGCCGACGCGCCGACAGAGGTTTAGGAGGCTGCCCTCCTTACCTTCTTCTTCGACATCGCCGGCCCCGTCTTCCGCCGCACTGTCCCCCAACCATAGACAACGTCTCAACGTCATCACCGGCGCCAACAGTCGGCTTAACCAACGGCATTTCGCTGACAATCAAACCAGCCGCAGGTGTTCAACAAATAAACAAAAATATGCAAGCAACTAAAGAAAATCAAAAACAAGATAAGACTTGTCGCTCACTTACCAGGTGCACACACAGCGGGCCCTTATCTCTAAGCTCACACACACACACGCAAACCGATGCACACGTGTGCCTTCGCGCAGCCAATCAAAAATCGGCACAGCGTACGTTGCTCGTACAGTACGATAAAAATCGTACGATGCGAATATAGCACAAAAAGGAGACGGCGATTGAAAAACTGATATCGCTGATATCAAAGCTACGCTGTCCGCGAAACGTCTGAACGCTCCGACAGTCAAAAAGCAACTGAGTAGATAGGGACACACACAGTCTGGATCCCTACGTCTTTTATAACGCGACGTGTACCAACTTAATGGTTTACAACCGCGGTGTCCATATGTACATACAAGTATGCACATGACACAGTGGGTCTAGAACAATGAGCCAGACTATCGCCCCTTTGAGACGAATCTCATCGGTACCAATTCTAGATGAACGATGTCGGTCATCCATCCGTCCATTGGTCAGGAGCAAGGTGTATCTATACACCCCTACTGCTCTTTGGGTCACAGCACCCGGTTGATACGCAACTCCACATCGTGTCCCGAAGGACGCTACCCGCATTTGGGTTAACCACATAGCCACCACGATAATGCCAACCTCAAACTTGGGCAGCGGCTGGAAACTGACCAACCCGTTGTACCATCTTTAAGGAATTGGTCGTCCTCCCTTCTGCCTCCGACGAGGTACGGGTATTGGGGAACCCAGGGGTGGGGTTGCCTCCTTTAGTCGCCTTCTACGACAAGCGGTGGCATACTGTGGTGGAATTCTGTATCGGATCCGCCGACCACACGGGGGTGCACAGTTTTGGCTATACAGCCCGGGACTGGCTACCCAGGTGATTGCTTCCTTTAGTCACCTTCTACGACATGCGGTAGCATACTGTGGTGGTATTCTGTATCAGATCCGCCGACCACACGGGGGTGCGCAGTTTTGGCTACCTAGCCCGGGACTGGCTGCCCTGGTGGTACGCCTCTCTCCACAGTTTGCCGACGCCTAGCGAACACGGCGTTGGCAAACACATCCAGCTCCATCATCGCCTCCGGTGTCTCCGTGACTCCAGTCATCCTCCAGGTGTTGTTCTCTTGAGTTATCGCCATCTGGTCCAGGTTGCGCAGATCCGCATAGAGGGGGCACTCACAGAGGATGTGATGCCAGTCTTCAAGCTGCGCACCGCATGAGCATGCGGGCGTTTCGCTCAGACCTTTCTTGTGCAGATATGCGTTCATCGAGCCATGTCCTGTCAGCAAGAATCCAGCGCGTAGACTAAAACGATAGTCTGGTCGGCTGTAGACGAAGCTTGCGTCCGGGAAAATCTGTGGGTAATCCGTCCGTATTCCCCAGGATCATCCCATCTGAGCTGCCACTCTCGCAACAAGCATTCGTCCAGCAGCGCCATCTTCTCCTTCCACCTCATACTCGTCACGTCTCGCCCGTACAGCCAGTCACCAGTCACGAAGGGATTCGATGTGCGGCAGGAAGGTCATCCTCTCGCCGACTGTGATGCCAAGGTAGCGAACCTTCCTCACGTATGGTAGACTCGCTCCTGCGAATCTTACAATCGGGTGCCGGTTCCTAGATAGTATGCCTTTCAGCAGCATAATTGTCGATTTGGTCGTCGATACTGAAACTCCAACCTCCGTTCCCCAAGATCCCACGATGGTCATCAGCTGCGCGCCCTTTGTCTCCACTTGGTCTCGTGAGTTACCCTCTACGAGGAGCAGCAAATCATCAGCGTACGCGCTTAGAGCACAGTGTTGCTCTAGTTGCAGCAGAAGTGTGTCCATTAGCAGATTCCAAAGGAATGGTCCGCTAATGGATCCCTGTGGGCAACCTCGTGTTACTGGCACACACACTTCGCCGTACGTGCTGATCATGCACGCGCTCCTGCCAGAGAAGAAGCTTCTCCATAAGCTGGCTTCCCGGCAGCCGGAGGCAACGATGCTATTCAATGCGGCGGTCCACTCCACATGATCGAAGGCGCCCTTAAAGTCCACGAATATCCCAAGTACATACCGCGCCTGGCTGGCGGCGACTGTACTGGTCACGTGTCTCCAAGCATCCTCCACGCAGCGTCCTGGTTGAAATCCAAATTGCCATCTGCTTCCTGTAGGCAGGATCTCCTTTATTCGGTCCACCATAACCCTCTCCAGCACATTGCCAAACACTGGCAGGAGACAGATCCCGCGATAAGAGTCAGGATCGCTCCTGATCTTATCGGGCCCTTTGAGCAGAGCGACCACACGTGGCCGTTTCCACTCATTGGGAAAATATCCATCTCGGATGCAACGGGAGTACAACGCTGTCAGTTGTTGGGGTATGGCTCGCCATACGGCCTTGCAAATCGCACCAGTGATACCATCAGTGCCAAGGGAGCGTCTGCTCCGCAGTCTGGCAATGGCAGCATCGATCTCGAAAGCTTCGAGATCCGGCGGTGCCTCTTCGGGAATCGCAATCGGTGTAGTTGACTCCGCAACAGGGAAGAAGTTGCGGAGGAGCACTCGCGCGCAGTCGTTCCAAGTTACGACTGGCCCGCTATCCGTCTGAAGGCAACTCAGCTCTGTGCATTTTTTGCGTCCTCGGCAGATCCTGTATACTCGTCCCCATGGATCATCATCATTCTTCTGAATGAACCTTCTCCAGTCCCTCTCCTTGGTCGACAAAATGAGCTTTTTGTACTGCGCTGTACAAATGCGCAACGCAGTGGCAAGTTGCTCAGTGTCGTCGGTACTGCGCCGACGAGCACTCTGGAGCCGGCGCCTAAGTCTCCTGACTTCCTGACGCTTGGAATTAAGATCCGCAGTCCACCAGACTGGAATCCTCCTGGCTCGTGGAGACCGTCGTCCCAGCTCGCGATCGCACACATCGTGCACTAGCGCGCGCAACCCGGACACTTGGTCATCCAGCGACCGTTCGCAGAAATCCATGGGGAGCTCAGATGCCTTTCGAATCGCTTCTTCCTCAAACAACCGCCAACGTGCAGTGGAGATGTTCCAGGACGGCACAGGAGCAACGCTCTCAACTGTATGACTGGGATCGGTCGTGGCTACAACGGTGATGATGTTGTGGTCACTAAGATCCCACTCGTCCACTCTCCAGTGATACGTGGCCCACGTATCAGCTGCATCGTTGACGATTGTCACGTCGATGTCACTGCGTCCTCGCAGATTGTCGAACGTGAAGACGTCGCTTGCCTCATTGAGCACGCCGGCTCTGTTCCGCAGAATCCACTCGGATAGCAGCTCACCCCTCACCTGGTTCTCGCGTTCCCGATTTACATCAGGAAGCTTACTGAACCAGAGAGGGGACACTGCGTTGGCATCCAGTCCGAGGATGGTGGGATGGCTGCTGGCCTGCAGCAGCACCTCATCCATGTAGGCAAGATAGGGCTCCAGCTCGGTATCGAATTGGCAGTATACGGAAGAGAGGAAGATTGAGCCAAATCTTCCCGTCACTCTTACGCATACTCCAAAGTCGGTTGTCAGCGATTCGATAGGCATGCAGATGACATCGGGGTCGTCGATGATGATAGCCGCCTTCCTCCTCCTGTCAGCGAAAACTCGCATCCCGGCCGGAAACCCGGTAATGCGTCCCTCGTTGTCGGCGTAGGGCTCCTGTATAAGTGCGCAGGCGTGACCGGATCTGCGGATGCTGACCCCGAGCTCGATGTTGGCGGCTCGGCCACGCCCGCAATTTGCTTGGATGAGGCTAAACATTGTTAATGTCTAGCACCCACCCTTGCAAGTACTGCCGCATAAATCGGGCAAGCCGCCGAGAGCATATAATGCCCTGACGGGAGCCCTTTAAACCGGCAGTTTCGGCAGTCCACCGGGTTAGTGCACTTCCGGGCTACATGCCCAGTTCCGCCGCATTGACGACATACGTCCTCCTTGAAACGGCATTGTTGCATCTTGTGGTTGAATCCAACGCATCGATGGCATGCGTATGTGCGGACCAGTGTGTGGCATCGGTATGAGAACCACTTGATGTAGACCCGACCGGTCTGCTCAAGTATGGCCCCACACTTTGGGTCCACCTCTAGGGTCACATTCACCGACCGACCGTCGGTGACTGACCATGGCTTCGATACCAAATGTACCGCTTTCTTAAAGACCGCAGGTGAGATATCCTCCTTGAAGTTGTTGGTATACAACTCCTCCATGAAGTTTTCAACTGATATCTCCGTGTCCACATTATGCACAGTGACTTGCGTCCCCAGTGCCTTGTTGGGCTTGACCTCCAGGCCAACCTCGGTGAATTTTTGGTTTGACACCAACCTCTTGAGCTCTCCAGCAGATGGGGTGCGGATGATGGCACCACCACGCTTGAGTTCGCGCACCTCGTGAACTCTCACTCCTAGGGAAGGAGCAACCTCCTTCATCACCTTCTCGGCGACTTGTTTGCCAGAAGCGGCCGGGTCTTTGCTGGTGATCACAGCAGACCACGTCTCTACCGGCTTCTTAACGGGCGGCAAGGCTGGATATGCAGTGTGGACAACGGATGGGGCGGCGGCGGCGTAAATCGTAGCGGGGAAGGCGGCGGTGCAGCTCCTTTCTGTCCCTCGAGGACAGCGTTCCTCATGGCCAGTGCTGTGATGAGTTCATCATAACGGGCCATGGCATCCATCACCAGGAGTGTCTCCCTCGATGGTAGTCCAGCCCGAACCACAGCGGTCTTAGCAGCCCTCTGCACACTGGACATCTCAGCCAGCACTGCAGCAGGGCCACTAGCGGCTATCTCCAACGCTGAACTCCTGGCGATGGGTTCTCCAGTAGATCTCCTCGTTGGCACGGCGAAGACAGCAGCGGTGGGGACGGCGGCAGAGGAAGGGGAGGTGTTGGTGAGGACAGAGGGGTCAGCACAGGCGATGGGGGCGGCAGCAGAAGCGACGTTTGATGTATGGACAGGGGTAGGGTGGGGGGCAGCGACAGTGTCGGCAGCAGTAGCAGCGTTGGCAGCGGCGGTAGTAGCATCGGTGATGCTGGCGGCGGTAGTGTTAACAACAGCGGGGGGGGGGAGCCAAGAGCACTCAAAGTTTGAGTGCAGCTGTTCGCAAGCTCAGCAGCAACTCTCTTAGCTCCAGCGTTATCGTCCGATAACGAGTTGAGCTGCGGCGACGATAAGGCCCGCTTGCTCTTCCTCCTTCTCCTCCCCTTCGAGCCCCTCATGCTCACGTCGCTATCGCCGTCAGTCGACTGCAGCGACATCGGTGCTGTTGTTATTGTTGTTGCTCTTCTTCTTCTTATAGCTGCAGGTGTTCACTTCTTCTTCTTCTTTCAAAAACAATTTGCGCTGGGCAAGCTGTTGTTGTTGCTGTTGTTTTCGCTGCAGGTGTTCTGCTTATCGCGATTTTGCGGTCTCCTCTTCCACTCTTTCGTCAATGGCAAAAACAATTTGCACTGGGCAAGCTGCAGGTGTTCAACAGTTGTTTGCAGTTGACTTTTGATTAAGCACACTTGTGTTTTATGTCTCGCGAATTTGTTAAACTTTTTGTTAATGTCGGTTGGCGATGCGCACACGTCTGCTCTGTTAGGCACTCAAAAAGCGACTGAGGGTGGGGGGCAGCGGCGGTAGTGACAACGACAGTGTCGGCTCTTTGGGTCACAGCACCCGGTTGATACGCAACTCCACGTCGTGTCCCGAGGGACGCTACCCGCATTTGGGTTATCCACATAGCCACCACGATAATACCAACCTTAAACTTGGTCAGCGGCTGGAAAACTGACCAACCCGTTGTACCATTTTTAAGGAATTGGTCGTCCTCCCTTCTGCCTCCGACGAGGTACGGGTATTGGGGAACCCAGGGGTGGGGATGCCTCCTTTAGTCGCCTTCTACGACAAGCGGTGGCATACTGTGGTGGTATTCTGTATCAGATCCGCCGACCACACGGGGGTGCGCAGTTTTGGCTACCTAGCCCGGGACTGGCTGCCCTGGTGGTACGCCTCTCTCCACAGTTTGCCGACGCCTAGCGAACACGGCGTTGGCAAACACATCCAGCTCCATCATCGCCTCCGGTGTCTCCGTCACTCCAGTCATCCTCCAGGTGTTGTTCTCTTGAGTTATCGCCATCTGGTCCAGGTTGCGCAGATCCGCATAGAGGGGGCACTCACAGAGGATGTGATGCCAGTCTTCAAGCTGCGCACCGCATGAGCATGCGGGCGTTTCGCTCAGACCTTTCTTGTGCAGATATGCGTTCATCGAGCCATGTCCTGTCAGCAAGAATCCAGCGCGTAGACTAAAACGATAGTCTGGTCGGCTGTAGACGAAGCTTGCGTCCGGGAAAAATCTGTGGGTAATCCGTCCGTATTCCCCAGGATCATCCCATCTGAGCTGCCACTCTCGCAACAAGCATTCGTCCAGCAGCGCCATCCAGTGTATGGAATCGGTATGAGAACCACTTGATGTAGACCCGACCGGTCTGCTCAAGTATGGCCCCACACTTCGGGTCCACCTCTAGGGTCACATTCACCGACCGACCGTCGGTGACTGACCATGGCTTCGACACCAAATGTACCGCTTTCTTGAAGGCCGCAGGCGAGATATCCTCCTTGAAATATTTGGCATACAACTCCTCCATGAAGTTTTCAACGAATATCTCCGTGTCCCCATTATGCACAGTGACTTGCGTCCCCAGTGCCTTGTTGGGCTTGACCTCCAGGCCAACCTCGGTGAACTTCTGGTTTGACACCAACCTCTTTAGTTCTCCAGCAGATGGGGTGCGGATGATGGCAGCACCACGCTTGAGTTCACGCACCTCGTGAACTCTCACTCCTAGGGAAGGAGCAACCTCCTTCATCACCTTCTCGGCGACCTGTTTGCCAGAAGCGGCCGGGTCTTTGCTGGTGATCACAGCAGACCACGTCTCTACCGGCTTCTTAACGGGCGGCAAGGCTGGATATGCAGATACTTGTGCAGAAGTGTGGACAACAGATGGGGCGGCGGCGTAGTTGGTAGCGGGGGAAGGCGGCGGTGCAGCTCCTTTATGTCCCACGAGAACAGCGTTCCTCATGGCCAATGCTGTGATGAGCTCATCATAACGGGCCATGGCATCCATCACCAGGAGCGTCTCCCTCGATGGTAGTCCAGCCCGAACCACAGCGGTCTTAGCAGCCCTCTGCACACTGGACATCTCTGCCAGCACTGCAGCGGGGCCACTAGTGGCGATTTCCCACGCTGAACTCCTGGCGATGGGATAGGGGGGGGGGGGAGTCAAGAGCACTCAAAATTTGAGTGCAGCTGCTCGCAAGCTCAGCAGCAATTCTTTTAGCTCCAGCGTTATCGTCCGATAACGAGTTGAGCTGCGGCGACGATAAGGCCCGCTTGCTCTTCCTCCTTCTCCTCCCCTTCGACCCGTCATACTCACGTCGCTATCGACTTAAGTCGACTGCAGCGACATCGGTGCTGTTGTTGTTGTTGTTGTTCTTCTTCTTCTTATAGCTGCATGTGTTCACTTCTTCTTCTTTCAAAAACAATTTGCGCTGGGCAAGCTGTTGTTGTTGCTGTTGTTTTTGTTGCAGGTGTTCTGCTTATCGCGATTTTGCGGTCTCCTCTTTCCACTCCTTCGTCAATTGCAAAAACAATTTGCACTGGGCAAGCTGCAGGTGTTCAACAGTTATTTGCGGTTGACTTCTGATAACGCACACTTGTGTTTTGTGTCTCACGATTTTGTTCAACTTTTTGTTAAGAATGTCGGTTGGCGATGCGCACACGTCTGCTCTGTCAGGCACTCAAAAAGCGAGAGAGACAGAAGTCAAGGGTGTTTAACGTGAGCACCTGCCGTGTAGGCTCAATTTCACGGTGCCCGAGCACTGGGGTACGATTTAAGCGTCAATCAGCGCCCCCAAGATCGAAATCTCAGGTACCAAATAAAGGCCAACTGTTTATGTTGGTAGCTTCGCCCTTGGTCGGGGCCGAGGCCTAACTAAAACCTCTGCCGATCTAGGTCTCACGGCCACCGGTTGGAAAAACGCAACTCCACGCCGAGCTACATGCTCTCCCGCATTTGGGTAGTAAACCACAACCACCACGAATCTCCCCGAAGGGCCGCAACCGTAGCCAGGGCAGACAACTGTCCGCGGGCTCCTGGCTCCCGTGGTATCAGACATAAAACGTCTACGGTCGAACGCCGTACACATTATGTACTTCCAATTTTAACTCCAAACAGGTACGGGTTGGTGGCCCACAAGAAATTCAAGGCAACAGCTGCTCGGAATGGTACGCGGTGCCGACACAGTCGGCATGCGAGATGTTACGGTCTAAGAGTATGCTTCATGTACATACCCTCCACACCGTTCGGAGTCGAGGCCTATTCCTTCCTCTTCCACAAGCGTGGCATTAATAGTTGGCATTTCGTCAAATCGCCCAACGACGACCAGCTCTTGTGCCCCCACATATAATCAAAAGATCAACGCCTAAGGCAGGGTCGTTGAGACCGGCCCCGTTTAATCCTCAAAGCGCCTGTGGTACCAGATAACCTCTGGTCAGGCTTCGTGCCCAAGGACACTACCAGTTTTCGCCCCATGATGCGCGGGACTGTTAACCCACTAGGGAGAACGCTAAGTCCCTCCCGTACATACATACAATCATCATTCACAATCATTCCCCACCATTCATCCCACATGCACTCATTCATTCATTCATTCATTCATGCCTCCGTGAATGCACAAAACGACGCCTCACAAATGCCTCGCACGCAAACTCATTCATCCTCTTTACCCTATCACTGGTGGAGAGTGCTTGACTAACGTCAAACCCGCCACTATCCTGCACAATACCAACATCCGCCCAAGAGCGGATATCCCCATACAACGGGGACTCACAGAGCACATGCTGCCATGTCTCCTGTGCCGAACCACAAGGGCATTCCGGACTGTCCGCCAAGGTTCTTGGATGCAGAAACGCATTCAACGAACCATGGCCAGTCAAAAGGAATCCAAGGCTAAGATTGAAACCAAAGTCTGGTCGGCTGGCTACAAACGTGACTTCATGAATGTATTTGTGAGTCACCCGCCCATTCTCAGTTGCATCCCTTCTGGCTTGCCAGTCAGACAGGACACACTCATTCAACAAACTCTTACACACACTAAGCAATAAAATCTCCACATCCCTATCAGGGAGCCATTCATTCTGCAGCAATGGCAGCCGCCTCTTAATCTTGTAGAGTAAGGCCCTACGCCTCACCTCCAAGTCAAGGGGGCTGCTCCACTAACACCTGCAGCGCCTCCGTCGAAACGGTGCGACATACAGGTATGCACCCTAACTGAATCACACGCTGACTAGCCAGCACATTCTTTCTGCCCGCAACAGTCGCAGCAGTTTTGTACCACACAGATGATCCATATGCTGCGCTAGCAACGAACAGACCATCATATATGGCACGCACTGCGCGCCTGCTCAGGCCCCATTCACTTCTCAAAATTCGGCGCAATTCTCCAACCACTCCAAGCAATCGCGCTCTGAGATTGGTGAGATGTGGCATAAAGCTCATTCTCTCACCGATGGTTATGTCAAGGTACTTTACCTCCTTAACATACCCTACACTGGCGCTTCCGAGCCTGCCAACCGGAGGTCGACTAGCGGCCAATCTGCCCTTAAGCAGCATTGTCACCGTCTTGTCCATTACCAGACCAACGCCCACACTGTTGCCCCATTCGCAAGCAATGCGCAAACACTCCGCAGCGTTTGCCTCAATCTCAGCACGCGATCGCCCCTCAACCATGATCAGTAAGTCATCTGCATATGCACAGCATTTGCAGATACTGTCAAGCTGCCATAACAGAGGGTCCATCATGAGGTTCCAAATGAATGGACCACAGATGGAGCCCTGAGGACAACCACGTACAACGTCAACAGCGACGCTCTCACGTCGACCTACCGATACTGCAGTTCTGCCGGAGAAATAACTCTGCCACAGAGCAATCTCCCGACAGCCACATTCACTCAATCTCCTAATCACACTCACCCAGCTCAGGTAGTCGAACGCACCCTTGAAGTCCACAAAGACGCCTAGGACATACTTGGAGGTGCTGAACACAACCGAGCTTTGCACAAATCTCCAAGCGTCCTCTGTGCTCCTACCCTGTCTAAAACCAAATTGCCTATCTGACATTTGGTCACTCACTCTTTCCTGAAGCCTTTCAATCATGACCCTTTCCAGCACTTTTCCAAGCACTGGAAGGAGACTGATTCCTCGATATGGCCGAGGATTACTCCTAACTCTTTCAGGCGACTTCAACAGGACAACCACTTTTGCCCTCTTCCATTCACTGGGAAAATGGCCTTCGTATAAGCAGTGTTCATACAAGGTTATCAAGTACTCCGGAATCGAGTTCCAGACGCACTTGCACATCTCATCAGTGAAGCCATCCATACCAGGCGACTTTCTGGATTTTAATCTCCGGAAAGCCGCGCCCAGTTCGCTTCACCGAGAGGATCGATCGGGAGCTCCACACTCCAAGTCGTCAGTTGTGAGCTGCCAACCTGGAGGTTCCCTATACTGTGTTCCCTACGGCTACCTCTCACAATTTGGTAGGCACGACCCCAGGGGTCGCCCCTATTGCGCTCTAGAAATGCGCGCCACTCGGACTCTTTTACATCTACAAGTCTTTGCTTATATTCACGACTACGCCGACCATACTCAGCCCCAAGCTGGGCAGCGTTATCATCATTGGCCGCCCGTGCTCTTTGGAATCGTTTCCTTAGGGCTCTAAGCGACCTCCGCATAACGCCTAACTCACGGGTCCACCACTTTACACGCTTAAGATTTGCCTTTCGGCTCCTCCTCAGCAAGCGGTCATTGACACTCGTGACCCACCCATTAATACTGGCGACCTACTCATCCACGCTCATTGCACTAAAAGTGCTGTGCGGGACTTGCAGAGCCTCCTCCCTAACCAATAGCCCATATTGGGCCCAATTCACACCATGCGTACGCCAGTAAATTACCCCCACACTCTCATTCTGGATTTCGGCATAAGTGAAAACAATCTCAATGGGATTGTGATCACTGATACCGAAACCGCCCAACACACACCAGCTAAAAGTGTACACACCCATTGCTGCCCCATTTACAAGAGTGACATCAATGTCACTCTTCCCATTCACGCTATCAAACGTGTACCACTCACTGGGTTCGTTGACGAACCGAACATCTCGGGAGACGGCCCACTCAGCCAGCATCTCACCCCGTATGAGATTCGGATAACCAGACGCGAGTCTCGATATCTTACTGAACCACATCGGGGACGATGTGGATGATGGATGATTGGTTCGCTACTCGCCAGTAGTAGCACCTCATCCACATACGCAATATACGGCTCGAGGGGTTCCCCGAACGCACAATATACGCTCGCCACATATATCCTACCAAACCTACCACTCAGACACACACACACACCTCTATCGGTTGAGTTCACCAAAGTGCACTCAATACCGACCTCATTCAACACAACCGCCGCATTTGCCCTGCTGTCAGGAAATACCCGCATTGCTGCTGGTAATCCCCGTACAGAATCATTAGTTGCATACGGTTCCTGAAGCAGGGCCACGACGTTGCCCCTCTCACACATCATATTGCCTACGTCGCACATTACAGCGTATGACCCCTGGCAATTCAACAGAAGGACTTTGCTAACCATATTAATGTCTAGCGTCGGCCCTCGCAACAATCGCACTGTATATCGGGCATGCCGGAGACATCATCATATGTTCCGAAGGCATCCCTTTAAAAGCACAATTGCGGCAACTAAGTGCATTGCTGCACTTAGACACCCGATGGCCCACCTGGCCGCAGCGACGGCAGACGTCCTGCTTAGCCCTGCATTCCGCTACTGTATGGTCGAAACCCAGGCATCGGAAGCAGCTTACTACTGGGTCAAAATTCCTTAGTCGGAAAGAGAACCACTTAATATAACAACGGCCAACATCGAGCAGAGAGCCAATGGCTTTGCCATCGCCCTCCAACACAACATTGACCGTAGCCCCACCATTCACCGACCACGGCTTGCTCACCATTCGGACGCCTTTTCTAAAGGCCTCAGGCGACATCGTCTCCTTGAGGTTCATCTCATAAAGATCACTCATGAACTCGTCAGGAGTGATTTGAGAATGAACGCCCTGTACCACAACTTTTGGTCCCAACTTCTCGTTCACACTCACCTCAGGACCACACTCACCAAACTTAGCGTTCTCCGCTAACTTCTTCCTCTCCACCATGGATGGAGTGCGAATAATCGCTCCACCATCTCGTGACGGCATCATTGAGAACACCCGGACGCCCAGGGTTGGCCAGACCTCCTTCACCACCTTTTCGAACACGTCCTTCGATGTCTTGCCCGCAGTCTTGCTGCGAACAACGACGGACCAGGTCTCAACTGGTCTGGGTGCCTCCAGAGTAGACGGCACTGCCGACACGGGACCTCCTTTGACGACGACGGGCACGCTCCGAGGAGCAACCACAGGGGCCGGCATACGGAAAATGCCGTCGTCACGAACGACACTTCCGGTCCGACGGCACTCATCTAACCGGCCTCTTAGGCGCTCATTTTCCGCAATCTGCGTGAAAAGGAGTACCTCCAGCTCGACCAGATAGTCCACCAGACTGCCAATGGCCCTACCACCCATACCTGCAGCAAGAGCGTGCGTGACCACGTCCTTGCTGATCGCCTTCATTCGCTCTACGGGCAAGCACGTACGCCTCTTTGGCACCAATCCACTCATGGGAGCAGATGGCGCCTCAGCTCACAAGCACACAAGCTCTCCATTGAGGCTGGCCCATTTCCAACCCACACATACTCATACTAGAGCATTCGCTATTGGCAGCACTAATGCTGCCTACATCGCTGCCCTCGTCTACACTTGCCGACGCGCCGACAGAGGTTTAGGAGGCTGCCCTCCTTACCTTCTTCTTCGACATCGCCGGCCCCGTCTTCCGCCGCACTGTCCCCCAACCATAGACAACGTCTCAACGTCATCACCGGCGCCAACAGTCGGCTTAACCAACGGCATTTCGCTGACAATCAAACCAGCCGCAGGTGTTCAACAAATAAACAAAAATATGCAAGCAACTAAAGAAAATCAAAAACAAGATAAGACTTGTCGCTCACTTACCAGGTGCACACACAGCGGGCCCTTATCTCTAAGCTCACACACACACACACACACACACGCAAACCGATGCACACGTGTGCCTTCGCGCAGCCAATCAAAAATCGGCACAGCGTACGTTGCTCGTACAGTGCGATAAAAATCGTACGATGCGAATATAGCACAAAAAGGAGACGGCGATTGAAAAACTGATATCGCTGATATCAAAGCTACGCTGTCCGTGACATGTCTGAACGCTCCGAAAGTCAAAACGCAACTGAGTAGATAGGGACACACACAGTCTGGATCTCTACGTCTTTTATAACGCGACGTGTACCAACTTAATGGTTTACAACCGCGGTGTCCATATGTACATACAAGTATGCACATGACACAGTGGGTCTAGAACAATGAGCCAGACTATCGCCCCTTTGAGACGAATCTCATCGGTACCAATTCTAGAAGAACGATGTCGGTCATCCATCCGTCCATTGGTCAGGAGCAAGGTGTATCTATACACCCCTACTGCTCTTTGGGTCACAGCACCCGGTTGATACGCAACCCCACATCGTGTCCCGAAGGACGCTACCCGCATTTGGGTTAACCACATAGCCACCACGATAATGCCAACCTCAAACTTGGTCAGCGGCTGGAAACTGACCAACCCGTTGTACCATCTTTAAGGAATTGGTCGTCCTCCCTTCTGCCTCCGACGAGGTACGGGTATTGGGGAACCCAGGGGTGGGGTTGCCTCCTTTAGTCGCCTTCTACGACAAGCGGTGGCATACTGTGGTGGAATTCTGTATCGGATCCGCCGACCGAGCCAGTCACCAGTCACGAAGGGATTCGATGTGCGGCAGGAAGGTCATCCTCTCGCCGACTGTGATGCCAAGGTAGCGAACCTTCCTCACGTATGGTAGACTCGCTCCTGCGAATCTTACAATCGGGTGCCGGTTCCTAGATAGTATGCCTTTCAGCAGCATAATTGTCGATTTGGTCGTCGATACTGAAACTCCAATCTCCGTTCCCCAAGATCCCACGATGGTCATCAACTGCGCGCCCTTTGTCTCCACTTGGTCTCGTGAGTTACCCTCTACGAGGAGCAGCAAGTCATCAGCGTACGCGCTTAGAGCACAGTGTGGCAGACACACTTCGCCGTACGTGCTGATCATGCACACGCTCCTGCCAGAGAAGAAGCTTCTCCATAAGCTGGCTTCCCGGCAGCCGGAGGCAACGATGCTATTCAATGCGGCGGTCCACTCCACATGATCAAAGGCACCCTTGAAGTCCACGAATATCCCAAGTACATACCGCGCTTGGCTGGCGGCGACACTACTGGTCACGTGTCTCCAAGCATCCTCCACGCAGCGTCCTGGTTGGAATCCAAATTGCCATCTGCTTCCTGTAGGCAGGATCTCCTTGATTCGGTCCACCATAACCCTCTCCAGCACCTTACCAAACACTGGCAGGAGACAGATCCCGCGATAAGAGCCAGGATCGCTCCTGATCTTATCGGGCCCTTTGAGCAAAGCGACCACACGTGGCCGTTTCCACTCATTGGGAAAATATCCACCTCGGATGCAACGGGAGTACAACGCAATCAGTTGCTGGGGTATGGCTCGCCATATGGCCTTGCAAATTGCACCAGTGATACCATCAATGCTAGGGGAGCGCCTGCTTCGCAGTCTGGCGATGGCAGCATCGAGCTCGAAGACTTCGGATTGGTGCACTTTCGGGCTACATGCCCAGTTCCGCCGCATTGACGACAAACGTCCTCCTTGAAGCGGCATTGCGACATATTGTGGTCAAAGCCAATGCAACGATGACATACGTATGTGCGGACCAGTGTATGGCATCGGTATGAGAACCACTTGATGTAGACCCGACCGGTCTGCTCAAGTATGGCCCCACACTTCGGGTCCACCTCTAGGGTCACATTCACCGACCGACCGTCGGTGACTGACCATGGCTTCGACACCAAATGTACCGCTTTCTTGAAGGCCGCAGGCGAGATATCCTCCTTGAAATATTTGGCATACAACTCCTCCATGAAGTTTTCAACGAATATCTCCGTGTCCACATTATGCACAGTGACTTGCGTCCCCAGTGCCTTGTTGGGCTTGACCTCCAGGCCAACCTCTGTGAACTTCTGGTTTGACACCAACCTCTTTAGTTCTCCAGCAGATGGGGTGCGGATGATGGCAGCACCACGCTTGAGTTCGCGCACCTCGTGAACTCTCACTCCTAGGGAAGGAGCAACCTCCTTCATCACCTTCTCGGCGACCTGTTTGCCAGAAGCGGCCGGGTCTTTGCTGGTGATCACAGCAGACCACGTCTCTACCGGCTTCTTAACGGGCGGCAAGGCTATATATGCAGCCACTTGTGCAGAAGTGTGGACAACGGATGGGGCGGCGGCTGCGTAAATCGTAGCGGGGTAAGGCGGCGGTGCAGCTCCTTTCTGTCCCTCGAGGACAGCGTTCCTCATTGCCAGTGCTGTGATGAGCTCATCATAACGGGCCATGGCATCCATCACCAGGAGCGTCTCCCTCGATGGTAGTCCAGCCCGAACCACAGCGGTCTTAGCAGCCCTCTGCACACTGGACATCTCTGCCAGCACTGCAGCGGGGCCACTAGTGGCGATTTCCCACGCTGAAATCCTGGCGATGGGTTCTCCAGTAGATGTCCTCGTTGGCACGGCGAAGACAGCAGCATGGGCAGGGGCAAGGGCAGGAGCAGGGGCGGGGGCAGTAACAGCAGCGGTGGGGACGGCGGCAGGGGCAGGGGCAGGGGAAGTAACAGTAATGGGGGGCGGCGGCAAAAGCGACGGTGTTGGTGAGGACAGAGGGGTCAGCACAGGCGATGGGGGCGGCAGCAGAAGCGACGTTTGATGTAGGGACAGGGGTAGGGTGGGGGGCAGCGGCGGTAGTGACAGCGACAGTGTCGGCAGCAGAAGCAGCGTTGGCAGCGGCGGCAGTAGCATCAGGGATGGTGGCGGCGGTAATGTTAACGTCAGCGGGGGGGAGCCAAGACCACTCACTTTGCTCCAGCGTTTTCATCCGACAACGAGTTGTTGTTGTTGTTGTTGCTGCAGGTGTTCCTCTTATACTATTTTTTTTTGTCTCCTCTTTCCACTCTTTCGTCGATTGTACAAACAATTTGCACTGGGCAAGCTGCAGATGTTCAACAGCTGTTTGCGGTTGTTGGTACAGATAAGAATTTCTGATAACGCACACTTGTGTATTTTGTCTCTCAATTTCACTTTTTGTTAAAATATTTTCTGTTCGCGATGCGACTTAGGGGTCAGCATAGGCGGTGGGGGCGGCGGCAAAGCGACGTTTGTTGTATGGACAGGGGTCGGTTGGGGTGCTGTCGCTTTTCTTCTCCTTATCGCTTTTTTGCGGTCTTTTCTTTCCTTTCTTTCGCAATTACATAACAATTTGCACTGGGCAAGCTGCAGGTTGTTTGCACAGCTGCAGGTGTTCGCAGATAAGCGCACAATTGCGGCAACTAAGAACATTGCTGAACTTAGCGACCCGATGGCCCACCTGGCCGCAGCGACGGCAGACGACCTGTTTAGCTCTGCAATCCTTATGGTCGAAGCCCAGGCAGCGGAAGCAGTTTAGAACCGGATCAAAATTCCTTTGTCGAAATGAGAACCACTTTATATAGCAACGGCCAACATCAAGCAGAGAGCCAATGGCTTTGCCATGGCCCTCCAACACAACATTGACCGTAGCCCCACAATTCACAGACCACGGCTTTCTCACCATTCGGACGCCTTTTCTGAAGGCCTCAGGCGACACCTCATGAACTCGTCAGCCCACACTCTCCAAACTTAGCGTTCTCGGCTAACTTTTTCCTCTCTATGTTGGATGGAGTGCGTATGATCGCTCCACCATCTCGTGACGGCTTCATCGAGAACATCCGGACACTTAGGGTTGGCCCTACCTCCTTCACCAACTTTTCGACCACGTTCTTCGATGTCTTGCCCGCAGTCTTGCTGCGAACAACGACGGACCAGGTCTCAACTGGTTTGACGACGACGGGCACGCTCCGAGGAGCAACCACAGGGGCCGGCATACGGAAAATGCCGTCGTCACGAACGACACTTCCGGTCCGGCGGCACTCATCTAACCGGCCTCATAGGCGCTCATTTTCCGCAATCTGCGTGAAAAGGAGTACCTCCAGCTCGGCCAGATAGTCCACCAGACTGCCAATGGCCCTACCACCCATACCTGCAGCAAGAGCGTGCGTGACCACGTCCTTGCTGATCGCCTTCATTCGCTCTACGGGCAAGCCCGTACGCCGCTTTGGCACCAATCCACTCATGGGAGCAGATGGCGCCTCAGCTGCACGACCTGCCCCCACAACACTCGCACACAAGCTCTCCGTGGAGCCTAACGGAGTCGCCTCCTCCGAACTAGCAGGCTGGCCCATTTCCAACCCACACATACTCATACTAGAGCATTCGCTATTGGCAGCACTAATGCTGCCTACATCGCTGCCCTCGTCTACACTTGCCGACGCGGCGACAGAGGTTAAGGAGGCTGCCCTCCTTACCTTCTTCTTCGACATCGCCGGCCCCAGCTTCCACCGCATCTTCCCCCCCTTAACCACAAACAACGACTCAACGTCATCAACGGCGCCAACAGTTGGGTTAACTGATGTCAATTCGCTGCCAACCAGCCGCAGGTGTTCAAAATCACAGTCGGCACAAACTTACGTCGCTTCGCACAATGCGATAAGGTCGTACGATGCGATATCAATAGATACTCTGTCTTAGCGCTTCGACATGTAGATATGGACAGAAGTCAAGGATGTGTTACGTGAGCACCTGCCGTGTAGGCAGGTGCCCGGTGTGTCGACTCCGCAACAGGGAAGAAGTTGCGGAGGAGCACTCGCGCGCAGTCGTACCAAGTTACAACTGGCCCGCTATCCGTCTGCAGTCAACTAAGTTCTGTGCATTTTTTGCCCATGGATCGTCGTCATTCTCCTGAATGAATCTTCTCCAGTCCTTTTCCTTGATCGATAAAATGAGCTTCTTGTATTGCTCAGTGTCGTCGGTACTGTGCTGTGTTACTGGGATCGATCGTGGCCACAACGGTGATAATGATGTGGTCACTAAGATCCCACTCGCCCACTTTCCAGCGATAAGTGGCACGCGTATCTGCTGCATCGTTGACGATGGTCACGTCGATGTTACTGCGTCCTCGCAGATTGTCGAACGTGAAGACGTCGCTTGCCTCATTGAAAACGCCGGCTCTGTTCCGCAAAATCCACTCGATTTCCATCAGGAAGCTTATTGAACCAGAAGGGGGGACACTGCGTTGGCATCCAGTCCGAGGATGGTAGGATGGCTGCTGGCCTGCAGCAGCACTGCACTCATGTAGGGAAGGTAGGGCTCCAGCTCGGTGTCGAATTAGCAGTACACGGAAGAGAGGAAGATTGAGCCAAATCTTCCCGTCACTCTTACGCATACTCCGAAGTCGGTTATCAGCGATTCGATAGGCATGCAGATGACATCGGGGTCGTCGATGATGATAGCCGCCTTCCTCCTCCTGTCAGCGAAAACTCGTATCCCGGCCGGAAACCCGGTAATGCTTCCCTCGTTGTCGCCGTAGGGCTCCTGCATAAGTGCGCAGGCGTGACCGGATCTACGGATGCAGACCCCAAGCTCGATGTTGGCGGCTCGGCCACGCCCGCAGTTTGCTGAAAGCGGCATTGTGACATCTTATGGTTAAATCCAACGCAACGATGACATGCGTATGTGCGAACCAGTGTGTGGCATCGGTATGAGAACCACTTGATGTAGACGCGACCGGTCTGCTCAAGTATGGCCCCATACTTTGGGTCTACCTCTAGGGTCACATTCACCGACCGTCGGTGACTGACCATGGTTTCGACACCAAATGTACCGTTTTTTTGTAGGCCGCAGGTGAGATATCCTCCATGAAATTATTGGCATATAACTCCTCCATGAAGTTCTCAACAGATATCTCCGTGTCCACATTATGCACAGTGACTTGCATCCCTAGTGCCTTGTTGGGCTTGACCTCCAACGATGGTGAACTTCTGGTTTGAGACCAACCTCTTTAGTTCTCCAGCAGATGGGGTACGGATGATAGCACCACCACGCTTGAGTTCGCGCACCTCGTGAACTCTCACTCCTAGGGAAGGAGCAACCTCCTTCATCAGCTTCTCGGCGACCTGTTTGCCCGAAGCGACCCGGTCCTTGCTGGTGATCACAGCAGACCACGTCTCTACCGGCTTCTTAATGAGGGGGTAGGGTGGGAGACAGCGGCGGTAGTGACAGCGACAGTGTCGGCAGCAGTAGCAGCGTTGGCAGCGGCGGCAGTAGCATCAGGGATGGTGGCGGCGGTAGTGTTAACGTCAGCGGGGGGGAGCCAAGAGCACTTAAAATTTGAGTGCAGCTGCTCGCCAGCTCAGCAGCAACTCTCTTTGCTCCAGCGTTTTCATCCGACAACGCGTTGAGCTGCGGCGACGTTATCGCCCGCTTGTTCTTCCTCCTTAGTCTTCCCTACGAGCCTCTCATGCTCACGTCGCTATTAGAGGTGGAGAACTATCGATGACACTATCGACACTATCGATGGTTGGGGGCTATCGAGCCGCTATCGATAGCAGCAGACACCTTCGATAGCGGCCCGTCCACTATCGATAGTGTCATCGATAGCGGGCGTCTCACATCGCTAAAATACTTTAACGCGCATTTCACACACAACTTCACACAAACAACTGAAAAATTGTTAAAATTGACGGGAATTATAAAAAAAACTATTAAAAATGGAACGCTTTTTAAAAAAAGGTATGTTTAATGTATTTTGCATAAGTATTTTGATGGATAATGTGTTGCATTTAAGGTACACGTCGGAGGTCCGCAACACCTACTGCGCCAAGTCCAAACAAACAGGACTGTGATTGCACCAGCACGGACTCTGAAAAGATGTTCTCCCCGAAAGCCAAAAGAACTCTAAAAGGAGTAAAATATCAACTGTTTGGAAGTATTTTAAGAGGTCCGACGACAAAAAACTTGCCAAATGCCTTGACTGTGGCAAGGAATATAAAACAAGCGGCAATACATCAAACTTGCGCGACCATATAAAAAGGTTTCATCCCAGCTTGGAAGCGGACTCTAACACAACAGCTGTAAAAGGAACGACACTGCGTCTACAAGCAGCAGTTGCAGATCGAGTGTGAACTCTGTGGCTTCCTTGTTCAAAAGAGCTGCCCTGTACGAGTCGAATTCTAAGCGAAAGACCGACATCGACAATGCATTGACAGAAATGGTCGCTAAAGATGTACAGCCATACAACATTGTGGAAAACGAAGGTTTTATCAAATACAGTCAGGTATTGGATCCTCGTTATAAATTGCCAAGCAAGACATACTTGCGTGATGTGCTTATGTCCAATCTGTACAAGGAAATCTCTGCCAAATTGTCATTGATATTTCAAGAAGTGACGGATGTATCAATAACTTGTGATTTGTGGACATCGAGTGCCAATGACAGTTTTTTGACGGTGACGAGTCATTTTGTTCATAACTATGAACTAAAAACAGCATCCTTGGCTACAAAAAACTGTTAAATGTAACAAATCACTGTTCGCAAAACATTGCAGATACTTTGCGAAATATTCTAATTGATTGGAACATTTTTAATAAGACCGTGTGCATTGTAACTGATAATGCCAGCTCCATGCTTAAAGCATGTGCAATATTGCAAATTCAAAATCTGCCATGCTTTGCGCACACAATCAACTTAGTTGTGCAAGATGCATTAAGAGTTGATGACGCAGTCATAAAAATTTATTTACCAAGTGCAAATCAATAGTTAGATTTTTCAAACAAAGCCCGATTGCTAATGAAAAATTTAAATTAGCACAAGAAGGTACGACTTATACTTTGCTGCAAGAAGTACCAACAAGATGGAACAGTTTCTTTTTCATGATTGAGAGAATTTTAAAAACAAATGATGCCATTGCCAAAGTCCTATTAGGAACCACAAATGCACCTCAGCCATTTACGGCTGACGAAATACTTGTGTTAAAAGATATGGAAAAAATATTGTCTTTCTTCCAGCAAGCAAGTGAAAAAAGTTTCTGGTGGAAAATATGTAACCATATCTCTGATTATACCCGTGGCATATGGGCTTCTGCGGAAAATCGAAAAATTCTTGCCAGAAACTATGCAAGGAAAAACAATCCAAAATATATTAATGGAATCAATAAAGAAACGACTCTCAATTTATGAACAAAGAAATGTATGTATGATGGCAACATTATTGGACCCACGTTTTAAAAAAAATGGTTTTCAAGACGCTTCAAACGCTGAACAAGCATCAACCTTTTTTGAAAACGAACTGGCCCATTCGTCAATCGAAGAGTCCAGAAAGGATCTGACCATCGCAGCGGACACAAGTACCCAGGACACATTTTTTGATTTTTTGGGTGAACGATCAGATAGCAAAATCGGAAACGCACGAGTGGATGCTATACTTATTAAAAGGCAATATCTGGAGAGGGCAATTGTCAGTCACGATGTGGACCCACTGTTATGGATTAAGGTATGATTCGAAAACAAATTATAAGTTATCAATATTTACATACGTATTTTACTTTTATTCCAGGTTAATCAAACTGATCTTCCCTGCATAAAGGGCCTCTTTTGCAAATACCTTTGCATTCCCGCAACATCCGTAGAATCGGAAAGAGCTTTTAGCAAGGCAGGGCAAATTGTTTCCGAGAGACGCACCCGGCTCAAAGAGAAAAACATTAACATCCTGTTATTTTTGAATCAAAACTTTTGGTTAAAATAAACCATTTTTCTTAAAAACTTAAAAAAAAAAATTTTAATTTCGGACGATATTATCGGTGACTATCGATGGTACTATCGACACTATCGATGGTTTGAAAAAAACAATCGCTCACTATCGATGGCGCCGACTATCGATAGTTCTCCACCTCTAGTCGCTATCGACGTCAGTCGACTGCAGCGACATCGGTACTGTTGTTGTTGTTGTTGCTGCAGGTGTTCCTCTTATCGCAATTTTTTTTTTTTTTTGGTCTTCTCTTTCCACTCTTTCGTCGATTGTAAAAACAATTTGCACTGGGCAAGCTGCAGGTGTTCGACAGATGCGGTTGTTTGCACAGCTGCAGGTGTTCACAGATAAGCGCTTTGCTGATAACGCACACTTGTGTTTGTGTCTTTCAACTTGTCTACTTTAGTAGAATCATTTATTGGAGACCAGCTGCGGATATTGGTACGGCCTGTTGAGAAGTTTGCGTATCCCCACCATAAATTTACAAGGTCTGAGGAGAAAATATCAACACAACAGTATATGTTATGCTCTTCCAGCCCATCTACCATATCTCTCTGCGAAAGACTTCCATGGTAGTACGACTATAAAACAGAAAAAATACTCTTCCGATATCTCTCGACGGCTTCTTTATAGTCGTTCATATTGCCAGGATGAGTACAAAGCCCATATTTAATAACAATCGCTGTTTCTTGCAGTCCACACAGCTTGAAACAGCTGTACGCAGACTTTTTCTTGCCAAAAAACGTATGCATTTTTGGTTTTTTTAATTTTTATTAAAAAAGTTGTTGAATTAAATAAATGAAGAGTAGCTATAATTATTGACAATAGACGTGTTGTTAATATAAAAAAGAAATTGGGGCAATATTTTCTACACAACTGCTTTTATTTAACGTCAAAGTTTCGGTTAAAATTTGTACGCACACTTTTTCTGCCTAGTATATATATATATATATGTCGGGTTATGATTGATATTTTTATTACTATCCATTTTTAATCACACAGATTGTATACGGCGAATAAACTTGATCGCGCCACTGTCAATTTGAGACTGCCTGATAGGCCCTACCGAACTTACTTATATCTCCATGTCTCGCAGTGGCTCAAGCATACACGCACAACAATCGTAGTACGCATCATTCTCGCAACATCTCTCTCGCAACATCTCTCTTGCAACATCTCTCTCTCTGGTTCACATTGAACTATCCTGACCATCTGGCGAACAGACAGAACAAAACGTACGAACGACCGTTAGTTAACCAAAAATGAGAATTGACCATCTGGCGAATAGACAGAACGAAACGTTCTAGCAACAACCGTTAGTTAACCAAAAATGAGAATTGCCATTTGGTACACGCATTCCTTTACACTGACCTACATAATTTAAGATCCGACACGGCCATTCTGACAATTACACGTCCTCGTGTACGGTAATCTTAATATTTCGACTATGATTTAAAAATCAATGATTATAACTTGTGTTTTCTTTTACTCATCAATTTCAGATACCATTTCTTTATTCGACATATTATCTTACACTTAACATTTTCTCTTATTTCGTAATCTTTCATTATTTTACATTCTTCACAACATTATAAGCAAATTTCCATTCTTACTCTCATTCTCATTGCATAATCAGATTCTTTTTAACATTTAATTCATTACATTTGCTTCTCAAAATTCGACTCTAGTTATCGTCACTATGATTTCCTTTTGATTAAAAGCATGGTCTCGTCAAGAGCGCCACACGCCATGTTCCAACATTTGTCTTTCACTTGTGCTTGCCCAATGACGTAGATAGCTCAAATCTCAAAATCATATGTTGAACTTATACAATTCAATCAAATATTGTCATATATCAACCATGCAAAACTTTGCATCCGCCAGGTTATTTCCAATCGAATTCACAAACACATCCGCCATTCTCAAACATTTTCTTGTCGAAGTCTATTGCAACTTCTTCTCAACCGTTCCATACTCGATATGGACACATCTCACATAACATATCCTCTCACACGGATATATTGTAACCATTTCAACATGTCTCAGGCGGGCAATCTAATTCACTCGGAACATAACCATCTGGCATCTTTCTCAAATCTTCATGACAATATTTATAAGTTCTCTTATTATGCAATGACTTCAAGATATATCTATCTCCTTCTAGAACTTCACTAACCAAAAATGGTCCTTTAAACTTCGCATCCAATTTAGTTTGATGCCGTTCTTCATTTTTCAGTAGAACAAAATCTCCTATTTTATGTCGTTCAACCACTGCTTTATTTTTATCGAATCTTATTTTATCGTAACTAGCTTGTTTGTTTATATTTTCCATTGCCCTCTCTCTAGCATTAACTTTATCTACCTCCATCTCTATATCATACGGTGGAATCAAACCCAAAGGACGAGCCTCCTTGCCGACAAGCAACTCTAGGGGACTTGCCTTGGTTGTACTACTAACTGTGCAATTCAAGGCAAGTTGTACCTCACCTAGAGCATCTTGCCAAGATCGGTGACCCGATTCAACCGCTGATAGTAGATTCTTAAGGGTACTCATCACACGTTCAACTTGACCGTTTGCACGGCTTCCTCCTGTAGCTATAAGATGAAGCTTAATCTTCTGTGATGTACAAAATTCTGAAAATTTCCAACTAGTAAAACATCTACCCTGATCAGCTATTATACGCTGCGGTATTCCGAACAAAGAAATAGATGATTTCATTGCCTGAATACAACTGTCAGAATCTAATCTTAAAGTGTGAAACAAATAAACAAATTTTGTTAAAGCATCAATTTGTACTATCACATATTCCTTTAGATCATTCTTCCCACTCAATTTTCCAATAATATCAATATGCACCGTGTGCCATGGTACATTCACTTTTGGAATTGGATGTAACTCGGCTTGTATCTACCCAGATGAACCCTTAACAGTTTTACATGTAATACAGCTATCGACAAACTTCCTAACATATTTATTCATCTTGGCAAACCAATAATATTGGTAAGTTTTGTCAAGAGTCTTTTTCCATCCAAAATGCATGATGGACTCGTGCACTTGATTTATTACTGACCATCGAAATGCATGAGGCACTACTGGCAAACAACGGGTTCTTCCATTCCTCTGAACTTTACGAAACAAAACGCCTTTTCTCAACTCATAAGTCTGTGCAACATCATCTGTCAACTCTTTAGAGTTAATTTTGTTAATGATATCAGTAATTTCCGAATCCTGGCGCTGTTCAGCAGCAAGCCAATCACTTGAGATTTCTGCCAAATTTACGCGCTTTTCAGGAACTAAAGACTTTCAACTTTGGTGGCTTCCTGAATGTGATTTCTCGATAAAAAATCCACATGCGCCATACGCTTTCCTTCTCTATATTCAATTGTGAAATCAAACGCCTGTAGGTACGCCCACCAACGATGTACTCTTGGTGTCAGCTCAATCTTTGTCCGCGATGATTTAAGAGAATTACAATCAGTATACACTACAAACGTACGACCAACTAAATAATGACGGAACTGTTTAACGGATTCTACCACTGCCAAAGTTTCTAATTCGTATGAAGTGTATTTAGACTCTGCAGGGGAAGTAGTTTTACTAAAATACTCTATTACATGAGGATTACCATTGATTCGATGCATCAACATTGCACCGTAACCGTAAGAACTTGCATCTGTGTGTAACTCTATTGGATGTTGTGGATCGAAAATAACAAGTACAGGCTCATTTATAAGGACAGCAATAATATTTTTTCTAATATTTTCTAACTCGTTATTCCAATTAAACACACTTTTACTCGAAGTTAAGGAATATATTGGTTTCATAATCTGCGAAAACCGAGGCACGAATTTTCGAAAATAAGACGCCAATCCTATAAACTGTCTTACGCCACGAACTGTTTGCGGTGGTGGCAAGGAATCTAACGCAAGAATTTTTCGCGGATTAGGCCTTAACTCTCCAGCTCGTACCTCATACCCCAAGTATTGTACAGTAGTTTTTAAGAATCCACATTTTGCTATGTTAAAAGAAAATCCCGCTGCAGTCAATACATCCAGCACAATCCTCAATCTTTTCATACCTAATTCTATGGTAGGTGACACCACCATTATATCGTCCATATAAACTATTACATAAGAATATGCAAGATTTCCCAATGCGTTTATAATGGCTCGTTGGAACACAGACGGGGCGTTCTTGAGGCCAAAAGGCATTGTCAGATACTCATAGTGCCCATCAGGTGTAACAAACGCGGTACATTCTACAGAATCGGGATGAATGGGTATCTGATGGTATCCACTAGCCATATCCAGACACGTAAAATATTTAGCACCCGCAAGTCTAGCAATCTGGTCGTTGATGAGTGGTAAGGGATATCTGTCAGAAACAGTATTGCTGTTCAGTTCACGATAGTCAACACAAAGTCTATCAGATCCATTCTTCTTTTTAACCAAGAGTATAGGACTAGCATAGGGAGAACAACTAGGTCGAATAATGTTACAGTTTAACAATTGTGTTATTCTTTCATGTACAATCTGTTTTTCATTTGGACTCAGACGATATGGACGACGCTGCACAGTTTTGTTTGGATTAATTAATCTAATAGTCATTTCTCCCGTATTAACCCTTGTGCAAGGGATTCCATCAATAAATGCAACTGAATAGTCGTTAAGTAATTTAATTAAGTTTTCCTTGTCATTACCAATCAATTCAGTATCAACATTAAGTAACAAAGCAGATGACTCAGATACTTTACAAACATTTACAGATTTAGACTTAACGAATTCAAATTTATCAGGTGTCAAGATGATTTCGTATCCTTGACTAAGGATTTCCCTACCAATCACAATATCATTTGTGAGATGTTTATCTGCTATGACGTGAAAAAGTATTTCTACAACATTTCCATTAATAATGCATTTAGATAATTTTTGTAAGTTACTGGAAATGCCAGCGTCACCAATACCTCGTATTATAACAATATTATTAATAAGTTTGCCATCAAATTTATCGGCAACACTACTTCGAATAAGCGAGCATTCTGCTCCGGAATCAAAACAAATAGGAAAGATCTCACCCTGATGTGTCAAAACTCCTTTTGGCTCAGCCACAAAACATTGATTACACTTCTTCTCAGTAGCTGCTCCAGATTTAGCTGCATTGTTTGTGCACCGATTCGCAAGATGTCCAAGTTGTCCACACCGGTAACAGGTCACATTCTGTAAATCGCGATGCTGTTTATTCTCCGATCCAGACCGCTTTAGTTTACACTCTGCTATTTTATGTCCTGGTTTCTTGCATAAGTCGCACACGATTTTGGCTCGCTTACAGTTGTCACTATTAACATCAGTACTTCCAGCATTTCGCTTTTTGTCAAATGTAAATGCTTTCAGTTCCATCTGGAGTTGACTTCTAGTTTGTACATTTGACGAAAACACCATACGTTGCAAACGGTTGTCAAAATTGGCCATATGCGCAAGTACCGTGGATACAGCTATTTCCTCGACTTCCATATTGCGCCATTTTGTGGTCAATGACGTCACTAAACGGCTTGCGTACACAGCAGGGCACTCGTTGTGGGCTGGACGGCTGTTTAGCAGATTCAGGACCATAGCTGCCGGCGTTTCCTTAATCTCGAAACGCTGGATAAACAGTTCTTTAAACTGTTCCCAATTAATGCCGGGATAGCAGATCTGTGCAAGCCACGCTGAAGCACTGCCCTGCATGCAACTACTCAACATCATAATAAGTGCGCTGCCATCAATCTGTTGTTCGTCCATAATAATGCTTGCAGTTGCACACCATTGAGTCGCATCAGCTTCCGTTACGTCTGGGTTAAATTTTGGCAAAACTACTTGATTTTGTGGACGCACAGACGCTTGCATAGCTTTACACATTTCAACGAAATTGCGATTCTGCAGCTCCATAATAGTACGCCACTGATCTTCAGAAAATGCAGGAGTTGGCACTGATCCCACTTCTGATGTCGGGTTATGATTGATATTTTTATTACTATCCATTTTTAATCACACAGATTGTATACGGCGAATAAACTTGATCGCGCCACTGTCAATTTGAGACTGCCTGATAGGCCCTACCGAACTTACTTATATCTCCATGTCTCGCAGTGGCTCAAGCATACACGCACAACAATCGTAGTACGCATCATTCTCGCAACATCTCTCTCGCAACATCTCTCTTGCAACATCTCTCTCTCTGGTTCACATTGAACTATCCTGACCATCTGGCGAACAGACAGAACAAAACGTACGAACGACCGTTAGTTAACCAAAAATGAGAATTGACCATCTGGCGAATAGACAGAACGAAACGTTCTAGCAACAACCGTTAGTTAACCAAAAATGAGAATTGCCATTTGGTACACGCATTCCTTTACACTGACCTACATAATTTAAGATCCGACATACAGTGGCGGACTAAAGTCAACATACGACCCCTTTTTCCGTAATTTCTCCGGTCCTAAAGGTTTTCTCGAAAAAGTAATGATGCAGTATTATTTAGAAGATAAATTTAGAACGAAACCCAGAATATTTTTTATTTTTAAGTTTAACTCTAGATTTTATTTATAAAAAACTGAAAAAAGGCACTGACAAAAGTGAACATACGGTCAACTGTTATCGGTGTTTTTTTAAATAAAAAACAATGTTAATATTTTGTGGGCCCACCACGAGCATCGATGACGGCTTGAAGACGCCTGGGCATAGAGTCCACCAAATTTTGGAGCTCTTCTCCTGATATTTTTCCCCATTCCTCTTGAAGCTTCTCCCGTAGCATTGGAGCACTACTTATGGTGTGTTTACGGATTTTCCGCTCCAAAATTTCCCAATTATATTTAGGTCCGGGCTTTGTGGTGGCGAATACAATTGCCTTGGCGCGTAATAAAGCAACCAATCTTTAACAATCTGCGCCGTGTGCTTAGGGTCGTTGTCTTGTTGGAAGATCCAGCTCTCTCCTAAGCGCGGTTTATCGACACTAGGCTTTAAGGTTTGTTCCAATATATTCTTATATTGGTGTCGATCCATAAGGCCTTCAATGAAAGCCAAATTTCCCACTCCAGACGCGGCTACAGCACCCCAAACCATCACACTGCCACCACCATGTTTCACAGTAGGGATAAGGTGCTTCGGATCCATGGCAGTGTTCGGTTTCCTCCAAACTTTGGCCCTTGAGTGCCCTTGTTATTGTGCGGGGATGAACAACAACTTTCGATCTTTCAGCTATCTCCTGGGCCAAATTGGTAGCATGCACTTTGGGATTTCGGCTCACTTCTTTGGAGATGAAAGAGAGATCCCTACGATCAAGCTTGTTTGGACGGCCACTGCGTGCCTTACTCTCGAATGAGTTCGATTCTTGGAACAAAATTGTTTGAACGGTTGCTTTACTTAAATTTAATAATTTTGCTAATAATATTGTCTTTTCGGTGTTTAACAACTAATTGTCGTTGAGCCACAGGAATTTCCTTTCGAGGAGACATTTTTGCGTTTGCTCAACTTTTCTTAATGACGAAATGCATTGAAACCAAAGCATAAATTTAAGTAAAGCACAAAACAAAAAAAACGGGACTTTTTATTTAAAAATTTTCTATTATAAGTACGAAAATGAAAATCGTATGTTCACTTTTGTCAGTGCCTTTTTTCAGTTTTTTATAAATAAAATCTAGAGTTAAACTTAAAAATAAAAAATATTCTGGGTTTCGTTCTAAATTTATCTTCTAAATAAGACTGCATCATTACTTTTTCGAGAAAACCTTTAGGACCGGAGAAATTTCGGAAAAAGGGGTCGTATGTTGACTTTAGTCCGCCACTGTATATATGTATATACCCCAGTTTGATGCGACATACCCGGATCGGATCACACGAACAGCTTCCGACAAGTTCGATCTCTCAATGTGCGAACCTATACTGAGTTAATAGCGTTTTGTACGTCGTCTAGGACGGACGCTTCGTATAGAGCCAGCATGTTGTTCTTATGATCACAGGTAGAAACAGCATGAAAGAGTCCCTCACAACCAATGCTGTTCGCTCTTGAGAGTTTGCTTCTTGCCTGTCTCTCTATTTCTAAGTTGCCCATTTTCATAGCTATGACAACAAAACACAAATCCACTCTCATCATCTTGTACGTACACATACTCATTACTGTGTGCGTGTGGGTCCCCAGCCGAATTTCATATTTTTGGCTTTTGCTGCTGTCCGAGCTCAGCAAAGTTTTGTCGACTACCTGCGACGGGTCGACCCATGCACTGCAAGACGGATCTTTACCCTGTGTTTTGAAGCACAAAGTTTAGCATTTGTGTGCAGTAATGCCGCCTTCATTTTTCTTACAGGATATTTTTTATTTTATCATTGCTTTGCATATCGCTGATTCTCAATTGGGCTATCCCACCAGATCAATGCCTGCCAGAATATACAAACACAAGCATAGCTTTTTGTGTGTACACACATGGTTAGATGTATGCGTGACTTTGCTTGTGACTTCTTCTCGAGTGCCAAATTATATTTCTAGCTCGAGAAAGACTTTTGATGCTTGGGAAGACAACTTGGAACCCTGACCTTCCACAAATACATGAATTGCCATTTATATGGAATTACTATGCTTTATTATTATTTTTTTCAGAATTTCTTATTTTATTTTTCTCATATGTAGATAAATAAAAATAATAAATATTAGTATTTAATAAAAAAATAACACAAAATTAAATATTTATTAGCAATTATTTTGCAAATATGATGCATAAACTATTCGAAAGTTATTTGTGATATTATAATTATAAAAAGACAATTATAATTATTTGCTGTATGTCCAAATTTTAAATTTAGCTTTGGTGCGTTAATGTGGCCAAAAAGAATAGAGCAATTGACCGCGCAAATTTGTTCTATTTCTCTATGTACGCATGTATGGTATATGTATGTATGTGTACGTGAGGGCGAAATCAATGCAATAGTAAAAAGCAATTGATTTTGGCGCATGGTCATCAAAGTAATTTTCAAGTGCGAAAAAATAAAGTTTAGAGATCGTGTAATTTGTAAAAAAAATATTATTTAGCTCATTAAAAGCTTAGCGAGTAAACTTTTGTCAGCGCGTGCGTAAAATAGTGTGAATGTGCATTGTATTTTATTATTATTTTGGTCTGGTAATAGTGTGAAGTGCTTTTCGTTTTGTTATTTCTTTGGCGCGGAAAAAGTGTGAATGTGCATTAAGAAAGATGTCAATAGATAATAGGAAAAAAAGCGGCATTGTAAATTCCTGCCTTAGGGATATAAGGGAATATTTTAGTGCGAAATTTTTTTCATTTCCATTAAATGAAGAACATTTTAAGCAATGGGTAAATTTGTGCCATTTGGAAGATCAGGTTGATAAAAAGACAGCAATAATATGCGATCGTCATTTTGAAAGAAAATATATAGGTAAACTAAGGTTGAAGTCGAATGCGATTCCGACCTTACACTTGTCGGAAAACACTTTACTTAAAACTTCTCCTGCACTTACTTATAACTGTGACGTTTTCGATTTTCCATATCAAATGGACACAGACAAATTTGTACCTTATGAAATTACAATAGCGCGAAAAGTTTGTTTAGGCGGTTTAAATGATTCAGGTGCACCTGAGTTAGCTGCAAATGATGAAATGACCGAATCTGATAGTGTGCCGTTTTCTTCTTACTGTGTCAAAAGAGAACAACATCAGTATTATGATAGCGCCGAAAAACTATTAGCTCAAAATATTAACTTTTATTCATCGCGAACATACAACTATATTCTATAAGTTCTAAATTATAAGTTGCCATGCAGCAAAACATTGATGCGGTGGGCACCACAGTCCCATGTCCCATCTATATGTTATATGGTCAGTGGTATCACAGAACGTCAAGGGTGTCACTTTGTGGCACCCGAGTCACACTTATAAATTTGGGGTACTTGTCGAAATCACAAACAACAGGAAAAAAATAACACCCACACGCACAAAACGCTCTGGGTGTTTCAGGTGTATGCATTTCGTCACTCACTCAAACATAAAGCATTGATTCTATTAACCAGACACCCACAAATACTGCGTAGATAAGTGGACTACACAGCGCACTCGAAGCAAATGTGCGAACAGCAAGGATAGGTAACAAAAAGCAATGCGCAATAATACGCGGTGACCGAAACACTGATGTTTTGCAGTTATTATTTCGAGTGTCTTCAACTTGTATGCATTGGGCACTGGTCGCTGAATTGTTTTTTAATCGCTTGATTTCGGTTGTCAATTGATGCCTTAGAAGGAATTAGCAAAATAACTGAAACGCCTGCCCTAGTAGCCAATGCTACTCATAACCCCAGTGGGCTATAAATTATATTTATAACCCTCCTGTACAATAAATAAATAAATAAATGAAACGCCGGACTCGATAAAATGTAAAGTTGATTGTGGAACGTACACTTTATCTCAAAAACAAATGGGAAGAAGTGTTATGTGGATCATATTACTTTCAATAGTTAAAGAAGATCAAAGTGCCGTGGAAGGGTGGCTATTTTGCATCACCTGCTGAAAAGTGCTTAAATTTGTGGCTGGCAGCACATAAAATTTATCTCAGCATAAGTGTTGCATGATATTAAGGCAACCAAGGGAAGTTACAAAAGTATCGGCAACAGACAAAGCGGAAGCTTTTGAAAAATTCAGTCAATGGATTGTTCAGGGTTGTCAGCCACTTTCATCAGTAGCCGGTACCGGATTCAAGAGCATGGTCCAGTTTTTTTTTTTTTTTTCAAAATTGGTGCTGCCTATGGTGATCACATCAATATGGATGATTTGTAGCCTAGTCCATCGACGTTAAGTCGAAAGGCCCACGAAGACGGTGAAGAAAAAAATTGATTTCATCCGAAATTGAAATAGCAGCAGATACTGCAGGATTGGCAGCCACCAGCGATGTGTGATCTGACAAATATCAACAAAGAAATTTTTTGGGTATCACAATTCTACGAAACCCTAAAAACCCATGTTCTTTGTGATTTAATTTTGGGTTTTAAGTCAATGGAATTAGAGAAAAGCACCGGAGAAAACATTTTAATTAAAATTAAAAGTGTCTTCTCAAAATTTAATGTTAAAAACATAGACAATATCATATTTGTAACAGTTAGGGGCAAAAACATTAAAAAAGCCTTAGAAAAACAACATAAGGCTTAACTTCAGCAGTCATCTGTTAAACAATTGTTTAGAACAATCATTTGCAGAAACAACGGATCTAGACGAAACAGTAGAGAAATGCAAGAAAATTGTTGGATAGTTCATGCCCAACAAGTTGGATCTTAAACTACGCAATGCTGAAATCTATGGACGATAATTATGTGGCTGTTAACTCTATATTAAGCGAGAAAGTGGCAGAAAGATTGATGGATGTCAAGAGGTCCACATTAAAAATATTAGTTGGGTTGTTGGAATCCTTTGAAAGAATTTTGAAAGAACTTCAAACTTGCAGCTCGCCTTCAATTTGTTTTTTGCTGTCATCGATTAGAAAAATTTGTGAGCTATGCCAACCCAGACATCTCATCAATCGCAACATTAAAAGAATCTATAAAAACAAAAGTTATTGACATATGGACAACAAATTTTGTTGTTAGTCGTTAAAGACAATATTTTATTATCATATTTTTAAGCATGCTGAAAGACCTAGTCATTGAAGACGCATTAATTATAAGAATTTGTTATTTTAATATTAGTCACTGAAGACTGCAATTTCCTTTATTTTTAGTTTAAGATTTAAATTAATCCAAAAGAATTACTAATAACGACAGAATTTCAGTTCCAGTTCGATGCGACATACCCCGAACGGCTCACACGAACACCTTCCGACAAGTTCGATCTCTCAATGTGCGAACCTATACTGAGTTAACAGCGTTTTGTACGTCGTCTAGGGTGGACGCTTCGTATAGAGACCGCATGTTACTCTTATGATAGAGAGTCCCTCACAACCAATGCTGTGCGCTGTTGAGAGCTTGCTTCTTGCCTGCCTCTCCTATTTCTGTTGGCAATTTTCATAGCAATGACAACAAAAAACAAATGCAATCTCATCATCTTATACGTACATGTCGAATCGCTATTAATGTCATCTCTATTGAATACTGTCATCTCTGTTAAATAAAATGTGAATACCATTTTTGTCTCATCCTTTTTATCTCCGTCTTCTGTTTATTGTAAGAGCGAGTTCAGCAGAGTTCTCTGTTTCGCGTAGCCTCGCCGTGACAACGTGTTAGAAAGAGAGAAAGAGAGCAATCGCGGCGAATTCGATCAGTTGCGTTTCAGACAATGCTTGGATGATGTAATATTGTGAAATAGGGCAGTAGTTGCTGAGCGTCAGAGAAGAGTGGTCACGAAATGTCACGGCCGAGGAAATGCACAACTCGCAGCAATTTTTCAGAGGCGGCTTTAATAATGGATAGCCACAACTCAACTCCGACATCAGAAGTGGGATCGCCTCAGCCCCAAGTCAATCCTGATGACCGTTTGTGCACCTTGCTGGAAATGCAGCACCGCAATCTAATTGAAGTACTTAGTGCCGTGAAAAAAACGCAGGCGGCACCAAACGCGTCAACTTATGCCATGTTGCTGAGCCAATTGGAACATTGATTTCATCCGGTGAGTCGTATCCATTTTGCTTTGATTCTGGAGCCGAGTGCTCACTCGTAAGGGAATCTGTGTCTATGAAACTCTCAGGCACCCGAGTTAATAACATCGTTACATTAAAGGGTATTGGAAATAATACTGTCACTAGTACATTACAAATTTTGTCAAAAGTGATTATAAGTGAATACTGTCTTGAAGTCCTTTTTCACGTAGTACTTAACAGTTGCTTTAATTACAATATAATAATTGGTCGAGAAATATTAAGTCAGGGATTTAGTGCTACGATAACAAATGATGAAATCAAATTATGTAAGACTATGTCTGTACATACCCTTTCTGCTTTGAAAAATAATGTCAATCTTGCTAATGTGGATACCGAATTGTGTGGTGCAGATAAAGAAAATTTGTTAGATATTTTAAATGAATTTTCAAAATCATTTATAGACGGATTTCCGAAAAGCCGCGTCACAACTGGCGAGTTAGAAATACGTTTAATTGACCCAATTAAAACTGTACACCGACGACCATACAGGCTTAGTATAGAAGAAAAAGAAATAGTGAGAAGTAAAATTAAGGAATTGCTATTATCCAATATAATTCGCCCCAGTAGTTCCCCATTTGCCAGTCCTATGCTACTCGTTAAAAAAAAAAATGGATCAGATCGTCTTTGTATAGATTACCGCGAGCTAAATGCAAACACAGTTGCTGAAAAATATCCCTTGCCGCTAATTAGCGATCAAATATCTAGGCTACGTGGAGCAAGATTCTGTAGTTGTTTGGATATGGCCAGCGGGTTCCACCAGATCCCTATTAATCCAAATTCGGTTGAGCGTACAGCGTTTGTTACTCCAGAGGGCCAATACGAATTCCTAACTATGCCGTTTGGGTTAAAAAATGCTCCTTCTGTATTTCAGCGGGCAATTATAAAAGCGTTAGGTGAGATTGCCTATTCTTACGTAATCGTCTATATGGACGACATCATGATTATTTCACAAACTAAAGAGGAAGCATTAACAAGGCTAAGAAAGGTTTTAAAAATGTTATCACGGGCTGGGTTTTCTTTCAATATTTCTAAATGCTCATTCCTTAAATCAAGCATTGAATATCTTGGGTTTCTTGTTAGTGAGGGTGAAATCCGACCAAATCCACGCAAAATACAAGCATTGGTCGCCTTACCCCCTCCACAGTCCGTGACCCAAGTAAGACAATTTATTGGCCTTGCCTCTTATTTTCGGCAATTTGTGTCAAAATTTTCAGAAATCATGAAACCATTATACTGTTTGACCTGCAAGAATAAAACATTTGAATGGAAACATGAACACGAGCAAATACGACAAAAAATTATCAAAACATTAATAGATGAACCCGTTCTTATTATATTTGATCCTCAGTATCCCATTGAGCTGCATACTGATGCCACTATGGATGGCTATGGCGCTATTCTACTCCATAAAATAGATAATAAACCTCGCGTTATCGAGTATTATAGCAAACAAACATCTCCTACGGAGTCACGATATCATTCATATGAGCTTGAAACTTTAGCTGTGTATAATTCCCTGAAACATTTTCGGCACTATTTACATGGCCGACGTTTCGTCGTATTGACTGACTGCAATTCGCTAAAAGCCACTCGTATTAAAGTTGAACTAACGCCAAGAGTGCACCGTTGGTGGGCATATATGCAGTCATTCGACTTTGACATTCAGTATAGGCCAGGTGCTAAAATGGCTCATGTTGATTTTTTTCGCGTAATCCCATATGTAAGCCGGCTAAGACAATTGCTCATACAGGTATAGAAAAGAAGCATATCCTATTAGCTGAAATTACAGGTAACTGGCTTCTTGCTGAGCAACAAAAAGATTCAGAGATTTCAACTATTGCATCTAAAATTCAAAACAATGAACTCGAGGAGAATTTAGCAAGAAGTTATGAATTGCGCTCAAAGATTCTTTTCCGTAAAATTCAGCGAAACGGCAAAACTAGATGTCTTCCAGTTGTCCCTAGAGCTTTCAGATGGTCGGTAGTAAACCATGTGCATGAAGCAATCGTACACTTAGGATGGGAAAAAACGTTAGACAAAATGTACGAATTTTATTGGTTTGAGCATATGGCCAAGTACGTCCGTAAATTTGTAGACAATTGCATTACTTGTAAACTAACTAAACCTCCTTCGGGAAAGTTGCCAATCGAACTCCACCCAATACCCAAGGTAGAGATTCCATGGCACACGATCCATATGGATATTACGGGCAAATTAAGTGGCAAGAAGGATCAGAAGGAGTATATTATCGTACAAATAGACGCATTTACGAAATTTGTTTATTTGCACCACACGGTAAATATTAATAGTGAAAGCTGTATAGACGCTTTAAAATCAGCAATATCTATATTTGGAGTACCAACACGAATTATCGCAGATCAGGGTAGATGCTTTACAGGCTCATGTTTTAGTGATTTCTGTTCTATGCAAAAAATCCAATTACATCTAGTTGCAACAGGAGCTAGTCGAGCAAATGGACAGGTGGAGCGCATTATGAGTGTGCTAAAACGTATGTTAACTGCCATTGAAAGTAGCCAGCGTTCTTGGCAAGATGCCTTAGGAGACATACAATTGTCTATAAATTGTACAACAAATCGAGTAACAAAAGCTAGTCCTCTCGAATTACTAATTGGAAAAGAAGCCAGACCTTTTAAAATGTTACCAATATGTGAAGATAATAATAAAGTTGATGTAAATTTTGTAAGAAATATGGCAAAAGAAAATATGAAGAAAAATGCATTGTATGATAAAGCTAGATTTGATAAGAACAAAGCTAAATTTAAAAATTTTAAGGCTGGTGATTATGTTCTACTCAGAAATGAAGAGAGACACCAGACAAAATTAGACCAAAAATTTAAAGGTCCATTCCTGGTGACAGTGGTGCTAGAGGGAGATCGGTATACTCTAAAGTCTTTGGTGAATAAGCGGACATATAAGTATGCGCATGAAGCTTTAAGAAGCATGCCTACAGAAGAGATTCCTAAGGAATTGGATATGTGTGATGTGTCTGAAAACGTTGAAAGAGACGTTAGAGATTCATTGGTGGATTCCAATGAGAGTGAAAACGTTGAAAGAGACGTTAGAGATTCATTGGTGGATTCCAATGAGAGTGAAAACGTTGAAAGAGACGTTAGAGATTCATTGGTGGATTCCAATGAGAGTGAAAACGTTGAAAGAGACGTTAGAGATTCATTGGTGGATTCCAATGAGAGTGAAAACGTTGAAAGAGACGTTAGAGATTCATTGGTGGATTCCAATGAGAGCGAAGACGTTGATTCCAATGAGTTAGAAGACGCGCAAAGAGACGACACGAATCCGTTTGAGGACTCAGACGAATAATCTGCGTTGATGGATTTCAATGCGTTAGTTGGGACGCCAAACCCTTAGGTGAGCCACATGTCGAATTGCCAGTGCTAATAGGTACACGAGTTAATGTGTTGACTTATGTGATGTCTGGTGATCGGCATTGCGGTAAGCCGATGGGCTGTCCTGGTACCAAGTTGGCATATTTTTGGAATCCGCACTCAGTCTTTGTAGTATGGGTTTCCTTCTCACTTCTGTCAGTTAGGTTGGTCTGCATATTAATAATAATAATTGTAATGTATGAAAAGTTACGTTTAACTAATACTTTTGATTTATTTTGGATGGACTCTTTTCAGACTGAGTTACTTTAGTTTGAATTTCTTTGTTACACACGAGGACGTGTGATGGTCAGGAAGGCCGTGTCGAATCGCTATTAATGTCATCTCTATTGAATACTGTCATCTCTGTTAAATAAAATGTGAATACCATTTTGTCTCATCCTTTTTATCTCCGTCTTCTGTTTATTGTAAGAGCGAGTTCAGCAGAGTTCTCTGTTTCGCGTAGCCTCGCCGTGACAACGTGTTAGAAAGAGAGAAAGAGAGCAATCGCGGCGAATTCGATCAGTTGCGTTTCAGACAATGTTTGGATGATGTAATATTGTGAAATAGGGCAGTAGTTGCTGAGCGTCAGAGAAGAGTGGTCACGAAATGTCACGGCCGAGGAAATGCACAACTCGCAGCAATTTTTCAGAGGCGGCTTTAATAATGGATAGCCACAACTCAACTCCGACATACACATACTCGTTACAGTGTGTGTGTGGGGTCCCCAACCGAATTTCATATTTTGCCTTTTGCTGCTGTCCGAGCTCAGCAAAGTTCGATTACCTGCGACGGGTCGACCCATGCACTGCAAGACGGATCTTCACCCTGTATTTTGAAGCACAAAGTCTAGTATTTGTGTGCAGTAATACCGCCTTTATTTTTCTTACAGGGTATGTTTTATTTTGTCATTGCTTTACATATCGCTGATTCTGAATTGGGCTATCCCAGCAGAGCAATGCCTGCCAGAATATACAAATATAAGCATAGCTTCGTGTGTGTACACATGTTTGCTTGGGAATTCTTCTCGAGTGCCAAATTAGACTTTTGATGAAACGGCTGGATTATGCTGCGCAAATGGAAAAGACAATCTGGATCAATTACTTACACCACCACAGCCACTCAAGCAATTGTTTGTTGGAAGTGATGCCGATTTCAGCCATTTTCTTCAACATATCATGCTTTCGCATGACTTCTTTTGGAGCTAATATCATTCGAGAAAGCGGCATCATGCCGACTTGCAAGGTAAAAGATACAACACACATAACCAATCACTCACACCAATACAATAAATTGCAACACATAACAACTACATATACACCACACATTGCACTACATGATCAGAAGTTACACTATATTATTCAACAAAAGATTGTTTGCAATTAAAGATACAAGGACAAATATATCATCTGCAAGGTTCAATGGTGCCAACACCCGCTGAACCGCATAAATTTCTGCAAATATATTTCATTTCGTCGATGTTGGATCAGCTGAATGTGCTGTGCAATATACAGGAACACATGCTGTGGTTAATATGTTCAAACAGCATTGGGATCGTATACGCACAAATTTGTTATATTAGCGGATTGTACCCCAACAGGTGAACATGTGCGAAGATTTAATGCACCCACCGTTAATGATGTTGCTGCAATTATTGTTGGAGATCAAACTAAATCGCGAGACATTGTCGTTCAGCGAAAAGCAATATCATGCATCGTGTAAACGAGACACATCGTTTGTACGATGCGTTACAATATCCAACAAATTATTGGCAAGGGCAAGACGGATACAACATCACGTTGAAGAAGTTCGATCCAATTACAGGTACAATATTCACACATTAATTATTGCAGATCAATTGAATGCTTGCCTAAAGGCATCACCTTTATGGAATATCGTAAAAACATTATCCCTAACCAGTAATATGAGAGTTTAACTTCAAAATGATCAAAGTGCAGCACAATTTTCCAAACAATTGTTAGCTGTTGGAAATGGAAAAGTCCCAGTTGATGCAACATCTGGATTAATTACTCTACCAACGACTTTTGCCGATTTGTAGACTCTCAATTAGCACTTATTGAAAATGTATTCTCAAACATTAGTGACAATTATCTGAATTATTCTTGCCTCAAACAATAATGATGTACACGTACTGAATTCCACCATTTAAGAAAAAATTGCTGGCGATTTGGTGACATATAAATCCGTTGATTCCATAATAAATCCCGATGACGTAGTAAATTTTCCAAGAGTTTTTGAACTTCTCCGGACCTACCAGAATTTCCACCACATAACTTGCAACTCAAAGTTGGTACATTTATTATGATATTGTGCTATTTGAAAAAGATTTATGGCGAATTTGATTGCGGCAACCATTATCAATGGAAAGTACGCAGGTGAAAATGTATGTATTACTAATTAACAATGATTCCGACTGATCTTCCGTTTGACTTCAAACGATTGCAGTTTTCAGTTCGCCTTGCGTTCGCAATGACAATTAACAAGTCGCAAGTCCAATCGTTTAGTGTATGCGGGATAAATTTAGAAAATCATTGTTTTTCACATGGGCAGTTATACGTTGCGTGTTCACGAGTTGGGAAACCATCCGCTTTGTTTGTGTAAACGTCAGACCAAAAAACAAAAAATTTAGTTTTCAATGACACAGATAATTTGCGAATTGTTATGTCGCGTCAATAGCAATTGAAGAGTGGGAGAGTAAACAACTAAAAAATTGTTTCAAAAAATTTGAGTTTTATATAGCCAAATTAGATTTAATTTAAAAAGTTTTTTTCAACGCTAAATTTAAAACGTAAATTATTTCAATATATTTATTTCAAATCTTATTATACATTTACCATGTCTAAAGCAAATGAAGACCAAGTGGTAGGACATGTATAATAAAATCATGCCTCCGGAGTACAAGAGTAGATGGCAGGATTCAATTGTTTTCGTTGCCGACAAACAAAACCAATTTTAACAATTGGAAGGAAATGTGCCATTTGGATGAGCCATTTGATAGACAAAGTGCCCGTAAATGTAGTTTGCATTTAGAAAGCAAATAGGTAGAAAAGCTGAGCTTGAAGGCAAATGCGATCCCAACATTGCATTCGTCGGGTAATACTTTGCTGAGTTCTGGAAGTTCAGCTGCTACAAAAATGGATTTGTACTCTTATACACCCGATGAAGACTCGCCTCAGAAGATTGTCCCTTGCTTAAGCAGGAAAAGAAGCACCATGTTTTTTGAGGACGAAACCAACGGACGAAACTTGACCGCTAGAGAAGAAATGTGCCGTTTTGTTCTTACTGTCACAAAAGAAAACAAAACGATAAATTGTATAGGGACAAGTATTACATCATCATCTTAATTAAAGGATTCCTCATGTTTTAAAAGCGATTTCCGAAATGTCCCATATTTCTATCGAAGATAAGACATTCTGCAAAATGCTTATTAGAAACAAATCCTATTACGACACACTATAGGGTTTTTTTTTCCCAAAAAGGTGCTAAAAACCCCATTTTTAAAAGTTAAACTATTAAAATAATTTTGATAGCTCTGTTTCAAAAAAAGAGTGACCATCAAAGTTACATACCAAAAATTTTCATAGGTTTGAAACTCGGCTGTTTATATCTATGGGCACAAGCAGTGCAGAAGTGCATTTTTTAGTCTAATTGTCAATATCAAATAACTATGAATAAAACTCTTGTCTGATCAAATTTTTGATATGGAATCAAATCAGTGGGGTTTTTGATATCTGAAGTGTTTGAAGTCGTTGTGGTGTCTCCGTAGTTATATGTCAAAATAAGTGTTCTTACAAGTACAGATGTGTTAATAAGTTTTAGTTTTAGAAAGGTTTAAAAACTTAATAAAATTAATTGCATATAGTCAGAATTAGAATTATAACTTTTGGGGAATAACCTCAAATTCAACGGCTCATAGTTGGTTACCAGTTGGAATGCAATAAATACACTTGTATTCTTCAATTTTACAAATTTTGTTTGTTGAATTAATAATTATAAATATTATTACTTATAATTTTGCTGTTTTACATCTTTTTTTTAATAATACCAATGTTTAAACACTCGTTATTAAAAATAACCCCAAATAAAAAAAAAAAAAAAAAAGGGCGGTGCCACACCGAAATTTTTTTTTGAAATTCTACTTTCTATTGGTTATATCTAAAAGATAAAAAAATAAACCTAAATATCTTGTTTCATTCATGAGGTATTAATATAAAACACGAAAAGTCTGAAAGGGGCTATAGTGCGACAGTTCGGAAAAATTAGTAGCGCAGAATATTAATTTCTATTCTTCGCGCACTTATAAGTACCTATTTAAAATTACCTTCACAGACCACATTAACACGATGGCCACCTTTGACAAACATGATTTCACCCCTTATTACCAGAAAATTTGCAAGAATTTGTTGGCCAAATTTTTGCAGTACAATTCTGTTAGAGACGAGATAGAAGGATTTGAGTCCGACGGTGTGACACGAAAACGGTTATTGGGGCAAGAGGTATATTTTTTTATGGTTTTATGGATTGTCCGAAAATTGGAGTTAAGTTAAACAGTTTCCGAGAAAGGAATTAAACATAATGACATAATGGGGTTGCGGAGGCCCTTGGACTACGTGTACGCGCTGTTGTTTGTGACCAAGGGTCAAAAATTTGAGCTTCATTTCAAAGATGGGGGGTTAACCCAGACAATCCTTCTTTTCATGTAAATGGGAATTATATGATATTGATTCCAGAAATTCAACCAGAATTTGTCCGAAATTGTCTGCCAAACATGTATTCCCAAATGCATTTGAAAAATGAAATATGCGACACAAGTTTTTAGCCACAGTGTTGCTGCAGCCATACGAACAGTGATCGCTTCAGGGGGATTTTCAGATAACAAACATGCACTTTCAACGTCATTATTTATCGACAAAATTAATAAACTCTTTGACTATCTTAACAGTCGTACACTGTACGATAGTAACCCGATTAGATGTGCTTTATGCCAAAGTAGTGACATGTGCCAATTTATACAAGAAATGCTTTGCTTCTTTAATGAATGTAAGTGTGATTCTCCAGTGAATTGCATAAGGGGAATGCTTTTAACAATATCTTCCATACTTGGCATGTCCAAAAAAGTCTGTAGTCCCGACACTGGTACATTTTTCGTTTTAACTGCAAAACTCAATCAGGATCCCCTTGAAAATTTATTTTATCTTATTAGAGCTCGAGGAGCTACAAGTACAAACCCCACAATATTTGGATTTAGTATGATTATGTCGAAAATGTTATGATGAATGAAGTTCATCATCTGTATCCGGAAATTGCCAACCGAATGATTTAAAAATGATTATTACAGCAGCTTCTAGCAGTATTTGTCAATCGTCACAAATGCAAAATGCTAATTATCTGAGGACTGATGATTCTCATTCAATTTCCTCTGACGAAGAGCTTGATCCAGAAATCGAAGAATTTTTAGAACCTTCGGAAATACAAAATGCATTTAACGAAAATGCACTCCGCTACTTTGCAGGGGACTTATTGAATAAATTATAGCAGCTGTGTTGTCTACTTTCGTTGGCAATAGAGTTGCAGAAATTCAAGAAATGATCAAGAACCGTAGCGGATCTCCACCATTCAATGTGGTTCGTCGGACCTTCCTACACGCAGTCGATAAATGGCTGGTAGATGGGCGAGACGAGTAATCGACGACGAGAGACATGGAATCATTCACATCGGAACAGCGGAAATTCACCATTACCACTCCTAACAACCATATTGTGGAAGCGATATCCAAATGCAGTTCACACAACCGGTGCTTGCGTATGATATCATGGTGCCTTTGATTTAACTCGTCGTGTCGAAAACTTCTGTCCCAAGCGACTACGTTTCTAACGTCAATGGAGCCCCTTCGGGCTTTCCACTGCATCATCTGTAATTTGCTAGCAAAATACTTCGCCGACAATATTAATCGACTGTCCAAGAATATAAAAATCAGTAGCAGTCTTAAGTATCTCAATCCTTTCTTACAGATCACTGATGGCTTCCTCTGACTAAAGGTCGGCGGCCTCTTGGATCTGGTTAACTTTTCCGGCAGTCGGAAACACCCAATATTGCTGCGATGTAGGCAATATGATTTGTAAGTGGGGCAATGAATGGGAAGAGCGACATTGATGTCACTCTTGTAAATGGGGCAGCAATGGGTGTATACACTTTTAGATGGTGTGTGCTGGGCGGTTTCGGTATCAGTGATCACAACCCCATTGAGATTGTTTTCACTTATGCCGAAACCCAGAATGAGAGTGTGGGGGTAAATTACAGGCGTACGCATGGTGTGAATTGGGCCCAATATGGGCTATTGGTTAGGGAGGAGGTTCTGCAAGTCCCGCACAGCACTTTTAGTGCAATGACCTGTAACGACCCGCGAGAAGGCCACTATGCCACTGCGCACCCTGTCTGATAAGAAGTTTGCCGTCTGAGCTCAGGGAAAATGGGCGTGGTCTGTGCGAGTGACAATAGTGCTGCTACAGGAATAATCCAGACAGGATGACGAAAATAAAATAGGTATCGGTGACCGAACCCGAAATCGGACGGACGAAACTGGACTATCAATGATCGATGGAGGAGAGCCAGATGGTATGCTCTCCTTCTTCACCCACCCAACCACGCAGAACTGGAACTAGATTCCAATTCCACCCATATTGCTGTTGCTTTGACTACCCTTGGTGCCCTTTAAAACTCATATTAGGTCATGTTTGATTATTATAATTCAGTTCGATAATACGATATATAATTCATTATATCAATAATAGGATCCATTTAACTAAAAAATTTAACATACATTATTTTTGATTCACATTCGATTACTTCAATTTAATTTTACACAAAATTCATATTTAAATTCAATTTTTCATTATATGCGTTAACGATCAATAATATTCACTGTTCTTTGGCTTACAATATTCTATAACCGATAGTCACCCAATCTGGCAACTCCAAACTAACCGTTCATTGGCGCTTTTCTTTTATCTATATTTAGTCAAATTAATTCGCGACATGTGGCAACGCCAAAGAATATGACGGTGTAAACAAACGAAAAAAAACTTGCGAAAACTATCTTGATTACATTATTTTGCGCGAATCACTTTGGCACCATTATTATTTCACACCAATATGTATGCACTTACCCGGACATCCGATGGGGCCCCGTTGGATCCGACTGTGTAATGCTAAAAGGGAGTAACAATAATACCACAGTGATGCACGGGTTTACCCTAATCTATAGCACTAATTTACAAAGCAATATTTATTTAAATTATATTTTGAATTTTTATTTCTCTTATTGGTTCCGTTTTAACAATTCATTATTAAATTCATATTATATTAGTGTATGAATCAGAGATCTGCAGCGGTGCCTGTTTTCGGCACTAGTAGTGTACTCACACTTTTTGCGGTGGCGGTGGTGTAGACACCGCATAGTAAGCGGTTGCGGTGTTTGAATACCGCATAAGAAACGAATATGCAGACACAATATCAAAAAAAGATGCGGTACCTGCGCACAGCATCAAAAATTGAGACTCAAAATTTGACCGATTCAAAGCCCGTTAGGGTAATCGCTTCATCTCTTTTGTGCGGTGTTTCAATACTAACGAGCGTATTGACATAGTGTCTCTGTGATTGGTATTGAAAGAACAAAATCAATAATTAACCGCAATATTTTTGATTTCTTTTTAAAATCATTCTTCTTAACCAGTGCTGTGTTCAGAGTTAATTTTGCAGTCATTAATTCAGTATCGATTACGCGAAGCAGACGTCTGAGTTAAAATGCAGTCAATTTTAGAAAAAATTTCATGTGGTGTTTATTCTTTGACTCCACGAAGAAAGGGGAAAAGTTTTATATGGAATGTAATTTGTGAAATTACAAAAGAAGATGGTTCACTGCTAGAAAATTTTGTGTACTGCCGTTTGTGTACAGTCGTTTTAAAATGTGCTGGTAATCAAACATCCAACTTGAGCCGTCACAAATGCTGCCAGGAACTTAAGAATCCAAGTTCACTGAAGCCCGTGAGACCTACAGACAAAATTGAATCGTTAAATGCCGTTTCCAGATGGATCGTCGAGGACTGCCGACCATTTTCCTCCGTTAATGGCTCCGGATTTAATGCTATGGTGCAATTTTTTATAAAAATTGGTGCTACTTACGGAGAATTTGTTGACGTGGACGACCTTCTACCCGATAGAACAACTATTGCCCGCAAATGTCAAAAAGAGGCTGAAGATAAAAGAGGAGAGCTCAGCAATGAGTTAAAAGATGTTGTGAGCCGTGGTGGAGCTTCTCTTACTTTGGACTTATGGACGGACAACTATGTGAAACGCACTTTTTTGGGAGTCACCATGCATTTTGAAAAAGATTATAAATTAATTAATATGATATTGGGTTTAAAATCCATGGATTTTCAAAGAGCGACTTCTACGAATGTTTTGGAAAAACTGAATTCGCTTTTAAATCAATTTGGCATAAATTCAATGGACAACATAAAGTTTATAACAGAGCGTGGTACAAATATTGTTAAAGCATTAGAAAATAATACTCGTCTAAATTGCTGTACCCATTTATTTGCCAATGTATTGGATAAATCTTTCGACGAAACACAAGAGCTGGCTGACTTACTTATTGCTTGCAAAAAGATTGTTAGATATTTTAAAAAAGCCAACTTACAACATATGCTAAATATTTCTTTAAAAAATCCTTGTTTGACCCGTTGGAACTCTAATCACACAATGTGCAAATCAATTCGCGATAATTGGCCTCATATAAATAACTTATTAAATGATTGTAACGAAACTAATAAGCTACTTAACATAAATATTACCACTTTGAACTCCTTGGTTGAACTATGTAAAAATTTTGAAATAATTTTTAAGGAAATGCAGATTTGCAGATCTGCTTCTTTATGCTTTGTCTTGCCTTCAATTTATAAAGTAAAAAGTCTATGTGAATTTAATAGCGGAGATAATTTTGCCATTTCAATATTAAAAGAAAAAATATTAATTAATGTTCGTGACTTTTGGGAAAATAATTTATCTATATGGCACAAAGTAGCATTATTTTTATATCCACCAGCTTTAAATATGGAATTAGATGATCGGAATGAAATTAAAGATTTCTGTGTTTCCGAAATAGAAAAACATTACAATTTAGCTAGTATGAAAAATGTAACAGAAACCATTTTGAACAATTTTGATAATATACCAGCATCACCTTCTTCAGATATTTCCACTTGTTCTACCACTAATGATGTCGACTCTCCTAAGGTTAAAAATAATTTTTTTTTCTCCAATTTAATAAAGAAATCGTTATATGTTAAAGAGTCCCCATTGGAAGAAGTTGAAAAATATTGCAAGGAAATAGTGCCAATAACAAAAGAGTTTGAAGTGCTGGAATGGTGGAACAAGAATATGAAATATTATCCACATCTATCAAAGTTTGCATTGACAATTCACTCTATTCCCGCAAGTAGCGCAGCAGCAGAAAGAAGTTTTTCGCTTGCCGGAAATATTGTAACGGAGAAGAGAAACAGATTAGCGCCGAATTCAGTTGATGCTTTACTATTTCTTCATTCTTTTTATAAAAATCAAAATGTAAATAAGTTATAAATGAGTATGTTATATATTATTATTATTATAATTATGAAGTTACTGTTTAATTATTTTTATTTCTTGTTATTATTTCCTTGTTATAAAATATCAAATATTATTACTATTGAAATAAATGAATACATTTAATTAGACAATTCGTAATATAAATTCCTGTCGAAGTGTCAGTACAAACATTCATAAATAAATATGTATGTCGGTACATGCGAAACAAATCACAAAACACAATTGCAAAAAATGATCTACTCACGCGACCAAGACAATTTCGGGGGTTGTTTTTCATCACACACTCTCTGTTCGGTGTCGGCTTGATTCTACTCATTCAAATTGCGTAAAATCTCACAGGCACCGCAAACGATGAAGTGGAAAGAAGGAACGAGTATAAAAAGACCGCATAAATTTTTGATGCGGTGTTTTTTTACTCGTGTATGAAAATACTTAGTATTTTTGCGGTGCACTAGTAGTTGCGGTCCACCGCTGCAGATCTCTGGTATGAATTGATGAAAAATAAATGGAGATGAACCAAACGAAAAATAAAACCAAAAGAAAAGCAAAATGAAATGATAAAAAAATTATGAATTAAATAAAAAAAAATCACGATTGAAATTAATATAAATAAAAGAAATGAATTAAATTAATTTAACGAAATTAATATAATGAACCAAAGAATAATGAAATTATGAAATTATGTTTGACGAAAATTAGCGTTGTTTAAACTTATGATGTACGACTGTACATGATATGTACATATGTATGTATGAACTACATGTGCATGTGCACGTATTCTGTGGGCACTGGTACAGTAAACTGCACTGCTGATGGAGTCTAAGCACAGTTGGGCACGTGGGCTGTGAAAAATTTCCAACGGAGCACCAAATCTGCTGCCGTTATCCCGTGAAAGATGTTGATGGGCACTTCAATTGGCTGCAAGCGCACCAATTATTAAATAGATTATGGTGATCTGTGTACACAATTTTTATTAGACCTATTGAGGTTGGAGGCGAAAGTATATCCAACTTACTCGTGGTCTTGGGATCTGGTTTAATGGTGGAATCCCGCAGTAGAATTATTATTTTTGTCCCTTTTATTACAAGGGGATAATAAAAAACACTTTCACTATTAATGTGAATTGTTTTCTTATTTTTTTGTATTTTCCAAAGTTAAAAATTTTACTCAGTCACGCTGTTAAACTTTTGCTACGTCTTGTTCGGGCGGCTAATAATTTGCGAAAGAAAGATCTTCAGACGTTATCGCTGGTTCTTAGAATATCGATGTATCGCATTGCTACGATGATCACGAACGCTTTAAGCCCTGGTATCGATTTAAGACTTACCTCTGCTTATCAGCGTTGCCAGTGTATGCAAAAATTAAAAAAAAAAACTGACATAAGCGCGCGCATTTAAAATTGAATTCTGATTTGATGCACCCACACCCTCACAGACCGTGGATGATCAGATCGCCAACGTTAAAGTGGGTCACGAAAGTCAATGACCGCTTGCTAAGGAGGAGCCGCAAGGCAAATCTTAAGCGTGTAAAGTGGTGGACTCGTGAGGTAGGCGTTATGCGGAGGTCGCTTAGAGCCCTAAGGAAACGATTCCAAAGAGCACGGGCGGCCAATGATGATAACGCTGCCCAGCTTGGAGCTGAGTATGGTCGGCGTAGTCGTGAATATAAAACTTGTAGATGTAAAAGAGTCCGAGTGGCGCGCATTTCTAGAGCGCAATAGGGACGACCCCTGGGGTCGTGCCTACCAAATTGTGAGAGGTAGCCGTAGTTAACACAGCATAGGGAACACAGCATCCTCGGTGAGTTTTTCCCGAGAGAGGAGAGGCAGGAGACTCTGCTTAGTGTGGACCTCCCGATCGATCCTCTCGGTGAAAGCGAACTGGGCGAGGCTTTCCGGAGATTAAAATCCAGAAAGTCGACTGGTGTTAATGGCTTCACGGGGGAGATGTGCAAGTGCGTCTGGAACTCGATTCCGGAGTACTTGATAACCTTGTATGAACACTGCTTATACGAAGGCCATTTTCCCAGTGAATGGAAGAGGGCAAAAGTAGTTGTCTTGCTGAAGTCGCCTGACAGAGATAGTAGTAATCCTCGGTCGTATCGAGGAATCAGTCACCTTCCTGTGTTTAAAAAGTGCTGAAAAGATTCAAGATTGAAATGCTTCACGAAAGAGTGAGTAATAGTAATGACCAATAGGCAATTGGGTTTTAGACAGGGTAGGAGCACAGAGGACGCTTGGAGATTTGTGCAAAGCTCGGTTGAGTCCAGCACCTCCAAGTATGTCCTAGGCGTCTTTGTGGACTTCAGGGGTGCGTTCGACTACCTGAGCTGGGCGAGTGTGATTAGGAGGTTGAGTGAATGTGGCTGTCGGGAGATTGCTCTGTGGCAGAGCTATTTCTCCTGCAGAACTGCAGTATCAGTAGGTCGACGTGAAAGCGTCGCTTTTGACGTTGTACGTGGCTGTCCTCAGGGCTCCATCTATGATCCATTCATTTTGAACCTCATGATGAACCTTTTGTTATGGCAGCTTGACAGTATCTGGAAATGCTGTGCATATGCAGATGACTTACTGATCATGGTTGAGGGGCGATCGCGTGCTGAGATCGAGGCACAAGCTGCGGAGCGTTTGCACATTGCTTGCGAATGGGGCAACAGTGTGGGCGTTGGTCTGGCAATGGACAAGACGGTGACAATGCTGCTTAAGGGCAGATTGGCCGCTAGTCGACCTCCGGTTGTCAGGCTCGGAAGCGCCAGTATAGGGTATGTTAAGGAGGTAAAGTACCTTGACATAACCACCGGTGAGAGAATGAGCTTTATGCCACAACTCAGGGCTTTAGGGCTTAGTGTGTGTAAGAGTTTGTTGAATGAGTGTGTCCTGTCTGACTGTCAAGCCAGATGGGATGCAAGTGAGAATGGGCGGGTGACTCACAAATACATTCGTGAAGTCACGTTTGTAGCCAACCGACCAGACTTTGGTTTCAACCTTAGCCTTGGATTCCTTTTGACTGGCCATGTTTCGTTGAATGTGTTTTTGCTTCCAAGAACCTTGTCAGACAGTCAGGAATGCCCTTGTGATTCGTTACAGGAGACATTACAGCATGTGCTCTGCGTGTGCCCGTTGTATGGGGATATCCGCTCTATGGCGGATGTTGGTATTGTGCAGGTTAGTGGCGGGTTTGACGTTAGTCAAGCACTCTCCATCAGTGATAGGGTCAAGAGGATGAATAGGTTTACGCGCGCGGCATTTGCGAGGCGCCGTTTGTGCATTCAAGGAAGGCATGAATGAATGAAAATGTGTGCATGTCGCATGGATGGGGGAATATGGATCGTGATGGATGAATGTATGTATGGGAGGGGCTTAGCGTTTCTTCCTAAAGGTTACCAGTCCCGCACAATAGCTGGTCGTCCTGGGGTGATTTGGCGAAATGCCAACTATTAATGCCACGCTTGTGGAAGAGGAACGAATAGGCCTCGACTCCGAACGGTGAGGAGGGTATGTCCATGAAGCATACTCTTAGACCGTAACATCTCGCATGCCGACTGTGTCGGTACTGCGTACTATTCCGAGCAGCTGTTGCCTTAACTGCCGTAACTGTTTGGAGTTAAAATTGGTAGTATGATACATCGTGTGTACGGCGTTCGACCGGAGACGTTTTTATGTCTGGTACGACCGGAAACAGGAGCCCGCCGACAGTTGTCTGCCCTGGCTATGGTTGCGGCCCTTCGGGCGATTCGTGGTTGCTGTGGTTTACTACCCAAATGCGGGAGAGCATGTAGCTCGGCGTGGAGTTGTGTTTTTGTTAGGCCTCGGCCCCGTTCAAAGGCGAAGCTACCAACCCAAACAGTTGGCCTTTATTTAGTACCTGAGGTTTACACTTTGTGGGCGCTGATTTACGCTTAAATTGGGCACGGGCACAGTGAGATTGAGCCTACACGGCAGGTGCTCACGTAAAACACCCTTGACTTGTCCCTAACTACTCCTCCGTGGTCGGCGGATCCGATACAGAATTCCACCACAGTATGCCACCGCTTGTCGTAGAAGGCGACTATAGGAGGTGTTGAAATCTATCGATTCCTCCAATCAAAATTAACATTGTACATCACTATCATGGATTATGCTATTATGTTAAACTGGCCACACTTGAAGCGTGCGCCCTCACTCTTATTCTTTTTGGCGACTGTACGTGGCGTGGTGTTGCGAGCATAATTAATATATAAAGTTATTGTTAATCAGAGTCTTGAAATAAAGAGACTGATGAGTCGAGTTGTTGTACTGAACTGAACTGACTGAACTGACTGCCGATTCAGGATCGGCTCTCCTTTTATTTCATTTTTTGGGTACTTATTGCTATGTACAAATTATGTGCTTAGAACTAGTATATAGGCTAATAGGCATATATAATGTGATCCTCGGACTTATATTTTCTCACATACAATATTTATATAATATTATCTTATATACTGATAGGCCCTCTGCAGTGTCACATAACATTATTTTGGGACAAGATCGACGAGACCCATGAACCCTATGTCAATCGTACATGTTTTTATTGATCTTTGCGTTGGTACCAGCGGTCGTAAATAGTACCCTTTGTCAACTCAAGTGGCTTAGGCCTTACATAATTTATGTGAGTTGAGGATACAAGTACTTGACTTGGCTATTGACAGTATATGCTTCTTATCTTATTTAACATGTTCCTACTGTCCTAAGATCATACATACAGTATGTCACACAATTGTTTGCAATGGAAAGAAAGACATAAAATTTGATGTTTAAACTCAATTTTAATATGGAAAAAGTTACATTTTTAATATTTTTTTTTTGCTATTATGTCAAGAATATTATTTTCTATTGAACTATAAAACAAAAATATTAACTTTTTATTTCCATAACATTAAAAAATAACAAAAACTTAAAAATGACGATTTTCCATGTGTCACATAATTGTTTGCAAAATATGTAAACAACGTGCAAGATCAGACGTAGACGCTGAAACGGTACAAAAATTACCGTTTTTTTTTTGCAGTCTTCTTTCACATTCAATTTATTAGAGTTTGATAATAATTTTAAGCAGTAGTTCATTGGATTCTGATGTAAATAGACCATTTCAAATATGCCCGGAAGGCGCACTAGTGAGAATTTAATACAATTAGTTTATTATCACTATTATAAGGGAGAATCGCCTTATGATATAGCGGATATGTTTAATATTAAGTTAAGAACAATCTATAATATTATTAATAGGGCGGAAAAAGAAAATCGACTTTGTCTGAACAATTCTGGAGGCCGACCACAGAAGCTGTCTTGGCGCGACGAATCAAAAATTTTGAAAGTAATCAACTTAAAACCACAAACACCGTTAAGAGAGTTGACACTGGAAATAAAAAAGTGTTCCAAAACGGATGTGAGTTATGAGACTATTACAAGATTTCTCAAATCTCGCCAGTACTCTTCCTATGTGGCCAGGAAGAAACCAATGTTGTCAGCAATAAATGTTGAAAGACGTCTGCAGTACGCAAAAACTAACTTAAACAACGACACCGATTATTGGAAAAATGTAATTTTTTGTGATGAGACCAAAATAATGTTGTATTGTAATGATGGACCAACCAGAGTGTGGAGAAAACCCAATACGGCCCTCCACCAGAAGAATATAATACCAACAATCAAATTTGGAAAACTTTCAGTAATGGTGTGGGGATGTATTTCATCCAAAGGCGTGGGCGTCCTTCGAATTTTCAATGAAATTATGACGAAGGAGTACTACTTAGATATCCTTAAAAAGGAATTGACAGAAAGCGCCCTCAAGTTTGGATTCATACATCCAGAAAACCCCAACAAAATGCAGTTCAAATTATATCAGGATAATGATCCAAAACACAAATCGTATATCTGCAGGTCCTGGCTGTTATATAACTGCAGCCATGTTATTGACGCACCCGCCCAAAGTCCAGACTTAAACCCAATTGAAAATTTGTGGGCATTGTTAAAGAAGAAAGTAGCAAAACGGTGCCCTACAACTAAAGTAGCTTTAATCAAAGCCATTGAGGAAGAGTGGCAGCTAATTCCCCAATATTATGATATAAATAATCTTATTAATTCAATGCCTCGGCGATTACGAGCAGTTTATGATGGCAAAGGACATCACACAAAGTATTAATGTAAAAAAGTTAATTATTGTTAAGATTTGACTAATATTTAAGCAATGTTTACGTTTTTGCAAACAATTATGTGACACATGGAAAATCGTCATTTTTAAGTTTTTGTTATTTTTTAATGTTATGGAAATAAAAAGTTAATATTTTTGTTTTATAGTTCAATAGAAAATAATATTCTTGACATAATAGCAAAAAAAAAATATTAAAAATGTAACTTTTTCCATATTAAAATTGAGTTTAAACATCAAATTTTATATCTTTCTTTCCATTGCAAACAATTGTGTGACATACTGTATTTATTATACAATGCATGTTCATGCTTGAACAGTTATAATACAAAATTCATCTTTGTTTTGATCTATTAAATAGAATATATATTTTTCAACCGGTTATGGGCGCAGTCCATGCATAGAGTGGTAGTTAGTTATTTGAAAATAAAATAGTTCATAAAATTTAAATAATTGTGAAATTAAAATTCTCCGAATTGCGTCGTGCATACTGTGTGTATGAGTGAAAATAAATAGAATGGAAAAGACAAAGCGTAATATAAAACCGTTTGATGGTGAAAAGTATTCCATCTGCAAGTTTCGTGTTAGGGATCTATTTGCCGAATTAGACGTTTTAAAAGTGATAGACAATGACAGGCCAAATGAAATAGATGATGTTTGGATTAAAGCGGAGCGTTGTGCGAAAAGCATTTTAATAGAATATCTCAGTGACTCATTTCTGCATTTTGCTACGAGCGACATAACGGCACGTGAAATTCTCAAGAATTTGGATTCCGTGTACGAACGGAAGAATGTGGCTGCACAATTGGCTGTGCGCAAATGTTTACTGTCCCTTAAATTGGCGAATGATACAGCACTGTTAAATCATTTTTATACATTTGATGAACAAGTAAATGAATTAATAGCTGCAGGTGTCAAAATGGAGGAAATGGACAATCGTATGATGGTATTGTAACAGCAATTGAGACACTATCAGAAGAAAATTTAACTTTGGTTTTTGTGAAGAATAGATTGCTAGACCATGAAATAAAAATTAAAGATAGCAGCAATGATACAAGCAGAAAAGTTTTAAATGCAGTTGTTGAAAATAATAAAAATAGAGGTAAAACATTTCAAAGTAGGGTGAGTCAACCTAAAAAGAAGTTTTTCAAGTCAAAAGCAAAATATTAAATGTCACCACTGTGGCAAAGAGGGGCATATTAAGAAAGATTGTTACCATTATGAAAGAATAATAAATAATCAAAATAAAGAATCAAGCAGAAATAATAAACAAGCTCAAGTCGCAACCACACAACACGGGTTCGCTTTTATATTCAATACGCAAAATAATCAAAGTAATAAAATATTGGATAAATACGACTTTATCCTCGATTCTGGAGCAAGCGATCATTTAATAAATGATGATACCCTGTGTTTTGAGGAGGTCTTTTACTACTGTGTAAGTAATTCACAGCACTTCACTTTACTTGTTTTAAATCGCTTTATTTTTCGTCCGAACTCAATCGCTTCTTAACAAAGTGTGTCCGAACGGAGCTGCAGCGGTAGGTCACAGAATGAAGAGAGAGAGAGAGAGAGAGAGAGAGAGAGAGAGAGAGAGAGAGAGAGAGAGAGAGAGAGAGAGAGAGAGAGAGAGAGAGAGAGAGAGAGAGAGAGAGAGAGAGAGAGAGAGAGAGAGAGAGAGAGAGAGAGAGAGAGAGAGAGAGAGAGCGAGCTGCTGATAATATAACAAGCAGACTTCACTCTCACTTATGCCAGCTTTACATTAACATTGGACTTAACATAATGCAGCAGGTCCAATAGTTAAAATTTAGAGCATTCTGCTTCCAACATGTTCCCCCCGTTGGGAGGCGAGGCTGAATCAACAGTTGCTTCACTTGGAAGCAGAATTGCAACCTTGCTGCATGCGCGCTTGACCAATCCTGTGCGAATCATGGCTACGCGCACAGTACCGTCAGAAGTCAAGGGTGTTTAACGTGAGCACCTGCCGTGTAGGCTCAATCTCACTGTGCCCGTGCCCAATTTAAGCGTAAATCAGCGCCCACAAAGTGTAAACCTCAGGTACTAAATAAAGGCCAACTGTTTGGGTTGGTAGCTTCGCCTTTGAACGGGGCCGAGGCCTAACAAAAACGCAACTCCACGCCGAGCTACATGCTCTCCCGCATTTGGGTAGTAAACCACAGCAACCACGAATCGCCCGAAGGGCCGCAACCATAGCCAGGGCAGACAACTGTCGGCGGGCTCCTGTTTCCGGTCGTACCAGACATAAAAACGTCTCCGGTCGAACGCCGTACACACGATGTATCATACTACCAATTTTAACTCCAAACAGTTACGGCAGTTAAGGCAACAGCTGCTCGGAATAGTACGCAGTACCGACACAGTCGGCATGCGAGATGTTACGGTCTAAGAGTATGCTTCATGGACATACCCTCCTCACCGTTCGGAGTCGAGGCCTATTCGTTCCTCTTCCACAAGCGTGGCATTAATAGTTGGCATTTCGCCAAATCACCCCAGGACGACCAGCTATTGTGCGGGACTGGTAACCTTTAGGAAGAAACGCTAAGCCCCTCCCATACATACATTCATCCATCACGATCCATATTCCCCCATCCATGCGACATGCACACATTTTCATTCATTCATGCCTTCCTTGAATGCACAAACGGCGCCTCGCAAATGCCGCGCGCGTAAACCTATTCATCCTCTTGACCCTATCACTGATGGAGAGTGCTTGACTAACGTCAAACCCGCCACTAACCTGCACAATACCAACATCCGCCATAGAGCGGATATCCCCATACAACGGGCACACGCAGAGCACATGCTGTAATGTCTCCTGTAACGAATCACAAGGGCATTCCTGACTGTCTGACAAGGTTCTTGGAAGCAAAAACACATTCAACGAAACATGGCCAGTCAAAAGGAATCCAAGGCTAAGGTTGAAACCAAAGTCTGGTCGGTTGGCTACAAACGTGACTTCACGAATGTATTTGTGAGTCACCCGCCCATTCTCACTTGCATCCCATCTGGCTTGACAGTCAGACAGGACACACTCATTCAACAAACTCTTACACACACTAAGCCCTAAAGCCCTGAGTTGTGGCATAAAGCTCATTCTCTCACCGGTGGTTATGTCAAGGTACTTTACCTCCTTAACATACCCTATACTGGCGCTTCCGAGCCTGACAACCGGAGGTCGACTAGCGGCCAATCTGCCCTTAAGCAGCATTGTCACCGTCTTGTCCATTGCCAGACCAACGCCCACACTGTTGCCCCATTCGCAAGCAATGCGCAAACACTCCACAGCGTTTGCCTCAATCTCAGCACGCGATCGCCCCTCAACCATGATCAGTAAGTCATCTGCATATGCACAGCATTTGCAGATACTGTCAAGCTGCCATAACAGAGGGTTTCATGAGGTTCCAAATGAATGGACCACATATGGAGCCCTGAGGACAACCACGTACAACGTCAACAGCGACGCTTTCACGTCGACCTACTGATACTGCAGTTCTGCCGGAGAAATAGCTCTGCCACAGAGCAATCTCCCGACAGCCACATTCACTCAATCTCCTAATCACACTCGCCCAGCTCAGGTAGTCGAACGCACCCCTGAAGTTTACAAAGACGCCTAGGACATACTTGGAGGTGCTGGACTCAACCGAGCTTTGCACAAATCTCCAAGCGTCCTCTGTGCTCCTACCTTGTCTAAAACCAAATTGCCTATCTGACATTTGGTCACTCACTCTTTCCTGAAGCCTTTCAATCATGACCCTTTCCAGCACTTTTCCAAGCACTGGAAGGAGACTGATTCCTCGATATGACCGAGGATTACTCCTAACTCTTTCAGGCGACTTCAACAGGACAACTACTTTTGCCCTCTTCCATTCACTGGGAAAATGGCCTTCGTGTAAGCAGCGCTCATACAAGGTTATCAAGTACACCGGAATCGAGTTCCAGACGCACTTGCACATCTCCCCCGTGAAGCCATCCATACCAGGCGACTTTCTGGATTTTAATCTCCAGCGTTATCATCATTGGCCGCCCGTGCTCTTTGGAATCGTTTCCTTAGGGCTCTAAGCGACCTCCGCATAACGATTAACTCACGGGTCCACCACTTCAGACGTTTCGGCTCCTCCTCAGCAAGCGGTCATTGACACAAGTGACCCACCCATTAATACTGGCGACCTGCTCATCCACGCTCATTGCACTAAAAGTGCTGTGCGGGACTTGCAGAGCCTCCTCCCTAACCAATAGCCCATATTGGGCCCAATTCACACCATGCGTACGCCAGTAATTTACCCCCGCACTCTCATTCTGGGTTTCGGCATAAGTGAAAACAATCTCAATGGGATTGTGATCACTGATACCGAAACCGCCCAACACACACCAGCTAAAAGTGTACACACCCATTGCTGCCCCATTTACAAGAGTGACATCAATGTCACTCTTCCCATTCACGCTATCAAATGTGTACCACTCACTGGGTTCGTTGACGAACCGAACATCTCGGGAGACGGCCCACTCAGCCAGCATCTCACCCCGTATGAGGTTCGGATAACCAGACGCGAGTCTGGATATCTTACTGAACCACATCGGGGACGATGCATTCACATCTAGCCCGAGGATGATTGGTTCGCTACTGCCAGTAGTAGCACCTCATCCACATACGCAATATACGGCTCGAGGGGTTCCCCGAACGCGCAATATACGCTCGCCACATATATCCTACCAAACCTGCCACTCAAGCACACACACACCTCTATCGGTTAAGTTCACCAAGGTGCACTCAATACCGACCTCATTCACCACAACCGCCGCATTTGCCCTGCTGTCAGGAAATACCCGCATTGCTGCTGGCACAACCATTAGTTGCATACGGTTCCTGAAGCAGGGCCACGACGTTGCCCCTCTCACACATCATATTGCCTACGTCGCACATTACAGCGAATGACCCCTGGCAATTCAACTGGAGGACTTTGCTAGCCATATTAATGTCTAGCGTTGGCCCTCGCAACAATCGCACTGTATATCGGGCATGCCGGAGACATCATCATATGTTCCGAAGGCATCCCTTTAAAAGCACAATTGCGGCAACTAAGTGCATTGCTGCACTTAGCCACCCGATGGCCCACCTGGCCGCAGCGACGGCAGACGTCCTGCTTAGCCCTGCATTCCGCTACTTTATGGTCGAAACCCAGGCATCGGAAGCAGCTTACTACTGGGTCAAAATTCCTTAGTCGGAAAGAGAACCACTTAATATAACAACGGCCAACATCGAGCAGAGAGCCAATGGCTTTGCCATCGCCCTCCAACACAACATTGACCGTAGCCCCACCATTCACCGACCACGGCTTGCTCACCATTCGGACGCCTTTTCTAAAGGCCTCAGGCGACATCGTCTCCTTGAGGTTCATCTCATAAAGATCACTCATGAACTCGTCAGGAGTGATTTGAGAATGAACGCCCTGTACCACAACTTTTGGTCCCAACTTCTCGTTCACACTCACCTCAAGACCACACTCACCAAACTTAGCGTTCTCCGCCAACTTCTTCCTCTCCACCTTGGATGGAGTGCGTATAATCGCTCCTCCATCTCGTGACGGCTTCATAGAGAACACCCGGACGCCTAGGGGTGGCCCCACCTCCTTCACCACCTTTTCGACCACGTCCTTCGATGTCTTGCCCGCAGTCTTGCTGCGAACAACGACGGACCAGGTCTCAACTGGTCTGGGTGCCTCCAGAGTAGACGGCACTGCCGACACGGGACCTCCTTTGACGACGACGGGCACGCTCCGAGGAGCAACCACAGGGGCCGGCATACGGAAAATGCCGTCGTCACGAACGACACTTCCGGTCCGGCGGCACTCATCTAACCGGCCTCTTAGGCACTCATTTTCCGCAATCTGCGTGAAAAGGAGTACCTCCAGCTCGGCCAGATAGTCCACCAGACTACCAATGGCCCTACCACCCATACCTGCAGCAAGAGCGTGCGTGAGCACTTCCTTGCTGATCGCCTTCATGCGCTCCACGGGCAAGCCCGTACGCCTCTTTGACGCCAGTCCACTCATGGGAGCCGATGGCGCCTCAGCTGCACGCGTTGCCCCCACATCACTCCCACACAAGCTCTCCATGGAGCCCATCGGGGTCGCCTCCACCGAACAAGCACGCTGGCACCCATCCGACTCAGTCATACACACTGAGCATTCGCTATTAGCAGCACTAATGCTGCCTACCACGCTGCCCTCACCTACGCTTGCCAGCGCGTCAACACAGGTTAGCGAAGCTACCTTCCTAACCTTTTTCATCAACACCGCCGGCCCTTGCTTCCGCCGCACCTTTCCCCCCTCAACCACAGCTAATGACTCACAATCATCAGCGGGGTCAACAGCCGGCTTAACCGGTGGCATTTTCTGCCAACCAACCTTACGTGTTCACACAAACACAAATTAACAGTGTTGTAACTGTAACACAGCAGGCCCTTATCTCTTTTGCACACACAGACAATCACACACGCAAACGCAAACACGTGTGCCTAACCGCAGCCAATCAAAAACCGGCACAACGTACGGTACTTCGCACTTGCAGTAAAATCGTACGATGCGAATATAGCACAAAAGGGAGACGGCGATTGAAAAACTGATATCGCTGATATCAAAGCTACGCTGTCCGCGACACGTCTGAACGCTCCGACAGTCAAAACGCAACTCGAGCGTCAGAGCCGGGGATGGTGCTTTCAGCTCGACCAAGGCGCCATTGTAACGGAGGCAAGTTGTCATCCTTCAGGAGCACTATGGTGTTGATCGCCAAATTGGATTTCGCATATTGCCATTTGCCTCTCTCCTGTAACATAGACAAATAGCTCATGCTCCACTTTCGCCAGAAAGTTTGTCGCATGTGTGAGACCCGCTGCCAGCGGTTCAGGCTGCCCATGTTCAGGTGAGTTAGACATGGCTCGTCTATGCCTGCAAAGGAGGACCCATTAAGAAAATGCGCTGGAGTAAACACATCCAGGTCCTCCGGGTTCTCTGAAATGGGACATAACGGACGTGAGTTTAGCATGGCCGAAATTTTACAAACCAACGTGCGCAGCTCGTGGAAGGAGAGCGTATGATTTCCGACCACTCGATGAAAGTGGTACTTAGCTGCTTTTACAGCAGCTTCCCATAATCCACCGAAGTGCGGGGAACGCGGTGGAATGAATTTCCAACCAAACGCATGCATTTGGTATGATGCGTCGGGCTCTAGAGTAAATCGCGGAAACTTCAGGACAGGGACCGCTGACATTTGAGATATATGCTCGAGCCATGAAGAATGTAGGGATTGCGGCTGACTCTCGTCCCAATCCAAGCAGTCCTTCCACAAGGCTTGCATAAAAATCTTGAGCCGGGTTACAATTGGTCCAATCAGCCCAAGCGGATCATAGAGCTTGGAGATAGCAGACAAGATGGCTCTCTTGGTAGATGGCCTCTCACTAAATGCCTGAGTTAGACGAAACAGCAAAGTTGTCCGAGGTGGTGTCCCAAACCAATCCTAACGCCTTGGTGATGTCAGTGCCATCGGTGAACTTCACGAGCTTCTCTTGATCCTCTGATGATTCTCCATCTAGAACCGCCGGCTCGTTAGAGCACCATTTTCGCAATGGAAAATGGCCTCTACGCAAAAGCTCCTTCACCTCAAGCCTGATTTGACGCGCTTCCTCTATTGTGTTACCACCAGATATTAGGTCGACCACATAGAAATCACGGCGCACAATCTTAGCCGCGAGTGGCTAATTGTCATCATATGACAATTGGTGCATGGTGCGAATTGATAGTATTTAGTATTTAAAGTATATACCTGTATCTCCTCATTAGGGCTGCTACGCCAGAGAATGCACTGCAGTAGATGGTCGGGATGGGCCATTCGAACACAGCGATACATTTTGCAAATATCGCCCCACAGCGCAACTCTGAAAAAGCGAAACCGTATTAATGTTTGGAATAGCCTTGGTTGTATGGACGGTACCGCAAATAACACGTCGTTCAGCGAGACTCCAGAAGTGGATTTGGCGGAGCCGTCGAAAACGACACGTAATTTTGTCGTCGTGCTGTCAGATTTCAGAACACAGTGATGAGGCAAGAAGAATTGCGGCAGCTGATCTTCCCCGACGGTAGGAGTCATGTGCCCCAAGTCCAGATATTCTTGGAGAAATTTGGTATATTCCGCTCTTAGCTCCGGGTTTCTTGACAATTTTAACTCCAGGGACTTAAAACGGCGTAGAGCACGACCATAGGAATCACCAAGCTCCTTGACGCCCGATGGAAGTCGTAGATAATTTTCCTTAAACAGCTTCTCACAAGCGATGTCCCCCTGTGATTGCGGCGGATCCGATCCAAGGCAGCTATCCATCTCCCAAAAACGTTTGAGAGCCACAGACAATCCGTCCTGCTTCTCGTCAATGCAGAGCGGCGCCTGAACCGCCAATGCAGTGCGCTTGCATGTATCTGAAGAGAGGCCTCCAGAAACAATCCAGCCAAGACGCGTTTTTTGAAGAATAGGTAGCTGACACCCCATGCGTACTTGTCCTAGCAGATCGAAGAATAACTCCGCGCCGATGAGTAAATCCACTCGCTGGCTCCTGTTAAAATGAGGATCAGCCAGGTCCAAATTTCGCGGAATGTTCCAGTTGTCCATGTTAATGTCAAAGTGAGGCTGCTGATCGGTGATGGAGTCAGTGACGATGCATGTCATGGAAGTAGCAAAGCTGCCATCACAGGATTGATTGTTGCTGGAGCTGGAGCTGGAGCAGTGCCAGTGTCCAGATGCAGGAAGGTGTGGTGCTTTCTAGAGCAGAGCCTGCAATGCGATGACTTGCATTGTGCTTGGTTGTGGCCTGGACGAAGACAGTTGGTACAGAGCTTCAGTCTGATCGCTTCCTTCTGCCTAGATGCGGGAGGCAATGCTAAAAATGCCGGACACCTTGTCAGCGAATGATCCGTTGCATGGCATCTCCCGCAAGCCAAAGAAGCAGCAGGAGCACTTGGCGTTGAGGATACATACGCTCCTCGCTTGCTGACTTGAGGCGCAAATTGACTGCTGTTGGTCTTCACCCCCTTGGGAATCTCCAGATTTTCCAGCATACGGCTGCGTTTCTCCAGAAATGAGGCCATGTCACTCCAGCTAGGCAACTGATCACTCTGTAATTTTTCCTCCCATTTCTCCTGCGCTTGAACGTCCAGCTTTGACGTCACCAAATGCACTAGCAAACCCTCCGCAATTTGCTCGCTGCTGGCCATAGATCGGAGTGCGCGTAAGTGCGAATTGAGCTTGTCGCTTAATTCCCGTAAGCTGCTTGCAACACCCTTTTCCACACATCGAAGCCCGAAGATTGCTCGAACATGTGCCTGGAAATGAAGCAGCTTATTATCAAAACGCCTCATAAGTAATTCTATGGCTGTTTGATAATTTTCTTCGGATGGATCCAACGACCTGATGGTGTCCAGCGCCGAACCAGTCAAGCATGAGCGAAGATGCTGGAATTTTTCCACGTTCGACAGCTCCTCATTATTGCCAATGACTGTATTATACAGCGCGATGAAGTCCGGCCAGTCAACATAGGATCCTGAGAACGTCGGCAGCCTCAACTCGGTTAAACGCGTTGACCGCGACGTCGCCTTTGATGATCCAAGATCTCGGGCAACCATCGTTGAATTGGCTCCAAGGGGCTTCTGCCGTCCGGAAAGGCCTCGCATCAACTTTGCCTTTAAATCCATATAGGTCACCAGAAATTCCGTCCTTGCTAATGAGTTCATTTCGAGAAGGTTAATGCGCTCTAAGCTGGTCTGCGCACTTTCGAAATGAGACATCAGTAGCTCTACAGTATCAACGCGAGCCGATAATTCCGATTCGTCAAATCGCGCAAACTCTTCGGAATCGCAAAATTTGTTCATTGCAACCAATTGCCTATGAACAGATTCTGCCTTCGCTTTAAAGAAAGCCATGTCATTCGATGGCTCAACACAGCTGATCGTTGCCGACGCGTCACCAGCATGCATTTTGCTTTACTTTGTGTCAAAAAAATGGAGCAAAGCAAATGAGAAAAAGGGCAATGACCGAGTGACCGTGAAAGATGCGAGCTAAGCAGTCTAACTGTAAGCTGATTACCGTTCGTGCGCGAGTGTGTGTGTGAGAGTGAGTTTGTGAGTATGCACAGCACAGCACAGCAGGGGATGATCAATTCGGCGGGGAAGATGTGTTAGCCTTAGTCGTGGTAAACAGGTAGTTGATATGTATATTATAGCTGACTTTTGTATAATATGACATAAAAACTTTCCCTTTATTGCCAGTGTCACCAGGCACAGTATCAGAACCGATATATCACGGGACGAAAAAATGTCGAATTGTAACGATTTGTGAATTATAGAATCACGTCGGGGTCACCAATGTTTTGAGGAAGTCTTTTACTTTAAAGAAACCCTTTCGCGCAATTTCGCTACTGTCTAAGTAATTCACAGCACTTCACAGCAATTGAAAAAACTATTCAATGATAATAGTCTTCTTAAAAATTTAGAATTTAGTAATGAGATATGTGAACCCTGTTCAAATGGAAAGCAAACGAGATTACCATTTTAACAAGCAAAGGATAAAAGTCAAATTCAACGACCCCTATTCGTCATACATTTAGATGTATGTGGTCCAATTTCGCCTGTTACGTTTCACAATAAAAATTACTATGTCATTTTTGTGGACCAATTTACACATATCTGTGTAACTTATTTAATGCAACACAAGTCAGATGTATTTAACATGTTTAAAGATTTCGTTGCAAAGATTTTGTTACTAATTACCTAATGCATGAACAATTTAGAGTACTATGTTCTGAGTTTAACAGACTTTACGGGGTTATAAGATTAGAGTCTTCTATTTCTACCAATAAAGCCTTAATCTTAGAACATTTACGCACACATTAATCAATTAATCTCTGGTGGTGGTCATTGATTTGATTGGGTTTTCCTGGGTTTCCCCAATCCTAGCAACGAATGTTGAATCAATTTACATTTACTCACCCCAGAACTATTTATTTATTATTTTTATTTTATATTTTCCTTCAATTTAATTCTAATTTTATATTTTTAAATATTTAATATATAACATTTAATTATTTTTAAATTTAATTTTAATTTTACATTTAATTTTAAAATTTCTGTCGACTGTGTATAGTTGACATTAAATAAATAAATAAATAAAATAAGAATATAGTGGATAGTAGATGGATATTCTCTATAAAATATAATGAATTAGGAAATGCCATAAAATATAAGGCTAGATTAGTTGCTAGAGGGTTCACACAAAAGTATCAAGTAGATTATGATGAAACATTTGCCCCAGTTGCCAGAATTTCAAGTTTTAGGTTCGTATTATCATTAGCAGTTCAATATGACTTAAAAGTACATCAAATGGATGTAAAAACAGCTTTCCTAAATGGAAAGTTGAATGAGGAAATATATATGAAACTTCCACAAGGCATATCAGGCAACAGCGATAACGTATGTAAATTAAATAAAGCAATTTACGGGCTCAAACAAGCAGCTAGATGCTGGTTTGAAGTGTTTGAGCAAACACTAAAAGGGTGTGGTTTCGTAAACTCACCGGTTGATCGCTGTATATACTTTCTCGATAAAAGAGATTATATTATTTGGCGCCCAACGTGGGGCCAGGTTAGCGTGCTTGTAAACTGAATAACGTTACAATGCAGGGTATGATAACATTATGCTATGATACCCTAGGCGAACAACCTGACCTTGATCATTAAAGTTATTTAATTTTGCAAGTCATTTCCATCTACAGGCAATATGAACGCCCATATATTGTCTGGTGACTTATTTAGACCCCTTCCTTATTTCCTTTCCTATTGTCCTGGGTATGAATATTCAGATGTTGGATATCTATTAGTTTCTAAATAACTTTAGACCCCATTCTGTAATGTTCATATCCGAAGCTGCAATGTGTGTGTTCTGGAACAATACGAGCTTCTAAATGGCTGTATTGCCGAACACGAGCAACACATTGTCAGTCAAATTCCCTCTGTTGTATATACTTTTATGTGGAGTCTTAGCTGGAGACAAGGTTTGTGGATGTACAAAGCTACAACTTGCCGCTAGACATACGCATAAATGGAATGTATAACCAAGTGAGCACTAGATTTTCATTTGGTGCATGACAGTTCTTTAAGTCAGTTGTTGCTGGAGACAGTATAATGGCTTTCAAGTCTATACTGCCGCTCATCGGGCTTGTGAATTGCTGTGTACCAAGGTCTAACTATCTTTTCATTTCGTAGTTGATAGTGTGTTCAGGCTAATACTGCAGGTTATTGCCGGAAGAAGATAGTTCCCTTTTGCTGGTGCGCTTCTTCTAGTTCAATACTTCTTTCCTGGACTGATAACGTCTGCATTAAAGTATTGAATGACACCTAGCAATTACATTTCAAACACTGTCCTTGTTACTATCTGTTGGGTGCAGCTTATGAGCATGGTCGTTGTCTTCTGCGTGGACGCGAGTGTAAATAGGTCTGTAAATCAACAACATTCTATCTGAGTTCGAACATGATTCTTTGGTGTTCGCTGTACCGAGCTAGTGGTTTTAAACTGCGATGACTTGCCGCTATACCGAGAGCATGTATTCAAATTCCCTAATTTCAATTTTCTTGATTTATCTTTGAAGATAAGTTGGCAACCTGATTTTGAACAGGGGTTGCATGGTTCCAAATATGTTTATCTTTGTTATTTTTCATTGTTTTTTTTTGTTTCGAGTTCTACCTTTATTTTCGTTATCTTTCGTTTTTTTTTGTTTCTTAGTTGTATATGTATTATATATTAAATAATTCTGTACTAGATTAAATATTTGGATGTTTCTTGATTGGTACTCATCGGGAAATTACTTTTGAGTCTTGTTGAATCAGGTCCAGTCAATCGATATGCCTGTAGGGAGAAGCGGTGATATTCCGCATACAAGAGTGTCAGAGGAAACCGTTTGTTGTGTTTGTACCAAAGAGGTAGAATTTCCAGCCCAACTTCTAACTACCCGGTGCAATCACTTTTTCCATCACGCGTGCTTTAACACACGGACGGGGAACCGAAACATGTGTCCCGTGTGCAAAACATCCCTGAGCGTATCCTCCTTAACATTGACAGACGAAATGAGACAGGCCCAGACCGCGAGCATGAGAACACGATCGCAGTCTAGGAATATAGGGAACCTTGAGGATCCAAACTTGGTAATTTCGGGTACAAGTACACAGAGTACGGCTCAATTAGGGGAAGAACAGAGCGTAGATAGCGTACCCCAATTGTCAGCAAATCCTTCGGCGACTCTTGTTCAGGAAGCAGGTGATAGTATGCAGCAAAGCATAGCGAATGCCATGGCGGCAGCGCTATTACAACATACTCAGATGCTCACCAAAGCGATTGAAACAGGGTTTCAGAAGTTGGCGTTGCAATCAGCTAGTCAAGGAGTTTCAGATAGTTTGCAGGGTGTCCCTAGGCAGTCGTCTCCAGGAAGGCAGCACCAATCCTTTGAGCAGCTGTTTGGTATTCCCTCTGCAGAACATGGTGGTCGTCCGGTTCCTATGAATACGAATATATCTCTTCCGGCCGAGTCTCAGCAGACCCATAGCTTGAGGCCAGATCGCATTAGCCAAACGATCGCTAACTGGAAGTTGCGATTTTCCGGACAGGGAGATATGGGCATCGATGATTTCCTATACAGGGTAGAAGCCCAGACGATACAAACACTTGACGGAAATTTTGAACTGTTAGCTCGGTATGCGAGTAACCTGTTTGAAGGTAATGCAGCCGAGTGGTTTTGGAGGTTTCACCGAAGCGTGCCGAACGTCCGTTGGGTCGATTTGTGCATAGCGATCCGAGCCCAATATTCAGATGGACGCTCCGACTTAGAGATACGTAGTGCAATCGCTCAGAGGAAGCAGATGCCGAATGAGACCTTCGATAGATTTTATGAAGCTGTAGTTCGATTAGCGGATTGGTTGGCACAGCCAATGAATGAACAATCTCTGCTAGAAGTACTTAGGGCGAATTTGTTGGGCGAAGTTCAGCACGAGCTATTGTACGTCCCCGTGAATAGTATCGTGCAGCTGCGGCAACTAGTTCGCAAGCGAGAAAGGTTCATGGAGGCTAGCCGTAAGCCAGTTCCAATGACGAGACGTTTCGTGCCGCGTCCTCAGGTACACGAGGTTGCGATACAGCCAGAAGTGGCGGATGCATCTGATAACGATGAGGATCTGTTTGAGGTAGATGCCGTATCCATAAAGTGTTGGAATTGCCGTAAGACAGGACATCCATACCAGGAGTGTAAGGCAGAACGATCCGTGTTTTGTTATGGTTGTGGAGCTCCCGATACTTATAAACCAACCTGTCCAAAATGTTGTGGAAACGGGTCAAAAAACGGCTTGAGTCGTGCACGGTGGATCAGTGCACGCAAACAAGTGTCGAAAGCGACGAACACCGATTAGATCCTATCGCTAGCTGTACCTCACTCCCAGACGTGACTAATCAAACATTAATTCCATTACATAAACGCAAGATAGCCCAATTGTTGCCACTTGAAAGAAGAATCATCAAATCACGAGACCGTATGCGCAGAGACAACTTTCGCAAGTTGTTTAAGGTAACTCGAAAAGCAATCCTCTCCTCCGTATTTGATAATACGCATGACTTTCGTCCGTATGCAGAGGTTGAGATATTCGGTAGGCTAGTTACTGGACTGATGGACACAGGTGCCTCCATTAGTTGCATTGGTGGTAGCTTTGCGCAGGAATTAGCCGAAACCCATAAAGACGTTCACTCCCTACATGCATCAGTTCGAACCGCTGATGGTAAAAGTCAACAGATACTAGGACGAATTTGGACCCTTATTTCTTTTCGTGGTGAAGAAAAACGGATATGCGTTTACTTGGTACCCTCGCTGTCTCAACAACTGTATTTGGGTATTGATTTTTGGAGACTGTTCGAACTGCTGCCTCTATATTTGACTACTAAGTCAAGTACAGGTAGTGTGGCAGCTCTAAATTTCGAGGATACGACACATATACAGTTGTCTAGAGAACAACAGACAGATCTACGAAGGGTGATTAAATTATTTCCTTCGTTTGCCGACAAAGGGTTAGGTAAGACGAACTGGCTTGCTCATGACATTGAGGTGACAGACGAACGACCAATTAAGCAACGTCATTACGCAGTTTCTCCAGCAATCGAGAAAATTATGTACGAGGAGCTGGATCGAATGTTAGCGCTAGGGGTAATAGAGGAATCAGATAGCCCATGGTCATCTCCAGTCGTTATGGTCCGTAAACCAGGAAAGGTTCGTCTATGTTTAGATAGCCGGAAAGTCAATGATGTGACGGTTAAAAACGCGTATCCCATGCCCCTCATTGACGGTATTTTAAGCAGACTTCCCAAGGCAAATTCATTACTAGCATTGACCTTAAGGATGCTTATTGGCAAATTCCACTCACGCCAAGAGCACGAGAAAAGACGGCCTTTACAGTACCAGGAAGACCACTTTACCATTTCACGGTCATGCCTTTTGGTTTGTCGAATGCTCCTCAGACTATGTCAAAATTGATGGACAAAGTTATTCCGCCAAACCTAAGAAATGAAATTTTCGTTTACTTAGATGATTTACTGGTAGTCTCCGAGTCCTTCGAGAATCATTTACTAGTGTTGAAAGCATTGGCCGATAGGTTAGCTCAAGCAGGGCTCACCATAAACGTGGAAAAGAGCAAATTTTGTCTGAAAGAGGTCAAATATCTTGGACACGTTATTGAGCATGGTACTGTGCAGACGGATCCTGAGAAGGTCGCTGCCATTAAAGATTTTCCCGAACCTCGCTCATGCAAAGCAAGTACGCAGGTTTTTAGGAACTACTGGTTGGTACCATAAGTTTATTAAAAACTATGCGGAAATCGCTGCTCCTATTTCGGACACTCTAAAGCAGCGAAAGACGTTTGTGTGGACAGGGGGAAGCTCAAAAGGCATTTGAGCAACTGAAAGAAAAATTATGTATTGCTTCGACATCCCGTTCGAGATACACTGTGATGCTAGTCACACAGGAGTAGGTGGGGTGTTAATGCAGAAATGAAGGGAATGACGTCCCAATTGCATTCATGTCGCGGAAGTTAAATAGGTGTCAACGCAATTATTCCGTGACTGAGAAGGAATGTTTGGCGGCGATCATGTGTGTAAAAAAATTTCGAGCATATGTCGAAGGACATGAATTTTCAATTCACACTGATCATGCGTCCTTGAAGTGGCTTATGTCCCAGTCAGACCTCAGTTCTAGGTTAGCTCGATGGGCACTTAAGTTGCAAGGATTCACGTTTAAAATCTTCCATCGCAAGGGTAGTCAGAACATTGTCCCGGACGCTTTATCGCGCATACACACTGAGGATTTGTCCGAAATCAGTGTGGACGCCATTCTGGATTTGACTTCAGCACATTTTGAGTCCACAGACTACAAATAGCTTAGAACCAAACTACAGGAAAATTCTAAACAGTTACCTGACATTAAAGTCATCGATGGGTACATATACCGTCGTGCCGAACATGCGTCCGGTGAGCAAGTCGCCGATGACTTATGTTGGAAGCTGTGGGTTCCCCAGATGATGATTCCTGAATTGTTGAGAAAAAGTCACGAGCCTCCTCTAGCGTCTCATTGTTTGATCACCAAAATGTTGGACAATATACGACGTTATTATTTTTGGCCTAATCTGGTGAACGACGTTAAAACCTTTGTCAACCAGTGCGAGACATGCAAATGCACGAAGCACCCAAATCGTTCACTACGACCACCGTTAGGACCAGCCAGCGAAACTCAACGTGCCTTCCAAAAGTTATTTATCGACTTCTTGGGACCATATCCGCGAAGCAAGTCTGGAAACATTGGCATCTTTGTAGTGTTAGACCACCTGACAAAATTTCCATTTTTGAAGCCGGTGAAGAAGTTCACCACTGATGCCATTCTTCGCTTCATGGAAGAAGACTTGTTCCACTGTTTCGGGGTACCAGAAGTTGTAGTTTCAGACAACGGCGTGCAATTCAAATCGCACAAATTTACTGAATTGCTAAGACAATATAATGTACAACACTTTCTTACAGCAGTACATTCTCCACAAGCAAATGCGTCTGAGCGCGTGAATCGATCGGTTATTGCTGCCATCAAATCTTATATTAGGCCCGATCAAACCAATTGGGATGAGCAGCTTAGCCAGATTAGCTGTGCACTCCGCTCTAGTCGTCATTCAGCCATAAATAGCAGTCCTTATCGTGTTGCTTTTGGACAACATATGGTTACTGATGGTAACACCTATCCACTTTTGAGGAAGTTACAACTTCTTGAAGATCGTTCTGTGAGTTTTAATCGTGAAGATTCGTTCGACATTATGAGCGAAAAAGGGTATCCAACGACAACACGAACAAAACGAAAAACAATACAATCTGAGAAGTAGGGAATTAAATTTGAAAGATGGACAGGAAGTTTATCGTCGTAACTTTCAACAAAGCAACTTCGCAAAGGGATTCAATGCGAAATTGGCTCCGACGTTTGTCAAATCAAGAATACGACGTAAGCTCGGGGAGAGTTATTACGAATTAGAAGACCTTCAAGGTAGATATATCGGAAAATATCATGCCAAAGATATTAAGCCTTGAAATTTCACATTACCTGCAAGACTACCAAGCGAGTATCACCCTTTGGCTTTGTATCGCCTAAGTGTGATTTTGGCAGGGGGGACTGTAGTGGTCGCTTGGTCGAATAACAGTAGAGGCACAAAAGTATGCAATACATTTTTTTTAACTAATGCGAGCTTTTGGTTTCTATTGCTTTCCCTGATGGTACCTAGGTTAGTGTAGAAGCTAAGTTTTGTACCCTAGTTAGTTTTGTACTTAGTTTAATTTTTTTTGTAGATTTGTAAAATTATTATATATTAATATGTGGTAATATTATTAAAATGTAAATGTTAAGTATTTATGTTGTTATATTTTATGTAAGGTTTTCTAGTAATTTTTTTTTGTCACTTGCCTAATTATTGGCGCCCCCTATGTGTGGAGAAGCAAAAAAAAAAAAGAAATAAAAAAAAAGAAAATGACACTACTTGCCACCAGGTGAATGACAATATAGAGGAAATTGTCCTAATGACAGTGACATTAGATTTCCTCTGCCTATTCCACTCGTGGGTGCACACATGGTTAGACGTGGCAGTCCGAACAGAAAAAAATTTAAATAAAATTAACTAAAACCATATCTCATAAGGAATAGTGCGCAAAGAATTTAAAAAATCATTAAATCAGTGTATTAGTGCCGAATACTCCAAAAGGGTAAATATAATGGAGTACATTAAAAAAAAAAAAAAATAAGATCATGAATTAAATATATATTGTTCGATAGATCGGCACTTAGCACCAGTTTGGTTATTTTTTGCTCCACGGTGCGATCCAATTTCTCCGTCCGCCTTACTTTCACATGGCAGCTGTTGGACCAAAAAAATTCATAGTCCAAAAGCTGTGCCAGGCCAGATGTGCAATGGACACATTACATCGCATGTAATGTGGAGTGCAAGTCGCTGCAAGAGCTTTTAGTGCATCAGCTGTTTGCACGGCACCTTAGAAAAATATTGTGCAGCAGCTAGGCTGAATGCCGGTCCCGCATGCGCTCCAGTGACACCACCACAAATTACATGGCGAATGTGTGAGCCGCACCAACCTTGAGTTTCAACACGGCCAAAATTTGTGCAGTGACAGTTGTCTAGTTTTTCTTTTTCTATTATGTTAATTCTTATTCTCTATGTATAAATTCACTGTAGGGCCTTCTGCCATTTATATGTAAAGTTGATATTTATTTTTGTAAACTAAATGTGTCAATTTGTTACATCAGTTTAGCATCCAGTGGCCAGTGACAATTTTGGTATGGTGATATATGCCATCCCGACTGGGTCTTGTCATCTGATGCCTCTGAAGCCCATTCCCATAGACCTTCAGGGACAGTCGATGGTAGAGCTCAACTGATGTAACCAATTTAAGTTCTATTTATTTCAATGTTTATATTGTTTATATTGTTCATATTTCCTTTGGTTGTGTTTACATAAAAAAGTTAGACACATAACCAAATAGTAATCAGCTTCGTGACAGTCAGCTTTTGATAGGATACAATATCAAAGTTTAACACCCATGCCCACAGGTACATCAAGCGAGAAAGATCTTTCGACGCGGGAGCTGCGGTGAGTCAAAAGCTTTATTGTTTCCTATATTCTATTCTTTGTTTGCTGATCTGGCCACTATCAAGCTATAACTTTTACAAAAGCCAGTGATGATATTTAAGCGTGATTTTTTTTTGGCTGTGTGTCTATCGCTATATCGCTAATCAATTGAGTTCTTTTTTTATTGTTTAACTAAAGATATCTAATTGTGACGCGATATGACACGACTAAAATAAAAAATTTATTCCTATATTTATATTAATTTAAATTTATTTAATATCTTTTTATAGAAATAAGTTAATTTTGTTTTTTTTAGTATTTCCCTTATGTTTATGTGTTAGATATAATGTTAGTATTTAATAAATTCTTTATAACGTCCCTCATGTGCTAATTTTTCTCTTTCTGGAACCATGCAGTCTTTAGGAGAAGTTAGGTTGGTCAACTAGGACCGTTTTCTTGTAGGGATCGTGGAATAAATTTGTTCACAGGACATCCAGGATCATGGTAGGGTGGGCACACGTGCACGAACACCAGTGCATATAAACGAGAAAGCTCCTCTTCAGCGATAAATCCCTCTTCTGTCCCCTATTGCTCTTTTTCTCTCTAGCGCTCACTTTCCTTCCCCTTTCCCATTCTTCCCTTCTTTTCAGCACTTAATAAAAATAGTACGCCAGTTTTCAATAATATAATTATTCTCGCGAAGCAAAGCAACTAGAAGGTTACATTAGTTACCCACACCCAGCCGACCAGAAAGTAGCCGTCAGCCAACGCGTACTCCTTCTACAGTTGCAAGTCCATCCGCTTCAGACGGCGAAGATCGCTCTTCGTTATTCATTACAAGATATAAAAGAAAACATATATGTGTTGCTATATGTTGATGATGTCGTCATAGCCACAGCTAAGCTGACAAGAATGAATAGTTTCAAGAACTATTTAATGGAAAAGTTTAGAATGACTGACATGAAGGAGATACATCATTTCATCGGTATAAGGATTGAAATGGATAAAGATAAAATATGCCTAAAGCGGCCCATCCACAGACGAGCATGTTGGCCGAGCCGATCGCGTATAGCCGCTGCTCCACGCTCAGCACCCTAAACATTATAGCCCATCCTTCAGCATAAATATCTGCGTCATCCCTCGGATTCTTGGCATTCAAGTTGTCTAAATAGGCTACTGCCTTCTGCAGGAACTCTGATCCTTCATCCGACTTTCGTTTCGGCGCCTTTGGCTGGAAAATAAAGTTTTCAATTAAAAACGTATTTTATTTAATATTATTTCAGATGCCTCGAAATGAAGAAGAGTGGAAAGAAATTGCCAATGATTTTGAAATGCAATGGAATTTTGTCAACTGCACCAGATCTCTCGCTTCTTTTTATTTTTTGAAGTTCGCGTCTATACGACGCCCGCATCGAATTGACCTTCTTCTTCACGGTGTCCATTGTTGCGTTCTCATTCAACTCTTTGTATTTTTTAAGAAGCACTTCCCACGCAGCGTTTCTTAAATTCTTATTTTTATAAGAATCGCTTTTAGTGCACCACAAAGATTGCTCATTTTGCAAGCAATATATAAATTCTTGCATAAATTGTTTTGTCATCTTTAGCAGCGCTCGCAAGGACTTGTTTTCACTTCAAACGTTTGTGTCAAGTGATGTTCGTGCCAGCGCTGCCATCCATTGTCGAGCATGTTGTCGCGAACACAGGCAAGATAGAATCATTTCTATTTTGTGCGAGCGGCTCGACGAACACGAAATTTGTTCGCGAGCACTACCACTAACGATGAAAATTCCGTCGAGCACAACATGCTCGGCCAACATGCTCGTCTGTGGATGGGCCGCTTAAGTCAAACTGCTTACATAAATTGAGTTCTGAGTAAATTCAATATGAATGATTGCAATGCAGTCAGTACTCCTTTGCCACCAAAATTAAATTATGAAAATCTTAACTCAGATGAAGATTGCAATGCGCCATGTCGTAATCTGATTGGGTGTTTAAAGTACAATGTACATTGTACATAATGCTTTGTACACGCCCAGATTTAACTACTGCGGTAAATATACTTAGCAGATATAGTAGCAAAAATAATTCTGAGTTATGGCAATCTCTAAAAAGAATTCTGAGATATTTAAAAGGAAGCAGTGAAATTAAATTGATATTTAAGAAAACTGCATTATATAAAGACGCATTAGCTGGATATGTAGACTCAGATTGGGGTGGGAATGAAATAGATAGAAAAAGTACGACTGGCTATGTATTTAAAATGTTTGATAATAATATAATTTGTTGGAATACAAAAAGACAGAATTCAGTAGCAGCCTCATCTTAGCCCTTTGGCTAAGATCTTTATTCACAAGTGTGAATTTTAAGCTTGAAAAACAAATTAAAATATATGAAGACAATCAAGGCTGTATAGCCTTAGCGAACAATACCACTCATCACAAAAGATCGAAACATATTGATATAAAATATCATTTTGCTATAGAGCAAGTGGAAAATAATGTAATTTGCATTGAGTATATCCATACAGGTAATCAGCTCGCTGACATCTTTACGAAGCCATTGCCTGCTGCTCGATTTATGGAAATAAGAAACAAATTGGGTTTGCTGAACGACAACCATTAAACTCGTACATACAAAGGATAAATGGATTAATTTTGTTTATTTTACTTTATATTGTTAAAGAAAATATTGAATTTATAATTTTGTTATTGAACGTTATCTGATCCGGTTTTATCTGGGTTTCCCCGATCCTCGCAGCGAATGCTGGATCACTAACACTTCCCGGTATGCACACCAACCACATTAGAATACTAATAAGTTAATGAAAAAGAATTATTAAAAAAAATTGTATTTTTAAGTTGTTAATATATATATGAATGTTATTTTTGAGGGGGCGTGTTGAAATCTATCGATTCCTCCAATCAAAATTAACATTGTACATCGCTATCATGGATTATGCTATTAAGTCAAACTGGCCACACTTGAAGCGTGCGCCCTCACTCTTATTCTTATTATACGTGGCGTGGTGTTGCGAGCATAATCAATATATAAAGTTATAATACAAAATTCATCTTTGTTTTGATCTATTAAATAGAATATATATTACATCAGTTTTCAACAGGAGGCAACCTCACCCCTCGAGTTCCTCAATACCCGTACCTCGTCGGATGCAGAAGGGAGGACGACCAATTCCTGTAAGATGGTACCACGGGCTGGTCAGTTTCCAGCCGTTGACCATGTTTAAGGTTGGCTGTATCGTGGTGGCTATGTGATTAACCCAAATGCGGGTAGCGTATCAAGCGGGTGCTGTGACCCATACACCATAGGGGTGTATAGAGACACCTTGCTCCTGGCCAATGGACGGATGGATGGATATTGGAGCTAGCAAAAGAGAGGAAAGAGGGTACCGCAAAAAAAAATAAATAAAACCAATAAGAAGAACAGCAGCAACAACAACGACGATGTCGCGTAAATCGACTGACGTCGATAGCGACGTGAGTATGAGGGGCTCTAAAGGAAGGAGAAGAAGGAAAAGCAAGCGGGTGTTATCGTCGCTGTAGATTAATTCGTTGTTTGACGATAATGCTAGAGCGAAACGAGTTGCTGCTGAGCTCACGAGCAGCTGCACTTAAATTTTGAGTGCACTGTCGCTGTCGCCACCGCCACTGCCCACCACCCGACCCTTGTCCCTACAACACCGTCGCTTTTGCAACCGCCGCTTTAGCGCTGGCCATGAGGAACGTTGTCCTCGGAGACTCTCAGGAGTAACATCATCAAGGATTGTGCCGCCTTCCTTCCCCGCTACAACCTACGCCGCCGCCTCCCCGTTGTCCACACTGCTCCACAAGTGGCTGCATATCCAGCCTTGCCGCCCGTCAATAAGCCGGTAGAGACGTGGTCTGCTGTGATCACCACCAAGGACCCGCCCGCTTCTGGCAAACAGGTCGCCGAGCAGGTGATGAAGGAGGTCGCTCATTCCCTAGGAGTCAGAGTTCACAAGGTGCGTGAACTCGAGCGTGGTGGTGCCATCATCCGCTCCCCATCTGCTGAAGAGGTTGATCTCTGTGGAACATTTTATGGAGGAGTTATACACCAATAATTTCAAGGATGAAATTTCACCAGCGGCCAATAGGAAAGCGGTACATCTGCCATCGAAGCCGTGGTCTGTCACCGACGGTCGGTCGGTGAATGTTACCCTAGAGGTGGACGGCAAGTGTAAGGCCATAATTGAGCAGACCGGTACGATCTGCATCAAGTGGTTCTTATACCGATGCCACACATACGCAGGTCATCGTTGCGTTGGTTTCGACCACAAGATCTCGCAATGCCGCTTCAATGCCGCGGCGGGACTGGGCATTTAGCCCGGAAGTGCACCAACCCGGTGGGCTGCCGAAACTGCCGCTTTAAAGGGCTCCCGTAAGGGCACTATATGATCTCGGCGTCTTGCCCGTTATATGCGGCAGTACTTGCTAGGGTGGGGGCGAGATATTAACAATGTTTAGCCACATTAAAGCAAACTGCGGGCGTGGCCAGCCGCCAACATCGAGCTTGTGGTCTGCATCCGCAGATCCTGTCATGCCTGCGCACTTGTTTAGGAGGAGTTATACACCAACATCGAGGGATGCATTACCGGCCTTATGGCCGGGATGCGAGTTTTTGCCGACAGGAGGAGGAAGGCGACCATCATCATATACGACCCCGATGTCATCTGCGTGCCTATCAAATCGCTGATCACCGACTTTGGAGTATGTGTAAGAGTGACGGGAAGATTTGGCTCTATCTCTTTCTTCCGTATACTACTAATTCGACACCGAGCTGGAGCCCTACCTTGCCTTCATGGCTGAAGTGCTGCTGCACGCCAGCAGCCATCCTACCATCCACGAACTGGATGCCAACGCAGTGTCCCCCTCTGGTTTAATAAGCTTCCTGATGTAAGTCGGGAACGCGAGAACCAGGTGCGGGGTGAGCTGCTATCCGAGTGGATTTTGCGGAACAGAGCCGGCGTGCCTAACGAGGCAAGCGAAGTCTTCACGTTCTGCGAGGACGCAGTGACACCACGTATCGCTGGAGAGTAAATGAGTGGTATCTTAGTGACCACAACATCATCACCGTTGTGGCCATGACCGATCCCAGTCACCAGGCCAGGCGCCTGACAGTCAAGCACAGGTTGAAGCGTGACATCCTGCTGAAACCCGATGACTGGAAAATTTATTTTATCTTACCTTTGACTAGGTGTACGCGCTGTTGTTTGTGACCAAAGGTCAAATAAAAGAGCTTCATTTCAAAGGGTTAGCGCAGACAATCCTTCTTTTCATGTAAATGGGGAGGAAGTTTTTGCAATTTATGATGGTCCCATCTAATAAAGTCTCTTTAGAATTTGAAAAAATGAAAGTGAAATATGCGACACAAGTTTTTAGCCACAGTGTTGCTGCAGTCATGCGAACAGTGATCGCTTCAGGGGGGTTTTCAGTTAACAAACATGCACTTTCAACGTCATTATTTATTGACAAAATTAATAAACTCTTTGACTGTCTTAACAGTCATACACGCCAAATTAGTGACGTATGCCAATTTATGCAATAATTGCTTTGCTACTTTAATGAATTTAAATGGGATTCAAAAGTACATTGCATAAAGGAAATGCTTTTAACAATATCTTACATACTTGACATATCAAAACAAGTCTGTAGTCCCCACACTGGTACATTTTTCGTTTTAACTGCAAAACTCAATCAGGACCCCCTTAAAAATTTATTTTATCTTATTAGAGCTCGAGGAGCTACAAGTACAAACCCCACAATGTTTGGATTTAATATGATTATGTCGAAAATGTTATCGATGAAAATAATAAGTTCATCATCTGTATCCAGAAATTGCCAACCGAATGATTTAAAAATGATTATTACAGCAGCTTTTAGCAGTATTTGTCAATCGTCACAAATGCAAAATGCATATTATCTGAGAACTGATGATTCTCATTCGATTTCCTCTGACGAAGAGCTTGATCCAGAAATCGAAGAATTTTCAAAACCTTCGGAAATACAAAATGCATTTAACGAAAATGCACTCCGCTACTTGGCAGGGTACTTATTGCATAAGTTATTGCAAAAGTACGACTGCAAAATATGTGCTGAGCTGCTTAAGACAGGCGACGAAGTTCAACATGCCTCTGAGTATCTAATACTCAATAAATCATTGACTTTTCGGCTATCTAAACATAGACGAACCTTTCCTGGTTTACGGACCATAACTACTGGAGATGACCATGGGCTGTCTGATTCTTCTATGTATGACCCCTAGCGCTAACATCCGATCAAGTTCTTCGTACATCAGTTTCTCGACTGCTTTAGAAACTGCGTAATGACATTGCTTGGCTGGTTGTGCGTCTGTCACTCCAATGTCATTAGCAAGCCAGTTCGTCTTTCCTAACCCTTTGTCGGCTAAAGAGGGAAATAATTTAATTATCATTCGTAGATCCGTCTGTTGTTCTCTAGACAACTGTACTTGTGTCGGATCTTCGAAATTTAGAGTGGCCACACTACCTGTACTTGACTTAGTAGTCAAATACAGAGGCAGCAGATGGAACAATCTCCAAAAATCAATACCCAAATACAGACAGCGAAGGTACCAAATAAACGCATAACCGTTTTACTTCACCACGAATAGTAATGAGGGTCCAAATTCTTCCTAAAATCTGTTGACTTTTACCATCAGCGGTTCGTACTGAGGCATGCAATGAGTGAAATTCTTTATGGGTTTCGGCTAATTCCTGCGCAAAGCTACCACCATTGCAACTAATGGAGGCACCTGTGTCCATCAGTCCAGTAACTAGCCTACCGAATATCTCAACCTCCGAATACGGACGAAAGTCATGCTTATTATCAAACACAGAAGAAAAGATTGCTTTTCGAGTTATCTTCCACAACTTACGAAAGTTTTCTCTGCGCATAGCGTCTCGGGATTTGGTGCTTCCCTTTTCAAATGGCAAATTTTGGGCTATCTTGCGTTTATGTAACTGAATTATTATTTGATTAGTCAAGTCTGGGAGTGAGGTAGAATTAACGATATTATCTACTCGGTGATCGTTGCTTTCGACAATTGTTTGCGTGCACTGGTCCACAGTGCACGACTCAAGCAGTTTTTTGAGCCGTTTCCATAACATTTTGGACAGGTCGGTTTGTAAGTATCGGGAGCAGCACGCCCATAACAAAATACAGTTCGCACTGCCGTACAGTCCTGGTATGGATGTCCTGTCTTACGACAATTCCAGCACGTTATGGATACGGCATCTACCTCAATCAGATCCTCATCGTTTTCAGATTCATAGGACACTACCTCGTGTCCCTGAGAACGAGGCACAAAGCGTCGCGCCATTGGAACAGGCTTACGGCTAGCCTCCATGAACCTCTCTCGTTTGCGAACTAGTTGCCGTAGCTGCACGATACTATGCACGGGGACGTACAATAGCTCGTGCTGAACTTCGTCCAACATTCGCCCTTAGCACTTCTAGCAGAGACTGCTCATTCATTGGCTATGCCAACCTATCCGCTAAACGAACAACAGCTTCATAAAATATATAGAAGGTCTCATTTGGATTGTGCTTCCTCTGAGCGATTGCACTACGAATCTCTAAGTCGGAGCGTCCGTCTGAATATTGGGCTCGGATTGCTATGCACAAATCAACTGAACGGACGTTCGGCACGCTTCGGTGAAGCCTCCAAAACCACTCGGCTGCATTACCTTCAAACAGGTTACTCGCATACCGAGCTAATAGTTCAAAATTTCCATCTAGTGTCTACATTTTCTGAGCTTCTACCCTGTATAGGAAAACGTCAATGGCCATATTTCCCTGTCCCGAAATTCGCAACTTCCAGTTAGCTATCGTTTGACTAATACAATCTGGCCTCAAGCTATGTGTCTGCTGAGACTCGGCCGGAAGAGATATATTCGTATTCATAGGAACCGGACGACCACCATGTTCTGCCCAGGAAATACCAAACAGCTGTTCAAAAGATTGGTGCTGCCTGCCTGGAGAGGACTGCCTAGAGACACCCTGCAACCTATCCGATACTCTTTGGCTAGCTGATTGCAGCGCTAACTTTTGAAACCCTGTTTCTATTGCTTTGGTGAGCTTCTGCGTATCTTGTAATAGCGCTGCCGCCATGGCATTCGCGATGCTTTGCTGCTAGCTAACACCTGCTTCTTAACCAAGTATCGGGGAATTACTTGCTGAAACTTGGGGTCCGCTATTCCCGCTCTGTTCTTCTACTAACTGAGCCGTACTCTGTGTACTCGTTCCAGATGCTACCAAGTTTGGGTCCTCAACACTCACTTCATTTCGAGACTGCGATCGAGTTCTCATGCTCGCAGACTGTGCTTGTCTCATTCAGGAATGTTTTGCAAACGGGGCACACGTTTCGGTTCCCCGTCCGTGTGTCAAAGCACGCGTGATGGAAGAAGGGATTGCACCTCGTAATTAGCAGTTGTGCTGGATATTCCACCTCTTTGGTGCAAACACAACAAACAGTTTCCTCTGAGACTATTGTGTGCGGAATGTCAACGGTTCGCCCAACTGGCATAATGACCGAAAGTCTCGCCCTGATTTTAGGAGCTTCAAACTTAAGATACCGATAGTTTCCAATCAATAAACACAAGACTAATTCAACTTATCAACAATTATTTAATATATAATATATGATAGGAAATATATAACTAGGAAACAATAAAAAAAAAAACAAAAGATAACAACAAAAAAAAAGGTAGTACTAGAAAAAAAACAATGAAAAATAACAAAGATAAACATATTTGGAACCATGCAACCCTTGTTCAAAACCAGGTTGCCAACTTATCTTCAAAGATAAATCAGGAAATTTGAAATTAGGGAACTCGAGTATATGCTCTCGGGATATCGGCAAGTCATCGCAATTTAAAACCACTAGCTCGGTCCAGCGAATACCAAAGAGTCATGTTCGAACTGAGATAGAATGTTGTTAGACTTAGGCACACTCGCGTCCACGCAGAAGACAACGACTATGCTCATAAGCTGCAACCAACAGATAGTAACAGGACAGTATTTGAATAAAATGTAATTGGCTAGGTGTCATTCAATACTTTAATGCAAACGTTATCAGTCCAGGAAAGAAGTATTGAACTAGAAGAAGCGCACCAGCAAAAGGGAACTATCTTCTTCCGGCAATAACCTGCAGTATTAGCCTGAACACACTATCAACTACGAAATGAAAATATAGTTAGACCTTGGTACATTGCAATTCCCAAGCCCGATGAGCGGCAGTATAGACTTGAAAGTCATTATACTGTCTGTTATACATTCCATCTATGCGTATGTCTAGCGGCAAGTTGTAGCTTTGTAAATCCACAAACCTTGTCTCCAGCTAAGATTCCACATAAATTTATATACAACACAGGAAAATTGACTGACAATGTGTTGCTCGTGTACGGCAATACAGCAATTTAAAAGCTAGTATTGTTCTAGAACAAACACACATCACAGCTTCGGATATGAACATTCCAAGATGTGGGTCTAAAGTTATTTTGAAACTATTAGATATCCAACATCTGAATATTTATACCCAGGACAATAGGAAAGGAAATAAGGAAGGATTCTAAATAAGTCACCAGATAATATATGGGCGTTCATATTGAGTGTAGATGGAAATGACTTGCAACTTAAAGAACTCTATATGTCAAAGTCAGGTTGTTCGCCTAGCGTATCATAACATAATGTTATCATACACTGCATTGTAACGTTATTCAGTTTACAAGCACGCTAACCTGGCCCCACGTTGGGCGCCAAATAATATAATTTAGCTTGAATGAACAACGAAGATCGCTCTTCGTTTTACTGAAGCGGATGGACTTGCAACTGTAGAAGGAGTACGCGTTGGCTGATGGCTACTTTCTGGTCGGCTGGGTGTGGGTAAACTAATGTAACCTTCTAGATGCATTGCTTCGCGAGAATAATTACATTATTAAATACTCGTGTACTATTTTTATTAATAAAAAAAAGAGAAAGAAGGGAAGGATGGGAAATGGGAAAGAAAGTGACCCCTAGAGAGAGAAATAACACAGGGGATAGAAGAGGGATTTATCTTTGAAGAGGAACTCTCTCTATTATATGCACTGGTGTTCGTACACATGAGCCCACCCTACCATGATCGTGGCTGTTCTGTGAACAAAGTGAGTCCAGGATCCCTACGAGAATAGGTCCTAGTTGATCAACCTAATTTCTCCTAAAGACTGCACGGTTCCAAAAACGGAGAGACTTAGTACATGAGGGACATTATAAAGTAATTATTATGCGCTAACATTATACATAACAATAAAGATAAGGGAAATAGAAAAAAAACGATCTAACTTATTACTATAAAAAAAAATTAAATAAATGTAAATTTAATATAAATATAGCGATAAATTAGTAAGATAAGATATTAATGCATCATATCGCGCCACAATTTGATAAATTTATTGTTAAAGTTTGCAAGTTCAAATCATATTTTACGTTTACCAACACTTAATGCACGAATTGAATCGTTATCGATTATAAGCCACCAAGTATGTATACTTGTGTATGTCGATTATTAATTCCTCCTCTTTCTTAAATAAACGTTTGTCGTGTTCACATCGTTCGTCGTGTGTTCTGATTTCTATTTATAATTCATTCTTTCAGCACTGTGCAGACTTTTGATCTTTAACATTTATTTTGTTTTATTTAAATAGTAAAATAAATCAATTGTTTAGCGTTGTGTGACACATAACCAAAGCTAACTCCCGCTTTAACAGCATCACTGGAGTTTGCAATATACTCAGCTTTTGGTATAGTGATATGGCCAGATCAGCCAAAATATAATATTGATGAATAAGAACAAAGCTTATGACTCACCGCAAGCTCCCGCGTCGAAAGATATTTCTCGCGTGAGGTACCTGTGGGCATGGGTGTTAGAAATCGCTAATGTTACCTAACAAAAGCTGGCTGTCACAAAGCTAACAGTCTCTTTGGTTATGAGTCTAATTTATGGACGTAAACACAACCAACAGCTATTTACAAAATTTATATATTATAAAAATACAAAGTGCATACGAACTGCTTACATCAGTTGAACCACAGCATTTCCTGTCCCTGTAGATTGTTAGGGATCGGTTATAGTGCTATTGGAAGACCAGGTCCATTTCGGATATAAATCATTCGGATAAATCATTTTACCGAAAATGTTACTAGGTCCAGCGGTTGTTAAACTGATCTAATCAATTCGAATGTTTACAAACACAAATAATAATTTAACATATTGATGGCAGACGGCCCTAATGAGTATTTGTACACATAAAATTAAAAATTAACATAAGAGAAAAAAAATATAAACAATTGTCACTGCACAAGGGTGGTCACTGCACAAATTTTGTCACTGCACACGTATCCATATTGGAAAGATGTAAATTCTGTGGTGTGATAGGCTTGTCGAATTCTATCTTCTCGCCTTGGTGCTGGATGAATGGGCAGTCTTGAATCTCGAAGTTGGTGCGGCTCACATATACGCCATGCAATTCCTGGTGGTGTCACTGGAGCGCATGCGGGAACGACATCCAACCTAGCTGCTGCACAATATTTTGCTGCTGTGATGTGCAAACAGCTGATCCGCTAAAAGCTCTTGCCACTTTTAACTATGGTCGAAGTAACATAATGTGCATGGCACATCTGGCCTAGCACAGCTTTTGGCACAAGAAGATATTAGCTATAACAGCTGACATGTGAATGTGGGGGCGGACGGACAGAATTGCTAGCACAGTGGAACGAAATCAATCTGGTGGTAAGTGCCGATCTATCGAACAATATAAAAGTTAATTTACAATCGTATTTTTTTTATGTACCCAATTATAATTACCCTTTTGGAGTATTCGGCACTAATAAAATAAGATAATTAATTTTTGGTAAATTCTTTGCATACTATTCGATAAACCACTGTCTACAGATATTTTAGCCGCGATTTGATATGTTGTTTGATTTGTTTTTATTTTCATTTTTAATTTTTTTGATTTTTTTTTTTTTTGGACCAACGCGTCTAACCATGTGTGCACCCACGAGTTGAATAGACAGAAAAAATCTAATGTCACTGTCATTAGGACAATTTCCTCTACATTGTCATTCACTTGGTGACAAGTAGGGTCATTTTCATTTTTTGTTCCTCGCTTCTCCACACATAGTGGCCGCCAATAATTTGGCAAGTGACAAAAAAAATCAATAGAACACATTACGTACATTAAGGATATTACAACATAAATACTTCACACATACACACAATTTAACAAAACTACAAAAAAAATTAAACTAAGTACAAAACTAACTAAGGTAAAAAAACAAAGCGAGACACTAACCTAAGTACATTCTGGGAAAACAATAGAAGCTGTACAGATTCTTCACTTATTAAATATATTAAACTAACTAAATAGAAAAAGCTCGCTTTAGTATAAAAAAATGTATTGCATACTTTTAAGCCTCTATTGTAATTCGGCATATCAAGCGACCACTACAAGGCTATTTATTAGTTCCTTTGTGAGGAACGATCTGCAATTTTCGCAACCGGATCCCTTTGCAAAGTATCCACAAAAATATCTACTTAAGGTAAATTCAATGGGTACATCATTGCACAACAAATTATTGACTTGTAAAATTTCTGAAAATGGTATAGAATATTCTAGCTGCTGTTTTTCCTTATTTTTCAATGCAAGGTTGATATATAATTGAATCAAACTCTACTGGCAACATAACGTCATCATCTGATTCGCAATTTGAATTTTGAGAAGATTTGAAAAAGTACAAAGATATCAGTTTGGCAATTATTATGTTAAATTCATTAACTGAAGGTGTTGCATTCTGATCAGCTGTTAGGGTCAAATAGGTATTTTTTTTTGTTTAAGTTATCGATAGGGCGAGGGTTGGCGAAAGTGGTCGCTCTCTCTGTAGTCTGACAGATGATTCGCGGGAGAGAATCTGTCAGATTTCTTTTGTGGGTCATCTGTCAGATATTTTTTCTGCAAATCATCGGTGCAAGAAACTCGGAGAGAGCGGCACAGCAGGGCGCCGGTTGCAGCAGCAACAGAAATTGGCATACAGGCATAAAAGGATTAGCAATTTTGCCGAAGCTTTAGAAAAAGCCAGGTAAGAGGAGTTGGTGTGGTTTCCATTTTAACAAAATTCTAATTAGAGAATTTTTGGCAGCTGACCGACGCACGGATAGGCAATTGGATTTCGCAGTCACAAAATCCGGCGTCGGTCACCTTTTTGGTTCAGTTTGTTTTTTTTGCATCCAATGGCAGCCTGGGAGTCTGCCACACACACGCAACCTCTTGAACCGGCGCAGGAAGACACACACACACACTTAATCACAATACGGCGGCACAACCGACAACAAGTGCTCAGCCTGTATGACGCACTCCCACAACATCCAAGTTTCCTGGTGAGTCCGCTCCAATTGAGCCCAATTGGCTCAAATTTGGCCCGTGGCGCCGCGACAACGCGACGGGTGCATACTCAACTGCCGAAGCGTCATCCGTCACCTTAGGGCCCCACAACACAATTTTTAATTAAATAAATATTTGTTATTTGCGCGAAGAAATCAAAAATGAATTGTTAATTTCCCGCAGGAGGGGGGGAAGAGAAGGCTGTGAAAGCCTGGAATAGTCAGCTGTGACTTTCCTCGAAGGGCGATGGACCACAACATTCACGCTTTGGTTCATCATATGGAAGGGTGGGCGCGTCTCTGGTCTTCAACACCAGACCAGCAGTAATTCCACTCAGCTGTAGTTTGTCGTTTGTATGCATGCTTGTGTTTGTTATTGTTGATGTTGTGTTGTTATCGATGTTTGTAATCGATGTTGTAGCGAACGAGACGAAACTTGTTCGGGATCTGGCTACGAACTGAGGGCATTGGGACTCAGCAACCCATCCCTGGGTACACTGAGCTAACTGAGGTTGCCCACCTGGAAAAATCGGTTCGTAACAAAGGGTTTCTACAGTTACCACCTTTTGCACGCACGAGTTACCTTCTCTACCCTATTCGTACAGATGCTAAGTCTACAACAAAAGTCGAAGAGATACGACACGACTGGACACAATCGACAACAACCGTTATAAGAAAGACAAGAGAAGACAGAATCGCGATGTGGCTTCTTTTTCGTTTCTCAGTCAAATGTGAACACTGCGAGTAAGCAGACGTTTGTAAAATAAAATAAGACAAAAAGTAAACAGAAGTGCATTTTTCTTTGAATTGGCAATGCAACAAGGAACATCTACATCAATAGTGTTATAAACATATTGGTAACTGGCGCAGCCGTACTCTTACCTATTGTTCCATATCACTGACCATATAACATATATGTTATAGAACCGAGTCACTTTTCTGAGTAAAAAAAATTGTTTTTAGCCTTATTGGGGTCACTCGGAGTAAGAAATGTATTTTTTAACACAAGGGCTGTATGTTTCTCGTTAGTTTTTTCGGTCGAAACTGCGGCGGCATGCACAAGAAGAGATGTGTTGTGACCCTGATTAACAGCTAAATCGGATGCCAATTTTCTCTTCTCACGGGGACCAGCGTTAACATACTCAATAGGTGGGCGTCCAACTGGTCTTAATGTTGACGGCTTTGGATTTGAAGACACGAATGAACTAACTGTTATAACCATATTGGACAGAAGCCATTTGGTATGATTTGTCTTAAATCTGTTCATACTTCTGTTACATTTTGCCAAGTTCTTATGTATATAAAGGTGGAAGCTTCTCACTTTGGTGTTGACTTCATCCTTTTTCCCCGTGCTTAAGTCGAATTCTTCAGTTCATCATAAATCCAACTAGAAACGGCAGATGCGCTACGATTGTTTTGTATATAGATATCAAGCAGTTGCCCATAGGCGAACTCAACCACAGCTACAATATGTGGGATTTATAAATATCGGTGCAAAATGGAGCAAAAAAGCTTAATAAAATTAGTTTATATACACTTTGCACATTAATGACACATAATTACTTTTTGGCACAAGTGGGCACAACATTTTTTATAATCCACAACAGACGGGTTAGCAGGATAGCTTTTTCTACTTTTGGACATCACCAATAAACGCACTCAAAGAACATATTATCAAACATATACAAAGTCTTTTTAATACAAATATAAATAAAATCTTTCCCGAGCTTTTTAGTTTCGCACGCATGCAATCAAACAGCTGTCTTTGAAGGGCTGCCAAAATTTCAGGGTTGCATTAAAACAATAAAAATCTTTTCATTCATTTTAGTCAAAGTATATACTATTCAAATTTTATTATTAAAATAGGTTTACTTCTATGAAAAATTTTCAATTTTCGTCGAAATATCGGCTCGATGGCCCAATGTGCACTGTACGATAGTAACCCGTTTAGATGTGCTTTACGCCAAAGTAGTGACGTATGCCAATTTATGCAAGAAATGCTTTGCTTCTTTAATGAATGTAAGTGTGATTCTCCAGTGAATTGCATAAGGGGATTTCCGACACTGGTACATTTTTCGTTTCAACTGCAAAACTCAATCAAGATTCCCTTGAAAATTTATTTTATCTTATTAGAGCTCGAGGAGCTACAAGTACAAACCCCACAATATTTGGATTTAGTATGATTATGTTGAAAATGTTATGATGAATGAAGTTCATCATCTGTATCCAGAAATTGCCAACCGGATGATTTAAAAATGATTATTACAGCAGCTTCTAGCAGTATTTGTCAATCGTCACAAATGCAAAATGCTAATTATCTGAGGACTGATGATTCTCATTCAATTTCCTCTGACGAAGAGCTTGATCCAGAAATCGAAGAATTTTCAGAACCTTCGGAAATACAAAATGGATTTAACGAAAATGCAATCCGCTACTTTACAGGGTACTTATTGCATACATTATTGCAGCCGTGATGTCTACTTTCGTTGGCAATAGAGTTGCAGAAATTCAAGAAATGATCAAGATCCGTAGCGGATCTCCACCATTCAATGTGGTTCATCGGACCTTCCTATTTGCGACATGCAGCCGATAAATGGCCGGTAGATAGACGAGACGAGGTTGACATGGAATCAGTCACATCGGAACAGCGGAAATTTACCATTACCACTCCTACTGTTGTAGTGGGCGGGAATGTATTCCTGGGGTCCTAGGGTGTGTGATTCCTGTGATAGTGAGCGGCGAAGAATCCGCTGCTCGTCGCTGTTGAGTTGATTGGTCAGCTGCTGTTATGTGTCCAACCATATTTTGTAAGCGATATCCAAATGCAGTTCACACAGAGTTGCGTTTTGACTGTCGGAGTTCAGACGTGTCGCGGACAGCGTAGCTTTGATATCAGCAATCTGTTTTTTCTTTCGCCGTTTTCCTTGTGCTGTTATTCGCATCGCGCGATTTTACCGCAAGTGCGAAGTACCGTACGTTGTGCCGGTTTTTGATTGACTGCGGTTAGGCACACGTGTGTTTGCGTTTGCGTGTGTGAGTGTCTGTGTGTAAAAAAGAGATAAGGACCTGCTGTGTTACAGTTACAACACTGTTAATTTTGTGTTGTGTGAACACGTGAGGTTGGTTGGCAGAAAATGCCACCGGTTAAGCCGGCTGTTGACGCCGCTGATGATGGTGAGTCATTAGCTGTGGTTGAGGGGGGAAAGGTGCGGCGGAAGCATGGGCCGGCGGTGTTGATGAAAAAGGTTAGGAAGGTAGCTTCGCTAACCTGTGTTGACGCGCTGGCAAGCGTAGGTGAGGGCAGCGTGGTAGGCAGCATTAGTGGTGCTAATAGCGAATGCTCAGTGTGTATGACTGAGTCGGATGGGTGCCAGCCTGCTTGTTCGGTGGAGGCGACACCGACACAGTTGTATATAAATATACAAAACTCCATTTTTCGCGTGATTTTTTGTTATCATTTAATCCGTTCGCGTCTATTTCGACTGTCTGTCTGCACACTTAAGAGGACATTCAAGCTGCTCACTTTAGTAAAGTGTTCCTCTCCGCGCTTCTAATAATTGTGCTAGCACTCAATGCTAACCGGGGACGAAAGATCTCGTCTCAGGAGGTTGTCAGTTGGAGCACTACATAGCGTAAGGCGATCGCCCATTCCAGCAGGACTTAGTCTGCCTGTACCCCAACCTGCATCGTCTCACATCAAAGGCGATACCCACCCCGGCAGTGAGACATCTAATTGATCAGTCCTCCTCCATCAACAATGAGCCAAGTCCGATCTTACCACCCAAGGCAAGCAACTCCAAATCCTCTGCAATGGCTCTGTCCGATTTTAAAGCCGTTTCCAGCTAACTTATCCAGTTTGAAGAGCGTCTCAACCGACCCACAATAGAGATACCAACTCTCTATATCCTACAAGTACGTCTTGACCACATCAACTCCAAATACAAGCGTTGCGCCCGGGTTCTTAACCCGAACGACCCAAGTGACGACTTCCTGGCCATGGAATCCATCTATGAGCACTGCTACACTATTTATGAGCAGTCAGTCCAAGGCCACCCCCAAGTGCGAGAATGTCCCAAATTTCTGCACATGTCCGTGCCCCAAACGTCCGCCTACATCGCACAGCGACGTCTGTGCTTGAACTGTTTTGCTCATAGTCACCAATTCCGTGACTGTCCCAGTCAGTACAATTGTTTCGTGTGCAAACGACGGCACAACAACCTCTTTCATCGTATTTTTCGCCGTTTTGCTTTCTGCTTTGTTTCGTATCGCACGATTTTAACGCATTGTGCGAAGTACCGTACGTTCGTGCCGATTGTGATTGGCTGCGGTTAGGCACACGTGAGCTTGCGTTTGCGTTTGTGTGTGCAAAATAAATAAGGGCCCGCCGTGTTACAGTTGTTACAGTTACAACATTTATAAATTTGTGTAGAGCGAACACGTGCGGTTGGTTGGCAGCAAAATGACAACGGTTAAGCCGACTGTTGGCGTCGCTGATGACGGTAAGTCGTTATCTGTGGTTTTGGGGGAGAAGGTGCGGCGGAAGCAGTGTTGGCAGTGTCGTCTACCCTGGAGACACCCCGACCAGTTGAGACCTGGTTCGTCGTAGTCCGCTGCAAGACTGCGGGCAAGACTTCTAAGGACGTGGTCGAGAAGGTGGTGAAGGAGGCACGGCCAACAATTGGCGTCCGGGTGTTCTCGATGAAGCCGTCACGAGAAGGAGGAGCGATTATTCGGACTCCATCCAAGGTGGAGAGGAAAAAGTAAGCGGAGAACGCTAAATTTGAAGAGTGTGGTCTTGAGGTGAGCGTGAATGAGAAGTTGTGACCAAAAGTTGTGGTGCAGGGCGTTCACTCTCACATCACTCCTGACGAGTTCATGAGTGATCTTTATGAGATGAACCTCAAGGAGACGATGTCGCCTGAGGCCTTTAGAAAGGGCGTCCGAATGGTGAGCAAGCCGTGGTCGGTGAATGGTGCGGCTACGGTCAATGTTGTGTTGGAGGGCGATGGCAAAGCCATTGGCTCTCTGCTCGATGTTGGCCGTTGTTATATTAAGTGGTTCTCTTTCCGACTAAGGAATTTTGACCCAGTAGTAAGCTGCTTCCGATGCCTGGGTTTCGACCATAAAGTAGCGGAATGCAGGGCTAAGCAGGACGTCTGCCGTCGCTGCGGCCAGGTGGGCCATCGGGTGGCTAAGTGCAGCAATGCACTTAGTTGCCGTAATTGTGCTTTTAAAGGGATGCCTTCGGAACATATGATTATGTCTCCGGCATGCCCGATATACAGTGCGATTGTTGCGAGGGCCAACGCTAGACATTAATATGGCTAGCAAAGTCCTCCAGTTGAATTGCCAGGGGTCATACGCTGTAATGTGCGACGTAGGCAATATGATGTGTGAGAGGGGCAACGTCGTGGCCCTGCTTCAGGAACCGTATGCAACTAATGGTTGTGTACGGGGATTGCCAGCAGCAATGCGGGTATTTCCTGACAGCAGGGCAAATGTGGCGGTTGTGGTGAATGAGGTCGGTATTGAGTGCACCTTGGTGAACTCAACCGATAGAGGTGTGTGTGTGCTTGAGTGGCAGGTTTGGTAGGATATATGTGGCGAGCGTATATTGCGCACTCGGGGAACCCCTCGAGCCGTATATTGCGTATGTGGATGAGGTGCTACTACTGGCGAGTAGCGAACCAATCATCCTCGGGCTAGATGCGAATGCACCGTCCCCGATGTGGTTCAGTAAGATATCCAGACTCGCGTCTGGTTATCCGAACCTCATACGGGGTGAGATGCTGGCTGAGTGGGCCGTCTCCCGAGATGTTCGGTTCGTCAACGAACCCAGTGAGTGGTACACGTTTGATAGCGTGAATGGGAAGAGTGACATTGATGTCACTCTTGTAAATGGGGCAGCAATGGGTGTGTACACTTTTACCTGGTGTGTGTTGGGCGGTTTCGGTATCAGTGATCACAACCCCATTGAGATTGTTTCACTTATGCGGAAACCCAGAATGAGAGTGTGGGGGTAATTTACTGGCGTACGCATGGTGGTGAATTGGGCCCATTGGTTAGTGAGGAGGCTCTGCAAGTCCCGCACAGCACTTTTAGTGCAATGAGCGTGGATGAGCAGATCGCCAACGTTAAAGTGCGTCACGAAAGTCAATGACCGCTTGCTAAGGAGGAGCCGCAAGGCAAATCTTAAGCGTGTAAAGTGGTGGACTCGTGAGGTAGGCGTTATGCGGAGGTCGCTTAGAGCCCTAAGGAAACGTTTCCACAGGGATCGTGCCTACCACATTGTGTGAGGTTCCCGTAGGGAACATAGTATAGGAAATCTCCAGGTTGGCAGTTCACAACTGACGACTTGGAGTGAATGTATGAATGTGCTTCTCGGTGAGTTTTTCCCGAGAGAGGAGAGGCAGGAGACTCTGCTTAGTGTGGAGCTCCCGATCGATCCTCTCGGTGTAGGCGAACTGGGCGCGGCTTTCCGGAGATTAAAATCCAGAAAGTCACCTGGTATGGATGGCTTCACGGGGGAGATGTGCAAGTGCGTCTGGAACTCGATTCCGGAGTACTTGATAACCTTGTATGAACACTGCTTATACGAAGGCCATTTTCCCAGTGAATGGAAGAGGGCAAAAGTGGTTGTCCTGTTGAAGTCGCCAGACAGAGTTAGCAGTAATCCTCGGTCATATCGAGGGATCAGTCTCCTTCCAGTGCTTGGAAAAGTGCTGGAAAGAGTCATGATTGAAAAGCTTCACGAAAGAGTGAGTGACCAAATGTCAGATAGTCAATTTGGTTTTAGACAGGGTAGAAGCACATAGGACGCTTGGAGATTTGTGCAAGGCTCAGTTGAGTGCAGCATCTCCAAGTATGTCCTAGGCGTCTTTGTGGATCTCAAGGGTGCGTTTCACTACCTGAGCTGGGCGAGTGTGATTAGGAGGTTGAGTGAATGTGGCTGTCGGGAGATTGCTCTGTGGCAGAGCTATTTCTCCGGCAGAACTGCAGTATCGGTAAGTCGACGTGCGAGCGTCTATGGATCGTCTGTGTGGTACAAAACTGCTGCGACTGCTGCGGGCAGAGAGAATGTGCTGGCTTGCCAGCGTGTGATTCTGTTATGTCGCACCGTTTCGACGAAGGCGCTGCAGGTGTTGTGTGAAGCAGCCCCCCTTGACTTGGAGGTGAGGCGTAGGGTCTTACTCTACAAGATTAAGAGGCGGCTGCCATTGCTGCAGAATGAATGGCTCGCTGATAGGGATGTGGAGAGTTTAGGGCTTAGTGTGTGTAAGAGTTTGTTGAATGAGTGTGTCCTGTCTGACAGGCAAGCCAGATGGGATGCAAGTGAGAATGGGCGGGTGACTCACAAATACATTCGTGAAGTCACGTTTGTAGCCAGCCGACCAGACTTTGGTTTCAACCTTAGCCTTGGATTCCTTTTGACTGGCCATGGTTCGTTCTTCTCAACCGACCCACAATAGAGATACCAACTCTCTATATCCTACAAGTACGTCTTGACCACATCAACTCCAAATACAAGCGTTGCGCCCGGGTTCTTAACCCGAACGACCCAAGTGACGACTTCCTGGCCATGGAATCCATCTATGAGCACTGCTACACTATTTATGAGCAGTCAGTCCAAGGCCACCCCCAAGTGCGAGAATGTCCCAAATTTCTGCACATGTCCGTGCCCCAAACGTCCGCCTACATCGCACAGCGACGTCTGTGCTTGAACTGTTTTGCTCATAGTCACCAATTCCGTGACTGTCCCAGTCAGTACAATTGTTTCGTGTGCAAACGACGGCACAACAACCTCTTTCATCGTATTTTTCGCCGTTTTGCTTTCTGCTTTGTTTCGTATCGCACGATTTTAACGCATTGTGCGAAGTACCGTACGTTCGTGCCGATTGTGATTGGCTGCGGTTAGGCACACGTGAGCTTGCGTTTGCGTTTGTGTGTGCAAAATAAATAAGGGCCCGCCGTGTTACAGTTGTTACAGTTACAACATTTATAAATTTGTGTAGAGCGAACACGTGCGGTTGGTTGGCAGCAAAATGACAACGGTTAAGCCGACTGTTGGCGTCGCTGATGACGGTAAGTCGTTATCTGTGGTTTTGGGGGAGAAGGTGCGGCGGAAGCAGTGTTGGCAGTGTCGTCTACCCTGGAGACACCCCGACCAGTTGAGACCTGGTTCGTCGTAGTCCGCTGCAAGACTGCGGGCAAGACTTCTAAGGACGTGGTCGAGAAGGTGGTGAAGGAGGCACGGCCAACAATTGGCGTCCGGGTGTTCTCGATGAAGCCGTCACGAGAAGGAGGAGCGATTATTCGGACTCCATCCAAGGTGGAGAGGAAAAAGTAAGCGGAGAACGCTAAATTTGAAGAGTGTGGTCTTGAGGTGAGCGTGAATGAGAAGTTGTGACCAAAAGTTGTGGTGCAGGGCGTTCACTCTCACATCACTCCTGACGAGTTCATGAGTGATCTTTATGAGATGAACCTCAAGGAGACGATGTCGCCTGAGGCCTTTAGAAAGGGCGTCCGAATGGTGAGCAAGCCGTGGTCGGTGAATGGTGCGGCTACGGTCAATGTTGTGTTGGAGGGCGATGGCAAAGCCATTGGCTCTCTGCTCGATGTTGGCCGTTGTTATATTAAGTGGTTCTCTTTCCGACTAAGGAATTTTGACCCAGTAGTAAGCTGCTTCCGATGCCTGGGTTTCGACCATAAAGTAGCGGAATGCAGGGCTAAGCAGGACGTCTGCCGTCGCTGCGGCCAGGTGGGCCATCGGGTGGCTAAGTGCAGCAATGCACTTAGTTGCCGTAATTGTGCTTTTAAAGGGATGCCTTCGGAACATATGATGATGTCTCCGGCATGCCCGATATACAGTGCGATTGTTGCGAGGGCCAACGCTAGACATTAATATGGCTAGCAAAGTCCTCCAGTTGAATTGCCAGGGGTCATACGCTGTAATGTGCGACGTAGGCAATATGATGTGTGAGAGGGGCAACGTCGTGGCCCTGCTTCAGGAACCGTATGCAACTAATGGTTGTGTACGGGGATTGCCAGCAGCAATGCGGGTATTTCCTGACAGCAGGGCAAATGTGGCGGTTGTGGTGAATGAGGTCGGTATTGAGTGCACCTTGGTGAACTCAACCGATAGAGGTGTGTGTGTGTGCTTGAGTGGCAGGTTTGGTAGGATATATGTGGCGAGCGTATATTGCGCACTCGGGGAACCCCTCGAGCCGTATATTGCGTATGTGGATGAGGTGCTACTACTGGCGAGTAGCGAACCAATCATCCTCGGGCTAGATGCGAATGCACCGTCCCCGATGTGGTTCAGTAAGATATCCAGACTCGCGTCTGGTTATCCGAACCTCATACGGGGTGAGATGCTGGCTGAGTGGGCCGTGTCCCGAGATGTTCGGTTCGTCAACGAACCCAGTGAGTGGTACACGTTTGATAGCGTGAATGGGAAGAGTGACATTGATGTCACTCTTGTAAATGGGGCAGCAATGGGTGTGTACACTTTTACCTGGTGTGTGTTGGGCGGTTTCGGTATCAGTGATCACAACCCCATTGAGATTGTTTCACTTATGCGGAAACCCAGAATGAGAGTGTGGGGTAATTTACTGGCGTACGCATGGTGGTGAATTGGGCCCATTGGTTAGTGAGGAGGTTCTGCAAGTCCCGCACAGCACTTTTAGTGCAATGAGCGTGGATGAGCAGATCGCCAACGTTAAAGTGCGTCACGAAAGTCAATGACCGCTTGCTAAGGAGGAGCCGCAAGGCAAATCTTAAGCGTGTAAAGTGGTGGACTCGTGAGGTAGGCGTTATGCGGAGGTCGCTTAGAGCCCTAAGGAAACGTTTCCACAGGGATCGTGCCTACCACATTGTGTGAGGTTCCCGTAGGGAACATAGTATAGGAAATCTCCAGGTTGGCAGTTCACAACTGACGACTTGGAGTGAATGTATGAATGTGCTTCTCGGTGAGTTTTTCCCGAGAGAGGAGAGGCAGGAGACTCTGCTTAGTGTGGAGCTCCCGATCGATCCTCTCGGTGTAGGCGAACTGGGCGCGGCTTTCCGGAGATTAAAATCCAGAAAGTCACCTGGTATGGATGGCTTCACGGGGAGATGTGCAAGTGCGTCTGGAACTCGATTCCGGAGTACTTGATAACCTTGTATGAACACTGCTTATACGAAGGCCATTTTCCCAGTGAATGGAAGAGGGCAAAAGTGGTTGTCCTGTTGAAGTCGCCAGACAGAGTTAGCAGTAATCCTCGGTCATATCGAGGGATCAGTCTCCTTCCAGTGCTTGGAAAAGTGCTGGAAAGAGTCATGATTGAAAAGCTTCACGAAAGAGTGAGTGACCAAATGTCAGATAGTCAATTTGGTTTTAGACAGGGTAGAAGCACATAGGACGCTTGGAGATTTGTGCAAGGCTCAGTTGAGTGCAGCATCTCCAAGTATGTCCTAGGCGTCTTTGTGGATCTCAAGGGTGCGTTTCACTACCTGAGCTGGGCGAGTGTGATTAGGAGGTTGAGTGAATGTGGCTGTCGGGAGATTGCTCTGTGGCAGAGCTATTTCTCCGGCAGAACTGCAGTATCGGTAAGTCGACGTGCGAGCGTCTATGGATCGTCTGTGTGGTACAAAACTGCTGCGACTGCTGCGGGCAGAGAGAATGTGCTGGCTTGCCAGCGTGTGATTCTGTTATGTCGCACCGTTTCGACGAAGGCGCTGCAGGTGTTGTGTGAAGCAGCCCCCCTTGACTTGGAGGTGAGGCGTAGGGTCTTACTCTACAAGATTAAGAGGCGGCTGCCATTGCTGCAGAATGAATGGCTCGCTGATAGGGATGTGGAGAGTTTAGGGCTTAGTGTGTGTAAGAGTTTGTTGAATGAGTGTGTCCTGTCTGACAGGCAAGCCAGATGGGATGCAAGTGAGAATGGGCGGGTGACTCACAAATACATTCGTGAAGTCACGTTTGTAGCCAGCCGACCAGACTTTGGTTTCAACCTTAGCCTTGGATTCCTTTTGACTGGCCATGGTTCGTTCTTCATCCAAGAACCTTGGCGGACAGTCCAGAATGCCCTTGTGGTTCGGTCCAGGAGATATGGCAACATGTGCTCTGCGAGTGCTCGTTGTATGGGGATATCCGCTCCTTGGCGGATGTTGGTATTGTGCAGGTTAGTCGCGGGCTTGACGTTAGTGAAGCACTCTCCACCAGTGATAGGGTCAAGAGGATGAATGAGTTTGCTAGCGAGGCATTTGCGAGGCGCCGTTTGTACATTCACGGAGGCATGAATGAATAAAAATGTGTGCATGTGGGATACATGGGGGGAATATGGATCGTGATGGATGAATGTATGTATGGGAGGGGCTTGGCGTTTCTTCCTAAGTGTTACCAGTCCCGCGCTTCATGGGGCGAAAACTGACAGTGTCATTGGACACGAAGCCTGACCAGGGGTTACCTGGTACCACAGTCTCTTTGAGATTTAAAGGGGGCCGGTCGCAACGACCCCGCCTCAGGCGTCGATCATTTGATCATATCTGGGTACACATGAGCTGGTCGTCGTTGGGCGATTTGGCGAAATGCCAACTATTAATGCCACGCTTGTGGAAGACGAATGAATAGGTCTCGACTCCGAACGGTGCTAGAGTATGCTTCATGGACATACCCTCCTGTCCATGAAGCATACTCTTAGAAAGTGACATCTCGCATGCCGACTGTGTCGGTACTGCGTACTGTAACAGGATTTTTATGGGACACCAACCCGTAACTGTTTGGAGTTAAAATTGGGAGTACCTTATGTTTAACGTTTCAGTTAGGCCTCGGCCCCGCTACCAATCCAAACAGTTGGCCTTTAATTGGCACCTGAGGTTTACACCTTGGGAGCGCTGATTGACGCTTAAATCGTATCCCAGTGCTCGGGCACCGTGAGATTGAGCCTACACGGCAGGTGCTCACGTAAAACACCCCTTGTCTTCTATACAATCCACTCCCACCAGCAAAGTGCAAACGTACTTTGGTCCCCATTAAATCCACATGTGCAGATTGACACATTGGCCTATGTGCTCCCGCACCTGGCCAACAACCGTTGGTCCCACAAGGGGGTTTCCAGGCTCTTCCACAGCTACAATGGGCAGACCCCACTTCTACAAGGGGCTCCCAGGTAGACATCCTAATAGGGGCGGATATCCTTCCGTCCATACTCCTGGGTGGACTGCAGAGCCACATTTGTGGTTCTCTACTGGGTCAAGAGTCAGTCTTCGGGTGGATCCTTACAGATCCAGTCCCGAACTCCAACATGACCAATATCTCATCGTTTTACACACTCATCGTCCGACGCCGACCCTTCTTTAGATCCCTTGCTGACCAAATTTTAAGAGGTAGAGGAGGTTCCGACCACGCACGCTCCAGAATCCGACGCGTGTGTGGAGGACCTCTTTGTTCGAACCCCGAGCCGTTAGGAGGACGGAAGATATGTGGTCGCAGTGCCGTTCTGGGACCCTGAGATCATTGAGTTAGGTCATTGAAAAAGCACAGCGCTAGCTCAGTTCTTGAGAAACGATGCCCGTCTGTCCAAAGATGCCCCTTTAAAGGAGCAGTATGATGATGTTATTAGGGAGTACTTAGACATGGGCCACATGCACCAAGTAGAGTCAGTTGATAACTCCACCAACTACTATCTGCCCCATCACGCTGTTATGAAGCCTGACAGCACCACCACCAAGGTTCGCGTAGTCTTTAACGCCTCGTGCCCCAGTTCCAACGGGAAAAGCCTGAATGATATCCTTTATTCGGGTCCCGTTCTCCAGTCCGATTTGACCCTGCAAATTCGCAAGTGGAGGTTCTTCAAAGTGGTTTTCAATGCGGACATCACTAAGATGTACAGACAACATTAACATTGGTTGTTGTACAGAGTAGAGTAAGTAAGTTGTACAGAGTAAGTAGCTTGCGCTCTTAACGCCAGCTCTTAACATTAACTGTATATTATTGTCTCTCTCTTGCTTTATGTGCATTGTGTTATTGCTGTTTGTTATTCTACAGCACTCGACAAAGGTTTAGTTACATTTCTAATATAACTCACTTCTTATTATTTCTCCATTTGTTTTTTCATTCTTATATCTCCTTTCACAGTGCGTGTAAAAGATTACATCGTCAATAAGACGGGTCTTAAATGGTGTTGTGAAGCTTGCCGTGAGACGGAGATTAATATACAATCATTTGCAATGCATGCGCGCAATAATTTCTTTGCGTTAAAAAAAAACTTTGACCTTCTTCATAAGGAATTCCAGGCAATGGAATTTAAGTTTAATAATTTTAAAATTTTTACTGAGTCGTCTACTGTGTCTGTGCCTTCTTCTAGGAGCTCACCACCGGAGGTAATTATTACTCCGGTTTTGTCTACTGAAAATATTCCTCAAACAATTCCTTCTGCAGCTATTTCAAACCCGCGTAGCTCTAAATCTAATAAACCCAAGAAAGGTAGGCCTTCCAATGATATGCCTCTTGTATCATCAGAGGTTAATCATCTTCGGGTGTTTAATTCCCCTAAGCATCCCGCGCCTATAAATGTTCTTCCTAGCGTAGTGGAGACTGCCAGACCTCTGAAGTCTGTACCTAATAGACGCCAAATTTTTATTTCTCGCCTGGCATCTGACACTTCAACTGAAGATGTTAAGACGTATATTTTGAACAAACTTAATAATAATTGTCCCAACATGACCGTTGAGAAATTCAAGCATCGTAGAGAAATTTCCTCCTTTAAAATATCTGTCCCCGCAAGTGCATTTAGTACTATTTGTACTAATGCTTTTTGGCTGGATCATATGGTTGTAAAGGAGTACAGTCCGCAAAAGAGACATAAGTCATCAGTACCCCCTTCTCTTCCTACTAATGTTCCGTCAAAAAACTAATAAATTCTTCCATTCTGTTTGCTTATCAGAATGTTAGAGGCCTTAAGTCAAAACTTTCTAACCTTTATGTAGATAGTTTTCCTTCGAACATAACATTTTGGCATTTACTGAGACCTGGCTTAAACCTGATATTCTTCATGCATCTATACTTTCACCTCTTTATGTTATTTATAGATGTGATAGAATGGATAGAAAAGGTGGTGGTGTCCTTATTGCGATAAAATCTAATATTATACCGCAATTAGTAAATAACTCCCCAACTAATATAGAAATTGTATGTGTGAAAGTGCGAATTCATAACATTAACTTATATATTTCTTGTTTATATATTCCTCCCCACTCTGATTTATCTGTATACCTAACTCACCTAACGGTAATTCAATCTTTGTCCAGCATGCTTTTGGATAAAGACTGTTTGGTAGTTGTTGGTGACTTTAACTTGCCTGATGTTATTTGGTCGGATAACAACGACTTAATGACTTCTAACGAGTTTCTGTCGGGACTTCATGAACTAAATCTATCTCAGGTCAACTCAATTCGAAATTGCAGGAACCGAATACTTGATCTTGTCTTTGTATCAGATCAGGTATGCGATACTGTTGTACGAATTGAACCTTTAGTTTCACCTGAAGATGCGTTCCATCCCACTTTAGAGCTCGCTATTTTGCTGTCACCATTCGGGCAGCAAAATAAAACACTTCCAACCACTAAACACTACTGCTTTAGTAAAGTAAACTTTAGTGATCTCAATATTTTATTTAATAACTCCGATTGGTCGGAATTGTGTTCTTCTAATAATTTAGAAGGTGCGATTGAAATTTTTTATAGAGCTATTAACTCTATTTTTGAAATACATATTCCTAGGGTGTATCATTCTAAGTCTACAAAACTTCCTTGGTTCTCTAGGGAACTTTGTAGACTTAAAATTTGAAATCTAAACTTTACAAAAGTTTAAATTATCTGGTAGGCTTACTGATTTTTCAAGGTATGTTAGTGCTAAGTCTGGCTTTGATACTTTGAACCACCGTTGCTATAGTGCATACTTAACTCGCTGTAGATTACAATTTGCAAAAGACCCTAAGCAGTTTTACAACTTCGTAAATCTAAAGCGGCGAACTGCTACATATCCTTCTTCCTTAACTCTTAACGAGAAAACAGCTAGTACCGATCAAAATATTTCGGACTTATTTGCAGATTTTTTCCAGGATACTTATTCGTCTAAGACTTACGATTCTAAGTGTCCTTATCCTTATACAATTTATCCATCTAACTCTGTTTTCGGTCCGCAGATTACGGAAAGTTCGTTAGGTTGTGAGCTGAGTTTGGTCAAGCCATCTTTTTCTCCTGGGCCTGATGGGGTGCCTGGCTGTGTTCTCAGATACTGTGCTAATTCGCTCTGTAAGCCAATTCTTAAACTTTTTTGTTTGTCCGTTTCGACCGGATTATTTGCTAAGTTATGGAAAGAATCTTATGTTATTCCCTTACACAAAAAAGGCTCTAAGTCGGACGTCATGAACTATAGAGCAATTTCTAAGTTGTCTGCTATTCCTAAATTATTCGAGAAAATCATTACTTCTCAACTGCAACACTTATGTAGCTCAATCATCTCACCAACCCAGCATGGCTTTGTGAGATCCAAATCTACTACAACAAACTTATTGGAACTCTCCTCTATTGTCATTAGTGGGTTTCATAGCTCGATGCAGACGGACGTCATCTACACTGATTTCAGTAAAGCATTTGATTCTGTAAACCACACTCTCCTAATGCACAAGTTGTCTCTTCTTAGTTTTCCTCATATTCTTATGAACTGGATTTCCAATTATCTTAAAAATAGAACTCAGAGAGTAATGTTCAATTCTGCCCTCTCGAAGCAGATCTTTGTTTATTCAGGAGTGCCCCAAGGTAGCCACCTCGGACCATTGCTTTTCAATTTATTTATTAATGACCTTCCGTCTATTATTAAGAATAGTGCTGTTTTGATGTATGCAGATGATGTTAAATAATGCCTCTCTTATAAGGATCCTATTTCTGCTTCTTTGTTGCAAGCTGATCTTAACATTTTCAATTCATGGTGTAAAACCAATCTTATTGCCCTCAATTGCTCAAAGTGCAAAGCCATGGCTTTTTGCAGAACACAACCTGTGCATGTTCAATACTTGTTAGACGGCCATCTTCTCGAGAATATATCTCAAATTAATGACCTAGGCATCTTACTTGATCGTAAACTCTCTTTCAACGATCACATTGAGTTCATGGTAAATAAAGCCATGAAGGTCTTAGGTTTCATTAAGCGTTGGTCTAAGGAATTCAATGACCCTTATACGACTAAACAGCTTTATGTCTCTCTGGTACGTCCCATCCTCGAGTATGGGTCCTGTTTGTGGTCTCCACAGTATCAGATTTATAAAGACAAAATCGAATCGGTGCAAAAGAAGTTTCTAATTTTCGCACTAAGAAACTTAAACTGGTCACCACAACTTAACCTTCCGCCATATCCTAGTAGATTACTATTAATTAATCTTCCTTCCCTTTCACACCGTCGCACTATGCTGGGTGTTACTTTCATTCTTAAACTTATCAATTGTGATATTGACTCTCCTTTCTTACTTAACAAATTAAACTTTTCACTTCCTATTAGATCAACCCGTTTCTACTCCTTATTAACAATTAGCACTTGCCATACTAATTACCTTATGCATGAACCTTTTAGAGTACTTTGTTCTGAGTTTAACAGACTTTACGGGGTTATTAGATTAGAGTCTTCTATTTCTACCAATAAAGCCTTAATCTTAGAACATGTACTCACACATTAATCACATAATCTCTGGTGGTGGTCATTGATTTGATTGGGTTTTCCTGGGTTTCCCCAATCCTAGCAACAAATGTTGAATCAATTTACATCTACTCACCCCAGAACTATTTATTTTTTAATTTAATTCTAATTTTTTATTTTTAAAAAGAAATATATATTTATTTAATTTAATTATTTTAAAATTTAATTTTAATGCTAGATTTTAATTAATTTCTGTCGACTGTTTATAGTTGACATTAAATAAATAAAATAAATAAATAAATGACGAAAGGCCAAGTGGAAGGAAGTGCATTATAAAATCTTGCCTTAATAATGCAAGAGTAGATGGCAGGGTTAGACTGTTTTCGTTTCCGAAAAAACAAAACAATCTTTAACAAATGGAATGAATTATGCCATTTGGATCAGCCAATTCATCGGCAAGCTGCATATATATGTAGTTTGCATTTTGAAAGCAAATATTTAGGAAAATTAAGGTTGAAGTCGAACGCGATTCCAACATTACATTTGTCGGGCATTACATCGAAGAGTTCAGGAAGTTCAGCTTCAACTAAAAGTTATTTATATAATTTTACACTCGAAGAAGAACCGCCTCAGAAGATTGTTCCTTACGTAAGCAGGCAAAGAAGCACTATGGTTTCTGAGGACCACTACCACACCAATACATCTGACAGGGCCACTAGCGAAGGAATAGTCGAATCTGGAAATGTGCCGTTTTGTACAATTTGCCTCAAAAGAAAACAAAACGAGAAGTTCTATAGGGATAAGTATTATAATATGTTGAGAAGTGTTAGAAACTAGCGTTCAGCAAATCAAACTTATCGGAAAAAATTTATTTTCTTGCAAAAGAGATTTTCGCACCAAAAAAATTACTAAAAAGGGAAATATTGGGAGTGTAATAAATGCTATTTCAAAAATGCACCATCTGTCAATAGAGGCTAAAGCTTTTTGCAAAATGCTAGTAAAAAACAAAAGCTCGTACAATAATTCAGAAAAAATAACTGGCTCAAAATATTAATTTTTATTCCACTCGTACTTACAGTTATCTTAGAGATGTTTTGAATTTCAAATTACCCTCTCAGCGTACGTTAGCACGATGGGCACCTTTGACAAACATGTCACCAGAGTTTCAATCCATTATTACTGGAAAACTTGAAGGAAATCATTGGCAGGATGAGTTGTAAAAGCAGAGAAGCGGTACTTCTTTTTTGACGAGATCAAGATAAGCCGAGGTCTGCAATACAATCCAGTTCGAGACGAAATAGAGGGATTTGAATCCGATGGTGTCAAGCATACACGTTTATTGGGACAGCAAGTTTGTGTTTTTATGGCCAGAGGATTATTCGATAATTGGAAATATGTACTAAGCTACACTGTTACCGAGAAAGGAATCAAACATAAAGACTATAGAGCGTCTTTTCAGAGATGGGATGTTAACGAAAACTATCCTTTTCATGTAAATGGGAAGGAAGTTTTTGCAATTTTTGATGCCCCTCACCTAATTAAATCTCTGCGGAACACAGTTCTTAAACAGGAGTTACAGACGTCTGATGGTATTGTATCTTGGGAAGTATTTCAACAATTATATAACATTGATTCCAAAAATTTAACCAGAATTTGTCCAAAGTTAACACCAAAACACGTAAGTCCGAATTCTTTTGAGAACATGAAAGTGAAATATGCCACGCAAGTCTTTAGTCACAGTGATCGCTTCTGGATGGTTTTCGGATAATAAAAAGGCAGTGTCTACTTCAATTTTCATAACAAAAATTAACATACTTTTCGACTGTCTCAACAGTCATACTCTCCGCGACAGGAATCCATATAGATGTGATTTACGTCAAAACAGTGATGTGCACAAATACTTGGAAGAAATGCTTTGTTACCTAAATGAAAGGAAATGATTTTAACTATATCGTCCATACATTTTTCGTTGCAACTGGTAAATTAAATCAGGACCCTTTTGAAAATTTTTACCTAATGAGATGTAGAGGGGCTACAAGCACTAACCCAACAATGTTTGGATTGAATATTATTACATCGAAAATGCTTTCGATGAAACTATTAAGTTCTGCATCGGTTTCTGGAAACTGTCTACCAATAATAAGATATTCAAAACTCAACTTATCTGACAATTGATAATTCACACCCCATTTCTTCCGATGATGAATCTGACGTCGAAGAGTCTTTGAATCCTTCTATTTCGGAACTTCAAAATGTATTTAACGAGAATGCACTCAGATACTTTGAGGCTACTTATTGCATAAGTTGCTGCAGAAATACCACTGCAAAATCTGTGCTGAGCTGCTCAAACCGAACAATGAAGTTCCACATGCATCTGAATATGTAATACTTAATAAATCTTTTGGCAACGTTAATGAAAATTTAATGTTAAAAGCGCCATGAATTAATTCAATTTCATTTTGCGGTTTATCAAAGCATTTTCGAAAATCACCGCATCTCCCCAAAATTAAAAATCGCATTGTTCAATTATGTACAACTGCGACTTTATTGTCAACGAAATTTTTCGAATGGTTTTCACCAACACACCCATTTTTTAAATATAGAAACGAATTACTTGATCGATTCGTTTTAATTCTGATAAGAAAAAATTGCAAGTGGCTAACAGAAAAATTAGTTAATAGGACTTCAACCGATAGGAAGCTTAAAATTTTAAAGCAATTAGAAAATTTTTTTATTTTCTTAAATTGGTGTATATTTAATTATAGATTATTACTTTTATTTATTTTTTTTTTTTTATTTATGTGTATAAAAAATATAAAATCATAATAAAAATAGTTAAATTTTCCAATAAATAATTTGCAGTCTAATTATTCTAAAAACTAGCATAAAACTGCACCTTTCAACGTGCATTCAATGAGAATTCAAAACAACAACAGAAGTTTCGGGCATTGGTAAATTGCCGTCGCGAGCGAAAAGATTGAAAAATTACAAATTTTGTTTCACAGAGCCAGTCACACACACATTCAAAAGGATGTGTCAGTGTGTGTGCTTGTTTTGGTAGCAATGAAAACTGACAGCGCAGCGTCCATGGATAGACACAAAAGAAGAAAGATCTCTCGGCATCATTGCATGGGTGCGTGAGAGTGGCCGTTAGCCTTCTCTTTCATGCTCATGTTATTATGCTGTTGTTTACGCTTAAAAGAGACGTACATTCATGCGCAATTCATGTGCTCTCGGCGGCAGACCGAATGAGAATGATTGCTGCTAAGCAAGAACGTTCGGCAGCCATCGGCTCTGCTAAAACACTTCGTAACGACGCTCAGCCTCTGCTGGGACGTCTTTTAACGTCGCCGAGCCTCTGCTGGGATGCATCGCAAGCAAATTTTGTGTCAAAAACGCTTGTATGAAATGTCCGATCTATGTGTTATATGGTCAGTGGTACAACTTAGTTTGTAAATTAATTGGGTGCATTGAAAATAAACTGACGAAAAAGTGAATAAAAGGAGAGGTTGAGCTAGAGCTGATAGTTCAGTTCTTAGACTCAACTCATCAGTAGTACTTCATTGGAGTCTCTGATTATCACTGCAGTTCTTTCGCCATCAGAGGGAAATACGTTTCCCCCTTGGGCGCTTCAGAACTTGGAGCCACCGCTAGGGCACTGAAAATACAAGGCTACAAACAACACATACTCATCACTGTATGTGTGGGTCCCCAGCCGAATTTCATATTTTTGCCTTTTGCAGCTGTCCGAGCTCAGCAAATTTTTTTCCACGCCCTGTGACGAGTCGACCCATGTACTGCAAGACGGATATTCACCCTGTGTTTTGAAGCACAAAGTTTAGCATTTGTGTGCAGTAATGCCGCCTTTATTTTTCATACAGAATATTTTTTATTTTGTCATTACTTTGCATGTTGCTGAATCTGAATTGTGCTATCCCACCAGATCAATGCCTGCCAGAATATACAAACACAACCATAGCTTTTTGTGTGTAAACACATGTTTACATGAGTTGAATCCAACTCGTTGCGTCTAATGGTTTGAGTTGTTTCGATTCCCATTTGGGGAGAGTGTTCGCTCATACTTAATCATGCTTGTTATGCAAGCTCTCAAAGCATCGAACAGCATTGTTTACTTTTTATTTTTATTTTATTTAATGTCAACTATACACAGTCGACAGAAATTTAAAATTAAAATTAAATTGAAAAATGATTAAATTATATATATTAAATATTTAAAATATAAAATTAGAATTAAATTAAAGGAAAATATGAAATAAAAATAATAAATAAATAGTTCTGGGGTGAGTAAATGTAAATTGATTCAACATTTGTTGCTAGGATTGGGGAAACCCAGGAAAACCCAATCAAATCAATGACCACCACCAGAGATTAATTGATTAATGTGTGCGTAAATGTTCTAAGATTAAGGCTTTATTGGTGGAAATAGAAGACTCTAATCTAATAACCCCGTAAAGTCTGTTAAACTCAGAACAAAGTACTCTAAAAGGTTCATGCATAAGGTAATTAGTATGGCAAGTGCTAATTGTTAATAAGGAGTAGAAACGGGTTGATCTAATAGGAAGTGAAAAGTTTAATTTGTTAAGTAAGAAAGGAGAGTCAATATCACAATTGATAAGTTTAAGAATGAAAGTAACACCCAGCATAGTGCGACGGTGTGAAAGGGAAGGAAGATTAATTAATAGTAATCTACTAGGATATGGCGGAAGGTTAAGTTGTGGTGACCAGTTTAAGTTTCTTAGTGCGAAAATTAGAAACTTCTTTTGCACCGATTCGATTTTGTCTTTATAAATCTGATACTGTGGAGACCACAAACAGGACCCATACTCGAGGATGGGACGTACCAGAGAGACATAAAGCTGTTTAGTCGTATAAGGGTCATTGAATTCCTTAGACCAACGCTTAATGAAACCTAAGACCTTCATGGCTTTATTTACCATGAACTCAATGTGATCGTTGAAAGAGAGTTTACGATCAAGTAAGATGCCTAGGTCATTAATTTGAGATATATTCTCGAGAAGATGACCGTCTAACAAGTATTGAACATGCACAGGTTGTGTTCTGCAAAAAGTCATGGCTTTGCACTTTGAGCAATTGAGGGCAATAAGATTGGTTTTACACCATGAATTGAAAATGTTAAGATCAGCTTGCAACAAAGAAGCAGAAATAGGATCCTTATAAGAGAGGCATAATTTAACATCATCTGCATACATCAAAACAGCACTATTCTTAATAATAGACGGAAGGTCATTAATAAATAAATTGAAAAGCAATGGTCCGAGGTGGCTACCTTGGGGCACTCCTGAATAAACAAAGATCTGCTTAGAAAGGGCAGAATTGAACATAACTCTTTGAGATTTATTTTTAAGATAATTGGAAATCCAGTTCATAAGAATATGAGGAAAACCAAGAAGAGACAACTTGTGCATTAGGAGAGTGTGGTTTACAGAATCAAATGCTTTACTGAAATCAGTGTAGATGACGTCCGTCTGCATCGAGCTATGAAACCCACTAATGACAATAGAGGAGAGTTCCAATAAGTTTGTTGTAGTAGATTTGGATCTCACAAAGCCATGCTGGGTTGGTGAGATGATTGAGCTACATAAGTGTTGCAGTTGAGAAGTAATGATTTTCTCGAATAATTTAGGAATAGCAGACAACTTAGAAATTGCTCTATAGTTCATAACGTCCGACTTAGAGCCTTTTTTGTGTAAGGGAATAACATAAGATTCTCTCCATAACTTAGGAAATAATCCGGTCGAAACGGACAAACAAAAAAGTTTAAGAATTGGCTTACAGAGCGAATTAGCACAGTATCTGAGAACACAGCCAGGCACCCCATCAGGCCCAGGAGAAAAGATGGCTTGACCAAACTCAGCTCACAACCTAACGAACTTTCCGTAATCTGCGGACCGAAAACAGAGTTAGATGGATAAATTGTATAAGGATAAGGACACTTAGAATCGTAAGTCTTAGACGAATAAGTATCCTGGAAAAAATCTGCAAATAAGTCCGAAATATTTTGATCGGTACTAGCTGTTTTCTCGTTAAGAGTTAAGGAAGAAGGATATGTAGCAGTTCGCCGCTTTAGATTTACGAAGTTGTAAAACTGCTTAGGGTCTTTAGCAAATTGTAATCTACAGCGAGTTAAGTATGCACTATAGCAACGGTGGTTCAAAGTATCAAAGCCAGACTTAGCGCTAACATACCTTGAAAAATCAGTAAGCCTACCAGATAATTTAAACTTTTTGTAAAGTTTAGATTTCAAATTTTTAAGTCTACAAAGTTCCCTAGAGAACCAAGGAAGTTTTGTAGACTTAGAATGATACACTCTAGGAACATGTATTTCAAAAATAGAGTTAATAGCTCTATAAAAAATGTCAATCGCACCTTCTAAATTATTAGAAGAGTACAATTCCGACCAGTCGTAGTTATTAAATAATATATTGAGATCACTAAAGTTTACTTTACTAAAGCAGTAGTGTTTAGTGATTGGAAGTGGTTTATTTTGCTGCCCGGATGGTGACAGCAAAATAGCGAGCTCTAAAGTGGGATGGAACGCATCTTCAGGTGAAACTAAAGGTTCAATTCGTACAACAGTATCGCATACCTGATCTGATACAAAGACAAGATCAAGTATTCGGTTCCTGCAATTTCGAATTGAGTTGACCTGAGATAGATTTAGTTCATGAAGTCCCGACAGAAACTCGTTAGAAGTCATTAAGTCGTTGTTATCCGACCAAATAACATCAGGCAAGTTAAAGTCACCAACAACTACCAAACAGTCTTTATCCAAAAGCATGCTGGACAAAGATTGAATTACCGTTAAGTGAGCTAGGTATACAGTAGAGGTGGAGAACTATCGATAGTGGGCGCCATCGATATTCGACGATAGTTTATTTTAAACCATCGATAGTATCGATAGTACTATCGATAGTGTAGCCCAACAAAAAATTTTTTTTTAAGCAAATATAAAAATATGCTTTATTTCAGCCAAGAGTTGCGATTTAAAAACAAAAGAATGTTAACATTTTTTTCTTTGAGCCGGGTTCGCCTGTCTGATATTATTTGGCCCGCCTTGCTGAATGTTCTTTCAGACTCCACGGACGTAGCCGGAATGCAAAGATATTTGGCGAAAAGGCTCCCAATGGCAGGGAAATAAGTTAGAGCTTCATCTAAGACAGTCTTTTTTTTAGAATTTGAATCATACATGACGGTTCTTTTAAAGTAAGACGCCACAGAGTTCATGCTCGATGTGCAACTGCTGCTTGTAGATGTAGTGACGTTCCTCTCAGCACGTTCAACTTGTGTTCTCGATTCTGGGCTCTTTCTTTCCACGCCAGGATGGAACCTTTTTAAATGGTCTTGCAAGTTAGATGTATTGCCGCTTGTCTTGTATTCTTTGCCACAATCGAGACATTTGGCATATTTCTTGTCGTCAGACCTTTTAAAATATTTCCAAACATGTGAAATTTTCGACTTCTTTTTTTTATTCTGTCGATTTGATTCCAAACCTTTTTCAGAGTCTGTGCTGGAGTACTCACAGTCCGGCTTGTCGGTACTTGATGAAGACACTCGACGTTTACCTTAAATTTAACAAATTATAGATCAAAACACTTACGTATATAATATAGTAAACATACCCAGATTTAAAAAGCGATCCATATTAATTTAACTAATTGTTTCCTCGTTTTTGCATTTCAAATGCAAATGCAGCATTTGACGCCGACACAGAAAATGCGCGAACAAATTTTTTAGGGATGTAAGAAGCGCACTATCGAAGTCACTATCGATAGTGGATGGGCTATCGAAGGTGCCACCGATAGTGCTAAACCATCGATAGTGGCGATAGTACTATCGATAGTTCTCCACCTCTAGTATACAGATAAATCAGACTGGGGAGGAATATAAGAGCAGGAAATATATAAGTTAATGTTATGAATTCGCACTTTCACACATACAATTTCTATATTAGTGGGGGAGTTATTTACTAATTGCGATGTAAGATTAGATTTTATCGCAATAAGGACACCACCACCTTTTCTATCCATTCTATCACATCTATAAATAACATAAAGAGGTGAAAGTATAGATGCATCTAGAATGACAGGTTTAAGCCAGGTCTCAGTAAATGCCAAAATGTTATGTTCGAAAGAAAAACTATCTACATAAAGGTTAGAAAGTTTTGACTTAAGACCTCTAACATTCTGATAAGCTAATAGAATTGAAGAATTTATTAGTTTTTTGACGGAACATTAGTAGGAAGAGAAGGGGGAACAGAAGACTTATGTTTCTTTTGCGGACTGTACTCCTTTACAACCATATCCTCCAGCCAAAAAGCATTAGTACAAATAGTACTAAATACACTTGTGGGGACAGATATTTTAAAGGAGGAAATTTCTCTGTGATGCTTAAATTTAAATTTCTCAACGGACATGTTGGGACAATTATTATTAAGCTTCTTTAAAATGTACGCCTTAACATCTTCAGTTGAAGTGTCAGATGCCAGGCGAGAAATAAAAACTTGGCGTCTATTAGGTATAGACTTCAGAGGTCTAGCAGTCTCCACTACGCAAGGAAGAGCATTTGGAGGCGCGGGATGCTTGGGAGAATTAAACACCCGAAGATGATTGACCTCAGATGACACAAGAGGCATATCATTTGAAGGCCTATCTTTTTTGGCTCTATTAGGTTTAGAGCTACGCGGGTTTGAAGTAGCTGCAGAAGGAATTGTTACCGAGATATTATCATTATTCAAAACCGGAGTGATAATTACCTCCGGAGGTAAGCTACTAGAAGGAGGCTCAGAGACAATAGGCGCCTCAGTAAAAATTTTAAAATTGTTAAACTTAAATTCCATTGCCTGGAAATCCTTATGAAGAAGGTCAAAGCTTTTTTTCAACGCAAAGAAGTTATTGCGCGTATGCATTGCAAATGATTGCATATTAATCTCCGTCTCACGGCAAGCTTCGCAACACCATTTAAGGCCGGTCTTATTGGCGATGTAATCTTTTACACGCACTGTGAAACCTGCACATTTAACATGCGCTAGGTTGTCACACAGCCAGCAGCTTATAAACTCAGCCTTAGGATCGGACATTCCCTTACAGACTTTGATGCAGCACGAAGTCATGATGTAAGGAGAAAATAAGAAAGCAAAAAAAGAGAAAATGGAGAAAAATGATAAGTGAGATATCAATTGAAGTGTAACTAACCTTGTGTCGAGTGCTGTAGAAAAACAAACAGCAATAACACAATGCAAACAGAGCAAGAGAGACAATAAGAATACAGTTTTTGTAAGAGCGGGCGATAAAGAGCGCAAGCTATATAGATAAGCATGCAGTGAGAGAGCACTAGTTAGAAAGAGTGACGAAAAGACGAGAATAAGCGAAATAGAAAAAAACACAGCTGTTAGCGACGCGCACTGTTTGTGAATATAATTACAAATAAAATGCAATTTTTATAAAACCAAGCACACTTAGTTTGACACTAGCACCAGAAATACGCACTACACAATAATATTGTTTAATTTGGTACCTTTAAAAGTATTAAACTACAATAAGAGATACGGAATTTAAGTGATTTAAGAAGAGCAAAATTAGACACGTCTACTTTGTACAACAGCCAATTAGTTTTTTACGAGGGATTCTATGTTGCTAAATTGTTGTTGCTGCCTCCGATCATAGGAATAATATGCGGGGTCTGTAAGAAATTGCCGAAATGCCTTACATTTGTTCACTTCACGAAATCATTCGCGCACATTTAATCATCCTCCGAAACTTTATGCGTATGTGAACATACGCTCAGCCTACGCAATTTTACGCTCACATTCGCTCACCATATGAAGGCAATCATTGAATAAACTGAGCGGCTTTCTAATAACAGTTAATTTACGGATTTGTCTTTTGCTATATTTTGATGTGCGTAAAGCAGAGATGCCCAAGCAGCAACCGACATTGTTATCTGACTTCGGAATTAACAATATGTATGATATAAGGTTTGTGACAGACAGATGTACTAATATTACTAAAGCATGGAAAGACTACGTGCGATTAAATTGCAGCAGCTATTTGCTTGCCAACGTTAAAATATTGCACATACATATGTATGTATGTACATATATAAATTAGAAAAATGTTAAATGAATGTACTCTTTATTTTCGATTGCCCGTTTGTATAATACATAATATGTAATTGTTGTCAAAATGCCTACATTGAATTTTTCTTGTTTCTCTTTTACAGTGATCAGAAGCTAAAAAGTACTTCTGGCAGCCCTGAGTATACGCATATGCGCTGAGTTTACTCATACGTGATGAGTTAGTTTTTCATACGTGTTGAGTTTGTCCATTCGTGGGTGGGTTTGGTGATTTACGTTTTGGCTTTCGTTCAAAACGATCATTGCTGAGCCGAGATGAGCTGTTTGCACACGAACATGAATAAACTCAGCAAGCAACCGAATTTACCGCATATGCGCGAACTTCGCTCAACAGCTCAACTCAACAGCTCATATTTGCACGAACGAAAATTTGAGCTGTTGGTCGAACGAGCTGATTATTCGTGTATTTTTGTGCATGAATATTTTTCGCTCAACGGAAGCCGATCTCTGTTTAGCACATACCAGAGAACGGTATGTGATTTTCTTATTAATTCTGGGAAAAAGAAGAACGCATCCTTTCGTTTATTTATTGGGCTTGTTGCATCCTGTAACTCAATGGATTCAAATGAAAATTGCGACAATGTGTCCGATTTTGGTGTACATGGACACTTGCTGGAAGAGAAGACGATGGTGACTCATTGATTTCGGAGCAGTTCATTTGTGATATGCAAAATTGTTTTATTTCCTATTTATAATTTGTTTGCATGTGTAAGGCAGGCGGTTATAAAAAAAATGCTGCCTTATGCCAGAGACCAATATTTGGCACCCAAGTAGTATCAAGGTTTTTTAAGATGTTTTCCTTTAATCCGATTATATCGGGTACTGGAAATCTGTAGTTTCTTGAATATCACTTCAAAATTGCTGCAAAGGTCTACTATTTGTTGAAGTGTTGATATATCAATCAGCATCAATCGTTGACTTTCTTGCTTCTCCTTCAAAATCTCATTAATATTAAACCAATTGTCTACAATAGACTTAAACATTGAATAGTTGGAGTTCCAGCGTGTCGGGCAATAATTTTTTAATGTTGTGTGCAATTGATACTGAATGTTTGCTTTCTTGAAAAATTTAACAATTTTTTTGCACTTGTCAACAAGCTGGAACACCTCCAAGGAATCATTGAAGGATCGTTCCATTACGTTGGAAAGCAAATGGCTGCTGCAATTTAATCGCACGTGATCTTTCAATGCTTTTAAAATATTAGTACCTCTGTCTGTCACAAACTCTATACTATCCACATTGTAAATTCCGAAGTCAGATAACAATGTCTTTAATTTGGCGAAAATATTTTCAGCAGTTGATCACTGGAAATCCATTGATTTTAAACCCAAAATGATATCGTAAAGTTTTAAATTTTCTTCGTAGTGCATTGTGACTCCCAAAAAATTTCTATGTACATAGTTGTCAGTCCACAAATCTAAAGTAACAGTTGCTCTACCACTGTTTGCAATGCTGGCTATATTGTCTTTTATTTTAGCTTTTTTCTCATCTGTTTTTTTTTTTTGTGTAGCTCGTGAGATTGTAATTGGATCAGGAAGCATGTCTTCCATATCCACATTTTCTCCATATTTTGCTCCAATATTTATCAAAAAATGAGCTAGACTTTTAAGACCAACTCCATTAATTGCTGAGAATGGTTGGCAGTCTTGAGTAACCCAGTCCACACAAACATCAATAGCAGCTTTTTTTCCTCGGGTGTGAGACTTTCCAGTAATTTTGTCTCTTTAAGCGATTTGCAGCACTTATGACGAGTTAAATTTGACGAATTTTTTTTGAAATATTTTAAAATGGTTAAACAGGATCGACAGAATATGAATCCATCCAAAATAGTTCCGTCCTCCTTAATAATTTCAGATATAATATTCCAAACATAGCTTCTTCCTTTGTGTCGAGTTGACAATGTGTAGGTATTTGCGCGTATTTTTTCTAATATATGTATGTTCTGGCTCCATATCGTTGAGACAACAAATACATACTGAGAGATAATTGTCCAAAGAATTCATAGTGCCCAAAGAAAGAAATCGTTTGCTAATCACCGTTATTTAGCTTATTCTGTTTTGCTAACTTTACGCCAACGATACCCAAGGCCATAAGAATGGTCTCAATCCTACACACACACAGTATTCAGCATAGGAAAGCTAGCATAAAAAAACAATTTTTTCGTTTTTCGTCTACTGTCTGTTGCTGCTTGGACATTTCTGCTTTACGCACATCGAAATATAGCAAAAGACAAATGCGAAAATTAACAGTTATTAGGAAGCCGCTGAGTTTATTCAATGCTTGCAATCATGTGGTGAGTGAATGTGAGCGTAAAATTTCGTAGGCTGAGCGAATGTGAGCGTAAAATTTCGCAGGCTGAGCGTAGTGAGCATAAAATTTCGGAGGCTGATTCAATGTGCGCGAAAGATTTCGGAGGCTGATTGAATGTGTGCGAAAGATTTCGTGAAGTAAAGAAATGTGTCATATCGTACACGAATGAGCTGTACGAAAACATGTGCGCTTTTTATTCATTGCTGAGATTCGCTCGTTGACTTGAATTGAGTGAAATTTTTGTGTATGAGCGAACTCAAGAAAATTGTGAGTTTTACAGTTCTCTGGCACATACTGAACGGTTCATCACCACTGCCAACGCAAATGATCAGTGATCTTAAATGTGTATGTTAAATGTGGTGGAGCTGATCACATTAGCCAGAGAAATGAACGTAAACAAAGCGCCTGGCTCAGATGGGATTCCTAATAGAGCTGTTAAACTTGCTCTAACTCTTCAAGCTGGAGTTTTTGCCGACTTCTATTCATCGTGCTTTGCCGAAAGGGTGTTCCCCAGGGCTTGTCGTCCGAGTGAATTTGCTGCCAACTTGCTGTTTAACTCCTGCGCTGTTGAAGCGACAGCCGATCGTCAAAAAAATTTCACTCTTGTCGCTATTAAGTGTCGGCAGCAGTATGACTTAGTTATTTTGGAAATAGCACAGAAAGGGCATCCATAACATCCATGAGGAAGGCGAAGTCTCTACATCCTTGGCTCCGAGATACAAAATGAGGAAAATGAGTGTTTCAGTTAGCTTACAGGAATTGACAAATGCCTACATTTCACTCATTGTAAAAGGAAGCGTATCATTAACTGTGTTTGACGACCCAGATTTCCGTATTTTGATCGAACCCATTTGCAAAGCAATGTGTATGTCTTACAAATAACCTATTACATTTCGTGCATCTAGCTATAAGAAAACATTGGAGATGGTTGAAAATAAAAATCAGGAAATCTCAAAGGACCTAGAAAACAAATTGGGTCCATGAAAAATTGATAGCGGTTCACGACTCGGCAGGACAATTTTTGGAGTCAGCGCTCTAATATTAAAGAGCGCTCTAATATTATATAAAGTAATTTATTTTGGGTATGTGGATTTGAAAGGACATGGATCAAGTACCCCCAATTGTTTAGCAGTAGAAATCTTGAATGTACATATGTGTCGTAGAGTCAGTTAAATGGCTAGGTTGAATTTGAATTTAACTGACATTGGGCAGTGGATTCGATGTTAAAGGTATGTTAACATTCTGTAAAGTTGAGTCAGCATCATTTGAGTACAGCTCAATGGTCTGTCTACAGCTCATTTGAGTATGGCGCCAAGCGATATTCAGCAGGAAAACGGAAAATGAAAGAATGATGAAATAGTTCGGCGGAATTGTGAAATAGGCGCTGAACGGTAAAATGGACAAGCGAGGCGCGCTAAGGCGGCATAGTAACGACGCTTGGGAATTCAGTAGAAGACAAGAGCTACAACTGCGAACATCACTGGCGACTTACTGTGCTACATCAACAATATGGAAGACGTAGATTATCACAGATCTCCCATACCAACTCATCGCGCTGCGACATCAGAAGTGGGATCGGCCTCACCACAAAGTATAACCAGTGAACAGTGGCGTGCTCTATTAGAGTAGCAAAATAAAAATTTTACGGAATTGCTAAAATCTATGCAAGTACCTAAAATGCCGACTCCACTCAGCAACATAGTGACGCTACCAAAGTTCTGCCCCGACACCGCGAATGCAGATGCAGCTGCTTGGTGCAAAACCGTCGACATAATTATGTCGGAGAACCTGATAGAAGGAAGTGCTCTTGTCATGGCGCCAAGTAACGCCTTAGAAGGAGGAGCGTCACAATGGCTATCTCAAATCTGCTACAGTGGAATAAAATGGTGTGATTTCCGTGAATTGTTTATCCAGCGCTATGAGGGTGCAGAGACGCCAGCTACAATAATGCTAAACATGCTTAACAGTGGACCAGGACGGCGTTGCTACACACATGTTTACATAAGTTGAATCGAACTCGTTGCGTCTAATGGTTTGAGTTGTTTTGATTGCCATTTGGGTAAAAGTGTTCGCTCATACTTAATCATACTCGTTGCAGTTATCTGATTCTAAATTGGTGGGTTATCCCAACAGATCAATGCCTGCCAGAATATAGAAACACAAGCATATGATATCTTGCATAGGCCTCACCTTCCACAAATAGCTGATATGTCATTTGTATGGAATAACTAGTATTCCAGCTTCACTATTATTATCGGATGGAAGGGAAAGATTAATGATTATCTATAATAAATATGACATGATATAGAACTTATAAAAAAAAAAATATTATTTAATTATTGTTGAGCGACGTAAAAAAAACTACGAATCTCTGCACACCTCCGACAGCAATAAATAAGCTGCAAAAGGCAAAAAATTAAATTCGGCTGGGGACCCACAGACAGTGACGAGTATGTGTACGTATAAGAAGATATGTATCTATTTGTTGTGATAACAATGAAAGTGAGCAACTTTGAAATAGAGCCAGGCAAGAAGCAAGATCTCAACAGCGAAGAGCATTGGTGTGAGGGATGGCACAATGTCTTCTTTCTCACCTTCTCTCGCTGATTTTTCGTCGATGCTTGTTATGCAAACTCTCAAAGCATCGAACAGCATTCTTTACGAGGGATTCTCTCTTGCTAAATTGTTGTTGCTGCCTCCGATCATAGGAATAACATGCGGGGTCTGTAAGAAACGTCTGCCTTAGACGACATTTTGCCGAAATGCCTTACTCACATTTCTTTACTTCACGAAATCTTTCGCACATATTCATTTCTATTCAATGAAGAAAATTTTAAGCAATGGGTAAATTTGTGCCATTTGGAAGATCAGGTTGATAGAAAGACATCAATAATATGCGACTGTCATTTTGAATGAAAATGTATAGGTAAACTAAGGTTGAAATCGAATGCGATTACGACCTAACACTTGTCGGACAACACTTTACTTAAAACTTGTCCTGCACTTCCTGATAACTGTGATGCTTTCGATTTTCCATATCAAATAGATACAGACAATTTTGTACCTTATGAAAGTACAATTGCGCGAAAAGATTGATTAGGCGGATTAAATGATTAAACGGCATCGGCCGTTTTGTTCTTACTGTCTCAAAAGAAAATTAATCGAGAAATACTACAGAAATCCGTATTTGAACATTTGAACATCAGTTGCGTTTTGACTGTCGGAGCGTTCAGACGTGTCGCGGACAGCGTAACTTTGATATCAGCGATATCAGTTTTTCAATCGCCGTCTCCCTTTTGTGCTATATTCGCATCGTACGATTTTACTGCAAGTGCGAAGTACCGTACGTTTGTGCCGGTTTTTGATTGGCTGCTGTTAGGCACACGTGTGTTTGCGTTTGCGTGTGTGAGTGTTTGTGTGTGCAAAAGAGATAAGGGCCTGCTGTGTTACAGTTACAACACTGTTAATTTGTGTTTGTGTGAACACGTAAGGTTGGTTGGCAGAAAATGCCACCGGTTAAGCCGGCTGTTGACCTCGCTGATGATGGTGAGTCATTAGCTGTGGTTGAGGGGGGAAAGGTGCGGCGGAAGCATGGGCCGGCGGTGTTGATGAAAAAGGTTAGGAAGGTAGCTTCGCTAACCTGTGTTGACGCGCTGGCAAGCGTAGGTGAGGGCAGCGTGGTAGGCAGCATTAGTGGTGCTAATAGCGAATGCTCAGTGTGTATGACTGAGTCGGATGGGTGCCAGCCTGCTTGTTCGGTGGAGGCGACCCCGATGGGCTCCATGGAGAGCTTTTGTGGGAGTGATGTGGGGGCAACGCGTGCAGCTGAGGCGCCATCGGCTCCCATGAGTGGACTGGCGTCAAAGAGGCGTACGGGCTTGCCCGTGGAGCGCATGAAGGCGATCAGCAAGGACGTGGTCACGCACGCTCTTGCTGCAGGTATGGGTGGTAGGGCCATTGGTAGTCTGGTGGACTATCTGGCCGAGCTGGAGGTACTCATTTTTACGCAGGTTGCTGAAAATGAGTGCCTAAGAGGCCGGTTAGATGAGTGCCGCCGGGCCGGAAGTGTCGTTCGTGACGACGGCATTTTCCGTATGCCGGCCCCTGTGGTTGCTCCTCGAAGCGTGCCCGTCGTCGCCAAAGGAGGTCCCGTGTCGGCAGTGCCGTCTACTCTGGAGGCACCCAGACCAGTTGAGACCTGGTACGTCGTTGTTCGCAGCAAGACTGCGGGCAAGACATCGAAGGACGTGGTCGAAAAGGTGGTGAAGGAGGTGGGGCCAACCCTGGGCGTCCGGGTGTTCTCTATGAAGCCGTTACGAGATGGAGGAGCGATTATACGCACTCCATCCATGGTGGAGAGGAAGAAGTTAGCGGAGAACGCTAAGTTTGGTGAGTGTGGTCTTGAGGTGAGTGTGAACGTGAAGTTGGGACCAAAAGTTGTGGTACAGGGCGTTCATTCTCAAATCACTCCTGACGAGTTCATGAGTGATCTTTATGAGATGAACCTCAAGGAGACGATGTCGCCTGAGGCCTTTAGAAAGGGCGTCCGAATGGTGAGCAAGCCGTGGTCGGTGAATGGTGGGGCTACGGTCAATGTTGTGTTGGAGGGCGATGGCAAAGCCATTGGCTCTCTGCTCGATGTTGGCCGTTGTTATAGTAAGTGGTTCTCTTTCCGACTAAGGAATTTTGACCCAGTAGTAAGCTGCTTCCGATGCCTGGGTTTCGACCATAAAGTAGCGGAATGCAGGGCTAAGCAGGACGTCTGCCGTCGCTGCGGCCAGGTGGGCCATCGGGTGGCTAAGTGCAGCAATGCACTTAGTTGCCGTAATTGTGCTTTTAAAGGGATGCCTTCGGAACATATGATGATGTCTCCGGCATGCCCGATATACAGTGCGATTGTTGCGAGGGCCAACGCTAGACATTAATATGGCTAGCAAAGTCCTCCAGTTGAATTGCCAGGGGTCATACGCTGTAATGTGCGACGTAGGCAATATGATGTGTGAGAGGGGCAACGTTGTGGCCCTGCTTCAGGAACCGTATGCAACTAATGGTTGTGTACGGGGATTGCCAGCAGCAATGCGGGTATTTCCTGACAGCAGGGCAAATGTGGCGGTTGTGGTGAATGAGGTCGGTATTGAGTGCACCTTGGTGAACTCAACCGATAGAGGTGTGTGTGTGTGCTTGAGTGGCAGGTTTGGTAGGATATATGTGGCGAGCGTATATTGCGCACTCGGGAACCCCTCGAGCCGTATATTGCGTATGTGGATGAGGTGCTACTACTGGCGAGTAGCGAACCAATCATCCTCGGGCTAGATGCGAATGCACCGTCCCCGATGTGGTTCAGTAAGATATCCAGACTCGCGTCTGGTTATCCGGAACCTCATACGGGGTGAGATGCTGGCTGAGTGGGCCGTCTCCCGAGATGTTCGGTTCGTCAACGAACCCAGTGAGTGGTACACGTTTGATAGCGTGAATGGGAAGAGTGACATTGATGTCACTCTTGTAAATGGGGCAGCAATGGGTGTGTACACTTTTAGCTGGTGTGTGTTGGGCGGTTTCGGTATCAGTGATCACAATCCCATTGAGATTGTTTTCACTTATGCCGAAACCCAGAATGAGAGTGTGGGGGTAAATTACTGGCGTACGCAGGTGTGAATTGGGCCCAATATGGGCTATTGGTTAGGGAGGAGGCTCTGCAAGTCCCGCACAGCACTTTTAGTGCAATGAGCGTGGATGAGCAGGTCGACAGTATTAACGGGTGGGTCACGTGTGTCAATGACCGCTTGCTGAGGAGGAGCCGAAAGGCAAATCTTAAGCGTGTGAAGTGGTGGACCCGTGAGTTAGGCGTTATGCGGAGGTTGCTTAGAGCCCTGAGGAAACGTTTCCAAAGAGCACGGGCGGCCAATGATGAAAACGCTGCCCAGCTTAGGGCTGAGTATGGTCGGCGTAGTCGTGAATATAAGCAAAGACTTGTAGATGTAAAAGAGTCCGAGTGGCGCGCGTTTCTAGAGCGCAATAGGGGCGACCCCTGGGGTCGTGCCTACCAAATTGTGAGAGGTAGCCGTAGGGAACACAGTATAGGGAACCTCCAGGTTGGCAGCTCACAACTGACGACTTGGAGTGAATGTATGAATGTGCTTCTCGGTGAGTTTTTCCCGAGAGAGGAGAGGCAGGAGACTCTGCTTAGTGTGGAGCTCCCGATCGATCCTCTCGGTGTAGGCGAACTGGGCGCGGCTTTCCGGAGATTAAAATCCAGAAAGTCGCCTGGTATGGATGGCTTCACGGGGGAGATGTGCAAGTGAGTCTGGAACTCGATTCCGGAGTACTTGATAACCTTGTATGAGCGCTGCTTATATGAAGGCCATTTTCCCAGTGAATGGAAGAGGGCAAAAGTGGTTGTCCTGTTGAAGTCGCCGGAAAGAGTTAGGAGTAATCCTCGGTCATATCGAGGAATCAGTCTCCTTCCAGTGCTTGGAAAAGTGCTGGAAAGAGTCATGATTGAAAAGCTTCACGAAAGAGTGAGTGACCAAATGTCAGATAGGCAATTTGGTTTTAGACAGGGTATGAGCACAGAGGACGCTTGGAGATTTGTGCAAAGCTCGGTTGAGTCCAGCACCTCCAAGTATGTCCTAGGCGTCTTTGTGGACTTCAGGGGTGCGTTCGACTACCTGAGCTGGGCGAGTGTGATTAGGAGGTTGAGTGAATGTGGCTGTCGGGAGATTGCTCTGTGGCAGAGCTATTTCTCCGGCAGAACTGCAGTACAGTAGGTCGACGTGAAAGCGTCGCTTTTGACGTTGTACGTGGTTGTCCTCAGGGCTCCATCTGTGGTCCATTCATTTGGAACCTCATGATGGACTCTCTGTTATGGCAGCTTGACAGTATCTGCAAATGCTGTGCATATGCAGATGACTTACTGATCATGGTTGAGGGGCGATCGCGTGCTGAGATCGAGGCAAACGCTGCGGAGTGTTTGCGCATTGCTTGCGAATCGGGCAACAGTGTGGGCGTTGGTCTGGCAATGGACAAGACGGTGACAATGCTGCTTAAGGGCAGATTGGCCGCTAGTCGACCTCCGGTTGTCAGGCTCGGAAGCGCCAGTATAGGGTAGGAGGTTAAGTACCTTGGCATAACCATCGGTGAGAGAATGAGCTTTATGCCACATCTCACCCTTCTCAGAGCGCGATTGCTTGGAACGGGTGGACAATTGCGCCGAATTTTGAGAAGTGAATGGGGCCTGAGCAGGCGCGCAGTGCGTGCCATATATGATGGTCTGTTTGTTGCTTGCGCAGCATATGGATCGTCTGTTTGGTACAAAACTGCTGCGACTGTTGCGGGCAGAAAGAATGTGCTGGCTTGCCAGCATGTGATTCTGTTAGGGTGCATACCTGTATGTCGCACCGTTTCGACGGAGGCGCTGCAGGTGTTGTGTGAAGCAGCCCCCCTTGACTTGGAGGTGAGGCGTAGGGTCTTACTCTACAAGATTAAGAGGCGGCTGCCATTGCTGCAGAATGAATGGCTCGCTGATAGGGATGTGGAGAGTTTAGGGCTTAGTGTGTGTAAGAGTTTGTTGAATGAGTGTGTCCTGTCTGACTGGCAAGACAGATGGGATGCAAGTGAGAATGGGCGGGTGACTCACAAATACATTCGTGAAGTCACGTTTGTAGCCAGCCGACCAGACTTTGGTTTCAACCTTAGCCTTGGATTCCTTTTGACTGGCCATGGTTCGTTGAATGCGTTTCTGCATCCAAGAACCTTGGCGGACAGACCGGAATGCCCTTGTGGTTCGGCACAGGAGACATGGCAGCATGTGCTCTGCGAGTGCCCGTTGTATGGGGATATCCGCTCTTTGGCGGATGTTGGTATTGTGCAGGATAGTGGCGGGTTTGACGTTAGTCAAGCACTCTCCACCAGTGATAGGGTAAAGAGGATGAATGAGTTTGCGTGCGAGGCATTTGCGAGGCGCCGTTTTGTGCATTCACGAATGAATGAATGAGTGCATGTGGGATGAATGGTGGGGAATGATTGTGAATGATGATGGATGATTGTATGTACATACGGGAGGGACTTAGCGTTCTCCCTAGTGGGTTACCAGTCCCGCGCATCATGGGGCGAAAACTGGTAGTGTCCTTGGGCACGAAGCCTGACCAGAGGTTATCTGGTACCACAGGCGCTTTGAGGATAAAACGGGGCCGGTCTCAGCGACCCTGCCTCTGGCGTTGATCTTTTGATTATATGTGGGGGCACAAGAGTTGGTCGTCGTTGGGCGATTTGGCGAAATGCCAACTATTAATGCCACGCTTGTGGAAGAGGATGGAATAGGCCTCGACTCCGAACGGTGTGGAGGGTCTGTCCATGAAGCATACTCTTAGACCGTAACATATCGCATGCCGACTGTGTCGGTACTGCGTACTATTCCGATTAGCTGTTGCCTTGAATTTCTTGTGGGCCACCAACCCGTAACTGTTTGGAGTTAAAATTGGAAGTACATCATGTGTACGGCGTTCGACCGGAGACGTTTTATGTCTGGTACCACGGGAGTCAGGAGCCCGCGGACAGTTGTCTGCCCTGGCTACGGTTTACGGCCCTTCGGGGAGATTCGTGGTGGCTGTGGTTTACTACCCAAATGCGGGAGAGCATGTAGCTCGGCGTGGAGTTGCGTTTTTCCAACCGGTGGCCGTGATACCTAGATCGGCAGAGGTTTTAGTTAGGCCTCGGCCCCGACCAAGGGCGAAGCTACCAACCCTAACAGTTGGCCTTTATTTGGTACCTGAGATTTCCAACTTGGGTGCGCTGATTGACGCTTAAATCGTATCCCAGTGCTCGGGCACCGTGAGATTGAGCCTACACGGCAGGTGCTCACGTTAAACACCGTTGACTTCTGAACATTTGAAGTAAATATAAAAAAGTGGACACAATGTGCAAAATATTTAAAGATAAACTAATCGTATTACGCAAGAGAATCTTATGCAAAAATGAACGATGTAATCGAAAGATAACGACATCAATGGTATTAATATTTAAAGATAAACTAATCGTATTACGCAAGAGAATCTTATGCAAAAATGAACGATGTAATCGAAAGATAACGACATCAATGGTATTAACTGCGATTTCAAAGATGTCCCATGTTTCGGATGAAGCAAAAACTATCTGTAAAATACTAAGAAACAAAAGCTCATATGATAGTGCCGGAAAGGTAATATCTCAAAATATTAACTTTTATTCATCGCGAACATACAACTATATTTGAGATGTTATAAATGTTAAGTTGCCCTGCAGCAAAACATTAATGCGATGGGCACCACAGACAAATACGTCTCCAGGATTCACAGTCATTATTACTTGCAAACTTGCTAAACATTGTTGGCAAGACAAGTAATAAAGGTAAAGAGGCAGTTCTTGTATTTGATGAAATTAAGATTAGCCAGGGACTACAATACAATTCTGCTCTCGATGAAATTCAAGGCTTTCAGTCTGATGGCATAAAACGATTACCACTCTTAGGGCAGCAGGTTTGTGTGTTTATGGCCAGAGGACTCTTTGACAATTGGAAATATGTTTTGAGCTACACGGTGTCCGAAAAGGGAATTAAACATGAAGACCTTATGCAGAAAATTGAGGCAAATATTGGGGTTTCGGAGTCGTTAGGACTAAATGTTCGCGCTATAGTCTGTGACCAAGGCTCAAACAATAGAGCGGCATTTAATAAGTGGGGCATTAACGTAGATAGCCTTTCGTTTCAAGTAAATGATAAGGAAATTTATGCTATTTATAATCCGCCACATCTCATTAAATTTTTGCGTAATACCATTTTAAAAGATGATTTAATTACGCCTAATGGAGTAGTTTCGTGGCAAATAATTATTCAATTATGTGATATAGAGTCGAAAAACACAACTAGACTCTGACCGAAACTGTCCTCTAAGCACGTCTGTCCAAATTCATTTGTTAGAATGATAGTAAAGTATGCGACACTGGTGCTTTCTCACAGTGTCGCTGCTGCTATAAGGACTGTTATAGATTCAGGAGTGTTTTTAAATAAAAGAGAAATCGCCAAATCTACTGTTCTCTTTATAGATAAAATAATAAATTATATGGTCAGTGCTGGTATGGAGTGTATATTCATGGCGAGCTCATACAATTTTGGAAATTTACTTTTATTAGTTTTCCACCAATCAATCAAATTAAAATTGTTCGACATTTGTACAATTTCTCTGGCATATCTGTCAACTTCTTCGGTTGGTGTTTCTTCTGCCTTATATGTTTATTTATGAATCAATTGTGAAAAAAATAAGCATCGCTTGAAGTATTTATAGATTGATCTAACAAATCATTATTGGAATTGCAGGATAGGCTATCAAATGAAAATATTGAAATTTCTGTTGGAGTTGATGGTGTTGACGGACTATGTTTTATTGATTTATCAGTAATTATAGAAACACAAAACTCTTTTACTGTCTCCAAATCAGCTGTTTGCATTGAAATAGCAGGATTGTACAAAAAAAAAATGCAACTTTGTGCCACACACAAAGGTTTGCTACCCATACCCTATCAATATTTTCTAAAATATTTTGTTTTAATTTAATAATTGCTGAAATATCATTAGGTTTTGGACACAAATTTTCTTTATTTTTTATAATTGAAGGAATGACATAGCAAAGTGATGGTGAATCTGTTGTCTGAAGTTTATTAAAAATAATTTCTATGTGTTCACAAACTTCTATTAATGATTTTACTATTCCTATATTGATGTTAAACAGGCGTAGGTTTTCGTCATTGAATGCTAATACTCCATTAATATCCACCCAATTGTCATTAATAGATTTCAGCATCCTATAATGCGAATTCCATCGGGTTGGGCATTGGTTTTTAAGGGACGTTGGCAGATAATGCTGCAAATTTGCCTTTTTAAAATATTTAGTTAGCTTCTTGCAAGCCTCTATGGTCTCCGAAAGTTCTTTTGTTCCAGATATTGATTTCTCTACGAGATTAGACAGTAAGTGGCTACTGCAGCTAATGCGAATATTATTTTGCAAAGCCTTAATTATATTTGATCCCCTATTTGTAACAAACTTTATTGGCTCTAAATTGTCCACTCCAAACTCCAAAAAAATGCTCTGCAGTTTTGTTATAATATTCTCACTTGTTGATCTTTCAAAGTTCATGGACTTCATGCCCATGACAATATTATTTAATACATTGTCCCACCGTGTAGTGCAGTGTTACACCTAAGAAATTACGCTGGACATAATTGTCAGTCCCCATGTCAATTGTGGCAGATGCTCCGCCACTGCGTACATTTTCTGAAATTTCTCCTCGCAGCTCTTTTTTCTTCTCCTCTGCAGCTTTTTGCACATTCCTTGATATGGTTGTTGGATCTGGAACGACGTCCTCCAAATCAACATTTGCACCATATAGTGCCCCGAGTTTAACAAAAAACTGCACCATTTTCATAAATCCAGTACCTTTAATATATAGGGTATGTAAGTAATAATTGTAAAATGAAAAGTTGTATCTCTTATTTGAACATAAATCACCTTTCACGGCAGAATATAGTCGGCAATCTTCAACAACCCAGTCAGCACAAACTTTGGTTGCCTCCACTTTGGCCTCAGCAGACACTTGTTTTAGTACAATTTGTTATTTATTGCCTTGCAACATTTGTGCCTTTGCATGTTCGACGTTTGTCCGCTTTTGTATTTTAACACAACTGAACAAGTACGGCAGAACACAAAACTCGGCACAGTTTGGTCAAGTTCAGTTTTGATTTCCGATATAATGTTCCACAGAGAACTGCGTCCTTTACGTTGACCAGCAAGACTATATTCACCGCTATTAATTTTTTCAAAGACAATTTTATTATTCTCCTCCATTATTTGTAATATTTTTATTAATTTGTTAAGCGGACAAAACTCGTGTTGCTCGGCAGAAAACAGTAGAACTTCTTAAAATGAATATGTATGTGTGCACAAATACACCCACCATATGTGTTCTCGACGAGTACTACTCGTCGCATACAGTCTTCATGAACACAATTTGACCGAACACCGGTTAGAAGACAAATCATACATGTTTGAGTATGATTGAACTTCGGGTGTTGGTTGCGTTCGTAAGAAAATCATGTATGGGCCGATTACTCGTGATTGAAACTTGTTCATCCTCATTGAGTTGGAAACGAAAAGTTCAATACGAATACCCGAAGCAAACGGAATAAATCAAACAGAGTATGCATCAGTACTTGAGTATGAAGCGGCCCATCCACAGGCGAGCATGTTGGCCGAGCATGTTGTGCTCGACGAAATTTTCCTCGTTAGTGGTAGTGCTCGCGTACAAATTTCGTGTTTGTCGAGCCGCTCGCACATGATAGAAATGATTCTATCTTGCCTGTGTTCGCGACAACATGCTCGACAATGGATGGCGATGCTCGCACGAACGTCACTTCAACCAAACATTTGAATTGAAAACACGTGCTAGCGAGCGCTGCTAAAAATGTCTAAACAATGTATGCAAGAGTTTATGTATATATTATATATATTATTTATATATTATTTATATACTAATATATTTTTGAAGCAAAAATTAATTGAAAAAAAGTGCAATTACAGTGGCGCCGTCGTCTTCCGGTGCCATGTTGACGCCACAAAATTTTCCAGCAAATGATGTTCGCGAGCATGTTCGCACTAGTTGGTGGACAAGAAATTTTTTCTCGACAACATGCTCGGCCAACATGCTCGCCTGTGGATGGGCCGCTTGAGCGAAAACATTTTACTCGTTGGAGTTCTCTGCTATACACACGCACACTAGAATGTCAAAATAACCTCAAAAATGAATTTCACAAGAATTTGCAATAGTAATTTAACTTCTATTAAACATTGACTGGGCCCATAACCTTTTGGAATATGTATATTAATAATAGCCGTTTTAAAATTATCAATTATGTAAATAAGAAGATCTTTTTGTTTATTATATTCATTAGCTATTTTATTCACATTTATTTGGCTCAACACCACACCACATGTACACTCGTCAAGAGACAGCAACGAAGAGAGAGAGAGCTTTGGCACTTCAGTGTGACCATACGTTCAGTATTAAAAAGAACTTAAATATATATATATCGATAAATGGTATTTTTGATAGTTGAATAGGAGTATTCCAACAGTAAGCTTCCCGATGTAAATCGGAAACGAGAGAACCAAGTGCGAGGTGAGCTGCTATCCGAGTGGATTTTGCGGAATAGAGTCGGCGTGCTCAATAAGACAAGCGACGTCTTCACGTTCGAGAATCTGCGAGGACGCAGTGACATCGACGTGACGATTGTCAACGATGCAGATGATACGTAAATGATACGCTTCCTTTTACAATGAGTGAAATGTAAGCATTTGTTATTTTCTGTGAGCTAACTGAAACACTTAATTTGCTCTTTTTGTATGTCGGAGCCAAGGATCTAGAGATTTCGCCTTCCTCATGGATGTTATGGATGCACTTTCTGTGCTATTTCCAAAATAACTAAGTCATACTGCTGCCGACGCTTAATAGCGACAATAGTGAAATTTTTTGACGATCGGCTTTCGCTTCAACAGCGCAGCAGTTAAACAGCAAGTTGACAGCAAATTCACTCGGACGACACACAGGGCGACCTGCGCATCAATATCTAGCGCTGGCTATTATTATATGCGGTAAATTCGGTTGCTTGCTGAGTTTATTCATGTTCGTATTCAATCAACTCATGTCGGCTCAGCAATGATCGTTTCGATCGAAAGCGAAAACGCAAATCACCAAACCCACCCCTGAATGGACAAACTCAACGCGTATGAAAAACTTATCATGTACATACATATGAGTAAACTTAGCGCATATGAGTATACTCAGCGCTGCCAGCAGTACTTTTTAGCCTCTGATCACTGTAAAAGAGAAACAAGAAAAATTGGCATCAAACTTTTAAAATCGGTTGACATATGACGAATTTGTGGCAAATGGAAGTTTTGAAATACTCGAAACACCGATTTTCTTTTTAATTGTGGACTTGTACAGGGGTCCAAGAATGATGGTCTTAATTTGGACAGTCTTTGAGTGCAGTTTTGTTCAATATGCGGAAACTTGGAAAAAATGGCATCAAACTTGAAAAGCGGTTGACATATGACGAAGTTATGGCAAGTGGAAGTTTTGAAATACCCGAAATACCGAATTTCTTTATAATTCTGGGCTTGCACAGGGGTCCAACTATGATGGTCTTAATTTGGAAAATTTTTGAATGCAGTTTTTTTCAATATGCCGAAACTTGGAAAAATTAACATCAAACTCGAAAATCGGTTGAGATTTGACGAAGTTATGGCCCATCAAAGTTTTGAAAGACCCGAAACACCGATTTTCAGATACAGTTCTGGCAAAGACAATAGAACACTAAGATGCGTCACGAACAGCTTCCGACAAGTTCGATATCTCAATGTGCGAACCTATACTGAGATAATAGCGTTTTGTACGTCGTCTAGGGCGGACGCTTCGTATAGAGCCCGCATGTTGTTCTTATGATCGCAGGAAGAAACAGCAAATTTGCATATGAGAGTCCCTCACAACCAATGCTGTTCGCTCTAGAGAGCTTGCTTCTTGCCTGCCTCTCTCATTCTGTTCCCCTTTTTCATAGCTATGACAACAAAAACAAATCCACTCTCAACATCGTGTACGTACACAGACTCATCACTGTGTGTGTGTGTGGGTCCCCAGCCGAATTTCATATTTTTGGCTTTTGCTGCTGTCCGAGCTCAGCAAAGTTTAGTCGACTACCTGCGACGGGTCGACCCATGCACTGCAAGACGGATCTTTACCCTGTGTTTCGAAGCACAAAGTTTAGCATTTGTGTACAGTAATGCCGCCTTCATTTTTCTTACAGGATATTTTTTATTTTATCATTGCCTTGCATATCGCTGATTCTGAATTGGGCTATCCCACTAGATCAATGCCTGCCAGAATATACAAACACAAGCATAGCTTTTTGTGTATACACACATGTTTAGATGTATGCGTGACTTTGCTTGGGACTTCTTCTAGAGTGCCAAATTAGACTTTTGATGCTTGGGAAGACAATTTGAAACCCTGACCTTCCACAAATACATGAATTGCCATTTGTATGGAATTACTAGTAATGCAGAAGCACTATTGTTATCGGATGGAAAGGATGATGAGATTTGTAGTATAGTCAATAAATTTAAATTTTTTTTTCATATTTACGCTAAACTTTTATAAAAATGATTTGCAATAGAATTTAAAAAATATATCACTATATAGTTATTATTGAGCCAAATAACAAAACTACCAATCTCTGCACTCATGCGATACCAGCATTGGTTGTGAGTTCGAAGAAATTAAAAGATTTCTATTTTGGACAATAGAATATGGAATATACTTATGTGTCTATGGTCCTAATTCGGAGTCTTTAGCACTCATAGTTCTGAGGATTCATCAACTCACACGGATGGAAGGTCGGATCGTGCTCAATGGATTTTGCTATTGATTATGAATCAGAATATAGGCATAAATATATGTATTATATCTGATTGGTGACGACTCTTTTTTCTTTTACATATCTTCGCACAAGATGAGCATACCCAAGTTTGTTTATTTTTAAAGAGCACGGGGTATACAAGTATATAGGGCATACATTCATACATATAAGAATTTTCATCTAGTCAATAACTAGTAGCCATAACGGTAAATTAAATTTAATTAATAAATTTAAATATGATAAAAATATATATATATATATGACGGTTTATCTTAGGCCAAAGTACGAGAAATTAGTTAAACGATAACTAAAATAAAGAACGTAAAAATGAAAATGGAATCCAAAATAAGAAATCAATCATGCAATGTAAACAATAATTCACTTTAAATTTAATTATTATAATAAAAATAAACAAATTCAATTGTAAACAGCTTTCTATGTCTTTCTGTTTCAAATGTAACATTTTCAGAGCTCTGCAAAGAAAGTATTTCCATGAACAAATGAATTTCAAAACATTTCTCATGGAATTTAATTTTTAATATTTAGTATGGTGTATGTTATTTTCTTCTCATTTACCAAATGCAATTCTAAAGAAATTCATTTTCGCTGAAGGCAATTCAAAAATATCAGTCAGTGATTTTCAGTGATAAATCTGTCCAAAATGAATGAGCAGCATAATGACAGAGAGGCGTGAAGGATGGCACTGTGCAATCTCTGTCTCGCTCTCTTGCTCATCATTTGTTGTTGCTTACGCTTCCTAAAGCAGTTCATTCATGAGCAATTTGAGCTCTCTCGGCAGCAGTCCAAGTACGAATGAAACAAAGCGTTCGGCAGCCTTCGGCCTCTGCTGGGACGCTTAAAGTGGCCCATCCACAGGCGAACATGTTGGCCGAGCCGCTCGTCGAGACAAAATTTTCTTGTCAACCAACTAGTGCCAACATGCTCGCAAGCATCATTTGGTGGCAAATTTTGAGCAGTGAACATGGCAACGGAAGACGACAGCGCCATTGTAATTTCACTTTTTTCAATTAATTTTTGCTTCAAAAATATATAAATATATAAATAATATATATAATATATACATAAACTCTTGCATAAATTGTTTAGACATTTTTAGCAGCGCTCGCTAGCACGTGTTTTCACTTCAAATTTTGGTTCAAGTGATGTTCGTGCCAGCGTTGCCATCCATTGTCGAGCATGTTGTTGCGAAAACAAGCAAGATAGAATCATTTCTAATTCGAGCGGCTCGACGAACACGAAATTTGTACGCGAGCTCTACCACTAACGATGAAAATTCCGTCGAGCACAACATGCTCGGCCAACATGCTCGTCTGTTGATGGGCCGCTTAAGATATTTCGATATTTATATCCGACCAATTGTCAATAAAATCGATTTCAGCGTCCTACAATGTGAATTCCATCGGCTTGGGAATTGGAAGATGATTAAGAAAGATTAAGGACGTTGGAAGATACTGCTGCAATTAGCCTTTTGAAAATGTTTTTTGTTAGCCTCTTGCAAGCTTCTATTGCCTCCGATAATTCTGTCGTTGCAGATATATGTACATAGGTTTTTCTAAGAGATTTGACAGTAAATGGCTACTGCAGTAAACTGCTACTGATTTATATTACAACCCCTATTAATGACAAACTTAATTGGCTCTAGATTCTCCACTCCAAACTCCGAAAAATTGATCTGTAGTGTTTTTTATAATATTGTCACTAGTTGACCTTTCGAAGTTCATAAACTTCATGCCCATTACAATATTATTTGTTGTGTTGTTCGCCGTGCAGTGCCATGTAACGCCTAAGAAATTTCGCTGGACATAATTGTCAGTCCACATGTCACTTGTGGCTTAAGCTCTGCCACTGCGTACAATTTCTGATATTTCTGATATTGCAGACACAATGTCAAAAGAAAGATCCGCTACCTGCGGATCATGTTAGGGTAATCGCTTCATCTCTTTTGTGCGTTGTCGCTATACTGAGTAGCGGAGTAACATAGTGTTTCTGTGATTGGTTTGAAAGATCAAAATCAATAATTAACCGCAATATTTTTGCATTCTTTTTAATGTATTCTTCTTTACCAGTGCTGTGTTCAGCTCTTTGTTTGCAGTCATTAATTGAGTATCGATCGCGAAGCAGACTTCTGAGTAAGAAATGCAGTTAATTTTAGAAAAAAATTCATGTGGTGTTTACTCTTTGACCCCACGAAGAAAGGGGACATTGTTTATATGGAACGTAATCTGTGAAATTTCAAAAGAATACGACTCATTGCAAAAAAATTTTGTTTACAGACGTTCGTGTAGAGTCGTTACAATGTACTGGTAATCAATCTTCCAACTTGAGCCTTCACAAATGCTGCCAGGAACTGAAGAATCCAAGTTTACTGAAGCCCGTGAGACCTACAGACAAAGTAAAAGGGTTAAATGCGGTTTCCAGATGATCGTCGAGGTATGCCGACCATTTTCGCCCGTTCATGGCACTGGATGTAAGTCTATGCTGCGATGTTTTATTAAAATTGGTGCTACTTACGGAGAATTTATCGACGTGAACGACCTCCTACCCGATGGAACAACTATTGTCCGCAAATGTCAAAAAGAGGCTGAAGATAAAAGAGCAAAGCTTAGCAATGAGTTAAAAGATGTAGTGAGCCGTGGTAGAACTGCCCTTACTTTGGTCTTAAAGGCGGACCAGTATATGAAACATTATTATTATTTTGGCCTGGTAATAGTGTGAATGTGCATTAAGAATGATGTCAATAGATAACAGGGGAAAAAAGCGGCAGATGCATTGTAAATTCCTGCCTTATGGAACGTGCGAATTTTTTTTATTTTCATTAAATGAAGAAAATTTTAAGCAACCTATGACCTTGCACTTGTCGGACAACACTTTACTTAAATCTTCTCCTGCACTTCCTGATAACTGTGATGTTTTCTATTTTCAACATCAAATAGACACAGGCCAATTTGTGCCTTATGAAAGTACAATTGCGCGGAAAGTGTGGTTAGACGGTATAAATGATTCAGGTACACCTGAGTTGGCTGCAAATGATGAAATGACCGAATCTGATAGTGTGCCGTTTTCTTCTTACTGTGTCAAAAGAGAACAACATCAGTATTATGATAGTGCCGAAAAACTATTAGCTCAAAATATTAACTTTTATTCATCGCGAACATACAACTTTATTCTATAAGTTCTAAATTATAAGTTGCCCTGCAGCAAAACATTAATGCGATGGGCACCACAGACAAATATGTCTGCAGAATTTCAGCCATTATTACTTGCAAACTTGCAAAACATTGTTGGCAAGATGAGTAATAAAGATAAAGAGGCAGTTCTTGTATTTGATGAAATTAAGATTAGCCGGGGACTACAATACAAATCTGCTCTCGATGAAATTCAAGACCTTCAGGGCAGCAGATTTGTGTGTTTATGGCCAGAGGACTCTTTGACAATTGGAAATATGTTTTGAGCTACACAGTGACCGAAAAGGGAATTCAGCATGAAGACCTTATGCAGAAAGTTGAGGCAAATATTGGGGTTTCGGGGACGTTAGTACTAAATTTTCGCGCTATAGTGTGTGACCAAGGATCAAACAATAGAGCGGCATTTAATAAGTGGGGGATTAACGTAGACAGCCCTTCATTTCAAGTAAATGAGAAGGAAATATTTGCTATTTATGATCCGACACATCTCATTAAATCTCTGCGTAATACCATTTTAACATAACATTGGTTGTTGTAAAGAGTAGACGCGTCTGATTTTGCTCTTATTAAATCACTTGAATTCTGTATTTTTTACTGTTGTTTAATACTTTTAAAGGCGCCAATTTTAACAATATTATTCTGTATTGCGTTATTACTGGTGCTAGTGTCAAACTTTGTGTGATTGCTATTAAATAATTGCATTTTATTTGTATATTTTACAAACAGTGCGCATCGCTAACAGCTGTAATTATTTCTTTTTCTTTTTCGCTTACTCTCGTCGTTTACTTTTCGTCACTCTCCTAACTTTGCGCTCTCTCATTGCATGCCTATCTGTATAGCTTGCGCTCTTAACGTCAGTTCTTTAACATTAACTGTACCTCATTGTTTCTCTTGCTTTGTTTGCATTGTGTTACTGTGTTTTTCTACAACACTCGACACAAGTTTAGTTACATTTCAAATATAACTCACTTCCTATAATTTCTCAATTTCTTTATTCGATCTCATATTTCCTTACATCATGACTTTGTGCTGCATTAAAGCACTGACCATATAACACATAGATCGGACATTTCATACAAGCGTTTTTGACACAAAATTTTCTTGCGAGGCGTCCCAGCAGAGGCTTGGCGTCGTTGCGAGACGTCCCAGCAGAGGCTGAGCGTCGCTACGAAGTGGCTCAGCAGAGCCGAAGGCTGCCGAACGCTTTGTAGTCGAAAAAACTTTTCTGAGCTCGAACAGCAGCAAAAGCCAAAAATATGAAATTCGGCTGGGGACCCACACACACACACAGTGATGAGTCTGTGTACGTACACGATGTTGAGAGTGGATTTGTTTTTGTTGTCATAGCTATGAAAAAGGGGAACAGAATGAGAGAGGCAGGCAAGAAGCAAGCTCTCTAGAGCGAACAGCATTGGTTGTGAGGGACTCTCATATGCAAATTTGCTGTTTCTTCCTGCGATCATAAGAACAACATGCGGGCTCTATACGAAGCGTCCGCCCTAGACGACGTACAAAACGCTATTATCTCAGTATAGGTTCGCACATTGAGATATCGAACTTGTCGGAAGCTGTTCGTGACGCATCTTAGTGTTCTATTGTCTTTGCCAGAACTGTATCTGAAAATCGGTGTTTCGGGTCTTTCAAAACTTTGATGGGCCATAACTTCGTCAAATCTCAACCGATTTTCGAGTTTGATGTTAATTTTTCCAAGTTTCGGCATATTGAAAAAAACTGCATTCAAAAATTTTCCAAATTAAGACCATCATAGTTGGACCCCTGTGCAAGCCCAGAATTATAAAGAAATTCGGTATTTCGGGTATTTCAAAACTTCCACTTGCCATAACTTCGTCATATGTCAACCGCTTTTCAAGTTTGATGCCATTTTTTTCCAAGTTTCCGCATATTGAACAAAACTGCACTCAAAGACTGTCCAAATTAAGACCATCATTCTTGGACCCCTGTACAAGTCCACAATTAAAAAATAATCGGTGTTTCGAGTATTTCAAAACTTCCATTTGCCACAAATTCGTCATATGTCAACCGATTTTAAAAGTTTGATGCCAATTTTTCTTGTTTCTCTTTTACAGTGATCAGAGGCTAAAAAGTACTGCTGGCAGCGCTGAGTATACTCATATGCGCTAAGTTTACTCATATGTATGTACATGATAAGTTTTTCATACGCGTTGAGTTTGTCCATTCAGGGGTGGGTTTGGTGATTTGCGTTTTCGCTTTCGATCGAAACGATCATTGCTGAGCCGACATGAGTTGATTGAATACGAACATGAATAAACTCAGCAAGCAACCGAATTTACCGCATATAATAATAGCCAGCGCTAGATATTGATGCGCAGGTCGCCCTGTGTGTCGTCCGAGTGAATTTGCTGTCAACTTGCTGTTTAACTGCTGCGCTGTTGAAGCGAAAGCCGATCGTCAAAAAATTTCACTATTGTCGCTATTAAGCGTCGGCAGCAGTATGACTTAGTTATTTTGGAAATAGCACAGAAAGTGCATCCATAACATCCATGAGGAAGGCGAAATCTCTAGATCCTTGGCTCCGACATACAAAAAGAGCAAATTAAGTGTTTCAGTTAGCTCACAGAAAATAACAAATGCTTACATTTCACTCATTGTAAAAGGAAGCGTATCATTTACGTATCATCTGCATCGTTGACAATCGTCACGTCGATGTCACTGCGTCCTCGCAGATTCTCGAACGTGAAGACGTCGCTTGTCTTATTGAGCACGCCGACTCTATTCCGCAAAATCCACTCGGATAGCAGCTCACCTCGCACTTGGTTCTCTCGTTTCCGATTTACATCGGGAAGCTTACTGTTGGAATACTCCTATTCAACTATCAAAAATACCATTTATCGATATATATATATTTAAGTTCTTTTTAATACTGAACGTATGGTCACACTGAAGTGCCAAAGCTCTCTCTCTCTTCGTTGCTGTCTCTTGACGAGTGTACATGTGGTGTGGTGTTGAGCCAAATAAATGTGAATAAAATAGCTAATGAATATAATAAACAAAAGGATCTTCTTATTTACATAATTGATAATTTTAAAACGGCTATTATTAATATACATATTCCAAAAGGTTATGGGCCCAGTCAATGTTTAATAGAAGTTAAATTACTATTGCAAATTCTTGTGAAATTCATTTTTGAGGTTATTTTGACATTCTAGTGTGCGTGTGTATAGCAGAGAACTCCAACGAGTAAAATGTTTTCGCTCATACTCAAGTACTGATGCATACTCTGTTTGATTTATTCTGTTTGCTTCGGGTATGCGTATTGAACTTTTCGTTTACAACCACTGACCATATAACATATAGATGGGACATTTCATACAACGAAAACGGCCACGAAATTTCTTAGCGAGATACCCCAGTTCGATTGCCGACATACCCCAGTTCGAAGCGAACAGCTTCCGACAAGTTCGATCTCTTAATGAGCGAACCTATACTGAGTTAATAGCGTTTTGTACGTCGTCTAGGGCGGACGCTTTGTATAGAGCCCGCATGTTGTTCTTATGATCGCAGGTAGAAACAGCAAATTTGCATGAAAGAGTCCCTCACAACCAATGCTGTTCGCTCTTGAGAGCTTACTTCTTGCCTGCCTCTCTCATTCTGTTGCCCATTTTCATAGCTATGACAACAAACAATAAATACACTCTCAACATCTTGTACGCACACATAATCGTCACTGTGTGTGGGTCCCCAGCCTATTTTATATTTTTGACTTTTGCTGCTGTTCGAGCTCAGCAAAGTTTTTTCGACTACCTGCGACGGGTCGACCCATGCACTGCAAGACGGATATTTACCCTGTGTTGCGTAGCACAAGTTTACAAGGCGGCATGCCATTATTTTTCTTACAGGGAATTTTTTATTTTGTCATTGCTTTGCATGTCGCAGATTCTGAATTGGGCTATCCCACCAGATCAATGCCTGCCAGAATATACAAACACAAGCATAGCTTTTTGTGTGTACACACATGTCTACATGTATGTGTGACTTTGCTTGGGACTTCTTCTCGATTGCCAAGTTATATTTCTAGCTCGAGAAAGACTTTTGATGCTTGGGAAGACAATTTGATACCCTGACCTTCCACAAATACATGAATTGCAATTTGTATGGAATTACTAGTATTGCAGCTGCACTTTGTTATCGCATGAGTGCAGAGATTCGTAGTTTAGTTATGTCGCTCAATAATAATTATATGGTGTTAAATTTTTGAAAAAAAAAAAAAAATATATATATATGGAAAATCAAATTTAAATGTATTGGCTATACTATAAATCTCATCATCCTTCAACTTTCCTTTCCATCCGATAACAATAATCGGCAATACTGGCCAAGTCGTAGGCATTGATTCATAATGACCTTCAAGTTCACAATACAGTTTAGTGGGAGTAGTTTTAAGGCTGCTGCGTCTAGGTGGTCATACCCAGGGGATTTGGTGAGATTTAGGTTAGCTATTTCTTCTTGAATCTCCGTGCTATCAATCTCTTGTATAGGCAGATCCATAGGGCAAGCATTGTCAAGGAACTGTGTAGTTTTTTCTTTAGTACCACTATCGCACAGGTTAAAGGGTTGGAAACTGTTTTTCAGGTGATCTGCAAAGGGATCAGCTTTCTCCTGGCTGGAACGACTCCACAAACCGTTGGCGTTTCTAACAGGAGCAATTTTCTTTACCGGCCTTTTAAGGTATTTGGTAGCATTCCACAAGTTATGTTCAGCTTTGGCTGGTTCTAGTTCTATTAGGTACTCCTCCATAGATTTATTTTTTGATTCTATTAGCCGCTGTTTTAAGTCTTTGCAGGCCCTGTTGTATGCTCTTTTGTCACTCGGCATTCTGCTGACTGCCATATTCTTCTCAGCCTTCTTCTCTCAGCAACCATGGAAGCCAGATCAGTTGACCAGAGGTAGTTGTCCCTGCGAGCTCTGTGATTCCTTGACCGTGTCTCCCTTGCTTGCTCAGGCGTTGCAAGGCTTGCCGCCGTGTGCACATTTCTGGTAAGACTTTACACAGCTTCGTCGATGTCACTCCCATTTTCAATTGCTGGCAGAGGGTCAACATTTTCTTCCAACCAGATTTTGTAAAGTTCACGGTTTGTATTGCGGGTAAACAGCTTCTTTCTTGGCTTCTTCCTAGTGTATGAGTGCTCCAGGACTATTTTAACCATGCTGTGGTCAGAGCAAAGCTCATAGCAGCTGTCCGACAAGATCTTTGCAGGGTCGATACCTTTGCTTATAGCAAAGTCAAGGAGGTCTGGTATTTTGTTCGGGTCACTGGGCCAGTAAGTGGGCTCACCAGTGGAATGCACGCTGCAACCTAGCTCTCTGATGCACATGAGGAGAGTGCTGCCCTTGGTGTTTATTGATCTGGAACCCCACCAAGTGTGCTTGGCGTTGAAGTCTCCACCCAATATGAACCTGGGTCCCAGGTCTTTTAGCTGTTGCAACAAGTCAGCACGACTTATGATATACCGAGGCGACAAGTATGCTGCTCCAATGGTGATTTGGCCTGCTTGGGTTGTCAGGAGAATTTTTGCACACTGCATCCAGTCCAATTGCACCGGCTCTAGCTCTTCATGTTCAATGCCGCTCCTCACAATAATTGCAGCTCCGCCACGAATCCTGTCGGCAGGGTGATTTGCAACTATTGTAGTGTAGCCAGGAATGGTGAAGTGCGATCTGGTTGTAAAATGCGTCTCTGACACTAGCATTACGTCAACTTGGTTTGTTTTAATATAAGTGTTCTATTTCAGGTTTGCTTTTGCACAAACCGTTCGCGTACAATATGATGAGAGTGTATTTGTTTTTTGTTGTCATAGCTATGAAAATGGGCAACAGAAATAGAGAGGCATGCAAGAAGCAAGCTCTCAACAGCGAACAGCATTGGTTGTGAGGGACTCTCACATGCTAATTTGCTGTTTCTACCTGTGATCAGAAGAGTAACATGCGGGCTCTATACGAAGGGTCCGCCCTAGACGACGTACAAAACGCTATTAAGTCAGTATTGGTTCGCACATTGAGAGATCGAACTTGTCGGAAGCTGTTCGTATAAGCCGATCGGGGTATGACGCATCGAGAAATTTCGTTAAGAAATTTCGTGGCCGTTTTCGTTGTGTGAAATGTCCCATCTATATGCTATATGGTTAGTCTTAGTATATAAGGAGCGCTTGTGCATATTGGAATTCAATTAATCTTGACATTCCGGGAAGCGACTTTTAAGGTTGCTCCTTCAAATAAATAAATAATTAGCAGCCACTCTAAGGTTGCTCTAAAATACTTAATAAATAATCTTAGCTTTTATCTATGTACACGAGACACCACACCATTCAGAAAATGTTTTAGACATTGTTGTGGCGTTTACACACTTTTGGACTATGCATTGTTTGATTTTGGGAATATGCGGCGTTTTATTGAAGATATTTTGAAATATCGCAAAATAAAATTTTGTTAAATCATAGTAAAAATCTGATGGTGCTTTAACATCAAATTTTCATTTACATAGCCAAATGATTTATTGAGTATTAAATACTCAGAAACACACTGCACTTCATTTGTTGACTTAAGAAGCTGAGAACATTTAGAACATTCCTTTTTTAGCAACTTATGCAACAAATACCTCGCAAAGTAACGCAGAGCATTTTCATTAAATTCTCCTTGAAGTTCTTTAATTGAAAGCTCTAATGATTCCTCCAATTGAAAATCATCTTCTGGAAAATGTCTATCATCTATACTTCCATACCTAATTTCTCCTTCCTCTACTGTTTTAAATGCACCTACTAAACTTAATATTTTCATCTATAACATCTTCGACAAAATTATATTAAATTCATACATTGTTGGGTTGGTGCTGGTAGCTTCTCGAGATCTAATTAATTAAAACTAGTTTTCTAAGGTATCCTTGTCAAGCATCGCAGTTGAAACGAGGTCTACACACCTTTAGAGTTAGCCCAAGTATAGAGGAAATAGTAAAAACCATACCTCTAATACAATGCATACGTGGATCATATTTAAATTACTTAAAATATGTCCGCATTTCAAGAAGATATTAGTGAACAACACTAATTTGTTGTAAAGCACACCGGTATGGATTTCTATCATAGAGAATATAGCTGTTAAGGCAATCAAAGAGCTTATTAATTTTATCTATGAAGAGAATAGTAGATTTGGCGACTTCTCTTTTATTTGAAAACCCTCCAGAATCTATAACAGTTCTTATAGCAGCAGCGACATTGAAACTAAACACCAGTGTCGCATACTTTACTTTCATTCTGTCAAATGAATTTGCACAGACGTGCTTAGAGGACAATTTCGGACAAAGTCTAGTTGTATTTTTCGACTCTATATCAAATAACTGAATAATTATTTGCCACGAAACAACCCCATCAGGCTTAATTAAATCATCTTTTAAAATGGTATTACGCAAAGATTTAATGAGATATGGCGGGTCATAAATAGTAAAAATTTCCTTCTCATTTACTTCAAAATAAGGGCTGTCTATGTTTAACCCCCACTTATTAAATGGCGCTCTATTGTTTGATCCTTGGTCACACACTATAGAGCGAACATTTAGTCCTAACGACTCCGAAACCCCAATATTTGCCTCAATTTTCTGCATAAGGTCTTCATGTTTAATTCCCTTTTCGGACACTGTGTAGCTCAAAACATATTTCCAATTGTCAAAGAGTCCTCTGGCCATAAACACACAAATCTGCTGCCCAGAAGGTCTTGAATTTCATCGAGAGCAGAATTGTATTGTAGTCCCTGGCTAATCTTAATTTCATCAAATACAAGAACTGCCTCTTTGCCTTTATTACTCATCTTGCCAACAATGTTTTGCAAGTTTGCAAGTAATAATGGCTGAAATCCTGGAGACATATTTGCCAGTGGTGCTCATCGCATCAATGTATTGCTGCAGGGCAACTTATAATTTAGAACTTATAGAATATAGTTGTATGTTCGCGATGAATAAAAGTTAATATTTTGAGCTAATAGTTTTTCGGCACTATCATAATACTGATGTTGTTCTCTTTTGACACAGTAAGAAGAAAACGGCACAGATTCGGTCATTTCATCATTTGCAGCTAACTCAGGTGTACCTGAATCATTTATACCGTCTAACCACACTTTCCGCGCAATTCTACTTTCATAAGGTACAAATTGGCCTGTGTCCATTTGATATGGAAAATCGAAAACGTCACAGTTATAAGTGCAGGAGAAGTTTTAAGTAAAGTCTTTTCCGACAAGTGTAAGGTCGTAATCGCATTCGATTTCAACCTTAGTTTACCCATATATTTTCAATCAAAATGACGATCGCATATTATTGCTGTTTTTTTTATCAACCTGATCTTCCAAATGGCACAAATTTACCCATTGCTTAAAATGTTCTTCATTTAATGGAAATGAAAAAAATTTTGCACTAAAATATTCCCTTCTATCCCTAAGGCAGGAATTTACAATGCGTCTGCCGCATTTTTTCCTATTATCCATTGACATCTTACTTAATGCACATTCACACTATTTACGCACGCGCTGACAAAAGTTTATCCGCTAAGCTTTTAATGAGCTAAATAATATTTTTTTTTTACAAATTACACGATCTCTAAACTTTATTTTTTCGCACTTGTAAATAACTTTGATGACCAAAATTAATTGCTTTTTACTATTGCATTGATTCCGCCCTCACGTACACATACATACATATACCATACATGCGTACATAGAGAAATAGAACAAATTTGCGCGGTCAATTGCTCTTTTTTCTTTGGCCACATTAACGCGCCAAAGATAAATTTTAATTTTGGACAAACAGTAAATAATTATAAATGTCTTTTTATAATTATAATTTCACAAATAACTTTCGAATAGTTTATGCATCATATTGGTAAAATAATTGCTAATAAATATTTAATTTTAAGTGTTATTTTTTTTTATTAAATACTAATATTTATTAATGAATTCATCTACATATAAATATGAGAAAAATAAAACAAGAAATTCTGGAAAAAAATAATAATAAAGCATAGTAATTCCATACAAATGGCAATTCATGTATTTCTCGAAGGTCAGGGTTTCAAATTGTCTTCCCAAGCATCAAAAGTCTAATTTGGCACTCTAAAAGAAGTCCCAAGCAAAGTCACGCATACACATAAACATGTGTGTACACACAAGATGCTATGCTTGTGTTTGTATATTCTGGCAGGCATTGATCTGGTGGTATAGCCCAAATCAGAATCAGCGATATGCAAAGCAATGATAAAAAAATAAATATCCTGTAAGAAAAATGAAGGCGGCATTACTGCACACAAATGCTAAAATTTGTGCTTCGAAACACAGGGTGAAGATCGAAGATCCGTCTTGCAGGTAGTCGAAAAAACTTTGCCGAGCTCGGACAGCAGCAGAATCCAAAAATATAAAATTCGGCTGGGGACCCACACACACACACACACACAGTGATGAGTATGTGTACGTACAAGATGATGAGAGTGTATTTGATTTTTGTTGTCATAGCTATGAAAATGGGTAACAGAATGAGAGATGCAGGCAAGAAGCAAGCTCTCAACAGCGAACAACTTTGGTGTGAGAGATGCCACAATGTCTTCTTTCTCACTCTCTCTCGCTGATTTGTCGTTGATGCTTGAGAGAAGTAAGCTCTCTCAGCATTGGTTGTGAGGGACTCTCACATGCTAATTTGCTGCGATCATAAGAACATGCGGGCTCTATACGAAGCGTCCGCCCTAGACGACGTACAAAACGCTATTGACTCAGTATAGGTTCGCATATTGCTTGTTGGAAGCTGTTCGTGTGAGCCGATCGGGGTATGTCGCATCGAACTGGGGTATCACGCATCGAACTGGGGTATCACGCATCGAACTGGGGTATAACGCATCGAACTGGGGTATCTCGCTAAGAAATTTCGTGGCCGTTTTCGTTGTATGAAATGTCCAATCTATATGTTTAATGGTCAGTGGTGATACTATTAACTCAGTATATGTTCGCACATTGTTAGATTTAATTTGTCGGAAGCTGTTCGCGAGAGCCGATCGGGGAGCAAGGTGTATCTATACACCCCTACTGCTCTATAGTTAACAGCACACGGTTGATACGCAACTGCACGTCGTGTCCCGAGGGACGCTACCCGCATTTGGGTTATCTACATAGCCACCACGATAACACCAACCTTAAACTTGGTCAGCGGCTGGAAAACTGACCAACCCGTGGTACCATTTTTAAGGAATTGGTCGTCCTCCCTTCTGCCTCCCACGAGGTACGGGTATTGCGGAACCCAGAGGGGGTGGGGTTGCTTCCTTTAGTCGCATTCTGCGACAAGCGGTAGCATACTGTGGTATGCTATATACTGTGGTATGCTATATAGCCCGGGACTGGCTGCCCAGGTGGTTCCTTGCTTTAGTCGCCTTCTACGACATGCGGTATCATACTGTGGCAGTATTCTTTATCAGATCCGCCGACCACACGGGGGTGCGCAGTTTTTGCTGCCTAGCACGGGACTGGCTGCCCTGGTGGTGCGCCTCTCTCCAAAGTTTGACGACGCCTTGCGAACACGGCGTTGGAAAACCCATACAGCTCCATCATCGCCTCCGGTGTCTCCGTCACTCCAGTCATCCTCCAGGTGTTGTTCTCCTGAGTTATTGACATCTGGTCCAGGTTGCGCAGATCCTCATAGAGGGGGCGCTTACAGAGAATGTGTTGCCAGTCTTTAAGCTGTGCACCGCATGAGCATGAGGGCGTTTCGCTCAGACCTCTCTTGTGCAGATATGCGTTCATCGAGCCATGTCCTGTCAGCAAGAATCCAGCGCGTAGACTAAAACGATAGTCTGGTCGGCTGTAGACGAAGCTTGCGTCCGGGAAAAATCTGTGGGTAATCCGTCCGGATTCCCCAGGATCATCCCATCTGAGCTGCCACTCTCGCAACAAGCATTCGTCCAGCAGCGCCATCTTCTCCTTCCAGCTCATACTCGTCACATCTCGCCCGTACAGCCAATCACCGGTTTTCAGCGGGATGTCACGCTTCAACCTGTGCTTGACTGCCAGTCGGCCTCTTGGCCTCCAGATCCAACAGTGGACCTCCAGCTAGCACTTGTAGCGCAACGGTGGATACCGTGCGGCATACAGGCAGGCTACCAAGCAGGATTAGCCGTTGACACGACACAGACACAGAGCCTTGACTTGGCATTTCCTCGTCTGCTAATGTCGGCCGACCAAATCGAGGCACCAAATAGTGCACAAGGCACCATAAGTCCAGCATATATGTGCCGCTTCTTGCGCAAACCGTAATCGGTACGGAGTACGCGCGACAATGCTCCAACGACTCCTGCCAATCTACCCCGAAGGGATTCGATGTGCGGCAGGAAGGTCATCCTCTCGCCGACTGTGATGCCAAGGTAGCGAACCTTCCTCACGTATGGTAGACTCGCTCCTGCGAATCTTACGATCGGGTGCCGGTTCCTAGATAGTATGCCTTTCAGCAGCATAATTGTCGATTTGGTCGTCGATACTGAAACTCCAACCTCCGTTCCCCAAGATCCCACGATGGTCATCAGCTGCGCGCCCTTTGTCTCCACTTGGTCTCGTGAGTTACCCTCTACGAAGAGCAGCAAATCATCAGCGTACGCGCTTAGAGCACAGTGTCGTTCTAGTTGCAGCAGAAGTGTGTCCATTAGCAGATTCCAAAGGAATGGTCCGCTAATGGATCCCTGTGGGCAACCTCGTGTTACTGGCACACACACTTCGACGTACGTACTGATGATGCACGCGCTCCTGTCAGAGAAGAAGCTTCTCCATAAGGTGGCTTCCCGGCAGCCGGAGGCAACGATGTGATTCAATGCGGCGGTCTGCAGTCCGCAGTCTGGCAATGGCAGCATCGATCTCGAAGGCTTCGAGATCCGGCGGTGCCTCTTCGGGAATCGCAATCGGTGTAGTCGACTCCGCAACAGGGAAGAAGTTGCGGAGGAGCACTCGCGCGCAGTCGTTCCAAGTTACGACTTGCCCGCTATCCGTCTGAAGGCAACTAAGTTCTGTGCATTTTTTGCGTCCTCGGCTGATCCTGTATACTCGTCCCCTTCGATCGCCCTGAATGAAACTTGTCCAGTCCTTGTCCTTGGTCGATAGAATGAGCTTCTAGTACTGCACTGTACTAATGTACAACGCAGTGGGCAAGTTGATCAGTGTCGTCTCCTGACTTCCTGACGCTTGGAGTTCAGACCGGCAGTCCACCAGAGCGGAATCCTCCTGGCTCGTGGAGACCGTCGTCCCAGCATGCGATCCCTTACACATTGTGCACTAACGCGCGCAACCAGGACACATGGTCATCCAGCGACCGTTCGCAGAAATCAATGGGGAGGTCGGATGCCTTTCGAATCGCTTCTTCCTCAAACAACCACCAACGTGCAGTGGAGACGTTCCAGTACAGCACAGGAGCAACGCTCTCAACTGTGTGACTGGGATCGGTCGTGGCCACAACGGTGATGTAGGGCTCCCGCTCGGTGTCGAATTAGCAGTACACGGAAGAGAGGAAGATAGATCCAAATCTTCCCGTCACTCTTACGCATACTCCAAAGTCTGTGATCAGCGATTTGATAGGCATGCAGATGACATCGGGGTCGTCTATGATGATGGCCGCCTTCCTCCTCCTGTCGGCAAAGCTCGCAACCCGGCCGTAAAGCCGGTAATGCGCCCCTCGTTGACGGCGTAGGGCTCCTGAACAAGTGCGCAGGCGTGACCGGATCTGCGGATGCAGACCCCAAGCTCGATGTTGGCGGCTCGGCCACGCCCACAGTTTGCTTGAATTAGGCTAAACATGGAATGTCTAGCACCCACCCTTTCAAGCACTGCCGCATATATCGGGCAAGACGCAGAGAGCATATAGTGCCCTGACGGGAGCCCTTTAAAGCGGCAGTTTCGGCAGTCCACCGGGTTGGTGCACTTTCGGGCTACATGCCCAGTCCCGCCGCATTGGCGACATACGTCCTCCTTGAAGCGGCATTGTGACATCTTGTGGTCGAAACCAACGCAACGATGACCTGCGTATGTGCGGACCAGTGTGTGGCACTTGATGTAGACCCAACCGGTCTGCTCAAGTATGGCCCCACACCTCTAGGGTGACATTCGCCGATCGACCGTCGGTGACAGATCACGGCTTCGATACCAGGTGTACCGCTTTCTTGAAGGCCGCTGGAGAAATTTCATCCTTGAAATTAGTGGTGTATAACTCCTCCATAAAATGTTCCACAGAGATCTCCGTGTCCACATTGTGCACCGTGACTTGCGTCCCCAGTGCCTTGTTGGGCTTCACCTCCAGGCCAAACTCGGTGAATCTCTGGTTAGAGACCAACCTCTTCAGCTCTCCAGCAGATGAGGTGCGGATGTTGGCACCACCACGCTTGAGTTCACGCACCTCTTGAACTCTGACTCCTAGGGAAGCAGCGAACTCCTTCATCACCTGCTCGCGACCTGTTTGCCAGAAGCGGCCGGGTCCTTGCTGGTGATCACAGCAGACCACGTCTCTACCGGCTTTTTAACGGGCGGCAAGGCTGGGTAAGCAGTCACTTGGGCGCCGTTATGGACAACGGGAGAGGCGGCTTCCGACGTAGCGGGGGAAGGCGCTAGTGCTACTCCTTTTAGTTCCTCGAGGACAGCGTTCCTCATTGCCAATGCTGTGATGAGCTCATCATAGCGGGCCATTATATCCATCACCAGGAGCGTCTTCCTCGATAGTAGTCCGACCCGGACCTCAGTGGTCTTGGCAGCCCTCTGCACGCTGAACATTTCAGCCAGCACTTTAGCGGAGCTACTAGAGGCTATCTCCCACGCTGAACTCCAGGCGATGAGCTCTCCATTTGACGTCCCCATGGGCACGGCGAAAACAGCAGAATGGGCGGGGGAATGGGCATGGGCAGGGGCGGGGTCAGTAACAGAAGCAGTGGGGTCGGCGGAAGTGGCAGGGAAGTAACAGTAATGGGGGGCGGCGAGAAAAGCGACGGTGTTGGTATTGGCAGAGGGGTTAGCACAGGCGGTGGTTGACAGGGTCGGGTGGTTAGCAGGGGCGGTGGCGACAGTTTCGGCAGCGGTAGCAGATGTACCGCTTTCCTATAGGCCGCTGGTGAAATGTCATCCTTGAAATTATTGGTGTATAACTCCTCCATAAAATGCTCTACAGAGATCTCCGTGTCCACATTGTGCACCGTGACTTGCGTCCCCAGTGCCTTGTTGGGCTTGATCTCCAGGCGAAACTCGATGAATCTCTAGTTAGAGACCGTAATAACGCTGAAAATCCAAGCTATTAATTAAAACACCAATGCTAACAATGTGAGTAATGTGAGTACTTGGGTACCACTCTTTATTTCTCTTGCTTGCTCAGCGTACATCAATCAACTGCCAACCGTCTCTCTCTGCATACACGCCAACGCGTTGTGAGAGAGCGTCTCGCTCTCTATCTCGTCTCCACTCTCCGCTGGACGTACAGGTCTCCACACCCCTTCTTTTCTTTTTAGATGAAGCTTCACGGTTTCGCCGCCACCCTGTGTCTCCCGGGCTTGTTGGGGGTTCTTGTTGCTTCTTTATCTCCTGGGTTGGCTGTAAAGAAATGACTGGCAAAGGTAGACTGTCATCCGTGGTCGGGGTCTGTGGGCATTTGTCGACAATCTTTTTTAGGTGGCTAACGTTGCAAGTGAAACTTTTACCACCACCCGAGATCTGAACTTACCTCGTAAGTGGTAGTGTCGAACTTAAGCGATAACTTATGTGGAAATATTACGTTCTTTAAAAGGACTCTGTCTCCGACTTGTATGTCAACCTCTCTTGCTCTCCTGGTACTATCTGCTGCCTCTTTCCCTTTGTGTTTCTTCAAAAGATCTCTGTCTTTCTCTTATGAGTCCACCGTTTCACCAATCAGATCCTGTATGGTAGGAATTTTGTCTCTAATAACCCTGTTAAACATCAGCTCCGTGGGTGGTGCCCCCGTGGTGCCATGTGGGGTAACATTGTACATCAATACGAATTTCTGGATCTCTTGTTTGTAGTTCACGTTGTTAGCATGCGCAATTTTCAACCGTTTTACTAGAGATTTATTCATATTTTCTACCTCTCCATTGGCTTGGGGCCAGTACGGTGGTGTTGATAGTAGGATGCCACTGTTCCCACAAAAATCTCTAAACTCAGCGCTTATGAACTGTCCTCCATTATCAGCCGTTGACGCTTCCGGAAAACCCAGTCTTGCAAAAATTTCTTCCATTGGTCGATAATGGTTTTGGACGAGATCGATTTGATTATCTTAAATTCCATATATCTTGAGTAGTAACACTGACCATATAACATATAGATGGGACATTTCATACAACGAAAACGGCCACGAAATTTCTTAGCGAGATACCCCAGTTCGATGCCACATAGCCCGATCGGCTCACACGAACAGCTTCCGACAAGTTCGATCTCTCAATGTGCGAACCTATACTGAGTTATTAGCGTTCTAAGTTGCCCATTTTCATAGCTATGACAACAAACAACAGATACACTCTCATCATCTTGTATATACACATGCATTTAAATGGATTGGTGACTTGAACCACTGACCATATAACATATATATGGGACATTTCATACAACCACTGACTGCGCTGCTCACTATCTGCAACTGTTCTTACAGCCTCGCAGCTCGGCAGCGGCTTCTTGCATATTACACCGCCTGCATTACCTTACATTCTCATGTTACATCTCACGCATATTAGTCGCAGTGTTAAGACGCCAACGTTCTTCACAGTAGCACAGTGCACAAATAAATTAACACAAAAACAAAATTAATCCCGTGCATTTTTCATTTATAATATCATTAACGCCGCTAAAAAAACCTTAGTGGTTTAACAATTATATTTTTCAGAATTTCTTATTTCATTTTTCTCATATTTATATATATATACATTCATAAATAAATATTAGTATTTAATAAAAAAAAATAACACTTAAAATTAAATATTTCTTAGCAATTATTTTACCAATATGATGCAAAAACTATTCACAAGTTATTTATGAAATTATAATTATAAAAAGAGATTAATAATTATTTGTGCAAACTCAAAATGTAAAATTAAGCTTTGGCGCGTTTAAAATGACCAAAGAGAATAGAGCAATTGACCGCGCAAATTCGATCTTTTAATGCAAAAGAGAAAAGTAATTGATTTTGGCGCATGGTTATCATAGTCATTTTCAAGTGCGAAAAAATAAAGTTTCTAGTCCGTGTAATTTGTAAAAAATTATAATTTAGCTCATTAAAAGCTTTAGCGGGTAAACTTTTGTCAGCGCGTGCGTAAATAGTGTGAATGTGCATTAAGTAAGATGTCAATAGATAACAGGAAAAAAGCGGCAAATGCATTGTAAATTCCTGTCTTAGGGATCGTAGCGAATATCATTTCCAATAAATGATGAAAATTTTCAGAAATGGGAAAATTTATGCCATTTGGAAGATCAGGTTGATAGAAAGACATCAATAATATGCGATCGTCATTTTGATTGAAAATATATTGGTAAACTAAGGTTGAAATCGAATGCGATTACGACCTTACACTTGTCGGACAACACTTTACTTAAATCTTCTCCTGCACTTCCTGATAATTGTGATGTTTTCGATTTTCAACATCAAATAGACACAGACCAATTTGTACCTTATGAAAGTAGAATTGCGCGGAAAGTGTGGTTAGACGGTATAAATGATTCAGGTACACCTGAGTTGGCTGCAAATGATGAAATGACCGAATCTGTGCCGTTTTCTTCTTACTGTGTCAAAAGAGAACAACATCAGTATTATGATAGTGCCGAAAAACTATTAGCTCAAAATATTAACTTTTATTCATCGCGAACATACAACTATATTCTATAAGTTCTAAATTATAAGTTGCCCTGCAGCAATACATTGATGCGATGAGCACCACTGGCAAATATGTCTCCAGGATTTCAGCCATTATTACTTGCAAACTTGCAAAACATTGTTGGCAAGATGAGTAATAAAGGCAAAGAGGCAGTTCTTGTATTTGATGAAATTAAGATTAGCCAGGGACTACAATACAATTCTGCTCTCGATGAAATTCAAGGCTTTCAGTCTGATGGCATAAAACGATTACCACTCTTAGGGCAGCAGGATTGTGTTTATGGCCAGAAGATGCGGACATATTTTAAGTAATTTAAATATGATCCACGTATGCATTGCATTAGAGGTATGGTTTTTACTATTTCCTCTATACTTGGGCTAACTCAAAAGGTGTTTCAACTGCGATGCTTGACAAGGATACCTTAGAAAACTAGTTTTATTTAATTAGATCTCGAGAAGCTACCAGCACCAACCCAACAATGTATGAATTTAATATAATTTTGTCGAAGATGTTATCGATGAAAATATTAAGTTTAGTAGGTGCATTTAAAACAGTAGAGGAAGGAGAAATTAGGTATGGAAGTATAGATGATAGACATTTTCCAGAAGATGATTTTCAATTGGAGGAATCATTAGAGCTTTCAATTAAAGAACTTCAAGGAGAATTTAATGAAAATGCTCTGCGTTACTTTGCGGGATATTTGTTGCATAAGTTGCTAAAAAAAGGAATGTTCTAAATGTTCTCAGCTTCTTAAGTCAACAAATGAAGTGCAGTGAGCTTTTGAGTATTCAATACTCAATAAATCATTTGGCTTTGTAAATGAAAATTCGATGTTAAAGCACCATCAGATTTTTACTATGATTTAACAAAATTTAATTTAATAAAATTGTCTTTGAAAAAATTAATAGCGGTGAATATAGTCTTTCTGGTCAACAAAAAATAAATATAAATAACAAAAATATAAAAATAATATAATGAAATGACAATAATAATTATTACAAATTATACTTTTGCTTCATTTTCTATTAAAATAATATATAACATACGTATGCAGACAGAGCACTTACTTTTGATGTGCATTGAACACATCAAACATTTCAATCACACGCATCAAAGCCAAATTACTCGAGAGTACAACAGATGATTAAAATCAGAGCAGTTATACTCGAGTAAAAATGCCTTCAATTATGACTAAGCAACAGTCCGACCCAATGAATCGTTTGCAAGATTCACATCAAACGGTTTGATGCAAGCCTAAGCAGTCCATAACTTGTAGTTGATTGTGATTGCCGAGCGAACATCGGTTCGAGTAAAATCAAATCAGCTGACGCTTGGAAGTACATGAGATGAATCGAACTTGTTGCGTCCAATCGTTTGAATTGATTTGATTGCCGTTCGGGCGTGAGTGTTCGCTCATACTTAATCATACTCGTTGCAGCTCTCTGGTGTATATACAAGATGGAAAAATGGGCAACAGAAATAGAGAGCCAGGCAAAAATCAAGCTCTTTCAATAGCGAACAGCATTGGTGTAAGGGATGGCACAATGTCTTTATTCGCTCTCTCTCGCTTAAGCGGCCCATCCACAGGCGAGCATGTTGGCCGAGCATGTTGTGCTCGACGAAATTTTCCTCGTTAGTGGTAGTGTTCGCGTACAAATTTCGTGTTCGTCGAGCCGCTCGCACAAGATAGAAATGATTCTATCTTGCCTGTGTTCGCGACAACATGCTCGACAATGGATGGCAATGCTCGCACGAACATCACTTCAACCAAACATTTGAAGTGAAAACACGTGCTAGCGAGCGCTGCTAAAAATGTCTAAACAATTTATGCAAGAGTTTATATATATATTATATATATTATTTATATACTAATATATTTTTGAAGCAAAAATTAATTGAAAAAAAGTGCAATTACAGTGGAGCCGTCGTCTTCCGGTGCCATGTTGACGCCTCAAAATTTTCCAGCAAATGATGTTCGCGAGCATGTTCGCACTAGTTGGTGGACAAGAAAATTTTTTCTCGACAACATGCTCGCCTGTGGATGGGCCGCTTTAGTTGACGATTATGCATGCTTACGAAAAAATAGGCAGACGCACGAAGAGACAGAGAGCGAGCTCTCTGAGTATCGAAGAACATTGGTTGTGAGGGACTCTCACATGCAAATTTGCTGCTTCTACCTGCTATCATAAGAGTAACATACGGGCTGTATACGAAGCGTCCGCCCTAGACGACGTATAAAACGCTATTAACTCAGTATAGGTTCGCACATTGAGAGATCGAACTTGTTGGAAGCTGTTCGTGTGAGAAGATTGGGGTATGTCGCATCGAACTGGGGTATCTCGCATCGAACTGGGGTATCTCGCTAAGAAATTTCGTGGCCGTTTTCGTTGTATCAAATGTCCCATCTATATGTTATATGGTCAGTGGTTGGACTAACGGACTTCTTGACTATAAGAAATTGGAAGTTACCGAACTTGGATGTGGACTTCGGTATAGATGGGCTTCCGTTATTCAAAGCAACTCCAAACAAGTCTGGCCAATACTGGCTAGTGTTGCAGACACAAATTATATTTTTTTTTGGCATGTATGAAGGAACTTCTCAGACAAGTTGCGGCATTATTTTTTTTAGAAGAATTCATTTCGGAGATTGATGTAAATAAAAAAGGGTGTTATATTTTCAAATAATTTTATCCGAATTTTTGTGCGCTGTTTCGTAATGGAGACACCAGCTGTTCAAGCATGAACATAGATTAAGAAAGAAATGCACTGCAGTGCACCAAAAATATTGTAATATTGTCACACGAAGTTCAAGAGCGAACAAAAATAGATTTTACGACCATGCGCTGAGAATAAGTACGATAAGAGTTCAATTCTGTCAATGAACTAAGGAAAACCCTTTCACTTAACGCTGAAGAAAGAGATCAACGGAGATCATGGGTTAAAATAGATTATTACAGAATACTCGCATATGTACAACTCAGCATAGGTCCTACCTAGCTTAGATACTAGTTTATAAATAAATTCTGTATATGGTAAATAAGATAACAAAAACCAAGGGGAGACCGGCCCATAGTCGGCAGTTCAGTTCAGTACAACAACTCAACTCATCAGTTTCTTTATTTTGAGATTCTGATTAACACCAGCAAAATCTTATATTTTCGAAATCAAAAGAACTAAGTGAATACTACTCTTGTAAACGATGTACACAAAAGGTACAAGTGATTAAAAATCGTCTAGTTTTCCCACAATCAAATCAATCATTTAGAAATAGATCTCAACCCGAACATCATTTAATGGAATCTCCATTAGAAATGGAAATAGAAATATCAATTAGCATTGATATTGTGTCGCAATGTTCGCTAGGACATTATTGAATGCATGGATTAAAAAGGGAACGGGTTGGAAGGCAACGGAGCTTAGACAGTTTTTACTTTTTACCGGACCTTTAATTTAAAAAAATTCTTACTGAAGAAAGATATGCGCACTTTTTAAAATTATCTTTGGCGTTAAGAATTCTTTTAGATAAATAGTCATATTCATCAATTCATGTGCTAAAAATAATTCAAAATCTTTTGTTTTCGATGCAGAAAGATTATTTGATTTGTACTTCTTAACTAATAATTTTCATTCCTTGCTGCAGCTGTATATTCACTAAGACGCTAAACTGTTTGGATCTCTAGAAAGTATAAGCGCATTCAAATTTGAGACTCATTTACATAAAATTAAACGTAAAGTTAGAAAGGGCGATAGGGTAGCAGCTCAAATTTATAAAAGGCATGTAGAAAGTAGATATAATTAAGAGAAAGAAGTTTAAGTTGAAGATGAATTAACTACGATATTTGGGAAAAGGGCTAAATTTTTAATGTTACAGTTAAGGGTGCTTTCTTCTCAGTGCGAGATTCCAAGTGATTAAAATTACTGAATTAAATAATGAGCCAGTTTTTTTTTTTTTTGGAATTGCAGTAAATAATTTGACGCCAGTTTTACTCAATTAATCAACGAAAAGCCCAAATATTTGGAATGAAATAAGATATTTGTGAACAACACTATTTTGTTGTAAAGTACACCGGTATGGTTTCCTATCATAGAGAACACAGCTGTTAAGGCAATCAAATAGTTTATTAATTTTATCTATACAGAGAGCAGTAGATTTAAAGATTTCTCTATTATTTGAAAACCTTCCAGAATCTATAAAAGTCCTTATAGCAGCAGCGACACTGACTAAACACCTGTGTCACAAACTTTACTTTCATTCTTTCAAATCAATTTGGACAGACGTGCTTAGAGGACAATTTCGGACAGAGTCTAGTTGTGTTTTTCGACTCTATATCAAATAATTTGATAAATTTTTACCACGAAACAGCCCCATCAGGCTTAATTAAATCATTTTTTATTTTTGGGTTGCGCATAGTTTGGGGGGAAAAAATAGTGCAAAGAGAATAACTGATAACAAACGGTAAATTGTATGTACCGTTTTAGCACAACAAAACACGATTGAAAGTGAGAAGCCATGCATGCCAGGCTTTGCATGCGGTAGAGGGTTAATTAGATGTGGGGGATCATAAATAGCAAATATTTTCTTTTCATTTACTTGAGAAGAAGGGCTGTCTACGTGAATCCCCCACTTATTAAATGACGCTCTATTGTTTAAACCTTGTGAAAAAGACGCTTAATAAAGTCTCTTATTTTTGTCAGGATTCAGAATTTATTTTAAAATCAATCAGGTTGATATTTATTCCAATTCAATTATTACTATTCTTCTTGTGTATCTATCCTAATGCGCTCTTCTTCCCTCCTTTTTGACAACTCTGCTCTGCTCGTAACAGATCTCTCTTAAGTAATTAACATCCTCATTACAGCTGTTGTCTGAGCTTAACAGGCTGCTAGATCAGCTGGGCCCGCCAACGCAATTTGTCGCTTTCACTTGGTTACACACTATAGCGCGAACATTTAGTCCTAACGCCTCCGAAACCCCAATATATGCCTCAATTTTCTGCATAAGGTCTTCATGCTTAATTCCCTTTTCGGACACCGTGTAGCTCAAAACATATTTCCAATTGTTAGAGCGTCCTCTGGCCATAAACACAAACCTGCTGCCCTAGGAGTGGTAATAGTTTTATGCCATCAGACTGAATGCCTTGAATTTCATCGAGAGCAGATTTGTATTGTAGTCCCCGGCTAATCTTAATTTCATCAAATACAAGAACTGCCTCTCTGCCTTTATTACTCATCTTGCCAACAATGTTTAGCAAGTTTGCAAGTAATAATGACGGTGAATCCTGGAGTCATATTTGTCTGTGGTGCCCATCGCATTAATGTTTTGCTGCAGGGCAACTTAACATTAAGAACATCTCGAATATAGTTGTATGTTCGCGATGAAAAAAAGTTTATATTTTGAGCTATTAGTTTTTCGGCACTATCATATGAGCTTTTGTTTCTTTGAAGCATTTTACAGAAAGTTTTTGCTTCGACCGAAACATGGGACATCTTGGAAATCGCACTTAATACCATTGATGTCGTTAACTTTCGATTACATCGTGTATTTTTGCTTAAGATTCTCTTGCGTAATACGATTACTTTATTTTTAAATATTTTGCACATTGTGTCCACTTTCTTATATTTATTTAAAATGTTGTAATACTGATTTATGTAGTATTTCTCGAGTAGTTTCCTTTTCAGGCAGTAAGAAGAAAACGTGACACTATGAGATTCGGTCATTTCATTATTTGCAGCCAACTCAGGTGCACATGAATCATTTAAACCGCCGAACCACACTTTCCGCGCAATCGATCTTTTATTAGGTACAAATGTTGACTTATTTCATGTCTGGTGATTAGCATGGTCATGAGCGTATAGGCTGTCCCGATGCAATGTAAATCAATTCATGGAATTCGCTGTCTGGCTTGTATCACTGACCATATAACATATGTTATATGGTCAGTGCTTGTATATACAATGTGTCTAAACTTCCTCCACACTTCTGATTGTTAAAAAAAATTATAATGTTATTAATAGAAAATAGTAGTAATACGTAAGATTAAGACGATAATTTCACTAATACCTGCGAATCGCTTTGGATGGTCTCGTTTCAGACTAAGGTCATCTTCGTAATTTTGTTATTTTTATGAAACGAATATTACACACGAGGACGTGTGGTGGTCAGGAAGGCCGTGTCGAATCGTTATTAGATTCTTTCAATAAGATGAACCATTACAATTAATGTCAACACTATTAAATTATGACATCTCTATTAAATAATTTGTTAAGCATTATTGGTGTTTCCTCTTTATCCTCGACCTTCTGTTTACCGTTCGAGAGAGTCCAGCAGATTTAACTGTTTTACGTAGCCTCGGCGGGACGGCGTGTTAGAAAGAGAAGAGATATAACGGTGAGTGTGTATCGAGAGCTGATGGGTGATGAAATAATCCGAAGCGGCACAGTTTTGAAAAACACTCGCCACGTACAGACGTAAAAACTGACAAAAAAACGTCCCAACCGAGGAAATGCACGACTCGTGGTAACCATGCAGAGGAGCCCTCAATGGATTCTTGTAATAGGAATCCGTCATATGTATATAAATTAGTATAATGTTAAATAAATATACTCTTTTTATTTTCGATTGCCATTTTGTATTATGAATTAAAAATTCACGAACATTATACACCCAATTGCAGAAGTCTGCGTACACTCTGAAAAAACTGCGGCATCAAACTTTCCACTTAAATTATTCAGCCATTTATTCATATATTTTCAAAATTCTTTTTTGTAAACATATCTATAATCAATTGTCTTTATTAACGTATTTTTTTCAATTTTTTTTATTGATGTCTTATAATTTATTTTTAATTTTAAACTAAACCCTACTAAAAAGTGTACACGCAAAAGTCTGCGTACAGCTGTTTCAAGCTGCGTGGAATGCAAGAAACAACGATTACCGTTGAATGTTTTTGATGTAGATAATTTCAATATTGTGTTAGCAATTAGTATTGGACATTTGAAACGTAAATATAGCATAATATTTAGTAAAATCGCAATATGGAACAAAATTGGCAAGAAAATTTTAGTTTTCCACCAAAAATTATTTTAAAGTTATCCTTTCTGGCACAATTATGCAATAAAATTTCTGTCCTAGTTGGTGGAGCCCACTCCTCTATCCAAAAAGTAATAAACAATAGCAATTCATTTGGCTGTTTCTTCTCAAAGGCCCGATCTGGCCAACTAACTTCGGTCACCCATCGCGAGCGGATGATTATTGTTCACCTTCTAGCCCAAATTTAATAGGGTTGTGATCTAAATTGAGTTCCATGATGTTGATATAGTCCTCCAGTCCCATAATACATTCAATAATTGCCAAATTTCCCACTCCGCCTTCTGCAATGGACTCATACTCAAATATTCCGCTTCATACATACTACTGCGCATTAACTAAATTATCTGTTTTTAGCGATTCTTCGCCTGGAGAAATTACAAAACATTTCAAAAATAAAAAATTTAATTTCTTCCGAATATATAACAATATTTCAAATGCTATAAATCTTTCAAACTAATATATTAGCGGTCGGTAACCGCTAAAAACAGATAATTTAGTTTGCACGGTAGTATATGTACGAAGCCGAATGTTGGTGTAGGGATTAATTACAGTTTTGAAAAACACGTAAAAATTAATAAAAATGTCCCAACCGAGGAAATGCACGACTCGTGGTAACCATACAGAGGAGCCTTCAATGGATTCCTGTAATAGGAATCCGACATAATAATTAGTAGGTATGCATTGCTGAATGCGGAGTGGAAATTTTTTATTTTTTGAGTCTATTATGGGGCAAGAGGACAATATCAACACATTGGAACACAATTTGGATCACAACCCAACTAAATACGGACTCCAGGATGAATTACAATCCTCTGCTCGCTATGGGTGACCTATAGTGGTTGGCCAGATCGGGCCTTTGAGAAGATCCAACCAAATAATTTGCTATTGTTTATTACTTTTTGGATAGAGGAGTGATCTTTTACAACTAGGACATCAATTTTCTTGCATAATAGCGCAGCTAAGGATAACTTTAAAACCATTTTTGGTAGAAAACAGAAATTTTCTTGCACATTTTGCTCCATGTTGTGATATTACTAAATATGATGCGATGTTTATGTTTTAAATAAGTAATACTAATTTTTAATATAATACTAAAGTAATTTACATCAAAAAAATCCAACGGTGATCGCTGTTTCTTGCATTCCACACAGCTTGAAACAGCTGTACGCAGAAAATGCCAAAAAATGCCAAAAAAAAAAACGTGTGCATTTTTGGTTTTTTTAATTTTAATTAAAGAAGTTGTTTAATTAAATAAATGAAGAGTAGCTATAATTATTGACAATAAATGTGTTGTTAATATAAAAAAGAAATTGGGGCAATATCTTCTACACAACTGTTTTTATTTAACGTAAAATTTTGGGTTAATATTTGTACGCACACTTTTTCTGCCTAGTGTATGTATTTTTCAGCCACGTCTTTCTGGCGACTCTGGACCTGATTCATTCAACGAGATGTGTTCTCAATGGATTCATTTTGAATCCATGCGTTTTATAAAGGACCAGATAAAGTGCCGTCAGTATTCCGGAAATTTGAATTACCCCAAAACCCCGGATGTTAAAGATATCAGAATTAATGTTGGCGAAGATTCGACATAAAGAGGCGTCGCATGAAGATAATTATTTGGGTGCCTTTGAAGTTGAAACATCCACCCCAAAACATTACACTAAAAGTAATCTTAAACGACGCCATAACAACATTGAGGGTGAAATCCTCAATATTGAAAAAAAAGTTGGAGCTGTTGGAGCAGAAAAATAGAAACAATATTTCAGCCAACGATGAGAATATGGCTTTTTTTATTAGCTTATTGCCACACGTCAGAAAAATGGATCCGCAAACAAAACTTTTAGCCAGAATGGACATACAGAAATCTGTTTATAACTATGCATACAATGTGGGGAGCTCTTTTCAATTTCAATATGTTCAAAACCAGGCTTCTAACTTTCAATCTGGTATACTCCACAAATTTTTTTTCATCTTGTCGCAGCTCACCAAATATATGATGAAATTCTCCGAATGCTTTTCTTCCCAAATTAATTGGGTGGATTCTTCCATTCACTTTCTTGTGTCGTTTTAATTTAAAAAATAAACTTTCCTCTAACAGCAGCTCATCGTCTGATGAGAAATCCATTGCGACTAACATAACAAGATCGCAACAAACTCGTCTTGCACTGTGCAACCTATTAGCTTACTCGCATCGCAAAGAATTCGTCTCCAGCTTCATCTTCATCTTCGTCTTCGCCTCAGCGCGCACTATGTTTGCAGCCTTAGGAGAATTAAACACCCGAAGATGATTAACCTCTGATGATGCAAGAGGCATATCATTGGAAGGCCTACCTTTCTTGTGTTTATTGGATTTAGAGCTACGCGGGTTTGAAATAGCTGCAGAAGGAATTGTTTGAGGAATATGTTCAGTAGTCAAAACCGGAGTAATAATTACCTCCGGTGGTGAGCTACTAGAAGAAGGCACACCCACAATAGACGACTCAGTAAAAATTTTAAAATTATTAAAGTTAAATTCCATTGCTTGGAATTCCTTGTGAAGAAGGTCAAAGTTTTTTAAAAAGCACAGAAACTATTGCCCGTATGCATTGCAAATGATTGCATATTAATTTCCGTCTCACGGCAAGCTTCACAACACCATTTAAGACCCATCTTATTAGCTACGCACGGTGAAACCTGCACATTTAACATGAGCTAGATTCTCAGACAACCAGCAGCTTATAAAATCAGCCTTAGGATCGGACATTACCTTACAGACTTTAATCACTGACCATATAACACATAGATCGGACATTTCATACAAGCGTTTTTGACACAAAATTTTCTTGCGAGGCGTCCCAGCAGAGGCTCGGCGTCGTTGCGAGACGTCCCAGCAGAGGCTGAGCGTCGCTACGAAGTGTCTCAGACACTGGACAGCGAACTACGCATACACACGAGCTCAAAACAAAGATCAAGGGACATCATCAATGACAGTCGCAAGCAAACGAAACGGGGGGGTGGATTGCTAACAACATTAATGATGAGAGTGCGAGAAGCATGGCGATATGCGGTCTCTATTATGCTTTCTCGCTCATATGTTGTTGTTGTTAACGATCCTAAAAGAAATACATTCGTGCGCGTTTCATGTGCTCTCGTCAGCAGACCGATTGAGAATGATTGCTGCTAAGCGAAAACGTTCGGCAGCCTTCGGCTCTGCTGAGACACTTCGTAGCGACGCTCAGCCTCTGCTGGGACGTCTCGCAACGACGCCAAGCCTCTGCTGGGACGCCTCGCAAGAAAATTTTGTGTCAAAAACGCTTGTATGAAATGTCCGATCTATGTGTTATATGGTCAGTGCTTTAATGCAGCACAAAGTCATGATGTAAGGAAATATGAGATCGAATAAAGAAATTGAGAAATTATAGGAAGTGAGTTATATTTGAAATGTAACTAAACTTGTGTCGAGTGTTGTAGAAAAACACAGTAACACAATGCAAACAAAGCAAGAGAAACAATGAGGTACAGTTAATGTTAAAGAACTGACGTTAAGAGCGCAAGCTATACAGATAGGCATGCAATGAGAGAGCGCAAAGTTAGGAGAGTGACGAAAAGTAAACGACGAGAGTAAGCGAAAAAGAAAAAGAAATAATTACAGCTGTTAGCGATGCGCACTGTTTGTAAAATATACAAATAAAATGCAATTATTTAATAGCAATCACACAAAGTTTGACACTAGCACCAGTAATAACGCAATACAGAATAATATTGTTAAAATTGGCGCCTTTAAAAGTATTAAACAACAGTAAAAAATACAGAATTCAAGTGATTTAATAAGAGCAAAATCAGACGCGTCTACTCTTTACAACAACCAATGTTATGTTAAAATGGTATTACGCAGAGATTTAATGAGATGTGTCGGATCATAAATAGCAAATATTTCCTTCTCATTTACTTGAAATGAAGGGCTGTCTACGTTAATCCCCCACTTATTAAATGCCGCTCTATTGTTTGATCCTTGGTCACACACTATAGCGCGAAAATTTAGTACTAACGTCCCCGAAACCCCAATATTTGCCTCAACTTTCTGCATAAGGTCTTCATGCTGAATTCCCTTTTCGGTCACTGTGTAGCTCAAAACATATTTCCAATTGTCAAAGAGTCCTCTGGCCATAAACACACAAATCTGCTGCCCTGAAGGCCTTGAATTTCATCGAGAGCAGATTTGTATTGTAGTCCCCGGCTAATCTTAATTTCATCAAATACAAGAACTGCCTCTTTATCTTTATTACTCATCTTGCCAACAATGTTTTGCAAGTTTGCAAGTAATAATGGCTGAAATTCTGCAGACATATTTGTCTGTGGTGCCCATCGCATTAATGTTTTGCTGCAGGGCAACTTATAATTTAGAACTTATAGAATAAAGTTGTATGTTCGCGATGAATAAAAGTTAATATTTTGAGCTAATAGTTTTTCGGCACTATCATAATACTGATGTTGTTCTCTTTTGACACAGTAAGAAGAAAACGGCACACTATCAGATTCGGTCATTTCATCATTTGCAGCCAACTCAGGTGTACCTGAATCATTTATACCGTCTAACCACACTTTCCGCGCAATTGTACTTTCATAAGGTACAAATTGGCCTGTGTCTATTTGATGTTGAAAATCGAAAACATCACAGTTATCAGGAAGTGCAGGAGAAGATTTAAGTAAAGTGTTGTCCGACAAGTGCAAGGTCATAGGTTGCTTAAAATTTTCTTCATTTAATGAAAATAAAAAAATTCGCACGTTCCATAAGGCAGGAATTTACAATGCATCTGCCGCTTTTTTCCCCTGTTATCTATTGACATCATTCTTAATGCACATTCACACTATTACCAGGCCAAAATAATAATAATGTTTCATATACTGGTCCGCCTTTAAGACCAAAGTAAGGGCAGTTCTACCACGGCTCACTACATCTTTTAACTCATTGCTAAGCTTTGCTCTTTTATGGTCAGCCTCTTTTTGACATTTACGGACAATAGTTGTTCCATCGGGTAGGAGGTCGTTCACGTCGACAAATTCTCCGTAAGTAGCACCAATTTTAATAAAACATCGCAGCATAGACTTACATCCAGTGCCATTAACGAGCGAAAATGGTCGGCATACCTCGACGATCATCTGGAAACCGCATTTAACCCTTTTACTTTGTCTGTAGGTCTCACGGGCTTCAGTGAACTTGGATTCTTTAGTTCCTGGCAGCATTTGTGAAGGCTCAAGCTGGAAGATTGATTACCAGTACATTGTAACGACTCTACACGAACGTCTGTAAACAAAATTTTTTTGCAATGAGTCGTATTCTTTTGAAATTTCACAGATTACGTTCCACATAAACAATGTCCCCTTTCTTCGTGGGGTCAAAGAGTAAACACCACATGAATTTTTTCTAAAATTAACTGCATTTCTTACTCAGAAGTCTGCTTCGCGATCGATACTCAATTAATGACTGCAAACAAAGCGCTGAACACAGCACTGGTAAAGAAGAATACATTAAAAAGAATGCAAAAATATTGCGGTTAATTATTGATTTTGATCTTTCAAACCAATCACAGAAACACTATGTTACTCCGCTACTCAGTATAGCGACAACGCACAAAAGAGATGAAGCGATTACCCTAACATGATCCGCAGGTAGCGGATCTTTCTTTTGACATTGTGTCTGCAATATCAGAAATATCAGAAATTGTACGCAGTGGCAGAGCTTAAGCCACAAGTGACATGTGGACTGACAATTATGTCCAGCGAAATTTCTTAGGCGTTACATGGCACTGCACGGCGAACAACACAACAAATAATATTGTAATGGGCATGAAGTTTATGAACTTCGAAAGGTCAACTAGTGACAATATTATAAAAAAGACTACAGATCAATTTTCGGAGTTTGGAGTGGAGAATCTAGAGCCAATTAAGTTTGTCATTAATAGGGGTTGTAATATAAATCAGTAGCAGTTTAATGCAGTAGCCATTTACTGTCAAATCTCTTAGAAAAACCTATGTACATATATCTGCAACGACAGAATTATCGGAGGCAATAGAAGCTTGCAAGAGGCTAACAAAAAACATTTTCAAAAGGCTAATTGCAGCAGTATCTTCCAACGTCCTTAATCTTTCTTAATCATCTTCCAATTCCCAAGCCGATGGAATTCACATTGTAGGACGCTGAAATCGATTTTATTGACAATTGGTCGGATATAAATATCGAAATATCTTAAGCGGCCCATCAACAGACGAGCATGTTGGCCGAGCATGTTGTGCTCGACGGAATTTTCATCGTTAGTGGTAGAGCTCGCGTACAAATTTCGTGTTCGTCGAGCCGCTCGAATTAGAAATGATTCTATCTTGCTTGTTTTCGCAACAACATGCTCGACAATGGATGGCAACGCTGGCACGAACATCACTTGAACCAAAATTTGAAGTGAAAACACGTGCTAGCGAGCGCTGCTAAAAATGTCTAAACAATTTATGCAAGAGTTTATGTATATATTATATATATTATTTATATATTTATATATTTTTGAAGCAAAAATTAATTGAAAAAAGTGAAATTACAATGGCGCTGTCGTCTTCCGTTGCCATGTTCACTGCTCAAAATTTGCCACCAAATGATGCTTGCGAGCATGTTGGCACTAGTTGGTTGACAAGAAAATTTTGTCTCGACGAGCGGCTCGGCCAACATGTTCGCCTGTGGATGGGCCACTTTAAGCGTCCCAGCAGAGGCCGAAGGCTGCCGAACGCTTTGTTTCATTCGTACTTGGACTGCTGCCGAGAGAGCTCAAATTGCTCATGAATGAACTGCTTTAGGAAGCGTAAGCAACAACAAATGATGAGCAAGAGAGCGAGACAGAGATTGCACAGTGCCATCCTTCACGCCTCTCTGTCATTATGCTGCTCATTCATTTTGGACAGATTTATCACTGAAAATCACTGACTGATATTTTTGAATTGCCTTCAGCGAAAATGAATTTCTTTAGAATTGCATTTGGTAAATGAGAAGAAAATAACATACACCATACTAAATATTAAAAATTAAATTCCATGAGAAATGTTTTGAAATTCATTTGTTAATGGAAATACTTTCTTTGCAGAGCTCTGAAAATGTTACATTTGAAACAGAAAGACATAGAAAGCTGTTTACAATTGAATTTGTTTATTTTTATTATAATAATTAAATTTAAAGTGAATTATTGTTTACATTGCATGATTGATTTCTTATTTTGGATTCCATTTTCATTTTTACGTTCTTTATTTTAGTTATCGTTTAACTAATTTCTCGTACTTTGGCCTAAGATAAACCGTCATATATATTAATATATTTTTTTTTTTATCATATTTAAACTTATTAATTAAATTTAATTTACCGTTACGGCTACTAGTTATTGACTAGATGAAAATTCTTATATGTATGAATGTATTCCCTATATACTTGTATACCCCGTGCTCTTTAAAAAATAAACAAACTTGGGTATGCTCATCTTGTGCGAAGATATGTAAAAAGAAAAAGAGGCGTCACCAATCAGATATAATACATATATTTATGCCTATATTCTGATTCATAATCAATAGCAAAATCCATTGAGCACGATCCGACCTTCCATCAGGATCAGGTCAGGGTTTCAAATTGTCTTCCCAAGCATCAAAAGTCTAATTTGGCACTCTAGAAGAAGTCCCAAGCAAAGTCAGGCATACATCTAAACATGTGTGTGCAAGAAGCTATGCTTGTGTTTGTATACTCTGGCAGGCATTGATCTGGTGGTATAGCCCAAATCAGAATCAGCGATATGCAAAGCAATGATAAAATAATAAATATCCTGTAAGAAAAATGAAGGCGGCATTACTGTACACAAATGCTAAACTTTGTGCTTCGAAACACAGGGTAAAGATCCGTCTTGCAGTGCATGGGTCGACCCGTCGCAGGTAGTCGACTAAACTTTGCTGAGCTCGGACAGCAGCAAAAGCCAAAAATATGAAATTCGGCTGGGGACCCACACACACACACCCACAGTGATGAGTATGTGTACGTACAAGATGATGAGAGTGTATTTGTTTTTGTTGTCATAGCTATGAAAATGGGCAACAGAATGAGAGAGGCAGGCAAGAAGAAAGCTCACAACAGCGTACAGCATTGGTTGTGAGGGACTCTCTATCATAAGAGTAACATGCGGGCTCTATCGGAAGCGTCCGCCCTAGACGACGTACAAAACGCTATTGACTCAGTATAGGTTCGCACATTGAAAGATTGAACTTGTCGGAAGCTGTTCGTGTGAGCCGATCGGGGTATGTCGCATCAATCTGGGGTATCTCGCATCGAACTGGGGTATCTCGCTAAGAAATTTCGTGGCCGTTTTCGTTGTATGAAATGTCCCATCTATATGTTATATGGTCAGTGGTTATACCCAACTTAAGATTTTAGGATTATTTAATTTAAGTTTGAATAGTTTATATAATTTTAGTTTCATAATAAATATGTTCATTATTAAGGGTATTATGACTGGTTAATGTCGCTGAATTGGGGCCATGCAAGTGGGTGAAATAATGAGTGAAGGATTATAATTATTACGTGGAATCACTGTAAATAATTATTGAAGGGCTCAGTGAATAAAGGTAGGGCGGGCTCAAATCGATGCAACAACATCGCGTCGTCAATTTTATAGACCAGCTGTTCGCAGGTTTTTTTTGTGTAATCTTTCCTTATTCTTTTTTTTTGCTTTCTCTTTCCATTGTCCGTCTGTCCGAGATTCTGCAATTCAACATCAACACCCAGCATGCGAATTTTTTTCTTTTATTTAGTATTAGTTTGTCTAATTCCCCCCGGACGATTATTCTACTGGAATTAGTGGAACCCCCCGCATTCCGCCGACGAGAATACCAGTCCGTAACAACGCATGCTCCAGTAGAGAGGGAATAGTAGAGTCAATTAAAAGGTGACATGCTACACGCTATCACTTACCAGGTGCACACAGCGGGCCCTTGTCTCTTATTGCACACACACACACGCATACCGAAGCACAAGTGGGCCTTATCGCAGCCAATCACAGTCGGCACAAACTTACGTCGTTTCGCACAATGCGATAAGATCGTACAATGCGAATACTAGCACAAAAGAAAAACGGCGAAAGAAAAACTGATATCACTGATATCAATAGATACTCTGGCTTAGCGCTTCGGCATGTAGATATGGACAGAAGTCAAGGGTGTGTTACGTGACTTCTGTCCATATCTACACCTGCCGTGTAGGCTCAATCTCACGGTGCCCGGTGTGTCGACTTTGCAACAGGGAAGAAGTTGCGGAGGAGCACTCGCGCGCAGTCGTACCAAGTTACAACTGGCCCGCTATCCGTCTGCAGTCAACTAAGTTCTGTACATTTTTTGCGTCCTCGTCCCCATGGAACGTCTTCATTCTCCTGAATGAATCTTCTCCAGTCCTTCTCCTTGATCGATAGAATGAGTTGCTCAGTGTCGTCTGTACTGTGCTGTGTTACTGGGATCGATCGTGGCCACAACGGTGATGATGTTCTGGTCACTACGATCCCACCCGACCACTCTACAGCGATACGTGCCCCACGTATCAGCTGAATCTCGAACGTGAAGACGTCGCTTGCCTCATTGAGCACGCCGGCTCTGTTCCGCCAAATCCACTCGGATAGGTAGCTCACCCCGCACCTGTTTCTCGCGTTCCCGATTTACATCAGGAAGCTTATTGAACCAGAAGGGGACACTGCGTTGGCATCCAGTCCGAGGATGGTGGGATGGCTGCTGGCCTGCGGCAGCACCTCATCCATGTAGGCAAGATAGGGCTCCAGCTCGGTGTCGAATTGGCAGTATACGGAAGAGAGGAAGATTGAGCCAAATCTTCCCGTCACTCTTACGCAAACTCCGAAGTCGGTTATCAGCGATTCGATAGACATGCAGATGACATCCGGGTCGTCGATGATGATAGCCGCCTTCCTCCTCCTGTCGGCGAAACTCGCATCCCGGCCGGAAACCCGGTAATGCGTCCTGTATAAGTGCGCAGGCGTGACCGTGTCTGCGGATGTAGACCCCAAGCTGGATGTTGGCGGCTCGGCCACGCCCGCAGTTTGCTTGGATGATGCTAAACATTGTTAATGTCTAGCACCCACCCTTGCAAGCACTGACGCATAATTCGGTCAAGCCGCTGAGAGCATATAATGCCCTGACGGGAGCCCTTTAAATCGGCAATTTCGGCAGTCCACCGGGTTGGTGCACTTTCGGGCTACATGCCCTGTTCCGCCGCATTGACGACATACGTCCTCCTTGAAGCGGCATTGTGACATCTTATGGTCGAAACCAACGCAACGATGACATGCGTATGTGCGGACCAGTGTGTGGCATCGGTATGAGAACCACTTGATGTAGACGCGACCGGTCTGCTCAAGTATGGCCCCACACTTTGGGTCCACCTCTAGGGTCACATTTACCGACCGACCGTCGGTGACTGACCATGGCTTCGACACCAAATGTACCGCTTTCTTGAAGGCCGCAGGCGAGATATCCTCCTTAATATTATTGGCATACAACTCCTCCATGAAGTTTTCAACGGATATCTCCGTGTCCACATTATGCACAGTGACTTGCATCCCTAGTGCCTTGTTGGGCTTGACCTCCAGGCCGACCTCGGTGAACTTCTGATTTGAGACCAACCTCTTTAGTTCTCCAGCAGATGGGGTACGGATGATGGCACCACCACGCTTGAGTTCGCGCACCTCGTGAACTCTCACTCCTAGGGAAGGAGCAATCTCCTTCATCACCTCCTCGGCGACCTGTTTGGTGATCACATCAGACCACGTCTCTACCGGCTTTTTAACGGACGGCAAGGCTGGATATGCAGCCACTTGTGCAGAAGTGTGGACAACGGATGCGGTGGCGGCGGCGTAGATCGTAGCGGGGGAAGGCGGCGGTGCAGCTCCTTTATGTCCCTCATGGCCAATGCTGTGATGAGCTCATCATAACGGGCCATGGCATCCATCACCAGGAGCGTCTCCCTCGATGGTAGTCCAGCCCGAACCACAGCGGTCTTAGCAGCCCTCTGCACACTGGACATCTCTGCCAGCACTGCAGCGGGACCACTAGCGGCTATCTCCCACGCTAAACTCCTGGCGATTGGCTCTCCGGTAGATGTCCTCGTTGGCACGGCGAAGACAGTAGCATGGGCAGGGGCAAGGGCAGGGGCAAGGGCAAGGGCAGGGGCAAGGGCAGGGGCAAGGGCAGGGACGGGGGCAGTAACAGGTGCGGTGGTGACGGTGGCAGGAGCAGGGGAAGTAACAGTAATGGGGGGCGGCGGCAAAAGCGACGGTGCTGGTGAGGACAGAGGGGTCAGCACAGGCGATGGGGGCGGCAGCAGAAGCGACGTTTGATGTAGGGAGAGGGGTGGGGTGGGGGGCAGCGTTAGCAGCGTTGGCAGTGTGTGCAGCTGCTCGCCAGCTCAGCAGCAATTCTCTTGGCACCAGCGAGTTGAGCTGCGGCGACGATATCGCCTGCTTCTTCTTCCTCCTTCGTCTTCCCTTGGAGCTTCTCATGCTCACGTCGCTATCGACGTCAGTCGACTGCAGCGACATCGGTGCTGTTGTTGTTGTTGCTGCTGCAGGTGTTCCTCTTTTCGCAATTTTTTTTTTGTCTCCTCTTTCCACTCTTTCGTCGATTGTAAAAACAATTTGCACTGGGCAAGCTGCAGGTGTTCGACAGATGCGGTTGTTTGCACAGCTGCAGGTGTTCGCATATAAGCGCACAATTGCGGCAACTAAGAACACTGCTGAACTTAGCGACCCGATGGCCCACCTGACCGCAGCGACGGCAGACGACCTCTTTAGCCATGCAACCCGCCACCTTATGGTCGAAGCCCAGGCAGCGGAAGCAAATCTCACCAGTAATACCATCAATGCCAGGGGAGCGCCTGCTCCGCAGTCTGGCGATGGCAGCATCGAGCTCGAAGGCTTCGAGATCTGGCGGTGCCTCTTCGGGAATCGCAATCGGTGTAGTCGACTCCGCAACAGGGAAGAAGTTGCGGAGGAGCACTCGCGCGCAGTCGTTCCAAGTTACGACTGGCCCGCTATCCGTCTGAAGGCAACTCAGCTCTGTGCATTTTTTGCGTCCTCGGCAGATCCTGTATACTCGTCCCCATGGATCATCGTCATTCTCCTGAATGAATCTTCTCCAGTCCCTCTCCTTGGTCGACAAAATGAGCTTCTTTTACTGCGCTGTACAAATGCGAAACGCAGTGGCAAGTTGCTCAGTGTCGTCGGTACTGCGCCGACGAGCACTCTGGAGCCGGCGCCTAAGTCTCCTGACTTCCTGACGCTTGGAATTTAGATCCGCAGTCCACCAGACTGGAATCCTCCTGGCTCGTGGAGACCGTCGTCCCAGCACGCGATCGCACACATCGTGCACTAACGCGCGCAACCCGGACACTTGGTCATCCAGCGACCGTTCGCAGAAATCCATGGGGAGCTCAGATGCCTTTCGAATCGCTTCAAATAAAGGCCAACTGTTTGGGTTGGTAGCCAGGGGTGTCATTTTTTTCTGAGCAAAAAAAGCTAGATCAAGGAAAAAAAAAAGCTAAAAAAAGCGGAATCCCAGAGAAAAAAGTTAAAAAAAAAGCTGGTTTTTATAAAATAATATATTTGTTTTTCATTAAAAAAATCATTTATATGTAAAAAAAAAGTGCACTCCATAATATTAAAGTAAATTTAATAGGTCATCACAATTTTCAGAGTCATTGCTCGGATAATAGTCTCTCTGTGCTATTTTGGTTAGGCAGCGGAGGGGTACTGCATAATCAAAACAGCACTTATTTTCTCGGCGCAGTCCATATCTAAAATTTTAAGTAAATTAATTTCTACTTTAAAAATAAATTTATATATGTACCTTATACTTAAAATAGCTTTTAATGTTTCGACATTCAAGCTATTGCGAATTTTCGTTTTTATCAAGTTCACTTGGCTAAAAACCCGCTCGACTTCAGCATTTGACCAAGGCAGTGAGAGCAGTTCCAGAGCAACTGAAGCCAATTCAAAAAACCGACAGTTTCCGCCAGAATCCCGGTAGTTCAAAACTTCTTTCCAGAACTTCTCGGAGTCATCAACATTTTCCCATTGTACTAGTGTAATGTTGTTGTACTGGCGTTCAATCTGTCCTATGTTCTCCCGACAATTTAAGTACTTTAGTATTGGAATAATGTTTTGTTTTTTTATTTTCAATACATTTTCAACTGAAAAAGCATCAATCTGTTTCAGTACGGTAAAGTTGTCCGGCAACCTGAAATTGAAAAAAGCTTAATTGAGTGCAACAAATTAATAAAAAATAAAGATAATATTTACCATTGCTTCAACTGTTTAGCCAGCTCTACTACAAAACACGTACAGCATTCTCTTATTTCCTTTTCTTCAAAGGATTCTATTTTAACTGCTTTGATTTCCTTTTCAAATTCATAGCCGAGATATAAATCGCTTTTAACATGTTTCTCAAAATTGTCATCATTAATAATGTCTACCAGGGTATCAGGAGGTATTATTTTTTGCTTTAATGAGTTAATAGCGAATATTAGGTCGTTTAACAGCATCGCCGCATTAGCAGAATTGCTTTGAAAGCATTTATTTATTTTTTGCATGTCTTGCAATATGGGCTTCAAAAATAATAAATACAAATGGATTTTGCTGTCACAGAAAGATTCATAAAGAATCTTAGCTGTTTTGCATTTCTCATTTGTGGCAGCAATTCCAAAGTGAGTTTTAAGTTCATCCCACTGGTCCAAAATTCGAGTCACTGCCATTTCGATTGACAGCCATCTAGTGTCGCAAACCCTTGGAATTTTTAGTGGTGCCTTTTGATAAAAAATATGCTTGTTAATTTTTTAATTTTAACTAACGTTGGGGACAATCATTTTTACATACATTACACGCTTGTTATAGGTAAACAATCACTTGGCATTAGTAGAAACTAGATTTTTGGAATGAATTAGAAATATTAATACATAAACATAAACTATACACACATCAAACAGATTATAATTATACCAAATACACCACCTTTTCATCATTAATGCACTCATACATTTTTTTGTATAGTGACTGCCGAATGGAACTTTTGGAAAACCAATTATAGGTTTCGTAAATCAAAAATTCCAAATCGTCAGGAAAGAATTTTTACATGCGCTGTTTACAGCCAATTGCACCGAATGGCAAACACATTTGATTAGTATAAGAGAGGGTGCATCCTTCTTCAAATGTGTGTATACGCTATTCTTATTCCCTATCATCACACTTGCATTATCGGTCCCAATTCCAATTAATTTTGTTATATCGAGTTTTAAACGCTTTAACTCCTCTCTGAGACCGTCTGCGATAGACAAAGCGTCCCCACCTTCTAACTTAATTAGGCTTAAATAAGTAGAAACAATCACTCCACGGTCTACAGAAAAGTACTTAATGACCACACCTAAATATTTAATGTATAGACATAAAACAGTTAAAAATGATTGCAAATAATATATATATATATATGTTTGTATATTATTATCTCACCAAGTAATTTTGTAACGCTAACATCTGTGGATTCGTCCAAAAGTAAGCTAAACTTGGAGTCGCCAATATCCTTTTGCAGCTCATCATTAAAATGGGAGCCAATGCATATTTAATCATATATGCGCATTTGGTACGATGAAGTTTTATTTTCAACGCGTTGTTGCCGTCAGTAAACTTTTTTTGGCAAAGGTCACTTAAGTGATCAATAGGGGCGATTGCGCTATGCTGAGCAACAAATAAGCAAAGCGCTGCCTCCTGTTCAATTGTTTTGTTTGTAGGCAATTCAGCAAAATTTAATTTATTTTTTTGCCCAAAGCCGCCCATTGCAGCATTGTGCTTTTTTGTAACAGCATGTGCCCGCAGATCACTTAATTTTGCAGTTATGCTGCATTTGCAATAACTGCAAAACACCCGTGTTAAGTCTGTGGGATCCTTCCTCACCCACTCCTTAAACTCCGTGCTCTGCATCCACACATCTCGCACTTTTTGTTTATAGCTTTCTTTTGGCATCGTGAATTTTGTTCATAAATTTTTGCAAATGAATTTCAAAATGTTAGTGATGGAACTTGCGCCAATTTAGGTGTGAACGTTTGAAAACAATTACTCGATATACATATGTAAATATCGATACTTTGCCAATAGAATAACATATTTAACATTTCAACCGTCAACTCAATTAAAACAACTTTTAAAATTGAGTAAACGTACAATTTAAAAAAAATCTTTTATATTTGAAAAAAAAGCTGGAATTCCCGCTGCCCGCTGTTTTAAAATTTTACCCGCAATCACACTTCCAAAAAAGCCAAATCTGACGGGAAAAAAGCGGAAATGACACCCCTGTTGGTAGCTTCGCCCTTGGTCGGGGCCGAGGCCTAACTAAAACCTCTGCCGATCTAGGTATCACGGCCACCGGTTGGAAAAACGCAACTCCGCAACACGCCGAGCTACATGCTCTCCCGCATTTGGGTAGTAAAGCACAGCCACCACGAATCTCCCCGAAGGGCCGCAACCGTAGCCAGGGCGGACAACTGTCTCCGGTCGAACGCCGTACACATGATGTACTTCCAATTTTAACTCCAAACAGTTACGGGTTGGTGGCCCACAAGAAATTCAAGGCAACAGCTGCTCGGAATAGTACGCAGTACCGACACAGTCGGCATGCGAGATGTTACGGTCTAAGAGTATGCTTCATAGACATACCCTCCACACCGTTCGGAGTCGAGGCCTATTCCTTCCTCTTCCATAAGCGAGGCATTAATAGTTGGCATTTCGCCACATCGCCCAACGACGACCAGCTCTTGTGCCCCCACATATAATCAAAAGATCAATGCCTGAGGCAGGGTCGTTGAGACCGGCCCCGTTTAATCCTCAAAGCGCCTGTGGTAACAGATAACCTCTGGTCAGGCTTCGTGCCCAAGGACACTACCAGTTTTCGCCCCATGATGCGCGGGACTGGTAACCCACTAGGGAGAACGCTAAGTCCCTCCCGTATGTACATACAATCATCCATCATCATTCACAATCATTCCCCACCATTCATCCCACATGCACTCATTCATTCATTCGTGAATGCACAAAACGGCGCCTCGCAAATGCCTCGCACGCAAACTCATTCATCCTCTTTACCCTATCACTGGTGGAGAGTGCTTGACTAACGTCAAACCCGCCACTATCCTGCACAATACCAACATCCGCCAAAGAGCGGATATCCCCATACAACGGGCACTCGCAGAGCACATGCTGCCATGTCTCCTGTGCCGAACCACAAGGGCATTCTGGACTGTCCGCCAAGGTTCTTGGATGCAGAAACGCATTCAACGAACCATGGCTAGTCAAAAGGAATCCGAGGCTAAGGTTGAAACCAAAGTCTGGTCGGCTGGCTACAAACGTGACTTCACGAATGTATTTGTGAGTCACCCGCCCATTCTCACTTGCATCCCATCTGTCTTGCCAGTCAGACAGGACACACTCATTCAACAAACTCTTACACACACTAAGCCCTAAACTCTCCACATCCCTATCAGCGAGCCATTCATTGTGCAGCAATGGCGGCCGCCTCTTAAATTGTAGAGCGCCTGCAGCGCCTCCGTCGAAACGGTGCGACCCTAACAGAATCACAGAATCACCTAACAGAATCACACGCTGACAAGCCAGCACATTCTTTCTGCCCGCAACAGTCGCAGCAGTTTTGTACCAAACAGACGATCCATATGCTGCGCAAGCAACAAACAGACCATCATATATGGCACGCACTGCGCGCCTGCTCAGGCCCCATTCACTTCTCAAAATTCGGCGCAATTGTCCAACCACGGTGAGATGTGGCATAAAGCTCATTCTCTCACCGATGGTTATGCCAAGGTACTTAACCTCCTTAACATACCCTATACTGGCGCTTCCGAGCCTGACAACCGGAGGTCGACTAGCGGCCAATCTGCCCTTAAGCAACATTGTCACCGTCTTGTCCATTGCTAGACTAACGCCCACACTGTTGCCCCATTCGCAAGCAATGCGCAAACACTCTGCAGCGTTTGCCTCGATCTCAGCACGCGATCGCCCCTCAACCATGATCAGTAAGTCATCTGCATATGCACAGCATCAGATACTGTCAAGCTGCCATAACAGAGGGTCCATCATGAGGTTCCAAATGAATGGACCACAGATGGAGCCCTGAGGACAACCACGTACAACGTCAACAGCGATGCTTTCACGTCGACCTACTGATACTGCAGTTCTGCCGGAGAAAAAGCTCTGCCACAGCTCCCGACAGCCACATTCACTCAACCTCCTAATCACACTCGCCCAGCTCAGGTAGTCGAACGCACCCTTGAAGTCCACAAAGACGCCTAGGACATACTTGGAGGTGCTGGACTCAACCGAGCTTTGCACAATTCTCCAAGCGTCCTCTGTGCTCCTACCCTGTCTAAAACCAAATTGCCTATCTGACATTTGGTCACTCACTCTTTCGTGAAGCTTTTCAATCATGACTCTTTCCAGCACTTTTCCAAGCACTGGAAGGAGACTGATTCCTCGATATGACCGAGGATTACTCCTAACTCTTTCCGGCGACTTCAACAGGAAAACTTATTTTGCCCTCTTCCATTCACTGGGAAAATGGCATTCGTATAAGCAGTGCTCATACAAGATTGTTAAGTACTCCGGAATCGAGTTCCAGACGCACTTGCACATCTTCCCCGTGAAGCCATCCATACCAGGCGACTTTCTGGATTTTAATCTCCGGAAAGCCTCGCCCAGTTCGCTTTCACCGATAGGATCGATCGGGAGCTCCACACTAAGCAGAGTCTCCTGCCTCTCCTCTCTCGGGAAAAACTCACCGAGAAGCACATTCATACATTCACTCCAAGTCATCAGTTGTGGGCTGCCAACCTGGAGGTTCTCTATACAGCGTTCCCTACGGATACCTCTCACAATTTGGTAGGCACGACCCCAGGGGTCGTCCCTATTGCGCTCTAGAAATGCGCGCCACTCGGACTCTTTTACATCTACAAGTCTTTGCTTATATTCACGACTACGCCGACCATACTCAGCCCCAAGCTGGGCAGCGTTTTCATCATTGGCCGCCCGTGCTCTTTGGAATCGTTTCCTTAGGGCTCTAACCAACCTCCTCATAACGCCTAACTCACGGGTCCACCACTTTACACGCTTAAGATTTGCCTTTCGGCTCCTCCTCAGCAAGCGGTCATTGACACACGTGACCCACTCATTAATACTGGCGACCTGCTCATCCACGCTCATTGCACTAAAAGTGCTGTGCGGGACTTGCAGAGCCTCCTCCCTAACCAATAGCCCATATTGGGCCCAATTCACACCATGCGTACGCCAGAAATTTACCCCCACACTCTCATTCTGGGTTTCGGCATAAGTGAAAACAATCTCAATGGGATTGTGGGTCTATGATCACTGATACCGAAACCGCCCAACACACACCAGCTAAAAGTGTACACACCCATTGCTGCCCCATTTACAAGAGTGACATCAATGTCACTCTTCCCATTCACGCTATCAAACGTCTACCACTCACTAGGTTCGTTGACGAACCGAACATCTCGGGAGACGGCCCACTCAGCCAGCATCTCACCCCGTATGAGGTTCGGATAACCAGACGCGAGTCTGGATATCTTACTGAACCACACCTCTATCGGTTGAGTTCACCAAGGTGCACTCAATACCGACCTCATTTACCACAACCGCCGCATTTGCCCTGCTGGCAATCCCCGTACACAACCATTAGTTGCATACGGTTCCTGAAGCAGGGCCACGACGTTGCCCCTCTCACACATCATATTGCCTACGTCGCACATTACAGCGTATGACCCCTGGCAATTCAACTGGAGGACTTTGCTAGCCATATTTATGTCTAGCGTTGGCCCTCGCAACAATCGCACTGTATATCGGGCATGCCGGAGACATCATCATATGTTCCGAAGGCATCCCTTTAAAAGCACAATTACGGCAACTAAGTGCATTGCTGCACTTAGCCACCCGATGGCCCACCTGGCCGCAGCGACGGCAGACGTCCTGCTTAGCCCTGCATTCCGCTACTTTATGGTCGAAACCCAGGCATCGGAAGCAGCTTACTACTGGGTCAAAATTCCTTAGTCGGAAAGAGAACCACTTAATATAACAACGGCCAACATCGAGCAGAGAACCAATGGCTTTGCCATCGCCCTCCAACACAACATTGACCGTAGCCCCACGATTCACCGACCACGGCTTGCTCACCATTCGGACGGCCTCTCTAAAGGGCTCAGGCGACATCGTCTCCTTGAGGTTCATCTCATAAAGATCACTCATGAACTCGTCAGGAGTGATTTGAAAATGAACGCCCTGTACCACAACTTTTGGTCCCAACTTCTCGTTCACACTCACCTCAAGACCACACTCACCAAACTTAGCGTTCTCCGCTAACTTCTTCCTCTCCACCATGGATGGAGTGCGAATAATCACTCCACCATCTCGTGACGGCTTCATAGAGAACACCCGGACGCCCAGGATTGGCCCCACCTCCTTCACCACCTTTTCGACCACGTCCTTCGATGTCTTGCCCGCAGTCTTGCTGCGAACAACGACGGACCAGGTCTCAACTGGTTTGACGACGACGGGCACGCTCCGAGGAGCAACCACAGGGGCCGGCATACGGAAAATGCCGTCGTCACGAACGACACTTCCGGTCCGGCGGCACTCATCTAACCGGCCTCATAGGCGCTCATTTTCCGCAATCTGCGTGAAAAGGAGTACCTCCAGCTCGGCCAGATAGTCCACCAGACTGCCAATGGCCCTACCACCCATACCTGCAGCAAGAGCGTGCGTGACCACGTCCTTGCTGATCGCCTTCATTCGCTCTACGGGCAAGCCCGTACGCCGCTTTGGCACCAATCCAATCATGGGAGCAGATGGCGCCTCAGCTGCACGAGCTGCCCCCACAACACTCGCACACAAGCTCTCCATGGAGCCTAACGGGGTCGCCTCCTCCGAACTAGCAGGCTGCCCCATTTCCAACCCACACATACTCATAGAGCATTCGCTATTGGCAGCACTAATGCTGCCTACATCACTGCCCTCGTCTACACTTTCCGACGCACCGACAGAGGTTAAGGAGGCTGCCCTCCTTACCTTCTTCTTCGACATCGCCGGCCCCGTCTTCCGCAGCACCTTCCCCTCCTCCCCCCTCCATCAACCACAGACAACGTCTCAACGTCATCACCGGCGCCAACAGTCGGCTTAACCGATGGCATTTCGCTGCCAACCAAACCAACCGCAGGTGTTCAACGAATAAACAAAAATTTGCAAGCAACTAAAGAAAATCAAAAACAAGATAAGACTTGTCGCTCACTTACCAGGTGCACACACAGCGGGCCCTTATCTCTAAGCTCACACACACACACACACACACACACACACACAAACCGATGCACACGTGTGCCTTCGCGCAGCCAATCAAAAATCGGCACAGCGTACGTTGCTCGTACAGTGCGATAAAAATCGTACGATGCGAATATAGCACAAAAAGGAGACGGCGATTGAAAAACTGATATCGCTGATATCAAAGCTACGCTGTCCGTGACATGTCTGAACGCTCCGAAAGTCAAAACGCAACTGAGTAGATAGGGACACACAGTCTCGATCTCTCCGTCTTTTATAACGCGACGTGTACCAACTTAATGGTTTACAACCGCGGTCTCCATATGTACATACAAGTATGCACATGACACAGTGGGTCTAGAACAATGAGCCAGACTATCGCCCCTTTGAGACGAATCTCATCGGTACCAATTCTAGAAGAACGATGTCGGTCATCCATCCGTCCATTGGTCAGGAGCAAGGTGTATCTATACACCCCTACTGCTCTTTGGGTCACAGCACCCGGTTGATACGCAACTCCACGTCGTGTCCCGAAGGACGCTACCCGCATTTGGGTTAACCACATAGCCACCACGATAATGCCAACCTCAAACTGGTCCCTTCTGCCGCCGACGAGGTACGGGTATTGGGGAACCCAGGGATGGGGTTGCCTCCTTTAGTCGCCTTCTACGACAAGCGGTGGCATACTGTGGTGGTATTCTTTATCAGATCCGCCGACCACACGGGGGTGCGCAGTTTTGGCTACCTAGCACGGGACTGGCTGTCCTGGTGGTAGGCCTCTCTCCACAGTTTGCCGACGCCTAGCGAACACGGCGTTGGCAAACACATCCAGCTCCAACATCGCCTCCGGTGTCTCCGTGACTCCAGTCATCCTCCAGGTGTTGTTCTCTTGAGTTATCGCCATCTGGTCCAGGTTGCGCAGATCCGCATAGAGGGGGCACTCACAGAGGATATGTTGCCAGTCTTCAAGCTGCGCACCGCATGAGCATGCGGGCGTTTCGCTCAGACCTCTCTTGTGCAGATATGCGTTCATCGAGCCATGTCCTGTCAGCAAGAATCCAGCGCGAAGACTAAAACGATAGTCTGGTCGGCTGTAGACGAAGCTTGCGTCCGGGAAAAATCTGTGGGTAATCCGTCCGGATTCCCCAGGATCATCCCATCTGAGCTGCCACTCTCGCAACAAGCATTCGTCCAGCAGCGGCATCTTCTCCTTCCAGCTCATACTCGTCACGTCTCGCCCGTACAGCCAGTCACCAGTTTTCAGCGGTGCACAAGGCACCATGAGTCCAGCATATATGTGCCGCTTCTTGCGCAAACCATAATCGGTACGGAGTACGCGCGACAATGCTCCAACGACTCCTGCCAATCTACCCCGAAGGGATTCGATGTGCGGCAGGAAAGTCATCCTCTCGACTCGCTCCTGCGAATCTTACGATCGGGTACCGGTTCCTAGATAGTATGCCTTTCAGCAGCATAATTGTCGATTTGGTCGTCGATACTGAAACTCCAACCTCCGTTCCCCAAGATCCCACGATGGTCATCAGCTGCGCGCCCTTTGTCTCCACTTGGTCTCGTGAGTTACCCTCTACGAGGAGCAGCAAATCATCAGCGTACGCGCTTAGAGCACAGTGTCGTTCTAGTTGCAGCAGAAGTGTGTCCATTAGCAGATTCCAAAGGAATGGTCCGCTAATGGATCCCTGTGGGCAACCTCGTGTTACTGGCACACACACTTCGACGTACGTGCTGATGATGCACGCGCTCCTGTCAGAGAAGAAGCTTCTCCATAAGGTGGCTTCCCGGCAGCCGGAGGCAACGATGTGATTCAATGCGGCGGTCCACTCCATATGATCGAAGGCGCCCTTGAAGTCCACGAATATCCCAAGTACATACAGCGCGCCTGGCTGGCGGCGACAGTACTGGTCACGTGTCTCCAAGCATCCTCCACGCAGCGTCCTGGTTGGAATCCAAATTGCCATCTGCTTCCTGTAGGCAGGATCTCCTTGATTCGGTCCACCATAACCCTCTCCAGCACCTTACCAAACACTGGCAGGAGACAGATCCCGCGATAAGAGCCAGGATCGCTCCTGATCTTATCGGGCTCATTGGGAAAATATCCATCTCGGATGCAACGGGCGTACAACGCTATCAGTTGCTGGGGTATGGCTCGCCATATGGCCTTGCAAATTGCACCAGTGATACCATCAATGCCAGGGGAGCGCCTGCTCCGCAGTCTGGCGAGCATCGATCTCGAAGGCTTCGAGATCCGGCGGTGCCTCTTCGGGAATAGCAATCGGTGTAGTCGACTCCGCAACAGGGAAGAAGTTGCGGAGGAGCACTCGCGCGCAGTCGTTCCAAGTTACGACTGGCCCGCTATCCATCTAAAGGCAACTCAGCTCTGTGCATTTTTTGCGTCCTCAGCAGATCCTGTATACTCGTCCCCATGGATCATCGTCATTCTCCTGAATGAATCTTCTCCAGTCCCTCTCCTTGGTCGACAAAATGAGCTTCTTGTACTGCGCTGTACAAATGCGCAACGCAGTGGCAAGTTGCTCAGTGTCGTCGGTACTGCGCCGACGAGCACTCTGGAGCCGGCGCATAAGTCTCCTGACTTCCTGACGCTTGGAATTTAGATCCGCAGTCCACCAGACTGGAATCCTCCTGGCTCGTGGAGACCGTCGTCCCAGCACGCGATCGCACACATCGTGCACTAACGCGCGCAACCCGGACACTTGGTCATCCAGCGACCGTTCGCAGAAATCCATGGGGAGATCGGATGCCTTTCGAATCGCTTCTTCCTCAAACAACCGCCAACGTTGGAGATGTTCCAGGACGGCACAGGAGCATCGCTCTCAACTGTATGACTGGGATCGTTGTGGTCACTAAGATCCCACTCGTCCACTCTCCAGTGATACGTGGCCCACGTATCAGCTGCATCGTTGACGATCGTCACGTCGATGTCACTGCGTCCTCGCAGATTGTCGAACGTGAAGACGTCGCTTGCCTCATTGAGCACGCCGGCTCTGTTTCGCAGAATCCAATCGGATAGCAGCTCACCCCGCACCTGGTTCTCGCGTTCCCGATTTACATCAGGAAGCTTACTGAACCAGAGTGAGGACACTGCGTTGACATCCAGTCCGAGGATGGTAGGATGGCTGCTGGCCTGCAGCAGCACCTCATCCATGTAGGCAAGATAGGGCTCCAGCTCGGTGTCGAATTGGCAGTATACGGAAGAGAGGAAGATTGAGCCAAATCTTCCAGTCACTCTTACGCATACTCCAAAGTCGGTTATCAGCGATTCGATAGGCATGCAGATGACATCGGGGTCGTCGATGATGATAGCCGCCTTCCTCCTCCTGTCGGCGAAAACTCGCATCCCGGCCGGACGCCTAGCGAACACGGCGATGGCAAACACATCCAGCTCCAACATCGCCTCCGGTGTCTCCGTGACTCCAGTCATCCTCCAGGTGTTGTTCTCTTGAGTTATCGCCATCTGGTCCAGGTTGCGCAGATCCGCATAGAGGGGGCACTCACAGAGAATGTGTTGCCAGTCTTCAAGCTGCGCACCGCATGAGCATGCGGGCGTTTCGCTCAGACCCCTCTTGTGCAGATATGCGTTCATCGAGCCATGTCCTGTCAGCAAGAATCCAGCGCGTAGACTAAAACGATAGTCTGGTCGGCTGTAGACGAAGCTTGCGTCCGGGAAAAATCTGTGGGTAATCCGTCCGGATTCCCCAGGATCATCCCATCTGAGCTGCCACTCTCACAACAAGCATTCGTCCAGCAGCGGCATCTTCTCCTTCCAGCTCATACTCGTCACGTCTCGCCCGTACAGCCAGTCACCAGTTTTCAGCGGTGCACAAGGCACCATGAGTCCAGCATATATGTGCCGCTTCTTGCGCAAACCATAATCGGTACGGAGTACGCGCGACAATGCTCCAACGACTCCTGCCAATCTACCCCGAAGGGATTCGATGTGCGGCAGGAGAGTCATCCTCTCGACTCGCTCCTGCGAATCTTACGATCGGGTACCGGTTCCTAGATAGTATGCCTTTCAGCAGCATAATTGTCGATTTGGTCGTCGATACTGAAACTCCAACCTCCGTTCCCCAAGATCCCACGATGGTCATCAGCTGCGCGCCCTTTGTCTCCACTTGGTCTCGTGAGTTACCCTCTACGAGGAGCAGCAAATCATCAGCGTACGCGCTTAGAGCACAGTGTCGTTCTAGTTGCAGCAGAAGTGTGTCCATTAGCAGATTCCAAAGGAATGGTCTGCTAATGGATCCCTGTGGGCAACCTCGTGTTACTGGCACACACACTTCGACGTACGTGCTGATGATGCACGCGCTCCTGTCAGAGAAGAAGCTTCTCCATAAGGTGGCGAATATCCCAAGTACATACAGCGCGCCTGGCTGGCGGCGACAGTACTGGTCACGTGTCTCCAAGCATCCTCCACGCAGCGTCCTGGTTGGAATCCAAATTGCCATCTGCTTCCTGTAGGCAGGATCTCCTTGATTCGGTCCACCATAACCCTCTCCAGCACCTTACCAAACACTAGCAGGAGACAGATCCCGCGATAAGAGCCAGGATCGCTCCTGATCTTATCGGGCTCATTGGGAAAATATCCATCTCGGATGCAACGGGCGTACAACGCTATCAGTTGCTGGGGTATGGCTCGCCATATGGCCTTGCAAATTGCACCAGTGATACCATCAATGCCAGGGGAGCGCCTGCTCCGCAGTCTGGCGAGCATCGATCTCGAAGGCTTCGAGATCCGGCGCAACAGGGAAGAAGTTGCGGAGGAGCACTCGCGCGCAGTCGTTCCAAGTTACGACTGGCCCGCTATCCGTCTAAAGGCAACTCAGCTCTGTGCATTTTTTGCGTCCTCGGCAGATCCTGTATACTCGTCCCCATGGATCATCGTCATTCTCCTGAATGAATCTTCTCCAGTCCTTCTCCTTGGTCGACAAAATGAGCTTCTTGTACTGCGCTGTACAAATGCGCAACGCAGTGGCAAGTTGCTCAGTGTCGTCGGTACTGCGCCGACGAGCACTCTGGAACCGGCGCCCAAGTCTCCTGACTTCTTGACGCTTGGAATTTAGATCCACAGTCCACCAGACTGGAATCCTCCTGGCTCGTGGAGACCGTCGTCCCAGCACGCGATCGCACACATCGTGCACTAACGCGCGCAACCCGGACACTTGGTCATCCAGCGACTGTTCGCAGAAATCCATGGGGAGGTCAGATGCCTTTCGAATCGCTTCTTCCTCAAACAACCGCCAACGTTGGAGATGTTCCAGGACGGCACAGGAGCATCGCTCTCAACTGTATGACTGGGATCGTTGTGGTCACTAAGATCCCACTCGTCCACTCTCCAGTGATACGTGGCCCACGTATCAGCTGCATCGTTGACGATCGTCACGTCGATGTCACTGCGTCCTCGCAGATTGTCGAACGTGAAGACGTCGCTTGCCTCATTGAGCACGCCGGCTCTGTTTCGCAGAATCCAATCGGATAGCAGCTCACCCCGCACCTGGTTCTCGCGTTCCCGATTTACATCAGGAAGCTTACTGAACCAGAGTGAGGACACTGCGTTGACATCCAGTCCGAGGATGGTAGGATGGCTGCTGGCCTGCAGCAGCACCTCATCCATGTAGGCAAGATAGGGCTCCAGCTCGGTGTCGAATTGGCAGTATACGGAAGAGAGGAAGATTGAGCCAAATCTTCCAGTCACTCTTACGCATACTCCAAAGTCGGTTATCAGCGATTCGATAGGCATGCAGATGACATCGGGGTCGTCGATGATGATAGCCGCCTTCCTCCTCCTGTCGGCGAAAACTCGCATCCCGGCCGGAAACTCGGTAATGCGTCCCTCGTTGTCGGCGTAGGGCCCCTGTATAAGTGCGCAGGCGTGACCGGATCTGCGGATGCAGACCTCGAGCTCGATGTTGGCGGCTCGGCTACGCCCGCAATTTGCTTGGATGAGGCTAAACATTGTTATTGTCTAGCACCCACCCTTGCAAGCACTGCCGCATACATCGGGCAAGCCGCCGAGAGCATATAATGCCCAGACGGGAGCCCTTTAAACCGGCAGTTTCGGCAGTCCACCGGGTTGGTGCACTTTCGGGCTACATGCCCTGTTCCGCCGCATTGACGACATACGTCCTCCTTAAAGCGGCATTGTGACATCTTATGGTCGAAACCAACGCAACGATGACATGCGTATGTGCGGACCAGTGTGTGGCATCGGAATGAGAACCACTTGATGTAGACCCGACCGGTCTGCTCAAGTATGACCCCGCACTTTGGGTCCACCTCTAGGGTCACATTCACCGACCGACCGTCGGTGACTGACCATGGCTTCGACACCAAATGTACCGCTTTCTTGAAGGCCGCAGGCGAGATATCCTCCTTGAAATTATTGGCATACAACTCTTCCATGAAGTTTTCAACGGATATCTCCGTGTCCACATTATGCACAGTGACTTGCGTCCCCAGTGCCTTGTTGGGCTTGACCTCCAGGCCAACCTCGGTGAACTTCTGGTGTGACACCAACCTCTTTAGTTCTCCAGCAGATGGGGTGCGGATGATGGCACCACCACGCTTGAGTTCGCGCACCCCGTGAACTCTCACTCATAGGGAAGGAGCAACCTCCTTCATCACCTTCTCGGCGACCTGTTTGCCAGAAGCGGCCGGGTCTTTGCTGGTGATCACAGCAGACCACGTCTCTACCGGATTCTTAACGGGCGGCAAGGCTGAAGTGCGGACAACGGATGGGGCGGCGGCGGCGTAAATCGTAGCGGGGGAAGGTGGCGGTGCAGCTCCTTTCTGTCCCTCGAGGACAGCGTTCCTCATGGCCAGTGCTGTGATGAGCTCATCATAACGGGCCATGGCATCCATCACCAGGAGCGTCTCCCTCGATTGTAGTCCAGCCCGAACCCCAGTATTTGCTTCAACTTTCTGCATAAGGTCTTCATGCGGAATTCCCTTCTCGGACACTGTGTAGCTCAAAACATATTTCCAATTGTCAAAGAATCTTCTGGCCATAAACACAATCCTGCTGCCCTAAGAGTAGTAATCGTTTTATGCCTTCAGACTGAAAGCCTTGAATTTCATCGATAGCATAATTGTATTGTAGTCCCCGGCTAATCTTAATTTCATCAAATACAAGAACTGCCTCTCTGCCTTTATTACTCATCTTGCCAACAATGTTTAGCAAGTTTGCAAGTAATAATGACTGTGAATCCTGGAGACATATTTGTCAGTGGTGCTCATCGCATCAATGTATTGCTGCAGGGCAACTTATAATTTAGAACTTATAGAATATAGTTGTATGTTCGCGATGAATAAAAGTTAATATTTTGAGCTAATAGTTTTTCGGCACTATCATAATACTGATGTTGTTCTCTTTTGGCACAGTAAGAAGAAAACGTCACACTATCAGATTCGGTCATTTCATTTGCAGCCAACTCAGGTGTACCTGAATCATTTATACCGTCTAACCACACTTTCCGGGCAATTCTACTTTCATAAGGTACAAATTGGCCTGTGTCTATTTAATGTTGAAAATCGGAAACATCACAGTTATCAGGAAGTGCAGGAGAAGATTTAAGTAAAGTGTTGTCCGACAAGTGTAAGGTCATAGGTTGCTTAAAATTTTCTTCATTTAATGAAAATAAAAAAAATTCGCACGTTCCATAAGGCAGGAATTTACAATGCATCTGCCGCTTTTTTCCCCTGTTATCTATTGACATCATTCTTAATGCACATTCACACTATTACCGGGCCAAAATAATAATAATGTTTCATTTACTGGTCCGCCTTTAAGACCAAAGTAAGGGCAGTTCTACCACGGCTCACTACATCTTTTAACTCATTGCTAAGCTTTGCTCTTTTATGGTCAGCCTCTTTTTGACATTTACGGACAATAGTTGTTCCATCGGGTAGGAGGTCGTTCACGTCGACAAATTCTCCGTAAGTAGCACCAATTTTAATAAAACATCGCAGCATAGACTTACATCCAGTGCCATTAACGGGCGAAAATGGTCGGCATACCTCGACGATCATCTGGAAACCGCATTTAACCCTTTTACTTTGTCTGTAGGTCTCACGGGCTTCAGTGAACTTGGATTCTTCAGTTCCTGGCAGCATTTGTGAAGGCTCAAGTTGGAAGATTGATTACCAGTACATTGTAACGACTCTACACGAACAACTGTAAACAAAATTTTTTTTGCAATGAGCCGTATTCTTTTGAAATTTCACAGATTACGTTCCATATAAACAATGTCCCCTTTCTTCGTGGGGTCAAAGAGTAAACACCACATGAAATTTGTTCTAAAATTAACTGCATTTCTTACTCAGAAGTCTGCTTCGCGATCTATACTGAATTAATGACTGCAAACAAAGCACTGAACACAGCACTGGAAAAGAAGAATGCATTAAAAAGAATGCAAAAGTATTGCGGTTAATTATTGATTTTGATCTTTCAAACCAATCACAGAAACACTATGTTACTCCGCTACTCAGTATAGAGACAACGCACAAAAGAGATGAAGCGATTACCCTAACAGGATCCGCAGGTAGCGGATCTTTCTTTTGACATTGTGTCTGCAATATCAGAAATTGTACGCAGTGGCAGAGCTTCAGCCACAATTGACATGTGGATTGACCAATATGTCCAGCGCAATTTCTTAGGCGTTACATGGCACTGCACGGCGAACAACACAGCAAATAATATTGCAATGGGCATGAAGTTTATGAACTTCGAAAGGTCAACTAGTGACAATATTATAAAAACGACTACAGAGCAATTTTTTCGAGTTTGGAGTGGAGAATCTAGAGCCAATTAAGTTTGTCATTAATAGGGGTTGTAATATTAATCAGGCTGTGCAAAATAATATGCGCATCAACTTCAGTAGCCATTTACTGTCAAATCTCTTAGAAAAACCTATGTATATCTGCAACGACAGAATTATCGGAGGTAATAGAAGCTTGCAAGAGGCTAACAAAAAACATTTTCAAAAGGCAAATTGCAGCAGTATCTTTCAAAGTCCTTAATCTTTCTTTATCATCTTCCAATGCCCAAGCCGATGAAATTCACATTGTAGGACGCTGAAATCGATTATTGACAATTGGGCGGATATAAATATCGAAATATCTTAGCGAGATACCCCAGTTCGATGCGACATACCCCGATCGGCTCACACGAACAGCTTCCGCACATTGAGAGATCGGATTTGTCGGAAGCTGTTCGTGTGAGCCGATCGGGGTATGTCGCATCGAACTGGGGTATCTCGCTAAGAAATTTCATTGCCGTTTTCGTTTTATGAAATGTCCCATCTATATGTTATATAGTCAGTGGTATAATACACGATATTGTCACAAAATTTCCAGACCATTCCACCGTGGCGCTGTCAAAAGGAGCTAAAAGTAGTGCAAAATCCTCGAGAAGCATAACTTCATCCGGTCTTAATGGTGGTGGAGCTTTCAATGTATTCAGGAGCACTCTCTTTTCATGCTCATGTTATTATGCTATTGCTGTTTACGCTCAAAAGAGACGTACAGTCATGCGCAATTCATCTGCTCTCGGCGCAGACCAATTGAGACTGATTGCAGCTAAGCAATGCTGTCAATTAAAATTTATTCCCGTCACAACTTTTTGAAGGCTAACTGCGGGAACAATTTGTGGATTGCGGGATTTGTAATATGCGGGAATTCTGTTTTTTTTTTTTTTTAAAATTCATATGGCTTTTCCCGACTTTTCTTTGTTTTGTTAACACTTAAGTACAAAATATGAAAAAGTGGCAGCTTTACGATAGTCACTTACAAACAAACCAGAAATACCGCGATGTCTGTCATCATTCTTAGCATAAGGTAAAGTATTAATTTCATGCGAAAAATATATTGTACCCATTTTCTATTTTAACATACAGATACGGATTGCGAAGGATTGGAAAATGCTGCGTCGACTATGAAGTGCCTGTAAAATATCTGCGCATGATAGGCACTAATATCTCATACTCAAATGATGAAGACCAAGAAGATATTGATGAAATTATGGAAATCTTTTAAACATAAATTAAATTAATAGTTTTTTTTTTGACATTTTTTGTCTTTAGCTTTTTATTGGATTTTTTTTAAATCATTTTTTAGCTTTTTTTGCATTCTTCCCGCCAAAAACAGATTTTGTTTTTGCTGGCCAAAAGTTGGCAGCACTGCTGCTAAGCGAAAACGTTTGACAGCCTTCGGGTCTGCGGGAACACTTCGTAAAATACTACAGAAATCAATATTACAACATTTGAAGTAAATGTAAAAAAGTGGACACAATGTGCAAAATATTTAAAAATAAACTAATCGTATTACGCAAGAGAATCTTACGAAAAATACACGATGTAATCGAAAGTTAACGACATCAATCGTATTAACTGCGATTTCCAAGATGTCCCATGTTTCGGACGAAGCAAAAACTATCTGTAAAATGCTTCTAAGAAACAAAAGCTCATATGATAGTGCCGAAAAACTAATAGCTCAAAATATTAACTTTTATTCATCGCGAACATACAACTATATTCTATAAGTTCCAAATGATCAGTTGCCCTGCAGCAAAACATTAATGCGATGGGCACCACTAACAAATATGTCTCCAGTATTCACAGTCATTATTACTTGCAAACTTGCTAAACATTGTTGGCAAGATGAGTAATAAAAGCAGAGTGTTAATCAGAGTCTTGAAATAAAGAGACTGATGAGTCGAGTTGTACTGAACTGAACTGAACTGCCGATTCAGGATCGGCTCTCCTTTTATTTCGTTTTTCGGGTACTTATTATTATGTACAAATTATGTGCTTAGAACTAGTATATAAGCTGATAGTCACGTAGGACCGAGCATATATAATGTGATCCTCGGACTGATATTTTTGTACATAGCATATTTATGTAATATTATCTATATGCTGATAGGCCCTCATGCGGAGTTACATAACATTATTTTTAGGTCGACGAGACCCATGAACCTATGTCAATAGTGCTTGTTTTTGTTTATGTTAGTTCCTAGCGGTCGTAAAGTGTACCCTTTGTCAACTCAAGTGGCTTAGGCCTTTCATAATTTATGTGAGCTGAGGATGCAAATACTTGACTTGGCTATTGACAACATATGTTTCTTATCTTATTTAATCTGTTCCTATTGCCCTAAGATCATACATATATATTATACAATGCATGTTCATGCTTGAACATTCTGCCAAGGGCCAAAAGAAAGGAGTGAGTGACATAAAGTGTGAGTTTTATGTTTAAATATTGTGAATGAATAATCTGATTGTTTTACAGTGTAACATTAAATTTATATCTGTTCATGCTTGAACATCCTGCCGAGGGGCAACAATTTTTTTTTGTTTTTATATATTTATAATATATATATATATATATATATATATATATATATATATATATATATTTTAATGTATTTTCTCGTTCTTAGTGGACTGTACTTTAAAGGATTTTTTTTTGTTGTGTAGTATGTAAATATATTATTTATACCCCTTTTTTTATACTTAGATAAATACAAATATTGTTTAATTTCCTTGTGATGAGCCGGAAAATACTATTGTTCTTAACTGTCTTTGAACATTACATTTCTTAATAGTATAAGCTATTATTATTAGCACTATAACAAGAGTTATTATTAGAGATGCTGTAATATATTACATGTAATTATCTGTAGCAGGTCATTTTCACACAGACTCTACTAGTCCCTGTCTACTGGAGCATGCGTTGCTACCGGCTTTTACTCTCGTCGGTGGAATGCGGGGGGGTTCCACTATTTCCAGTAGAAGATTCATACGGGGGAGTTAGACAGACTATTACAAATTACAAAAAAAAAAAAAAATCGCATGCTGGATCAGATGTTGGTTTGACGATCAATTACTCAAAATGCTGAAACTCGGACGGACAGATAAAGGAAGGAAAGAAAAAAAAGAATTAGGATAGATTGCCCAAAGATTACCAAACAGCTGGACAATAAATTGACGACGCGATGTTGTTGCACCGATTTGAGCCCGCCCTACCTTTGATCACTGAGCCCTCTTATAACTATTGACAGTGATCCCACGAAATAATTATTGCCCTTCACTTGTCATTTCATCCTCTTGCATGGCCCCAAATCAACGATACTAACCAATCATAATAACCTTAATAATTGACATATTTATTATGAAACTAAAATTATTTAAAATATTTTTAAACTTAAATTAAATAATCCTAACATATTAAGTAGGGTATAACATAATTCAAGGTGTTACTGTGCATAATAAAAAAATCTCAAATCGAATATCAAAGAAAATGAGAAAAAAGGAAAGAACGAACAGTTAAGTTTGAGTGATTCTGCTGTGCTTGCGCCGTTAATTTGTTCGCTTCTTTTTTCTTCTCCTTCTTCATCTGGTGTCAGTGCACCGATATAAAAATTACAAAAACAATAACTATTCGAAGAATGCACTCAATTTTAAATATGCAAAATTTCATTTGCAGTTTAATTTAAATATTTAAATTTTGACTTACCCTACTGATCCACCGTTGAAAGCGCTTCCATTGGGGTGCAGGGTCAGGCTATGGGATAATTAAATACTTTTTCTTTTTTTTTCTGCATATGCATGCACAATTCACATTAATTTCCTCGGCGTTCTTCTTGCACTTTTTAATACTTTTCTTCTTTTTTTTTTTCCTTTTTTTTTGCTCAAAATAAATACAAAAAAACGAGCAAACCGGCACATTTTACGTTTCTTTCACTTTCATTCTTTTCTTTTTTTTCTTAGAAACTAAATTAGCTACAAAAAAATTTAACTAAAATCTAATATTTAAGTAGTTCCTAGTTACTTGCTGAACATTCTATCAGCCAAACAATACTTTTGGTGAGGATGTGCCATTAGAGATATATATAAATATATATATATATAAATGTATATCTATATTTCCACTAATAAAATTCCCAGCGACGGCAACACGAGACGTTATGAAGGCGCGCAAGAACTGACTCAGCGAGCCCAAACTCGGTGAAGGTTCGTCTCCCATTTATGCTCATCAGCTGACTTCTTTCCAACTTTTATTGGGTCGTCATTTGAGTGACTTTGAAGAACTTAGTTCGTCTAATGAAATTGATAGGTCGGTATCTTTTATTCAACCGATCTAGTCATATTTCCTTGGACCAAAATATCAGATTAAAATTGCCGCCAACCTGAAAACAGGCGGTCGCAATAATATTTGTTAGCCTTAATTGTTAGACTTCAGCCACTTGAATCTGTAAGTGAGACTTACCCTGAGTTGGCTTCTTTTATTTTTTCTTTCTTACAACACAAAATTGGCACTTTCGTAGGAAAACTTGCACTGTCTCCTCGTTTGGACTTGAAATTTAAATGGACCCACGAATCAAGGTTCGCACCTATTTAAGGGTTTAGAGAGCGACGCCATACTAAAGTACGCCATTTGTCTTTTCTGCCAATCTCTGAGAGAAAGTGGGCCAACTATACCATCGAACCCCGTAATTTTCTAATGCTTTCTCCAATTCTCCGTTGCTGTTAATTTTGAGTGAGATATAGCAAAAGTCGTTTATAAAGCCAAATTGCCTACTTTTAGGCTGGGACATAAACTGGTACGTTTGGCTAAACGCTGCTCCCTACAAGTCCCCCCCACTAAAATCACACTTATTCTATTATCAATAGAAAAGTGGGATTCTAGCAGCGTTGGAAATGCGCCTATTGCTTTAAATCCTTGGCATGGAATTTCCCTATGTAACGACCTTGTAAGTCCTCCAGTTCATAATAACAATCTCCAAGTCGACGCCTTATTCTTGACTTTACGAAGGTATGGGCCAACTTACTGTTAAACCCTTTGGAGAAACTACTTTGAGCAAAATTGCGGCGGTAAACTTCTTGACCTTCCCTGAACTCTACCAATCGACTTCGTAAGTTATAAGAGTTTTCATTCCTCTGATGCTGGTTACGCATAGCCAACACTGCTTTATTACGCATGAGATCGAAGGAGTCTGATCTATCAAAGCGAACAGATCGATCTTCTAGCATTGAAAGTTCACGCAACACCTCGTACGTTGAACCGTTCACGATCATATGTTGGCCAAAAGCTAGCTGATATGGAGTTGCATTAACAGCAGAGTGCCAACCAGAACGAAGGGAACAACAGATTTTGCTTAACTGCTCATCCCAGTTGGTTTGATCGGGGTGTAAATAGGCCTTAATGGCTGAGATCAGAGTACGATTAACTCGCTCAGAAGCGTTTCCTTGAGGAGCATAAACGGCCGTATAGGAATGTCGAACACCATATTTTGACAGTAAATCATTAAAAGCATGTGATTTAAATTGTACTCCATTATCCGAAACCACCACTTCCGGAACACCAAAACAATGAAAGAGTTCATTTTCTAGAAAAGGCAAAATTGCATCGGCTGTGAACTTTTTTATTAATTTAATAAATGGGAATTTTGAGAAGTGGTCCAATGCCACAAAAATACCAATATTTCCGTTCCTTGACCGTGGATATGGTCCAATAAAATCTACATACAATTTTTGAAAAAACCTTTGTGTCTCTCCTGTCTTTCCTAACATCGGTCTTAGGGTAAAATTGGGATGCTTCGTGCACTTGCAAACCTCACAGGAGTTAATATAGGCTTCCACATCGGTCACCATATTCGGCCAAAAATAATATCGACGCAATCTCTCTAGTGTTCTATTGATCCCGCAGTGAGCTGACAAAGGGTTATCATGGCATTGCTTTAACGCTAAAGATACTAGTTCTTTTGGCAGCCACAATTTCCATGCGGACTCATCGGCTATTTTGTCACCAACTGCGTGCTCAGTACGCCTGTAGATACGAGAATCTATTACATTCAAATCAGGGAGCTTAGATTCCTTAACCTTTTCAACTAACTTCAAATAGTCCTCTGTTTTGAATTCCTTCGCCTCTAGATCTATATTGGGTTCTGCCTCTAGCTCCGCTAAATCCTCGGTAAAAACTCTTGAAAGAGTATCCGGTACTATATTTTGACATCCTCTGCGATGGACTATTTTAAAAGAATAGGCCTGTAATTTGAGTGCCCATCGTGCTAACCTCGAACTCAAATCTGTCTGAGACATTAGCCACTTGAGAGAGGCATGATCCGTAACTACTGTAAAATCATGTCCTTCGACATATGCCCTAAATTTCTTTATGGCCTCTAATGCAGCTAAACATTCTTTCTCGGTGACGGAGTAATTTCTCTGAGCCTGATTCAGTTTTTTGGACATAAAAGCTATGGGTACTTCATCTCCCTCGGAGTTGACTTGCACTAATACGCTACCTACCCCTGTATGACTGGCATCGCAATGAATATAAAAAGGTTTTGCAAAATCTGGACTATGTAATACCGGGGAATTGCACAAGTGATCTTTCAACTTCTCGAACGCTGTTTGACAATCGGGAGACCATTCAAATTTCCGTTTCTGTCTAAGAGAATCAGTCAACGGAGAAGCTGTGGATGCATAGTTTCGAATAAACTTATGGTACCATCCCGTCATACCTAGGAAACGCCTCAGCTGTTTAACGGACTTGGGCACAGGGAATTCTCTGATCGCTCTGAGTTTTTCCGGGTCAGTAGCAATGGTTCCATTACCTACTATGTGTCCCAAATATTGTACTTCTTTTAGACAAAACTTGCTTTTACCTACGTTTATTGTCAATCCGGCCTTTGCCAGATTCATCGCAATTTCTGTTAGCACTTCCAGATGTCGCTCAAATGACGAGGAAACTATTAGTAAGTCGTCCAAATAAATGAAGACTTCATGCCTTAATCCGGCAGGTATTATTTTATCCATAAGTTTGGACATAGTCTGAGGTGCATTGCATAATCCAAACGGCATAACTGTATATTGATAAAGAGGTCGGCCTGGGATTGTAAAAGCTGTCTTGTCTCTGGAATCCGAGTGAAGAGGTATCTGCCAGAAAGCATCTTTTAAATCTAAACTTGTTACAAATTCAGCTTTCGGCAACCTACTCAATATTCCATCGATAAATGGCATGGGGTACGCATCCTTTTTAGTTACCAAATTTAGTTTTCTGCTATCTAAGCACAAACGAATTTTTCCTGGCTTTCTAACTAAGACGACTGGAGACGACCAAGCACTCTGTGACTCCTCTATCACTCCTAATGCCAACATTCGGTCTACCTCCTCGTACATGAGTTTCTCGATTGCCGGCGACACGGGAAAGTGTCGTTGTTTAACTGGAATAGCATTCTCAACTTCAATTTTATGCGATATTAGACTTGTACGACCTAAGCCTTTCTCGATGTATGAAGGAAATTTCTGTATTACCTGCTGTAGTTGTTTTTGCTGAGTTTTTGTTAACAGGCGAAGCATAACATCTTCTACACTAGCAACTTCTGCTTCCTTATCTAAGAGACAATTTGGTAGCAAGTCGAAAGTTTCCCAAAAATCGATACCCAGATAAACATCTTGTGATAGAGATGGAACGACGTAAAAGGTTAAATATGCTTCTCTATCTCTAAACTTCACAGTAGTTTTAATTTTTCCCTTAATAGTTTGTGCCGATCCATCAGCTGTTCTAACAGACGCAGATAGAGGCTTATAATATAAATTAGCGTTTACCAGATACTCTGCAAAGGAACCTCCTATACAACTAATTGAAGCGCCAGTGTCCAATAATCCGCTAACCGTCTTATCCAACAGTGAAATTTTTGCGTAGGGCCTAGTATCTTGAGCATTATTTACAACCGCACACACAAGTTTCCGACGCTCTTTTTTTTGAATTAATTTATATTGATGGAAACGTGTTGATCGCTTCGAGCGTAAATTAGGTAATTTTATTTGATGGGTATTGGCATTTGCTTGGGTACTCGTTATTTGCGGACTTGGTGCATCTGTTATCTGTCTTGATGGGGCACTCCTCGCTGGTGCCCGGGCACTCAAGTTTTTTGAAGCTTGACATTTTCTACATGACGGTTTATATGTGTCTGGTAGGCCACAACCGTAGCAAAAAACTTTTCTTTCGGCCATACAGTCCTGATAGCGATGACCCAACAGTCCACAGTTCCAACACTTAAATGATACTGCTGCTATATCTTCCTCTGGTTCTGACAAATCACTCGTTAGCTCTTCTTCGTTATGGACCTCTACTTCACTTATATTCCTTTTTGGTAAAACCCGAGCTACTGAGGCTTGAGGTTTATTAAGCTTCTGCTTGAATATTTCATGCTTCCTCACAGCTTGGCGCAACTGGGCAACAGTTGTTATATCGACATGTAGCAGTTCGTGCTGAATTTCGGGAAGAAGATTCGACCTTAATAACCCTAACAAGGACATCTCCGTCATCGGCTGGGACAAATGGTCTGCCATTGAAGCAACTTGCTGATAATAGTCATCGAACGACTCATTGCTTCTCTGTCGGCGCTGATTGATACTGGCTTGGATCTCCCAATCACTACGAGCATCCTTAAATTGAATTCTTAGTGCTCTGCATAATGACTCCCATGTCATAAGAGACACACTCTTGTGAAATCTCCAATACCATTCAGCTGCCACACCTTCAAACAAATTGCTAGAATACCGAGCAAGCAGGTCATAGTTAGCCTCAAGTGTCTGCTCGGTGAGGGCTTCCGCACGATAAATAAAATCGTCAACTGATAAATTGGATTTGCCCGAAAATCGCAACTTCCAATTCGATATTATTTGACTAATTCTGTCTGCTCTTAGATCAGTACTAGCCGCACTATATTGAGAATACCTTGGAGTTGTATGATCGGGCTCCGGGTTAAGCGTAGATCTGTGAGTGGGTGCTTGTTGCTGAGTGGTCATATCAGCAAAATGTCGAAATGACTGAGGATTCAGTGACGGCAAAGTCTGCCTATGTACCGTAGGTTGCGTTTGCTGACTTTGCATTTGGGACGATAGTCTCTGGAATCCAGCTTCCAATGAGCTCGTCATTAGTTCAGCCTGTCTGGTAGAAGCTTGCAGTAACATTTCCGCTTGCTTTGCGGACGCAGCTGCCATAGCCTCTGCTATCATTCGCCCTATGTCTGCTATGCCGATCGAATTCCCCACTTCTGAGATGGATTCAGAAGGGATAGCGCTTGGGTTGCCAGCCACGCTCGCTTGGACAGTCTCAGCTCGTCTGGTTTGCGAGCGAGTGACAGGAATGTTACCTGCTGCTACATGAGTTGGCGGCTCTACAAATTCAAGGTCTGATGCATTACTGGGTGCGACTTCTAACTGCGTCTTGCAAACAGGACAGACTTTTCTACCTCCTCTTGGTCCATTGAAGCACGTCCTGTGGAACGAATGACCACAAGGTGTGGTTAATAACTGGGTCGGGTGCGATATCAAAGATGAGCAACTATGGCAAGGGATGTTAATCTCATCCAGCCTGGTTAGGTCTTCACTACTATGGGTCAGCGGCATTTTGTAATCTTTTTCTGTAGTATTTCCTAACTATTTATCAATCAAGATGCTAATATTAACACTAATAATTATGAAATTCTATACTCAAAAAAAACTATTCTAATAAAAGCACTGAAACGTCCAAAGAGCCTAAGTGTAATAGCGACTTTGAGAGGAAATATATATAATTTAGGAGTATAAAAATGATTATAGGTAATTTTTCAAGAAAAATTGAGATATTTTATAATATAAAAAAATTATAATAAAATAAATATAATATGAGTAAATATAAATAACAAAAATGCAAAATAATAATATAGCAATCATACTAGGGTACCATGCAATTAGATGAAGTGACGTGTAAGCTGATTTGTGTAATCTTTAGAAAGAATTAGATAAAAGAGTAATTGGTGCAACTGTCTGTGTTTGCCTGGAGTTGAACTTAACAGAAAGTCTCAACATATCAACAGAACGAACACGAAGAACGTTTGCAAAAATAGAGTTACGAAGAGACATCTTATCAGAGCGACAAGAGTTGTACTTATCTGAAAGTAACAACATTTCAATTATCGTCCAATAAAGATGTGAGGAAAAATAGCTAATTGGAAAATGAGATAATTCCACTCAATTTATATATGTTGGGAAAGGGCCGCAGATAAGATCAGCGTAATCCCTTGTTTCAAACCAACGTAATAGCCTAAGGGAATATATTAAGTGAAGTATACCAGGAAAAGGCCGTAGTCCTAGCCCACGTATAACCTTTGTTTCAACTAGCAACTAATATCCGCGAAACTGCATGCTATCACTAGATTACTGATTTGGAATACATCAGTTGTCAATTCATCTGCAAGGGAAAAATATGTAAATACATATGTATCCATGTATACTAATGTTAGATGTAGCTGGCCTACTGGAAAGGGCCGTAGATCTCGTCCACGTAATAACCCTTATATCAACAGCAAGGTCACCCTACAAATCATGCACTCATGCATTTACGCATTTGCATACATACCTAAATTCTGGTTGCGCAGCTGTTCAAAAACACAAAATCTAGCATTGCCCTCCTTACAGATTTATTAGTCTAGCTATGCACTTTTGAGTAATTTAACCCCAAACATCTATGACTATCATAGCTGATGTTTGTCGTTGGAAATTGGGTAAGGTATTAATAAAAGTTGGGACAGCCGGTCGGGCCCCACGTTGGGCGCCATATTTTCTGTAATATATTACATGTAATTATCTGTAGCAGGTCATTTTCACACAGACTCTACTAGTCCCTGTCTACTGGAGCATGCGTTGCTACCGGCTTTTACTCTCGTCGGTGGAATGCGGGGGGGTTCCACTATTTCCAGTAGAAGATTCATACGGGGGAGTTAGACAGACTATTACAAATTACAAAAAAAAAAAAATCGCATGCTGGATCAGATGTTGGTTTGACGATCAATTACTCAAAATGCTGAAACTCGGACGGACAGATAAAGGAAGGAAAGAAAAAAAAGAATTAGGATAGATTGCCCAAAGATTACCAAACAGCTGGACAATAAATTGACGACGCGATGTTGTTGCACCGATTTGAGCCCGCCCTACCTTTGATCACTGAGCCCTCTTATAACTATTGACAGTGATCCCACGAAATAATTATTGCCCTTCACTTGTCATTTCATCCTCTTGCATGGCCCCAAATCAACGATACTAACCAATCATAATAACCTTAATAATTGACATATTTATTATGAAACTAAAATTATTTAAAATATTTTTAAACTTAAATTAAATAATCCTAACATATTAAGTAGGGTATAACATAATTCAAGGTGTTACTGTGCATAATAAAAAAATCTCAAATCGAATATCAAAGAAAATGAGAAAAAAGGAAAGAACGAACAGTTAAGTTTGAGTGATTCTGCTGTGCTTGCGCCGTTAATTTGTTCGCTTCTTTTTTTCTTCTCCTTCTTCATCTGGTGTCAGTGCACCGATATAAAAATTACAAAAACAATAACTATTCGAAGAATGCACTCAATTTTAAATATGCAAAATTTCATTTGCAGTTTAATTTAAATATTTAAATTTTGACTTACCCTACTGATCCACCGTTGAAAGCGCTTCCATTGGGGTGCAGGGTCAGGCTATGGGATAATTAAATACTTTTTCTTTTTTTTTCTGCATATGCATGCACAATTCACATTAATTTCCTCGGCGTTCTTCTTGCACTTTTTAATACTTTTCTTCTTTTTTTTTTTTTTTTTCCTTTTTTTTTGCTCAAAATAAATACAAAAAAAAACGAGCAAACCGGCACATTTTACGTTTCTTTCACTTTCATTCTTTTCTTTTTTTTTCTTAGAAACTAAATTAGCTACAAAAAAAATTTAACTAAAATCTAATATTTAAGTAGTTCCTAGTTACTTGCTGAACATTCTATCAGCCAAACAATACTTTTGGTGAGGATGTGCCATTAGAGATATATATAAATATATATATATATAAATGTATATCTATATTTCCACTAATAAAATTCCCAGCGACGGCAACACGAGACGTTATGAAGGCGCGCAAGAACTGACTCAGCGAGCCCAAACTCGGTGAAGGTTCGTCTCCCATTTATGCTCATCAGCTGACTTCTTTCCAACTTTTATTGGGTCGTCATTTGAGTGACTTTGAAGAACTTAGTTCGTCTAATGAAATTGATAGGTCGGTATCTTTTATTCAACCGATCTAGTCATATTTCCTTGGACCAAAATATCAGATTAAAATTGCCGCCAACCTGAAAACAGGCGGTCGCAATAATATTTGTTAGCCTTAATTGTTAGACTTCAGCCACTTGAATCTGTAAGTGAGACTTACCCTGAGTTGGCTTCTTTTATTTTTTCTTTCTTACAACACAAAATTGGCACTTTCGTAGGAAAACTTGCACTGTCTCCTCGTTTGGACTTGAAATTTAAATGGACCCACGAATCAAGGTTCGCACCTATTTAAGGGTTTAGAGAGCGACGCCATACTAAAGTACGCCATTTGTCTTTTCTGCCAATCTCTGAGAGAAAGTGGGCCAACTATACCATCGAACCCCGTAATTTTCTAATGCTTTCTCCAATTCTCCGTTGCTGTTAATTTTGAGTGAGATATAGCAAAAGTCGTTTATAAAGCCAAATTGCCTACTTTTAGGCTGGGACATAAACTGGTACGTTTGGCTAAACGCTGCTCCCTACAATGAATGCTCAGAAACATAATAACAGTGGATACCTTTCGACTAAAATTTAGGTGCTTTCAGATATTTTAATTTTTTTTTTACGTGTAAAATAAATGTTAGGCGATGGTTCAAGGGGGTCCTGTGCTATTTGTGGTAGTACTACTCCGAAGTGTTTTTCCTTAAATTGCGCTGATTTTTTTTTTTTAACGGAATCGGACTTACTAGTATTTTTTCTTCAATTTTTTTTTTATTCATTTTAATTTTGACTTTATATTTATATCTTTTGTCTTTTGGTCTTATACGGCCAGATATTACCCACCCGAACTCAGTGTTCTGTCCGAGAAGTCCGTCAATTTTCTTGATCCCGTTTTTTTTAATACGTGCATAAACGTTTGCACCTAGAATTTCGACTATTCTACTAGGTTCATTGAATCTCGGATCAGCTAATTTGTAATTCTGCCATTTTGACATGTCTATATTATCAGACTTAATGTCCGGTGTTTTTATCAATTTAGGCAGAACAATTGCCTCATTTTTTAATGGCTTTTTAGAATAGCCCTCAATTTTTATATTTAGCCCAACCTTATATTTTGATGTACAACCGTTTTTGATCGATACACCAGTTATTTTTCTCTTAGACTTGGTATTCGATAGTTTGAGTATCTGAGCAGCTTCTTCCGAAATCATCGTACATTGTGACCCAGTGTCAATCAATGCTTTTAATGTTTCGTACTGCCCAGTACTTGCTTTAACTTTAATTAGCGCACTTGCTAATAAAGTTTCGCTCTTGATCACACACGTATTTACTACTTCTCCTTGTATGTTAGGGCGATGCAGCATCGTATTATGGCCTTTATGGCAGAGTGAACACTGTTGTTCACAAGAGCATCCCTTGTTATTATTCAAGCATTTGAAGCATAACCCAAGAGCCCGAGAGCTATCATATCGCTCTTCTGGAGTCGTTGCCCTAAATTTATAGCAATAAATTATCGGGTGCCCAGGTATTTTGCAAAGCGGACAACTTTCTGTATTATTAGCAGGAGTCTTAAAATTCTTTTTCTTCTCGAAACCTTTCGAACTTAATGAACTAAGTCTCTGTTCTAAATAATTCAATACGTCGGACAACTGCTGTATATTATTTGTTCTTTTTATATGATTTTCATACAGCTGCAACGCTTCAGGATTAAATTTGCGTAATATCAGCTGTGCGAAAATTATATCCATTTCATCGGATAGGTTACCTTTTGATTTTATAATATATGTTGCCTCGTTTATTGTATCAATGAAACTTTTTACTTGTTTCATTGAATTGTTGTCGAGGCTAGGTAACTCGATCAATCTATTTAGTTGATCCGAGAATACCTTCCTAATATTGTCATACCGTTTGGTTAGTAACTCCCAAACGGTACTGTAGTTTTCTAAGGAACCTTTTAGTAAATGAGAGACCATCTCTCTAGCTTCACCTTTCAATGATATTTCAAGATAATGAAATTTATAGGCTAAACTGATATCCTGTCTGTTGTGAACTATTTCATTGAATAATTCCACATACTGATCCCATTCCTTAACTAAACCAGAAAATTCTGGAATCTTCAATCCTGGTAGTGACGGTAGATCCTCAGATCTTTCTTTCGTCACTACCGTTTTAAGTCCCTATCGAAATTTGTGTCATTTGACTTTATTTGTTTAAATAGATTAATAATTCTTTCCCATAAGAAATTTATTTTATTTTTGCGCACTTGGCGCATCATTGACCCTTCTAGCTCGCTATTTTTCTGCGTTTCTAGAATATATTCTCGAAATTTTTCTTCCAATTTAACTAACTCAGCAACTATCATTGGACTCTTTTCTTGAACTATCGCCATGGTTCCAGGGTCTATCTTGACTTCTGAGCATGCATATTTTTCTAATATTTGTTTAATTTTAAAAAGAGTGCCATCATAATATTTCTCTGTGAAATATTGATGTTGCACTACTCCTATTTTTAACAAATTTTCATGGTTTGCCATGAAATAAGTTTTAATCTCCTCAAGTTTTTAAAAAGAACTATCTGTAATTACCTTCGACCTGATTAGCTCTACTTCTCCTACCAACTCGCTCTGCTTTTTTAGCAGTTCAATTGTCACTTCTGACAACATCTCACAATTTTTTTTTTTTAATTTCTTAAGTTAAGGAGATAAAAATTGAATACAGCTGCGAGCACCCTTCTTACTTTGGTGGTGTTAATGGCTCTTCGTCTGGGTTGACCTTTCGGCTCCTGAAATTTCCTGTCCTACGTGGTCCCTCGAAGTACCTGGGTCTCTCTGTAGTCTCCGTTGCAGTCCGCTCTGTTGCAACTAGTTTATGCACCTCCTGTGGATATCCTTACGCTGGCAATTTTTTGGTCCGTTTTGGATGTGTCCCACTTCGTCGTACACTCTCTCTTTGTAAGCCTCTCTCCGATGTAAGCCTCGGACACGCTACACAATGTGATTTTTTTTATTTATTTATACCAGCCTGTTTGTAAGGCAGACACTGGTTTTATTTTCCGTGAGTAATTTTCTTTTATCACTACACAGAATATATTTAATCGGCAACCTTTAGTTTAATCAAACTATTAGGTGCTTTTTATTGATTATATATTTACTTGCCTCTTTAACATTGAGCGCAAGAAATTTGTTATAATTGTCCTTTGCTTCTTACCTCTGGTGGGGGAAATAATAAGGACTTATTTTTATTTTTAGCAGCCTGTTTGTAATGCAGGCGCTGGTTTATAATCTGTGTTTCTTACCACTGGTGAGGGATAACAACAGATTGTCTCGAAGGACCAAATGTTAATCAGAGTCTTGAAATAAAGAGACTGATGAGTCGAGTTGTACTGAACTGAACTGAACTGCCGATTCAGGATCGGCTCTCCTTTTATTTCGTTTTTCGGGTACTTATTATTATGTACAAATTATGTGCTTAGAACTAGTATATAAGCTGATAGTCACGTAGGACCGAGCATATATAATGTGATCCTCGGACTGATATTTTTGTACATAGCATATTTATGTAATATTATCTATATGCTGATAGGCCCTCATGCGGAGTTACATAACGTTATTTTTAGGTCGACGAGACCCATGAACCTATGTCAATAGTGCTTGTTTTTGTTTATGTTAGTTCCTAGCGGTCGTAAAGTGTACCCTTTGTCAACTCAAGTGGCTTAGGCCTTTCATAATTTATGTGAGCTGAGGATGCAAATACTTGACTTGGCTATTGACAACATATGTTTCTTATCTTATTTAATCTGTTCCTACTGCCCTAAGATCATACCACTGACCAAATAACATATAGATACCCCACTTCATATACACGTTTTGTTCACAAAAATTTCTTGCGAGCGGTCCCAGCAGAGGCTGAGCGTCGTTACGAAGTGTCTCAGCAGAGCCGAAGGCAGCCGAACTCTTCGTTTCATTCTTACTTGGGCTGCTGCTGAGAGAGCATCAATTGCGCAAGAATGTTCGCCTTTTAGAAGCGTAGACAACAACAACTAATGAGCGAGAAAACATGATAGAGATCGCATATCGCCATGCTACTCCCACTCTTGTCATTAATGTTGTTAGCAATCCACCCCCGTTTCGTTTGCATGCGACTGTCATTGATGATGTCCCTTGTTTTTGTTTTGAGCTCGTGTGTATGCGTAGTTCACTGTCCAGACAGGCAATAGACAAATACATGCATAGCTTCTTGTGCGTATACATATCTTTACATGTATGCGTGATTTTCGTTTGGAAGTCTTTCTGAAGTCTGAAATCTTATTTCTGGCTTGCCAGAGTATTTTTGTTCAAGCGAGGGCTGCTTGAAAAGTTCTTCATTCGCTATGAAATAATATTTGTATATACAGTTTTTATGGAATTAATATAAATATTTTTTTTTTGTGGTTTATGCATAAATTATTTGGCATGTTCATTAAAAGTTATAATATTTAGAAAATTATTTTCTAAAACTTAACATTAAATAATTATTATTGGTGGACATTTTCTGTAATTTAAATAAATTGATGAAACTATCACCCATCCAATAATAATAATGAAGCTATAAAATAGTAATTCAATTCGAATGACATTTGAAATTATAGTTGCGAATGAAGAACTTTTCAAGCAGCCCTCGCTTGAACAAAAATTCTCTGGCAAGCCAGAAATAAGATTTCAGAGTTCAGAAAGACTTCCAAACGAAACTCACGCATACATGTAAAGATATGTATACGCACAAGAAGCTATGCATGTATTTGTCTATTGCCTGTCTGGACAGTGAACTACGCATACACACGAGCTCAAAACAAAAACAAGGGACATCATCAATGACATTGGCAAGCAAACGAAACGGGGGTGGATTGCTAACAACATTAATGACAAGAGTGGGAGTAGCATGGCGATATGCGATCTCTATCATGTTTTCTCGCTCATTAGTTATTGTTGTCTACGCTTCTAAAAGGCGAACATTCTTGCGCAATTGATGCTCTCTCAGCAGCAGCCCAAGTAAGAATGAAACGAAGAGTTCGGCTGCCTTCGGCTCTGCTGAGACACTTCGTAACGACGCTCAGCCTCTGCTGGGACCGCTCGCAAGAAATTTTTGTGAACAAAACGTGTATATGAAGTGGGGTATCTATATGTTATTTGGTCAGTGATCATACATATGTATTATACAATGCATGTTCATGCTTGAACACAGAGAGACAGTTCTTGTATTTGATGAAATTAAGATTAGCCGGGGACTACAATACAATTCTGCTCTCGATGAAATTCAAGACCTTCAGGGCAGCAGATTTGTGTGTTTATGGCCAGAGGACTCTTTGACAATTGGAAATATGTTTTGAGCCACACAGTGTCAGTTGAGGCAAATATTGGGGTTTCGGAGGCGTTAGGACTAAATGTTCGCGCTGTAGTGTGTGACAAAGGCTCAAACAATAGAGCGGCATTTAATGAGTGGGGGATTAACGTAGACAGCCCTTCTTTTTAAGTAAATGAGAAGAAAATATTTGCTATTTATGGTCCGTCACATCTCATTAAATCTCTGCGTAATAACATTTTAAATATGATTTAATTATGCCTGATGGAGTAGTTTCGTGGCAAATAATTATTCAATTATGTGATATAGAGTCGAAAAACACAACTAGACTCTGTCCGAAACTGTCCTCTAAGCACGTCTGTCCAAATTCATTTGAAAGAATGAAAGTAAAGTATGCGACACAGGTGTTTAGTCAGTGTCGCTGCTGCTATAAGGACTGTAATAGATTCTGGAGGGTTTTCAAATAATAGAGAAACCTTTAAATCAACTGCTCTCTTTATAGATAAAAGTAATAAACTATTTGATTGCCTTAACAGCTATATTCTCTATGATAGGAATCCATACCGGTGTGCTTTACAACAAAATAGTGTTGTTCACAAATATCTTCTTCAAATATCTGGCTTGTATATACAATGTGTCTAAACTTCTATTGGTTTAAAAAAAAAATATAGTGATATTAATAGAAAATAGTAGTAATACGTAAGATTAAGACGATAATTTCACTAATACCTGCGAATCGCTTTGGATGGTCTCGTTTCAGACTAAGGTCATCTTCGTAATTTTGTTATTTTTATGAAACGAATATTACACACGAGGTCGTGTGGTGGTCAGGAAGGCCGTGTCGAATCGTTATTAGTTTCTTTCTATAACATGAACCATTACAATTACTGTCATCACTATTAAATTATGACATCTCTATTAAATAATATGTATGGCATTATTGGTGCTCTCCTCTTTATCCTCGACCTTCTGTTTACCGCTCGAGAGAGTCCAGCAGATTTAACTGTTTTGCGTAGCCTCGGCGGGACGGCGTGTTAGAAAGAGAAGAGATATAACGGTGAGTGTGTATCGAGAGCTGATGGGTGATGTAATAAGCCGAAGCGCCAGTTTTGAAAAACACTGACGTAAAAACTAATAAAAAATGTGTCAACCGAGGAAATGCACGACTCGTGGTAACCATACAGAGGAGCCTTTAATGGATTCCTGTAATAGGAATTTGGATCACAACCCAACTAAATACGGACTCCAGGATGAATTACAATCCTCTGCTCGCTATGGGTGACCTAAGGTGGTTGGCCAGATCGGGCCTTTGAGAAGATCCAACCAAATAATTTGCTATTGTTTATTACTTTTTGGATAGAGGAGTGATCTCTTACAACTAGGACATCAATTTTCTTGCATAATAGCGCAGCTAAGGATAACTCTAAAACCATTTTTGGTAGAAAACAGAAATTTTCTTGCACATTTTGCTCCATGTTGTGATATTACTAAATATGAAGCGATGTTTATGTTTTAAATAAGTAATACTAATTGCAAATATAATACTAAAATAATCTACATCAAAAAAATCCAACGGTAATCGCTGCTTTTTGCATTCCCCACAGCTTCAAACAGCTGTACGTAGACAAAAAACGTATGCATTTTTGGTTTTTTTAATTTTAATTAAAGAAGTTGTTGAATTAAATAAATTAAGAGTAGCTATAATTATTGGCAATAGATGTGTTGTTAATATAAAAAAGAAATTGGGGCAATGTCTTCTACACAACTGTTTTTATTTAACGTCAAAGCTTCGGTTAAAATTTGTACGCACACTTTTTCTGCCTAGTGTATATTGTATATATTATTTATATATTTTTGTGTGTAAACACATGTTTACATGAGTTGAATCTAACTCGTTGCTTTGGCTTTCGTTCGAAATGATCATTGTTGAGCCGAGATGAGCTGTTGCACATGAACATGAATAAACTCAGCAAGCAACCGAATTTACCGCATATGCGCGAACTTCGTTCTACAGCTCATATTTGCACGAACGCCAATTTGAGCTCTGACATACAAAAAGAGGAAAATGAGTGTTTCAGTTAGCTTACGGGTATTGACAAATGCTTACATTTCACTCATTGTAAAAGGAAGCGTATCATTTACTGCGTTTGACGACCCAGATTTCCGTACTTTGATCGATCACATTTGCAAAGCAATGAGTGTGTCTTACCACTGACCATATAACATAGACGGGACATTTCATACAACAAAAACGGCCACGAAATTTCTTAGCGAGATACCCAAGTTCGATGCGACATTCCCCGATCGGCTCACACGAATAGCTTCCGACAAGTTCGATCTCTCAATGTGCGAACCTATACTGAGTTAATAGCATTTTGTACGTCGTCTAGGGCGGACGCTTCGTATCAGAGAGCTACAACGAGTATGATTAAGTATGAGCGAACACTCACGCCCGAACGGCAACCAAATCAATTCAAACGATTGGACGCAACAAGTTCGATTCAACTCATGTACTTCCAAGCGTCAGCTGATTTAATTTTACTCGAACCGATGTTCGCTCGGCATTCACAATCAAGTACAAGTTATGTGCTGCTTAGGTTTGCATCAAACCGTTTGATGCGATTCTTGCAAACGATTCATTGGGTCGGACTGTTGCTTATTCATAATTGAAGGCATTTTTACTCGAGTATAACTGCTGTGATTTCAATCATCTGTTGTGTACTCGAGTAATTTGGCTTTTATGCGGGTGATTGAAATGTTTGATGTGTTCAATCACTGACCATATAACATATAGATGGGACATTTCATACAACGAAAACGGCCACAAAATTTCTTAGCGAGATACCCCAGTTCGATGCGACATACCCCGATCGGCTCAAACGAACAGCTTATGACAAGTTCGATCTCTCAATGAGCGAACCTATACTGAGTTAATAGCGTTTTGTACGTCGTCTAGGGCGGACGCTTCGTATAGAGCCCGCATGTTGTTCCTATGATCGCAGGTAGAAACAGCAAATTTGCATGAAAGAGTCCCTCACAACCAATGCTGTTCGCTCTAGAGAGCTTGCTTCTTGCCTGCCTCTCTCATTCTGTTCCCCTTTTTCATAGCTATGACAACAAAAACAAATCCACTCTCAACATCTTGTACGTACACATAGTCGTCACTGTGTGTGTGGATCCACAGCCGAATTTCATATTTTTGGCTTTTGCTGCTGTCCGAGCTCAGAAAAGTTTTTTCGACTACCTGCGTCGGGTCGACCCATTCGCTGCAAGCGGAGCTTTACCCTGTGTTTTGAAGCACAAATTTTACCATTTGTGTGCAGTAATGAAGCTTTATTTTTCTTACAGGATATTTTGTATTTTATCATTGCTTTGCATATCGCTGATTCTGAATTGGGCTATCCCACCAGATCAATGCGTGCCAGAATATACAAACACAAGCATAGCTTCTTGTGTGTACACACATGATTACATGTATGCGTGACTCTGCTTGTGCCTTCAAGAGTGCGAAATTATATTTCTAGCTCGTAAAAGACTTTTGATGCTTGGGAAGACAATTTGAAACCCTGACCTTCCACAAATGCACGAATTGCCATTTGTATCCGTCCTAGACGACGTACAAAACGCTATTGACTCAGTATAGGTTCGCTCATTGAGAGATCGAACTTGTCGGAAGCTGTTCGTGTGAGCCGTCGCTTCGAACTGGGGTATGTCGCAATCGAACTGGGGTATCTCGCTAAGAAATTCTGTGGCCGTTTTCGTTGTATGAAATGTCCCATCTATATGCTATATGGTCAGTGGTTCAATGCACATCAAAAGTAAGTGCTTTGTCTGCATATGTATGTTATATATTATTTTAATAGAAAATGAAGCAAAAGTAGAATTTTTAATAATTATTATTGTCATTTCATTATATTATTTTTATATTTTTGTTATTTATATTTATTTTTTGTTGACCAGAAAGACTATATTCACCGCTATTAATTTTTTTAAAGACAATATCATTATTCTCCTCCAATATTTGTAATTTATTTATTTATTTCTACTTATTATAACTTATAAATATAATGTTAATTTCTATATTTTATTATCTAATTTATTTTGATTTTTAAAAATTGAATTTAAAAATATTATACTATCAACAGAGCCAGGCGCAAGCCTATTACGTTTCTCTGTTTTTATGTATGCACAAATACACACACCATATGTGTTCTCGACGAGTACTACTCGTTCAGACCTCTTCTGTACAGTCTTCATGAACACAATTTGACCGAACACCGGTTAGCATACAAATCATACATGTTTGAGTATGATTGAACTTCGGGTGTTGGTTGCGTTCGTAAGAAAATCATGTATGGACCGATTACTCGTGATTGAAACTTGTTCGACCTCATTGAGTTGTAAACGAAAAGTTCAATACGCATACCCGAAGCAAACAGAATAAATCAAACAGAGTATGCATCAGTACTCGAGTATGAGCGAAAAAATTTTACTCGTTGCAGTTCTCTGCTTCGTATAGAGCCCGCATGTTACTCTTATGATAGAGAGTCCCTCACAACCAATGCTGCTCCCTGTTGTGAGCTTGCTTCTTGCCTGCCTCTCTCATTCTGTTGCCCATTTTCATAGCTATGACAACAAAAACAAATACACTCTCATCATCTTGTACGTACACATACTCATCACTGTGGGTGTGTGTGTGGGTCCCCAGCCGAATTTCATATTTTTGGCTTTTGCTGCTGTCCGAGCTCAGCAAAGTTTAGTCGACTACCTGCGACGGGTCGACCCATGCACTGCAAGACGGATCTTTACCCTGTGTTTCGAAGCACAAAGTTTAGCATTTGTGTACAGTAATGCCGCCTTCATTTTTCTTACAGGATATTTATTATTTTATCATTGCTTTGCATATCGCTGATTCTGATTTGGGCTATACCACCAGATCAATACCTGCCAGAGTATACAAACACAAGCATAGCTTCTTGCACACACATGTTTAGATGTATGCCTGACTTTGCTTGGGACTTCTTCTAGAGTGCCAAATTAGACTTTTGATGCTTGGGAAGACAATTTGAAACCCTGACCTGATCCTGATGGAAGGTCGGATCGTGCTCAATGGATTTTGCTATTGATTATGAATCAGAATATAGGCATAAATATATGTATTATATCTGATTGGTGACGCCTCTTTTTTCTTTTACATATCTTCGCACAAGATGAGCATACCCAAGTTTGTTTATTTTTAAAGAGCACGGGGTATACAAGTATATAGGGAATACATTCATACATATAAGAATTTTCATCTAGTCAATAACTAGTAGCCGTAACGGTAAATTAAATTTAATTAATAAGTTTAAATATGATAAAAAAAAAATATATTAATATATATGACGTTTCATCTAAGGCCAAAGTACGAGAAATTAGTTAAACGATAACTAAAATAAAGAACGTAAAAATGAAAATAGAATCCAAAATAAGAAATCAATCATGCAATGTAAACAATAATTCACTTTAAATTTAATTATTATAATAAAAATAAACAAATTCAATTGTAAACAGCTTTCTATATCTTTCTGTTTCAAATGTAACATTTTCAGAGCTCTGCAAAGAAAGTATTTCCATGAACAAATGAATTTCGAAACATTTCTCATGGAATTTAATTTTTAATATTTAGTATGGTGTATGTTATTTTCTTCTCATTTACCAAATGCAATTCTAAAGAAATTCATTTTCGCTGAAGGCAATTCAAAAATATCAGTCAGTGATTTTCAGTGATAAATCTGTCCAAAATGAATGAGCAGCATAATGACAGAGAGGCGTGAAGGATGGCACTGTGCAATCTCTGTCTCGCTCTCTTGCTCATCATTTGTTGTTGCTTACGCTTCCTAAAGCAGTTCATTCATGAGCAATTTGAGCTCTCTCGGCAGCAGTCCAAGTACGAATGAAACAAAGCGTTCGGCAGCCTTCGGCCTCTGCTGGGACGCTTAAAGTGGCCCATCCACAGGCGAACATGTTGGCCGAGCCGCTCGTCGAGACAAAATTTTCTTGTCAACCAACTAGTGCCAACATGCTCGCAAGCATCATTTGGTGGCAAATTTTGAGCAGTGAACATGGCAACGGAAGACGACAGCGCCATTGTAATTTCACTTTTTTCAATTAATTTTTGCTTCAAAAATATATAAATATGTCGGAGAGAGCTCATTTTCCATTTTTCGGACGCAGCAAGTTCTGCTCGTATCGGTGGCGCGATCGTAACTAACTCACTCAATAATTACGCACATTCTAACCATTTCACAATTCTTGACAGATCATAATGCCATCTCTTTTCTACGCCCCTACGAACAGACCTTACTCAGCAGCAAAGGATGTCTCTTTCCCTCAGCCGCTGCGCGTTCTCAGAACCACTAGCGACATCATGTCGCGACTCACAAATGTTCTCGTCTGTACCAAGATCTATACCGTTAGCGACATTGTGTCGCCTCTCAAAACTGTATTCGTATGCACAATGGTCAAACTAACCATTCTATGCCACACATATACAGTGGGCAAATTAATCATTCTACGACACGGCCTTCCTGACAAATCACACGTCCTCGTGTGTTTGATATAGGACAAGATTTTCTCAATTATCGTCAAATTTTATTTACCATTTACTTCATTAAGTTTTATTTATATAAAGTTTCAACTTTCATACCAAACAATCAAATTGGTTTTACAATGACATCACATAGACGTTTTCATAACATTTTCTCTTAAGTCAAACTTAACAATTCTTCTTTTCTGTAATTCCATTATGTTGTGTAGTTATTCTAACTGATCCTAGCCATAACAAGTCCTTCTGTCATGGTGCTATCCACACTGACCCCCGCCACAGCAAGTCCTTCTGCTATGGTGCGGTCGATTGACCCCGCCATAACAATTCCATCTGTTATGGTGCGGTCGACTGACCCCCGCCATAACAATTCCATCTGTTATAGTGCGGTCTCTATATCCCCTCTTGGGATTCCAAGGTAACTGATGTGCCATCTTTATCTCTATTTCTCGTTTGAGAGTCAGATGCATCTCCTCTTGAATCATCTAGTTCTTCATCAATTTCTTTACTTAATTCTCTATTGGGCAATGCCCTCAAAAACTCATGTGCATACTTATAAGTTCTATTGCTTGTTAAAGACTTTAAAACATATCTATCGCCATCTAGTAGTTCGATTATTTCAAACGGGCCTTTAAATTTCGGATCAAGCTTAGTTTGGTGACGCTCTTCGTTTTTTAGTAAAACATGGTCTCCCACATTATATTTTATTATCTTTGCTTTATTCTTATCATATCTATGTTTATCATAGCGAGCATTAGCCTCCATATTTTCCTTGGCTTGCTTTCTTATAGACTCTCTATCAATTAAATTATCCTCTTCTTCACCTATTGGTAACAAACAAAGAGGTCTAGATTCTCTACCAATTAGCATTTCTAATGGACTGAACTTTGTGACTCGATTGGTGGTACAATTCATTGCCAATTGTACTTCGGTCAGAGCATCCTGCCACGATCTCTGACTGGTTTCGACTGCTGTCAACATACTCTTAAGCGTGCTCATTATACGCTCTACCTGGCCGTTTGCCCTACTCGCGCCTGTAGCAATTAAGTGTAGCTCAATCTTTAGGGAGGAACAAAATTCACGGAATCCCGAGCTTGCAAAATTACGACCCTGATCCGCTATAATGCGTGTAGGCGCACCAAACAAACACACGACGGCCTTAACAGCTTTGATTGAACATTCAGTATCAATATTTAAGGTGTGATGTAAGTAAACAAATTTCGTGAACGCATCTACTAAGACAATTACGTACTCCTTTAGGTCATTCTTTCCACTCATTTTTCCTGTTATATCAATATGCACTGTGTGCCACGGGATGTCTACCTTAGGAATCGAATGTAATTCAGATTGAATTTTACCAACTGGTGGCTTAGCTAATTTGCAAGTAATGCAATTTTCAACAAATCTACGAACGTACTTTGACATATTTTCAAACCAATAAAATCCATAGACTTTATCCAATGTTTTCTCCCAACCTAGATGCATAATGGATTCATGAACATGATTAATCACTGTCCATCTAAATGCCCTAGGGATTACAGGCAAACATTTGGTCCTGCCATTTCGTTGAATCTTTCTATATAAAACTCCTTTCCTTAATTCATAGGTTTTTAATGAATGTTCTGGCAATTCGTTATTTTTGACCTTAGCTAATATATCTGCTACCTCAGGGTCACGTTGCTGTTCAGAAATCAACCAGTTGTCAGTTACCTCGGTTAAATTAATGCGTTTTTCTGGTATTTTATTTTGATCATTATTTTTATCGGGCACTGGATTTCGAGATAAACAATCTACATGCGCCATACGATCACCCTTCCTGTATTCTATATTAAAGTCAAACGATTGTAAAAATGCCCACCACCTATGTACCCTCGGCGTTAAGTCTAACTTTGTGCGACTAGCCTTTAAGGAATTACAGTCTGTATATACGACAAATTTACGTCCCTGCAAGTAGTGACGGAAGTGTTTGATACCATTGACTACTGCTAGCGTTTCTAACTCGTACGAATGATATTTTGACTCAGCAGGGGATGTGCATTTACTATAATATTCTACCACATGGGGTTTGTCGTTAATTTTATGCAACAATATAGCACCATAGCCAATTGAACTTGCATCGGTGTGCAATTCTATTGCATGTTTCGGGTCGAATATAGTCAACACAGGTGCCTGCGTCAAAACTGTTATAATTTTAGTCCTTATTTGCTCATGGTGTTGTTGCCAAGAAAAATCAGAATTTTTCTTTGATGTGAGTTGATACAAAGGCTTAAGCGTTTCCGAGAATTTTGGAACGAACTGTCTAAAATACGAAGCCAGTCCTATAAATTGTCGTAATTGCGACACAGATTGTGGAGGCGGTAAATCTAACAATGCTTTTACTTTACGTGCGTTTGGACTAATTTCTCCGTTACTTATTTCAAAACCTAGGTATTCTATTCGAGTTTCTAGGTATTCTATTCGAGTTTTAAGAAAGGAGCACTTGGTTACGTTAAATGAAAATCCCGCTTTACTCAATGTTTCTAATACCATACGCAACCGTTCTAAAGCTTCTTCTTTAGTTTCGGCTATAACTAACACGTCATCAATGTAAACGACAGCGCATGAGTGAGCCAGTGATCCTAATGCTCTTGTTATGGCCCTCTGAAAAACAGAAGGTGCATTTTTCAAGCCAAAGGGCATGGTCAAAAACTCGTACTGACCCTCTGGAGTCACAAACGCGGTTCGTTCAATTGAATTTTCGTGTACTGGAATTTGGTAAAAACCACTAGCCATATCTAAGCACGAGAAATATTTTGCACCGCGAAGCCGGGCAATCTGGTCTGCGATAAGAGGCAATGGATACCTATCAGCAATGGTATTATCATTTAACATCCTGTAGTCCACGCAAAGACGATCAGTGCCATTTTTCTTTTTGACTAACATCATTGGGCTGGCGAAAGGTGAGCAACTTGGACGGATAATATTTGCTTTTAACAACTCATCGATTTTAGAACGCACCAGGTTTTTCTCTTCCTCGCCAAGCCTATAGGGACGTCGTTGCACTGTCTTTTGTGGATCTATTAACTTAATTTCCAACAGCCCTGTCGAGACTCGAGTTTTTGGTATTCCACTAATAAACCAGTCAGAGTAGCATTTTAGGATATTTGTTAAGACAATTTTATCGGAATCAACTAAATCTGTATCAGAACTTACAATATCCTCGTAATCAGTTAAAGTTACCTTATCTATCATTTTTGTTTTATAAAATTGAAATTTATCAGCGTCTATCATCACGCCAAAACCTTGGCTAAGAATCTCTCGACCAACTAACACATCGTATTTCAAATACTTGTCTAAAATAACGTGTAACAAAATCTCAAAATAGTATTGTTCAATATTTATATTGCATAAAACTTGTTGAGTGCTATAAATTGCATCGTTACTTATGCCATTGAGTTTTACAACATTATTAACTCTTTTCCCTTTAAATTTATGGGCGACACTTTCCTTGACCAGTGAGCATTCTGCACCGGAATCAAAACAAAATGGAACAGACTCACCGGATGCCTTTATTGTTCCAGAGGGTGGAGCTACTGCGCAGATATCCACTCGCTTCTCAAAAAATTCTTTCGCTTCCTCCTGATCGGCCTTTAGGACATGCGGATGCATAGTGCCCAATTTCGTCACATTTGAAGCATTTGACACCAGATCGATCTTTCACACCCGTCGTATTTGTGCCGCTGTAGGTTTTGCCTTTACTCTGGCCCTGCTGCAAACGTGCCCGACATTCGGCATACTTATGCCCAACCTTTCCGCAGTAGTTGCATTTCACGAGGGACGGGGATTTGAACTTTTTGCGATCCGAGCCAGTTGCATCGTCTTCTATGCTACGCTTCATGAAAGAGTGTGCCTGCAACTGTTGTTGGAGCTCATTGCGAGTTTTTACATTCGTAGTAAAAATCCAGCGCGCCAACTTGCTGTCAACTTGAGCCATGTGAGCCAAGGTTACAGACACAGCTATTTCTTCTAAATCCTTGGCTTTCCATTTAGACATAAGCATCGTGACAATCCGGCTGCCGTATTCAGCAAAGCCTTCTTCTGGTTTCGGTCGACCCTTCAATACATTGAGAACCATGCCAGCAGAGGTTTCAATTCCAACAAAACGCTGAAGAAACAGTTCCCTGAACTGCGCCCAAGTGATGCCGGCAAAGCATATTTGTGAAAGCCACTGTGATGCGGTGCCTTCTAATGCCTTACTTAGTGCTATCACCAGATTGCTACCTTGGAGAACGTTATCAGCAAATATAAGGTCCACCGTGCTACACCAAGATGAGGGCTCCACTCCAGCCACGTCAGGGTTAAATTTTGGTAAAGCAATGTGTGAAGCTTTACCATCGGATTGCGGCGCCTTTGGAGTCTGCATGTTTTTAATTATTTCCATTAGGTTGCGATTTTGCAGTTCCAATGCTAAGAAATGTGGATCAGTAGGCAAAGCAGATCCCACTTCTGATGTCGGAGAGAGCTCATTTTCCATTTTTCGGACGCAGCAAGTTCTGCTCGTATCGGTGGCGCGATCGTAACTAACTCACTCAATAATTACGCACATTCTAACCATTTCACAATTCTTGACAGATCATAATGCCATCTCTTTTCTACGCCCCTACGAACAGACCTTACTCAGCAGCAAAGGATGTCTCTTTCCCTCAGCCGCTGCGCGTTCTCAGAACCACTAGCGACATCATGTCGCGACTCACAAATGTTCTCGTCTGTACCAAGATCTATACCGTTAGCGACATTGTGTCGCCTCTCAAAACTGTATTCGTATGCACAATGGTCAAACTAACCATTCTATGCCACACATATACAGTGGGCAAATTAATCATTCTACGACAAATATATAAATAATATATATAATATATACATAAACTCTTGCATAAATTGTTTAGACATTTTTAGCAGCGCTCGCTAGCACGTGTTTTCACTTCAAATTTTGGTTCAAGTGATGTTCGTGCCAGCGTTGCCATCCATTGTCGAGCATGTTGTTGCGAAAACAAGCAAGATAGAATCATTTCTAATTCGAGCGGCTCGACGAACACGAAATTTGTACGCGAGCTCTACCACTAACGATGAAAATTCCGTCGAGCACAACATGCTCGGCCAACATGCTCGTCTGTTGATGGGCCGCTTAAGATATTTCGATATTTATATCCGACCAATTGTCAATAATCGATTTCAGCGTCCTACAATGTGAATTCCATCGGCTTGGGAATTGGAAGATGATTAAGAAAGATTAAGGACGTTGGAAGATACTGCTGCAATTTGCCTTTTGAAAATGTTTTTTGTTAGCCTCTTGCAAGCTTCTATTGCCTCCGATAATTCTGTCGTTGCAGATATATGTACATAGGTTTTTCTAAGAGATTTGACAGTAAATGGCTACTGCAGTAAACTGCTACTGATTTATATTACAACCCCTATTAATGACAAACTTAATTGGCTCTAGATTCTCCACTCCAAACTCCGAAAAATTGATTTGTAGTCTTTTTTATAATATTGTCACTAGTTGACCTTTCGAAGTTCATAAACTTCATGCCCATTACAATATTATTTGTTGTGTTGTTCGCCGTGCAGTGCCATGTAACGCCTAAGAAATTTCGCTGGACATAATTGTCAGTCCACATGTCACTTGTGGCTTAAGCTCTGCCACTGCGTACAATTTCTGATATTTCTGATATTGCAGACACAATGTCAAAAGAAAGATCCGCTACCTGCGGATCATGTTAGGGTAATCGCTTTAATGAGCTTTATGCCACATCTCACCGTTCTCAGAGCGCGATTGCTTGGAATGGTTGGAGAATTGCGCCGAATTTTGAGAAGTGAATGGGGCCTGAGCAGGCGCGCAGTGCGTGCCATATATGATGGTCTGTTCGTTGCTAGCGCAGCATATGGATCATCTGTGTGGTACAAAACTGCTGCGACTGTTGCGGGCAGAAAGAATGTGCTGGCTAGTCAGCGTGTGATTCAGTTAGGGTGCATACCTGTATGTCGCACCGTTTCGACGGAGGCGCTGCAGGTGTTGTGTGGAGCAGCCCCCCTTGACTTGGAGGTGAGGCGTAGGGCCTTACTCTAAAAGATTAAGAGGCGGCTGCCATTGCTGCAGAATGAATGGCTCCCTGATATGGATGTGGAGATTTTATTGCTTAGTGTGTGTAAGAGTTTGTTGAATGAGTTTGTCCTGTCTGACTGGCAAGCCAGAAGGGATGCAACTGAGAATGGGCGGGTGACTCACAAATACATTCATGAAGTCACGTTTGTAGCCAGCCGACCAGACTTTGGTTTCAATCTTAGCCTTGGATTCCTTTTGACTGGCCATGGTTCGTTGAATGCGTTTCTGCATCCAAGAACCTTGGCGGACAGTCCGGAATGCCCTTGTTGTTCGGCACAGGAGACATGGCAGCATGTGCTCTGCGAGTGCCCGTTGTATGGGGATATCCGCTCTTTGGCGGATGTTGGTATTGTGCAGGATAGTGGCGGGTTTGACGTTAGTCAAGCACTCTCCACCAGTGATAGGGTAAAGAGGATGAATGAGTTTGCGTGCGAGGCATTTGTGAGGCGTCGTTTTGGGCATTCACGGAGGCATGAATGAATGAATGAGTGCATGTGGGATGAATGGTGGGGAATGATTGTGAATGATGATTGTATGTATGTACGGGAGGGACTTAGCGTTCTCCCTAGTGGGTTAACAGTCCCGCGCATCATGGGGCGAAAACTGGTAGTGTCCTTGGGCACGAAGCCTGACCAGAGGTTATCTGGTACCACAGGCGCTTTGAGGATTAAACGGGGCCGGTCTCAACGACCCTGCCTTAGGCGTTGATCTTTTGATTATATGTGGGGGCACAAGAGCTGGTCGTCGTTGGGCGATTTGACGAAATGCCAACTATTAATGCCACGCTTGTGGAAGAGGAAGGAATAGGCCTCGACTCCGAACGGTGTGGAGGGTATGTACATGAAGCATACTCTTAGACCGTAACATCTCGCATGCCGACTGTGTCGGCACCGCGTACCATTCCGAGCAGCTGTTGCCTTGAATTTCTTGTGGGCCACCAACCCGTACCTGTTTGGAGTTAAAATTGGAAGTACATAATGTGTACGGCGTTCGACCGTAGACGTTTTATGTCTGATAGCTCGGCGTGGAGTTGCGTTTTTCCAACCGGTGGCCGTGAGACCTAGATCGGCAGAGGTTTTAGTTAGGCCTCGGCCCCGACCAAGGGCGAAGCTACCAACATAAACAGTTGGCCTTTATTTGGTACCTGAGATTTCGATCTTGGGGGCGCTGATTGACGCTTAAATCGTACCCCAGTGCTCGGGCACCGTGAAATTGAGCCTACACGGCAGGTGCTCACGTTAAACACCCTTGACTTCTGTCTCTCTCGCTTTTTGAGTGCCTGACAGAGCAGACGTGTGCGCATCGCCAACCGACATTCTTAACAAAAAGTTGAACAAAATCGTGAGACACAAAACACAAGTGTGCGTTATCAGAAGTCAACCGCAAATAACTGTTGAACACCTGCAGCTTGCCCAGTGCAAATTGTTTTTGCAATTGACGAAGGAGTGGAAAGAGGAGACCGCAAAATCGCGATAAGCAGAACACCTGCAACAAAAACAACAGCAACAACAACAGCTTGCCCAGCGCAAATTGTTTTTGAAAGAAGAAGAAGTGAACACATGCAGCTATAAGAAGAAGAAGAACAACAACAACAACAACAGCACCGATGTCGCTGCAGTCGACTTAAGTCGATAGCGACGTGAGTATGACGGGTCGAAGGGGAGGAGAAGGAGGAAGAGCAAGCGGGCCTTATCGTCGCCGCAGCTCAACTCGTTATCGGACGATAACGCTGGAGCTAAAAGAATTGCCCCCCTATCCCATCGCCAGGAGTTCAGCGTGGGAAATCGCCACTAGTGGCCCCGCTGCAGTGCTGGCAGAGATGTCCAGTGTGCAGAGGGCTGCTAAGACCGCTGTGGTTCGGGCTGGACTACCATCGAGGAGACGCTCCTGGTGATGGATGCCATGGCCCGTTATGATGAGCTCATCCCAGCATTGGCCATGAGGGACATAAAGGAGCTGTACCGCCGCCTTCCCCCGCTACGATCTACGCCGCCGCCACCGCATCCGTTGTCCACACTTCTGCACAAGTGGCTGCATATCCAGCCTTGCCGTCCGTTAAAAAGCCGGTAGAGACGTGGTCTGATGTGATCACCAAACAGGTTGCCGAGAAGGTGATGAAGGAGATTGCTCCTTCCGTAGGAGTGAGAGTTCACGAGGTGCTCGAACTCAAGCGTGGTGGTGCCATCATCCGTACCCCATCTGCTGGAGAACTAAAGAGGTTGGTCTCAAACCAGAAGTTCACCGAGGTCGGCCTGGAGGTCAAGCCCAACAAGGCACTAGGGATGCAAGTCACTGTGCATAATGTGGACACGGAGATATCCGTTGAAAACTTCATGGAGGAGTTGTATGCCAATAATATTAAGGAGGATATCTCGCCTGCGGCCTTCAAGAAAGCGGTACATTTGGTGTCGAAGCCATGGTCAGTCACCGACGGTCGGTCGGTGAATGTGACCCTAGAGGTGGACCCAAAGTGTGGGGCCATACTTGAGCAGACCGGTCGCGTCTACATCAAGTGGTTCTCATACCGATGCCACACACTGGTCCGCACATACGCATGTCATCGTTGCGTTGGTTTCGACCATAAGATGTCACAATGCCGCTTCAAGGAGGACGTATGTCGTCAATGCGGCGGAACAGGGCATGTAGCCCGAAAGTGCACCAACCCGGTGGACTGCCGAAATTGCCGATTTAAAGGGCTCCCGTCAGGGCATTATATGCTCTCAGCGGCTTGACCGAATTATGCGTCAGTGCTTGCAAGGGTGGGTGCTAGACATTAACAATGTTTAGCATCATCCAAGCAAACTGTGGGCGTGGCCGAGCCGCCAACATCCAGCTTGGGGTCTACATCCGCAGACACGGTCACGCCTGCGCACTTATACAGGACGCATTACCGGGTTTCCGGCCGGGATGCGAGTTTCGCCGACAGGAGGAGGAAGGCGGCTATCATCATCGACGACCCGGATGTCATCTGCATGTCTATCGAATCGCTGATAACCGACTTCGGAGTTTGCGTAAGAGTGACGGGAAGATTTGGCTCAATCTTCCTCTCTTCCGTATACTGCCAATTCGACACCGAGCTGGAGCCCTATCTTGCCTACATGGATGAGGTGCTGCCGCAGGCCAGCAGCCATCCCACCATCCTCGGACTGGATGCCAACGCAGTGTCCCCCCTTCTGGTTCAATAAGCTTCCTGATGTAAATCGGGAACGCGAGAAACAGGTGCGGGGTGAGCTACCTATCCGAGTGGATTTTGCGGAACAGAGCCGGCGTGCTCAATGAGGCAAGCGACGTCTTCACGTTCGAGATTCAGCTGATACGTGGGCCACGTATCGCTGTAGAGTGGTCGAGTGGGATCGTAGTGACCAGAACATCATCACCGTTGTGGCCACGATCGATCCCAGTAACACAGCACAGTACAGACGACACTGAGCAACTCATTCTATCGATCAAGGAGAAGGACTGGAGAAGATTCATTCAGGAGAATGAAGACGTTCCATGGGGACGAGGACGCAAAAAATGTACAGAACTTAGTTGACTGCAGACGGATAGCGGGCCAGTTGTAACTTGGTACGACTGCGCGCGAGTGCTCCTCCGCAACTTCTTCCCTGTTGCAAAGTCGACACACCGGGCACCGTGAGATTGAGCCTAACGGCAGGTGTAGATATGGACAGAAGTCACGTAACACACCCTTGACTTCTGTCCATATCTACATGCCGAAGCGCTAAGCCAGAGTATCTATTGATATCAGTGATATCAGTTTTTCTTTCGCCGTTTTTCTTTTGTGCTAGTATTCGCATTGTACGATCTTATCGCATTGTGCGAAACGACGTAAGTTTGTGCCGACTGTGATTGGCTGCGATAAGGCCCACTTGTGCTTCGGTATGCGTGTGTGTGTGGCAATAAGAGACAAGGGCCCGCTGTGTGCACCTGGTAAGTGATAGCGTGTAGCATGTCACCTTTTAATTGACTCTACTATTCCCTCTCCACTGGAGCATGCGTTGTTACGGACTGGTATTCTCGTCGGCGGAATGCGGGGGTTCCACTAATTCCAGTAGAATAATCGTCCGGGGGAATTAGACAAACTAATACTAAATAAAAGAAAAAAATTCGCATGCTGGGTGTTGATGTTGAATTGCAGAATCTCGGACAGACGGACAATGGAAAGAGAAAGCAAAAAAAAAGAATAAGGAAAGATTACACAAAAAAAACCTGCGAACAGCTGGTCTATAAAATTGACGACGCGATGTTGTTGCATCGATTTGAGCCCGCCCTACCTTTATTCACTGAGCCCTTCAATAATTATTTACAGTGATTCCACGTAATAATTATAATCCTTCACTCATTATTTCACCCACTTGCATGGCCCCAATTCAGCGACATTAACCAGTCATAATACCCTTAATAATGAACATATTTATTATGAAACTAAAATTATATAAACTATTCAAACTTAAATTAAATAATCCTAAAATCTTAAGTTGGGTATAACCACTGACCATATAACATATAGATGGGACATTTCATACAACGAAAACGGCCACGAAATTTCTTAGCGAGATACCCCAGTTCGATGCGAGATACCCCAGATTGATGCGACATACCCCGATCGGCTCACACGAACAGCTTCCGACAAGTTCAATCTTTCAATGTGCGAACCTATACTGAGTCAATAGCGTTTTGTACGTCGTCTAGGGCGGACGCTTCCGATAGAGCCCGCATGTTACTTTTATGATAGAGAGTCCCTCACAACCAATGCTGTACGCTGTTGTGAGCTTTCTTCTTGCCTGCCTCTCTCATTCTGTTGCCCATTTTCATAGCTATGACAACAAAAACAAATACACTCTCATCATCTTGTACGTACACATACTCATCACTGTGGGTGTGTGTGGGTCCCCAGCCGAATTTCATATTTTTGGCTTTTGCTGCTGTCCGAGCTCAGCAAAGTTTAGTCGACTACCTGCGACGGGTCGACCCATGCACTGCAAGACGGATCTTTACTCTGTGTTTCGAAGCACAAAGTTTAGCATTTGTGTACAGTAATGCCGCCTTCATTTTTCTTACAGGATATTTATTATTTTATCATTGCTTTGCATATCGCTGATTCTGATTTGGGCTATACCACCAGATCAATGCCTGCCAGAGTATACAAACACAAGCATAGCTTCTTGCACACACATGTTTAGATGTATGCCTGACTTTGCTTGGGACTTCTTCTAGAGTGCCAAATTAGACTTTTGATGCTTGGGAAGACAATTTGAAACCCTGACCTGATCCTGATGGAAGGTCGGATCGTGCTCAATGGATTTTGCTATTGATTATGAATCAGAATATAGGCATAAATATATGTATTATATCTGATTGGTGACGCCTCTTTTTTCTTTTTACATATCTTCGCACAAGATGAGCATACCCAAGTTTGTTTATTTTTAAAGAGCACGGGGTATACAAGTATATAGGGAATACATTCATACATATAAGAATTTTCATCTAGTCAATAACTAGTAGCCGTAACGGTAAATTAAATTTAATTAATAAGTTTACATATGATAAAAAAAAATATATTAATATATATGACGTTTCATCTAAGGCCAAAGTACGAGAAATTAGTTAAACGATAACTAAAATAAAGAACGTAAAAATGAAAATAGAATCCAAAATAAGAAATCAATCATGCAATGTAAACAATAATTCACTTTAAATTTAATTATTATAATAAAAATAAACAAATTCAATTGTAAACAGCTTTCTATATCTTTCTGTTTCAAATGTAACATTTTCAGAGCTCTGCAAAGAAAGTATTTCCATGAACAAATGAATTTCGAAACATTTCTCATGGAATTTAATTTTTAATATTTAGTATGGTGTATGTTATTTTCTTCTCATTTACGAAATGCAATTCTAAAAAAATTCATTTTCGCTGAAGGCAATTCAAAAATATCAGTCAGTGATTTTCAGTGATAAATCTGTCCAAAATGAATGAGCAGCATAATGACAGAGAGGCGTGAAGGATGGCACTGTGCAATCTCTGTCTCGCTCTCTTGCTCATCATTTGTTGTTGCTTACGCTTCCTAAAGCAGTTCATTCATGAGCAATTTGAGCTCTCTCGGCAGCAGTCCAAGTACGAATGAAACAAAGCGTTCGGCAGCCTTCGGCCTCTGCTGGGACGCTTAAAGTGGCCCCATCCACAGGCGAACATGTTGGCCGAGCCGCTCGTCGAGACAAAATTTTCTTGTCAACCAACTAGTGCCAACATGCTCGCAAGCATCATTTGGTGGCAAATTTTGAGCAGTGAACATGGCAACGGAAGACGACAGCGCCATTGTAATTTCACTTTTTTCAATTAATTTTTGCTTCAAAAATATATAAATATATAAATAATATATATAATATATACATAAACTCTTGCATAAATTGTTTAGACATTTTTAGCAGCGCTCGCTAGCACGTGTTTTCACTTCAAATTTTGGTTCAAGTGATGTTCGTGCCAGCGTTGCCATCCATTGTCGAGCATGTTGTTGCGAAAACAAGCAAGATAGAATCATTTCTAATTCGAGCGGCTCGACGAACACGAAATTTGTACGCGAGCTCTACCACTAACGATGAAAATTCCGTCGAGCACAACATGCTCGGCCAACATGCTCGTCTGTTGATGGGCCGCTTAAGATATTTCGATATTTATATCCGACCAATTGTCAATAATCGATTTCAGCGTCCTACAATGTGAATTCCATCGGCTTGGGAATTGGAAGATGATTAAGAAAGATTAAGGACGTTGGAAGATACTGCTGCAATTTGCCTTTTGAAAATGTTTTTTGTTAGCCTCTTGCAAGCTTCTATTGCCTCCGATAATTCTGTCGTTGCAGATATATGTACATAGGTTTTTCTAAGAGATTTGACAGTAAATGGCTACTGCAGTAAACTGCTACTGATTTATATTACAACCCCTATTAATGACAAACTTAATTGGCTCTAGATTCTCCACTCCAAACTCCGAAAAATTGATTTGTAGTCTTTTTTTATAATATTGTCACTAGTTGACCTTTCGAAGTTCATAAACTTCATGCCCATTACAATATTATTTGTTGTGTTGTTCGCCGTGCAGTGCCATGTAACGCCTAAGAAATTTCGCTGGACATAATTGTCAGTCCACATGTCACTTGTGGCTTAAGCTCTGCCACTGCGTACAATTTCTGATATTTCTGATATTGCAGACACAATGTCAAAAGAAAGATCCGCTACCTGCGGATCATGTTAGGGTAATCGCTTTAATGAGCTTTATGCCACATCTCACCGTTCTCAGAGCGCGATTGCTTGGAATGGTTGGACAATTGCGCCGAATTTTGAGAAGTGAATGGGGCCTGAGCAGGCGCGCAGTGCGTGCCATATATGATGGTCTGTTTGTTGCTTGCGCAGCATATGGATCGTCTGTTTGGTACAAAACTGCTGCGACTGTTGCGGGCAGAAAGAATGTGCTGGCTTGTCAGCGTGTGATTCTGTTAGGGTCGCACCGTTTCGACGGAGGCGCTGCAGGCGCTCTACAATTTAAGAGGCGGCCGCCATTGCTGCACAATGAATGGCTCGCTGATAGGGATGTGGAGAGTTTAGGGCTTAGTGTGTGTAAGAGTTTGTTGAATGAGTGTGTCCTGTCTGACTGGCAAGACAGATGGGATGCAAGTGAGAATGGGCGGGTGACTCACAAATACATTCGTGAAGTCACGTTTGTAGCCAGCCGACCAGACTTTGGTTTCAACCTTAGCCTTGGATTCCTTTTGACTAGCCATGGTTCGTTGAATGCGTTTCTGCATCCAAGAACCTTGGCGGACAGTCCAGAATGCCCTTGCGGTTCGGCACAGGAGACATGGCAGCATGTGCTCTGCGAGTGCCCGTTGTATGGGGATATCCGCTCTTTGGCGGATGTTGGTATTGTGCAGGATAGTGGCGGGTTTGACGTTAGTCAAGCACTCTCCACCAGTGATAGGGTAAAGAGGATGAATGAGTTTGCGTGCGAGGCATTTGCGAGGCGCCGTTTTGTGCATTCACGAATGAATGAATGAGTGCATGTGGGATGAATGGTGGGGAATGATTGTGAATGATGATGGATGATTGTATGTACATACGGGAGGGACTTAGCGTTCTCCCTAGTGGGTTACCAGTCCCGCGCATCATGGGGCGAAAACTGGTAGTGTCCTTGGGCACGAAGCCTGACCAGAGGTTATCTGTTACCACAGGCGCTTTGAGGATTAAACGGGGCCGGTCTCAACGACCCTGCCTCAGGCATTGATCTTTTGATTATATGTGGGGGCACAAGAGCTGGTCGTCGTTGGGCGATGTGGCGAAATGCCAACTATTAATGCCTCGCTTATGGAAGAGGAAGGAATAGGCCTCGACTCCGAACGGTGTGGAGGGTATGTCTATGAAGCATACTCTTAGACCGTAACATCTCGCATGCCGACTGTGTCGGTACTGCGTACTATTCCGAGCAGCTGTTGCCTTGAATTTCTTGTGGGCCACCAACCCGTAACTGTTTGGAGTTAAAATTGGAAGTACATCATGTGTACGGCGTTCGACCGGAGACAGTTGTCCGCCCTGGCTACGGTTGCGGCCCTTCGGGGAGATTCGTGGTGGCTGTGCTTTACTACCCAAATGCGGGAGAGCATGTAGCTCGGCGTGTTGCGGAGTTGCGTTTTTCCAACCGGTGGCCGTGATACCTAGATCGGCAGAGGTTTTAGTTAGGCCTCGGCCCCGACCAAGGGCGAAGCTACCAACCCAAACAGTTGGCCTTTATTTGAAGCGATTCGAAAGGCATCTGAGCTCCCCATGGATTTCTGCGAACGGTCGCTGGATGACCAAGTGTCCGGGTTGCGCGCGTTAGTGCACGATGTGTGCGATCGCGTGCTGGGACGACGGTCTCCACGAGCCAGGAGGATTCCAGTGTGGTGGACTGCGGATCTAAATTCCAAGCGTCAGGAAGTCAGGAGACTTAGGCGCCGGCTCCAGAGTGCTCGTCGGCGCAGTACCGACGACACTGAGCAACTTGCCACTGCGTTTCGCATTTGTACAGCGCAGTAAAAGAAGCTCATTTTGTCGACCAAGGAGAGGGACTGGAGAAGATTCATTCAGGAGAATGACGATGATCCATGGGGACGAGTATACAGGATCTGCCGAGGACGCAAAAAATGCACAGAGCTGAGTTGCCTTCAGACGGATAGCGGGCCAGTCGTAACTTGGAACGACTGCGCGCGAGTGCTCCTCCGCAACTTCTTCCCTGTTGCGGAGTCGACTACACCGATTGCGATTCCCGAAGAGGCACCGCCAGATCTCGAAGCCTTCGAGCTCGATGCTGCCATCGCCAGACTGCGGAGCAGGCGCTCCCCCTGGCATTGATGGTATTACTGGTGAGATTTGCTTCCGCTGCCTGGGCTTCGACCATAAGGTGGCGGGTTGCATGGCTAAAGAGGTCGTCTGCCGTCGCTGCGGTCAGGTGGGCCATCGGGTCGCTAAGTTCAGCAATGTTCTTAGTTGCCGCAATTGTGCGCTTATATGCGAACACCTGAAACAACCGCATCTGTCGAACACCTGCAGCTTGCCCAGTGCAAATTGTTTTTACAATCGACGAAAGAGTGGAAAGAGGAGACAAAAAAAAATTGCGATAAGAGGAACACCTGCAGCAGCAGCAACAACAACAACAGCACCGATGTCGCTGCAGTCGACTGACGTCGATAGCGACGTGAGCATGAGAAGCTCCAAGGGAAGACGAAGGAGGAAGAAGAAGCAGGCGATATCGTCGCCGCAGCTCAACTCGCTGGAGCAAAGAGAATTGCTGCTGAGCTGGCGAGCAGCTGCACACACTGCCAACGCTGCTACCGCTGCCCCCCACCCCACCCCTCTCCCTACATCAAACGTCGCTTCTGCTGCCGCCCCCATCGCCTGTGCTGACCCCTCTGTCCTCACCAGCACCGTCGCTTTTGCCGCCGCCCCCCATTACTGTTACTTCCCCTGCTCCTGCCACCGTCACCACCGCACCTGTTACTGCCCCCGTCCCTGCCCTTGCCCCTGCCCTTGCCCCTGCCCTTGCCCCTGCCCTTGCCCTTGCCCCTGCCCTTGCCCCTGCCCATGCTACTGTCTTCGCCGTGCCAACGAGGACATCTACCGGAGAGCCAATCGCCAGGAGTTTAGCGTGGGAGATAGCCGCTAGTGGTCCCGCTGCAGTGCTGGCAGAGATGTCCAGTGTGCAGAGGGCTGCTAAGACCGCTGTGGTTCGGGCTGGACTACCATCGAGGGAGACGCTCCTGGTGATGGATGCCATGGCCCGTTATGATGAGCTCATCACAGCATTGGCCATGAGGGACATAAAGGAGCTGCACCGCCGCCTTCCCCCGCTACGATCTACGCCGCCGCCACCGCATCCGTTGTCCACACTTCTGCACAAGTGGCTGCATATCCAGCCTTGCCGTCCGTTAAAAAGCCGGTAGAGACGTGGTCTGATGTGATCACCAAACAGGTTGCCGAGAAGGTGATGAAGGAGATTGCTCCTTCCGTAGGAGTGAGAGTTCACGAGGTGCTCGAACTCAAGCGTGGTGGTGCCATCATCCGTACCCCATCTGCTGGAGAACTAAAGAGGTTGGTCTCAAACCAGAAGTTCACCGAGGTCGGCCTGGAGGTCAAGCCCAACAAGGCACTAGGGATGCAAGTCACTGTGCATAATGTGGACACGGAGATATCCGTTGAAAACTTCATGGAGGAGTTGTATGCCAATAATATTAAGGAGGATATCTCGCCTGCGGCCTTCAAGAAAGCGGTACATTTGGTGTCGAAGCCATAGTCAGTCACCGACGGTCGGTCGGTGAATGTGACCCTAGAGGTGGACCCAAAGTGTGGGGCCATACTTGAGCAGACCGGTCGCGTCTACATCAAGTGGTTCTCATACCGATGCCGCACACTGGTCCGCACATACGCATGTCATCGTTGCGTTGGTTTCGACCATAAGATGTCACAATGCCGCTTCAAGGAGGACGTATGTCGTCAATGCGGCGGAACAGGGCATGTAGCCCGAAAGTGCACCAACCCGGTGGACTGCCGAAATTGCCGATTTAAAGGGCTCCCGTCAGGGCATTATATGCTCTCAGCGGCTTGACCGAATTATGCGTCAGTGCTTGCAAGGGTGGGTGCTAGACATTAACAATGTTTAGCATCATCCAAGCAAACTGCGGGCGTGGCCGAGCCGCCAACATCCAGCTTGGGGTCTACATCCGCAGACACGGTCACGCCTGCGCACTTATACAGGACGCATTACCGGGTTTCCGGCCGGGATGCGAGTTTCGCCGACAGGAGGAGGAAGGCGGCTATCATCATCGACGACCCGGATGTCATCTGCATGTCTATCGAATCGCTGATAACCGACTTCGGAGTTTGCGTAAGAGTGACGGGAAGATTTGGCTCAATCTTCCTCTCTTCCGTATACTGCCAATTCGACACCGAGCTGGAGCCCTATCTTGCCTACATGGATGAGGTGCTGCCGCAGGCCAGCAGCCATCCCACCATCCTCGGACTGGATGCCAACGCAGTGTCCCCCCTTCTGGTTCAATAAGCTTCCTGATGTAAATCGGGAACGCGAGAAACAGGTGCGGGGTGAGCTACCTATCCGAGTGGATTTTGCGGAACAGAGCCGGCGTGCTCAATGAGGCAAGCGACGTCTTCACGTTCGAGATTCAGCTGATACGTGGGCCACGTATCGCTGTAGAGTGGTCGAGTGGGATCGTAGTGACCAGAACATCATCACCGTTGTGGCCACGATCGATCCCAGTAACACAGCACAGTACAGACGACACTGAGCAACTCATTCTATCGATCAAGGAGAAGGACTGGAGAAGATTCATTCAGGAGAATGAAGACGTTCCATGGGGACGAGGACGCAAAAAATGTACAGAACTTAGTTGACTGCAGACGGAAAGCGGGCCAGTTGTAACTTGGTACGACTGCGCGCGAGTGCTCCTCCGCAACTTCTTCCCTGTTGCAAAGTCGACACACCGGGCACCGTGAGATTGAGCCTACACGGCAGGTGTAGATATGGACAGAAGTCACGTAACACACCCTTGACTTCTGTCCATATCTACATGCCGAAGCGCTAAGCCAGAGTATCTATTGATATCAGTGATATCAGTTTTTCTTTCGCCGTTTTTCTTTTGTGCTAGTATTCGCATTGTACGATCTTATCGCATTGTGCGAAACGACGTAAGTTTGTGCCGACTGTGATTGGCTGCGATAAGGCCCACTTGTGCTTCGGTATGCGTGTGTGTGTGTGCAATAAGAGACAAGGGCCCGCTGTGTGCACCTGGTAAGTGATAGCGTGTAGCATGTCACCTTTTAATTGACTCTACTATTCCCTCTCTACTGGAGCATGCGTTGTTACGGACTGGTATTCTCATCGGCGGAATGCGGGGGGTTCCACTAATTCCAGTAGAATAATCGTCCGGGGGGAATTAGACAAACTAATACTAAATAAAAGAAAAAAATTCGCATGCTGGGTGTTGATGTTGAATTGCAGAATCTCGGACAGACGGACAATGGAAAGAAAAAAAAAAAAAAGAATAAGGAAAGATTACACAAAAAAACCTGCGAACAGCTGGTCTATAAAATTGACGACGCGATGTTGTTGCATCGATTTGAGCCCGCCCTACCTTTATTCACTGAGCCCTTCAATAATTATTTACAGTGATTCCACGTAATAATTATAATCCTTCACTCATTATTTCACCCACTTGCATGGCCCCAATTCAGCGACATTAACCATAATACCCTTAATAATGAACATATTTATTATGAAACTAAAATTATATAAACTATTCAAACTTAAATTAAATAATCCTAAAATCTTAAGTTGGGTATAACCACTGACCATATAACATATAGATGGGACATTTCATACAACGAAAACGGCCACGAAATTTCTTAGCGAGATACCCCAGTTCGATGCGAGATACCCCAGATTGATGCGACATACCCCGATCGGCTCACACGAACAGCTTCCGACAAGTTCAATCTTTCAATGTGCGAACCTATACTGAGTCAATAGCGTTTTGTACGTCGTCTAGGGCGGACGCTTCCGATAGAGCCCGCATGTTACTCTTATGATAGAGAGTCCCTCACAACCAATGCTGTACGCTGTTGTGAGCTTTCTTCTTGCCTGCCTCTCTCATTCTGTTGCCCATTTTCATAGCTATGACAACAAAAACAAATACACTCTCATCATCTTGTACGTACACATACTCATCACTGTGGGTGTGTGTGTGTGGGTCCCCAGCCGAATTTCATATTTTTGGCTTTTGCTGCTGTCCGAGCTCAGCAAAGTTTAGTCGACTACCTGCGACGGGTCGACCCATGCACTGCAAGACGGATCTTTACCCTGTGTTTCGAAGCACAAAGTTTAGCATTTGTGTACAGTAATGCCGCCTTCATTTTTCTTACAGGATATTTATTATTTTATCATTGCTTTGCATATCGCTGATTCTGATTTGGGCTATACCACCAGATCAATGCCTGCCAGAGTATACAAACACAAGCATAGCTTCTTGCACACACATGTTTAGATGTATGCCTGACTTTGCTTGGGACTTCTTCTAGAGTGCCAAATTAGACTTTTGATGCTTGGGAAGACAATTTGAAACCCTGACCTTCCACAAATACATGAATTGCCATTTGTATGGAATTACTAGTAATGCAAGTATATAGGGCATACATTCATACATATAAGAATTTTCATCTAGTCAATAACTAGTAGCCATAACGGTAAATTAAATTTAATTAATAAATTTAAATATGATAAAAATATATATATATATATAACGTTTCATCTTAGGCCAAAGTACGAGAAATTAGTTAAACGAAAATGGAATCCAAAATAAGAAATCAATCATGCAATGTAAACAATAATTCACTTTAAATTTAATTATTATAATAAAAATAAACAAATTCAATTGTAAACAGCTTTCTATATCTTTCTGTTTCAAATGTAACATTTTCAGAGCTCTGCAAAGAAAGTATTTCCATGAACAAATGAATTTCGAAACATTTCTCATGGAATTTAATTTTTAATATTTAGTATGGTGTATGTTATTTTCTTCTCATTTACCAAATGCAATTCTAAAGAAATTCATTTTCGCTGAAGGCAATTAAAAAATATCAGTCAGTGATTTTCAGTGATAAATCTGCCCAAAATGAATGAGCAGCATAATGACAGAGAGGCGTGAAGGATGGCACTGTGCAATCTCTGTCTCGCTCTCTTGCTCATCATTTGTTGTTGCTTACGCTTCCTAAAGCAGTTCATTCATGAGCAATTTGAGCTCTCTCGGCAGCAGTCCAAGTACGAATGAAACAAAGCGTTCGGCAGCCTTCGGCCTCTGCTGGGACGCTTAAAGTGGCCCATCCACAGGCGAACATGTTGGCCGAGCCGCTCGTCGAGACAAAATTTTCTTGTCAACCAACTAGTGCCAACATGCTCGCAAGCATCATTTGGTGGCAAATTTTGAGCAGTGAACATGGCAACGGAAGACGACAGCGCCATTGTAATTTCACTTTTTTCAATTAATTTTTGCTTCAAAAATATATAAATATATAAATAATATATATAATATATACATAAACTCTTGCATAAATTGTTTAGACATTTTTAGCAGCGCTCGCTAGCACGTGTTTTCACTTCAAATTTTGGTTCAAGTGATGTTCGTGCCAGCGTTGCCATCCATTGTCGAGCATGTTGTTGCGAAAACAAGCAAGATAGAATCATTTCTAATTCGAGCGGCTCGACGAACACGAAATTTGTACGCGAGCTCTACCACTAACGATGAAAATTCCGTCGAGCACAACATGCTCGGCCAACATGCTCGTCTGTTGATGGGCCGCTTAAGATATTTCGATATTTATATCCGACCAATTGTCAATAATCGATTTCAGCGTCCTACAATGTGAATTCCATCGGCTTGGGAATTGGAAGATGATTAAGAAAGATTAAGGACGTTGGAAGATACTGCTGCAATTTGCCTTTTGAAAATGTTTTTTGTTAGCCTCTTGCAAGCTTCTATTGCCTCCGATAATTCTGTCGTTGCAGATATATGTACATAGGTTTTTCTAAGAGATTTGACAGTAAATGGCTACTGCAGTAAACTGCTACTGATTTATATTACAACCCCTATTAATGACAAACTTAATTGGCTCTAGATTCTCCACTCCAAACTCCGAAAAATTGATCTGTAGTCTTTTTTATAATATTGTCACTAGTTGACCTTTCGAAGTTCATAAACTTCATGCCCATTACAATATTATTTGTTGTGTTGTTCGCCGTGCAGTGCCATGTAACGCCTAAGAAATTTCGCTGGACATAATTGTCAGTCCACATATCACTTGTGGCTTAAGCTCTGCCACTGCGTACAATTTCTGATATTTCTGATATTGCAGACACAATGTCAAAAGAAAGATCCGCTACCTGCGGATCATGTTAGGGTAATCGCTTTAATGAGCTTTATGCCACATCTCACCGTTCTCAGAGCGCGATTGCTTGGAATGGTTGGACAATTGCGCCGAATTTTGAGAAGTGAATGGGGCCTGAGCAGGCGCACAGTGCGTGCCATATATGATGGTCTGTTCGTTGCTAGCGCAGCATATGGATCATCTGTGTGGTACAAAACTGCTGCGACTGTTGCGGGCAGAAAGAATGTGCTGGCTTGTCAGCGTGTGATTCTGTTAGGTGATTCTGTGATTCTGTTAGGGTCGCACCGTTTCGACGGAGGCGCTGCAGGCGCTCTACAATTTAAGAGGCGGCCGCCATTGCTGCACAATGAATGGCTCGCTGATAGGGATGTGGAGAGTTTAGGGCTTAGTGTGTGTAAGAGTTTGTTGAATGAGTGTGTCCTGTCTAACTGGCAAGCCAGATGGGATGCAAGTGAGAATGGGCGGGTGACTCACAAATACATTCGTGAAGTCACGTTTGTAGCCAGCCGACCAGACTTTGGTTTTAACCTTAGCCTTGGATTCCTTTTGACTAGCCATGGTTCGTTGAAGGCGTTTCTGCATCCAAGAACCTTGGCGGACAGTCCAGAATGCCCTTGTGGTTCGGCACAGGAGACATGGCAGCATGTGCTCTGCGAGTGCCCGTTGTATGGGGATATCCGCTCTTTGGCGGATGTTGGTATTGTGCAGGATAGTGGCGGGTTTGACGTTAGTCAAGCACTCTCCACCAGTGATAGGGTAAAGAGGATGAATGAGTTTGCGTGCGAGGCATTTGCGAGGCGCCGTTTTGTGCATTCACGAATGAATGAATGAGTGCATGTGGGATGAATGGTGGGGAATGATTGTGAATGATGATGGATGATTGTATGTACATACGGGAGGGACTTAGCGTTCTCCCTAGTGGGTTACCAGTCCCGCGCATCATGGGGCGAAAACTGGTAGTGTCCTTGGGCACGAAGCCTGACCAGAGGTTATCTGTTACCACAGGCGCTTTGAGGATTAAACGGGGCCGGTCTCAACGACCCTGCCTCAGGCGTTGATCTATGTGGAGGCACAAGAGCTGGTCGTCGTTGGGCGATGTGTCGAAATGCCAACTATTAATGCCTCGCTTATGGAAGAGGAAGGAATAGGCCTCGACTCCGAACGGTGTGGAGGGTATGTCTATGAAGCATACTCTTAGACCGTAACATCTCGCATGCCGACTGTGTCGGTACTGCGTACTATTCCGAGCAGCTGTTGCCTTGAATTTCTTGTGGGCCACCAACCCGTAACTGTTTGGAGTTAAAATTGGAAGTACATCATGTGTACGGCGTTCGACCGGAGACGTTTTATGTCTGGTACCACGGGAGTCAGGAGCCCGCGGACAGTTGTCCGCCCTGGCTACGGTTGCGGCTCTTCGGGGAGATTCGTGGTGGCTGTGGTTTACTACCCAAATGCGGGAGAGCATGTAGCTCGGCGTGGAGTTGCGTTTTTCCAACCGGTGGCCGTGATACCTAGATCAGCAGAGGTTTTAGTTAGGCCTCGGCCCCGACCAAGGGCGAAGCTACCAACCCAAACAGTTGGCCTTTATTTGAAGCGATTCGAAAGGCATCTGAGCTCCCCATGGATTTCTGCGAACGGTCGCTGGATGACCAAGTGTCCGGGTTGCGCGCGTTAGTGCACGATGTGTGCGATCGCGTGCTGGGACGATGGTCTCCACGAGCCAGGAGGATTCCAGTCTGGTGGACTGCGGATCTAAATTCCAAGCGTCAGGAAGTCAGGAGACTTAGGCGCCGGCTCCAGAGTGCTCGTCGGCGCAGTACCGACGACACTGAGCAACTTGCCACTGCGTTTCGCATTTGTACAGCGCAGTAAAAGAAGCTCATTTTGTCGACCAAGGAGAGGGACTGGAGAAGATTCATTCAGGAGAATGACGATGATCCATGGGGACGAGTATACAGGATCTGCCGAGGACGCAAAAAATGCACAGAGCTGAGTTGCCTTCAGACGGATAGCGGGCCAGTCGTAACTTGGAACGACTGCGCGCGAGTGCTCCTCCGCAACTTCTTCCCTGTTGCGGAGTCGACTACACCGATTGCGATTCCCGAAGAGGCACCGCCAGATCTCGAAGCCTTCGAGCTCGATGCTGCCATCGCCAGACTGCGGAGCAGGCGCTCCCCTGGCATTGATGGTATTACTGGTGAGATTTGCTTCCGCTGCCTGGGCTTCGACCATAAGGTGGCGGGTTGCATGGCTAAAGAGGTCGTCTGCCGTCGCTGCGGTCAGGTGGGCCATCGGGTCGCTAAGTTCAGCAATGTTCTTAGTTGCCGCAATTGTGCGCTTATATGCGAACACCTGAAACAACCGCATCTGTCGAACACCTGCAGCTTGCCCAGTGCAAATTGTTTTTACAATCGACGAAAGAGTGGAAAGAGGAGACAAAAAAAAATTGCGATAAGAGGAACACCTGCAGCAGCAGCAACAACAACAACAGCACCGATGTCGCTGCAGTCGACTGACGTCGATAGCGACGTGAGCATGAGAAGCTCAAGGGAAGACGAAGGAGGAAGAAGAAGCAGGCGATATCGTCGCCGCAGCTCAACTCGCTGGAGCAAAGAGAATTGCTGCTGAGCTGGCGAGCAGCTGCACACACTGCCAACGCTGCTACCGCTGCCCCCCACCCCACCCCTCTCCCTACATCAAACGTCGCTTCTGCTGCCGCCCCCATCGCCTGTGCTGACCCCTCTGTCCTCACCAGCACCGTCGCTTTTGCCGCCGCCCCCCATTACTGTTACTTCCCCTGCTCCTGCCACCGTCACCACCGTACCTGTTACTGCCCCCGTCCCTGCCCATGCCCCTGCCCTTGCCCCTGCCCTTGCCCCTGCCCTTGCCCTTGCCCTTGCCCTTGCCCCTGCCCTTGCCCCTGCCCATGCTACTGTCTTCGCCGTGCCAACGAGGACATCTACCGGAGAGCCAATCGCCAGGAGTTTAGCGTGGGAGATAGCCGCTAGTGGCCCCGCTGCAGTGCTGGCAGAGATGTCCAGTGTGCAGAGGGCTGCTAAGACCGCTGTGGTTCGGGCTGGACTACCATCGAGGGAGACGCTCCTGGTGATGGATGCCATGGCCCGTTATGATGAGCTCATCCCAGCATTGGCCATGAGGGACATAAAGGAGCTGTACCGCCGCCTTCCCCCGCTACGATCTACGCCGCCGCCACCGCATCCGTTGTCCACACTTCTGCACAAGTGGCTGCATATCCAGCCTTGCCGTCCGTTAAAAGCCGGTAGAGACGTGGTCTGATGTGATCACCAAACAGGTTGCCGAGAAGGTGATGAAGGAGATTGCTCCTTCCGTAGGAGTGAGAGTTCACGAGGTGCTCGAACTCAAGCGTGGTGGTGCCATCATCCGTACCCCATCTGCTGGAGAACTAAAGAGGTTGGTCTCAAACCAGAAGTTCACCGAGGTCGGCCTGGAGGTCAAGCCCAACAAGGCACTAGGGATGCAAGTCACTGTGCATAATGTGGACACGGAGATATCCGTTGAAAACTTCATGGAGGAGTTGTATGCCAATAATATTAAGGAGGATATCTCGCCTGCGGCCTTCAAGAAAGCGGTACATTTGGTGTCGAAGCCATAGTCAGTCACCGACGGTCGGTCGGTGAATGTGACCCTAGAGGTGGACCCAAAGTGTGGGGCCATACTTGAGCAGACCGGTCGCGTCTACATCAAGTGGTTCTCATACCGATGCCACACACTGGTCCGCACATACGCATGTCATCGTTGCGTTGGTTTCGACCATAAGATGTCACAATGCCGCTTCAAGGAGGACGTATGTCGTCAATGCGGCGGAACAGGGCATGTAGCCCGAAAGTGCACCAACCCGGTGGACTGCCGAAATTGCCGATTTAAAGGGCTCCCGTCAGGTCATTATATGCTCTCAGCGGCTTGACCGAATTATGCGTCAGTGCTTGCAAGGGTGGGTGCTAGACATTAACAATGTTTAGCATCATCCAAGCAAACTGTGGGCGTGGCCGAGCCGCCAACATCCAGCTTGGGGTCTACATCCGCAGACACGGTCACGCCTGCGCACTTATACAGGACGCATTACCGGGTTTCCGGCCGGGATGCGAGTTTCGCCGACAGGAGGAGGAAGGCGGCTATCATCATCGACGACCCGGATGTCATCTGCATGTCTATCGAATCGCTGATAACCGACTTCGGAGTTTGCGTAAGAGTGACGGGAAGATTTGGCTCAATCTTCCTCTCTTCCGTATACTGCCAATTCGACACCGAGCTGGAGCCCTATCTTGCCTACATGGATGAGGTGCTGCCGCAGGCCAGCAGCCATCCCACCATCCTCGGACTGGATGCCAACGCAGTGTCCCCCCTTCTGGTTCAATAAGCTTCCTGATGTAAATCGGGAACGCGAGAAACAGGTGCGGGGTGAGCTACCTATCCGAGTGGATTTTGCGGAACAGAGCCGGCGTGCTCAATGAGGCAAGCGACGTCTTCACGTTCGAGATTCAGCTGATACGTGGGCCACGTATCGCTGTAGAGTGGTCGAGTGGGATCGTAGTGACCAGAACATCATCACCGTTGTGGCCACGATCGATCCCAGTAACACAGCACAGTACAGACGACACTGAGCAACTCATTCTATCGATCAAGGAGAAGGACTGGAGAAGATTCATTCAGGAGAATGAAGACGTTCCATGGGGACGAGGACGCAAAAAATGTACAGAACTTAGTTGACTGCAGACGGATAGCGGGCCAGTTGTAACTTGGTACGACTGCGCGCGAGTGCTCCTCCGCAACTTCTTCCCTGTTGCAAAGTCGACACACCGGGCACCGTGAGATTGAGCCTACACGGCAGGTGTAGATATGGACAGAAGTCACGTAACACACCCTTGACTTCTGTCCATATCTACATGCCGAAGCGCTAAGCCAGAGTATCTATTGATATCAGTGATATCAGTTTTTCTTTCGCCGTTTTTCTTTTGTGCTAGTATTCGCATTGTACGATCTTATCGCATTGTGCGAAACGACGTAAGTTTGTGCCGACTGTGATTGGCTGCGATAAGGCCCACTTGTGCTTCGGTATGCGTGTGTGTGTGGCAATAAGAGACAAGGGCCCGCTGTGTGCACCTGGTAAGTGATAGCGTGTAGCATGTCACCTTTTAATTGACTCTACTATTCCCTCTCTACTGGAGCATGCGTTGTTACGGACTGGTATTCTCATCGGCGGAATGCGGGGGTTCCACTAATTCCAGTAGAATAATCGTCCGGGGGGAATTAGACAAACTAATACTAAATAAAAGAAAAAAATTCGCATGCTGGGTGTTGATGTTGAATTGCAGAATCTCGGACAGACGGACAATGGAAAGAGAAAGCAAAAAAAAAGAATAAGGAAAGATTACACAAAAAAAACCTGCGAACAGCTGGTCTATAAAATTGACGACGCGATGTTGTTGCATCGATTTGAGCCCGCCCTACCTTTATTCACTGAGCCCTTCAATAATTATTTACAGTGATTCCACGTAATAATTATAATCCTTCACTCATTATTTCACCCACTTGCATGGCCCCAATTCAGCGACATTAACCAGTCATAATACCCTTAATAATGAACATATTTATTATGAAACTAAAATTATATAAACTATTCAAACTTAAATTAAATAATCCTAAAATCTTAAGTTGGGTATAACCACTGACCATATAACATATAGATGGGACATTTCATACAACGAAAACGGCCACGAAATTTCTTAGCGAGATACCCCAGTTCGATGCGAGATACCCCAGATTGATGCGACATACCCCGATCGGCTCACACGAACAGCTTCCGACAAGTTCAATCTTTCAATGTGCGAACCTATACTGAGTCAATAGCGTTTTGTACGTCGTCTAGGGCGGACGCTTCCGATAGAGCCCGCATGTTACTCTTATGATAGAGAGTCCCTCACAACCAATGCTGTACGCTGTTGTGAGCTTTCTTCTGCCTGCCTCTCTCATTCTGTTGCCCATTTTCATAGCTATGACAACAAAAACAAATACACTCTCATCATCTTGTACGTACACATACTCATCACTGTGGGTGTGTGTGGGTCCCCAGCCGAATTTCATATTTTTGGCTTTTGCTGCTGTCCGAGCTCAGCAAAGTTTAGTCGACTACCTGCGACGGGTCGACCCATGCACTGCAAGACGGATCTTTACCCTGTGTTTCGAAGCACAAAGTTTAGCATTTGTGTACAGTAATGCCGCCTTCATTTTTCTTACAGGATATTTATTATTTTATCATTGCTTTGCATATCGCTGATTCTGATTTGGGCTATACCACCAGATCAATGCCTGCCAGAGTATACAAACACAAGCATAGCTTCTTGCACACACATGTTTAGATGTATGCCTGACTTTGCTTGGGACTTCTTCTAGAGTGCCAAATTAGACTTTTGATGCTTGGGAAGACAATTTGAAACCCTGACCTTCGAGAAATACATGAATTGCCATTTGTATGGAATTACTAGTAATGCAGCAGCACTATTGTTATCGGATGGAAAGGATGATGAGATTTGTAGTATAGTCAATAAATTTAAATTTTTTTTTCATATTTACGCTAAACTTTTATAAACATGATTTGCAATAGAATTTAAAAAATATATCACTATATAGTTATTATTGAGCCACATAACAAAACTACCAATCTCTGCACTCATGCGATACCAGCATTGGTTGTGAGTTCGAAGAAATTAAAAGATTTCTATTTTGGACAATAGAATATGGAATATACTTATGTGTCTATGGTCCTAATTCGGAGTCTTTAGCACTCATAGTTCTGAGGATTCATCAACTCACACGGATAGAAGGTCGGATCGTGCTCAATGGATTTTGCTATTGATTATGAATCAGAATATAGGCATAAATATATGTATTATATCTGATTGGTGACGCCTCTTTTTTCTTTTACATATCTTCGCACAAGATGAGCATACCCAAGTTTGTTTATTTTTAAAGAGCACGGGGTATACAAGTATATAGGGAATACATTCATACATATAAGAATTTTCATCTAGTCAATAACTAGTAGCCGTAACGGTAAATTAAATTTAATTAATAAGTTTAAATATGATAAAAAAAAATATATATATATATATGACGTTTCATCTAAGGCCAAAGTACGAGAAATTAGTTAAACGATAACTAAAATAAAGAACGTAAAAATGAAAATAGAATCCAAAATAAGAAATCAATCATGCAATGTAAACAATAATTCACTTTAAATTTAATTATTATAATAAAAATAAACAAATTCAATTGTAAACAGCTTTCTATATCTTTCTGTTTCAAATGTAACATTTTCAGAGCTCTGCAAAGAAAGTATTTCCATGAACAAATGAATTTCAAAACATTTCTCATGGAATTTAATTTTTAATATTTAGTATGGTGTATGTTATTTTCTTCTCATTTACCAAATGCAATTCTAAAGAAATTCATTTTCGCTGAAGGCAATTCAAAAATATCAGTCAGTGATTTTCAGTGATAAATCTGTCCAAAATGAATGAGCAGCATAATGACAGAGAGGCGTGAAGGATGGCACTGTGCAATCTCTGTCTCGCTCTCTTGCTCATCATTTGTTGTTGCTTACGCTTCCTAAAGCAGTTCATTCATGAGCAATTTGAGCTCTCTCGGCAGCAGTCCAAGTACGAATGAAACAAAGCGTTCGGCAGCCTTCGGCCTCTGCTGGGACGCTTAAAGTGGCCCATCCACAGGCGAACATGTTGGCCGAGCCGCTCGTCGAGACAAAATTTTCTTGTCAACCAACTAGTGCCAACATGCTCGCAAGCATCATTTGGTGGCAAATTTTGAGCAGTGAACATGGCAACGGAAGACGACAGCGCCATTGTAATTTCACTTTTTTCAATTAATTTTTGCTTCAAAAATATATAAATATATAAATAATATATATAATATATACATAAACTCTTGCATAAATTGTTTAGACATTTTTAGCAGCGCTCGCTAGCACGTGTTTTCACTTCAAATTTTGGTTCAAGTGATGTTCGTGCCAGCGTTGCCATCCATTGTCGAGCATGTTGTTGCGAAAACAAGCAAGATAGAATCATTTCTAATTCGAGCGGCTCGACGAACACGAAATTTGTACGCGAGCTCTACCACTAACGATGAAAATAGCGTCGAACACAACATGCTCAGCCAACATGTTCGACTGTGGATGGGCCACTTTAAGCAGAGATGCCCAAGCAGCAACAGACATTGTTATCTGACTTCGGAATTTACAATATGGATAATATAAGGTTTGTAACAGACAGAGGTACTAATATTAGTAAAGCATGGAATGACCACGTGCAATTAAATTGCAGCAGCTTTTTGCTTGCCAACGTTAAAGTATTGCTCATACATATGTATGTACATATATAAAATAGAAAAATGTTAAATGAATGTACTCTTTTTTTTCGATTGCCCTTTTGTTTTATGAATTAAAAATACACGTACATTATATGTAATTGTTGTGAAAATGCCTACATTGAGTTTTTGTTGTTTCTCTTACAGTCATCAGAAGCTAAAAAGTACTTCTGGCTGCGCTGAGTATACTCATATGCGCTGAGTTTACTCATACGTGATGAGTTTTTCATACGCGTTGAGTTTGTCCATTCGTGGGTGGGTTTGGTGATTTAGGTTTTGGCTTTTGTTCGAAATGATCATTGTTGAGCCGAGATGAGCTGTTGCACATGAACATGAATAAACTCAGCAAGCAACCGAATTTACCGCATATGCGCGAACTTCGCTCAACAGCTCAACTCAACAGCTCATATTTGCACGAACGAAAATTTGAGCTGTTGGCCGAACGAGCTGATTATTCGCGTATTTTTTGTGCATGAATATTTTTCGCTCGACGTAAGCCGTTCTCTGGTGTACGCACAAGATATGTACAGTGGATAACATTGATATTCGGTTTTTATTTTTTCAAATTCAAGCTTGAATAAAATGCATAAAAATACAAAAAATTTAATTTTAAAAAATGGTATATTAAAGCTTGTTAAATTACCTCTTCGTATGTTGCATTCTGATCAGCTGTTAGGGTCAGATAGGTATTTTTTTTTGGTTAAGTTATCGATAGAGGGCGAGGGTTGGCGAAAGGGGTTACTCTCTCTGGAGTCTGACAGATGATTCGCGGGAGAAAATCTGTAAGATTTTTTTTTGTGGGTCATCTGTCAGATTTTTTTTTGCAAATCATCGGTGCAAGAAAGTCGGAGAGAGCGGCACAGCAGCGCTTCGGTTGCAGCAGCAACAGAAATATTGGCAGAGGGCATAAAAAAAGGAGGAGTCTCAATTTGGCGGTAGCTTTAGAAAAAGCCAGGTAAGAGGAGTTGGTTTGGCTTCCTTTTAACAAAAAAAATTCTAATCAGAGAATACTTTTGCGGCAGCTGACCGACGCGCAGATAAACAATTGTATTTTGCAGTCCCGAAATCCGGCTTTGGTCCTCATTTTATTTTTGCATCCTGTGACTGCCAGGGATTTCGCTGGGCAGCTGCCCCAGCACAGCCAGTGTGGTGTGCTTCAACAATACCTTATTCACCTGGTGAGTCCGCTCCAATTGAGCTCACTTTGCCCAAATTGGGCCCGCCGCGACACCGAAGCGAGCGCCCCATCACTGCCGAGCGCGTGGAAAGCCCCAGAGTGGGTGCATGAGACCCTACAGAACCAGGAGGGGCACGTCACGTCAGGACGACGTTATTTTCGGCGCAGTCTGCCTATTATAGACCCCCCTACCGTCCCCGTCTTATTATTTATTTATTTCATTATTTATTTATTTATTTATCTGTATGTGAATGTACTGTAGATTAAGATTGTTGTTAGATTCGAGTCACATTAGTTTTTTTTTTATTTTAATTAGTTTTGTGAAGGTAGGCGCATTGCGGAGTAGCAATTTTGCTGCTTGCGGGCAAGCCTGCGCGCGTTGCAACCAGACGCTATTCTGGTTACGGTTAGGTGTCCCCCCCCTCGAATACCAGAGAAGCTCTTCTAGGTAGGACAGGACCTTTCTTATTGACCGTCGTAGAGAGTGTGCGAGTCTATCTGCAACTTGTATTTTGCCGCACTCAGCGCGTGGGATTCGCCCTGGCAGACAGCAGTATTGCTGCCACGGCCATCCGTCACCTAGAGCCCTACACTAAATAATTCTAATTATTTTAATAAACATTTGTCGATTGCGTAGTTAAATTAAGATGATTTGTTAGTTTTTCCATAGAAAGGGGGGAAGAGAAGGCTGTGAAAGCCTGGAATAGTCAGATGTGATTTTCCTCGAAGGGCGATGGACCACAACATTCACGCTTTGGTCCATCGTATGGAAGGGTGGGCGCGTCTCTGGTCATCAACACCGGACCATCAGTGATTCCACTCAGCTGTAGTTTGTTGTTTGTGTGCATGCTTGTGTTTGTATGATTTGTATTGTGTTGTTATCGATGTTGTAGCGAACGAGACTGAACTTGTTCGGGATCTGGCTACGAACTGAGGGCATTGGGACCTAGCAACCCATCCCTGGGTACACTGAGCTAGCTGAGGTTGCCCACCGGGAAAAATCGGTTCGTAACAGATATGGCGCCCAAACGAAAACACCAGTGTTTCTGGAGCAGTTCGCAAGAACGGCTTCAGGAACCAGCGAGACGCGTCGTGCTTTCGTTTGTAGAAATTAAAACTGGATGATTAAGTCTCGTGGGCAGTTTGGCTGACTGTTGGGCCCTGATGAATCGCGGCTTTCATCGGAATCGGATTCTGAATGAAATTGTGCGAGGATTCTGGACCTCGGAGTCACCCAGACAGGCCCGTCGTAGTAGTAATGTATTGTATTGTAAAGTCCATAGTCCGATGTGTTGTCGTGGCGGTTCACCACGAGCAACTGCATTAGGGCTGCTACTTGACCTTTTTGGACCGGGCCATGCACGTATGACACTCACGCTCAGCAATGAGCAGTGACGTTTGCGACGCTGCTTGGACCCAGAAGACATGGCAAGGGTGGCCATTGAGCTGACCATTTGTCTGTGTTGTTTGGAAGCACCCGAGTATGACACGCACGCTCATTAATGAGCAGTTACGTTTGCGACTTGGCGTGTTACGGGTGATACAGCAAGTGCGGCAGCATTGCGAAAGGCGAGCACGCTTAAGTGTAAAGTAGTTTATCCAAGTGTTTCGCTCCACTTCTTGCCATCAAGGGACATCATTAGGTCTGGTGACCCATGAGGCACATGGATGCCATCAAGCGATGCACCGCTAATGATGTTCGTGGCGGCGGAAAGTGGATAAGGAAACGCAGTGTTGTAAAAGCCCTAACTGGGGAACGTCAGTGATGCTGATGCTCCACCAGTTGGAGGTATTGTTCTTTTTGTAGGCGGAGTTACTGTGTTGAGACGCAGGAGGAAAACAGCTGACTCCGGCGGACATCGTCTTTTCTCTCCCCCTGAGCAGTCAATTTATATTTTTTTTTGCGTTTTCTTTTGGCTATTTTCGTTGTTATTTATATTTTTAGGTAGTTTTATTTTATTTTTATTTATTATTTATTTATATTTTCTTGTTTATCATTACTATTTACTTACCATATAGATTAGTTAATTATTTATTCTTTAGTTAGTTATTGATATTTATTCGTTACTATTTGTTTTTTTATAAAATAATTAAAGAAGGAGGAATGGCAAACCCCGAGCCAAAGCAGCAGCAGCCTTGGAGAGAGAAGGAGCAGGGGAGCCCACTGGGAATCTCGTTGGGAGACTCCTCAGAAATCCTCCAGGTTCGCACGCGGGGGCGGCGGCTAGGGATTTGCCGAGATCACCCGTGTCCTCCGCAAAGGTTTCTGGGCAAGATGTTCCACTCACGCGGTCCAGTGACGACGCAGCGACCAGAGCCATACGGGAGGAGACACGCCGGGGGTTCATGGACCTCATGAATATGATAAGCGAGGCCCTACAGCCGCTGAGGGAGCTTAGCTTGAGGGAACAACCAGAGGCACGGCAGGAGGCCGCCGTGAAGCCGCCCACTGGATCGTCTCAGAGAGCGCCAGCAAGCGCACCGATAGGTGTTGGGCTAGGAGCGGTCCCGAAAAGACCGTTTCGGAGCTCGAGTGAGGGTGTACCGCTAAGAACGGATCCAGGTGCAACTGACTGGAGGCGAATTAGAGCGGGATCCGAAAACCCATTTTAACATGGATCAGGAGACGCGCGAGGCCCCAGCAGATATGCACCGGATTGGCGGAACACACCCTCGCGGGGAGACGATCAGTGGCCGGAGCATCATAGGCGAGCAGCTAAGAGGGGCCAACATGAGTTCTCAGGCGGGCGGAGGCACGGGGAAAGAATGAATAGATGGGAAGACTTCGTCTTTCGGGTAGAGTTTCTTAAGGCGCAGAGTCGGTGCAGGTGGAGGGAAGTCCTAAATGGATTCCACCACCTCGTAACAGGTGAGGCTCGGGAGTGGTACTGGCAGTATGTCAGGGACCAGGGAGTGGACTCGTGGGAGACGCTCAAGGAGGATCTGGTGCAACGCTTCCGTGGAACCGCCTCCGATTTTGACTGAGAGCGCGAACTGCGGGAGCGTGTGCAGCAGCCTGGTGAGAGCGTGCACACCTTCTTCCTCGAGATCCGGAAGCTCTCGTCCAGGATGGCGAGGCCCATACCCGAGCGGGAGCTGATAGTGCTGCTGAAGCATGCCCTACAAAAGAACATAGGCTAATTCGTCTATGGGCTCCGGATTCACTCAGTGGATCAGTTGCGAGACGAGTATGCGAGCGCAAAGCGCATATTAAGCGCCGGCAGATACATTCACGCACTCGTCTCACCGAGCAAGTGGCGTCAAAGGAACGCTAACGGGTCGTCCACGAATTGGAGGAGGAGGATTGTCAGCCCGAAGCAGAGGAGGTGGAGGAGGCGCGGCTTCGTCGGGGACCGTCTCCGGAAGCACTGTGCTGGAACTGCAAGGTTCCGGGACATTTCTTCCGGGACTGTATATCGGCGGAGCGTCGCGTTTTCTGCTACTTTTGCGGAAAGCCGGACACCTACAGTCCTCAATGCGTGGATTGCCCGGGAAGCGGAAGGCGGAGTGTGACGAAAGCGGGCGAGACGCGCTCCGCGTCGCGACTCCCCAAGTTTTCAAGGGAGATGGGCCCACGTTAGACGTAGGTGTAGATAGTAAGTTAGATAAGGTAGTTAAGATTCTGGAAAATAAGAATTTGGAGGAGGTTAGCAATAAGTTAGATAGGAAGATTAGGGATCAGAGTGCGACACAAATACCCAGCAGGAAGTTGAGCCACCTACCTCTCGAAGAACAAATGAGGGCGTACCTGGATATCCGAAATCGGATCTTCTCGGGGCACCAATTATCTGGCATGCGACAGGTGTCCGTGAGGATCAGAAAGGGCAGGGATAGATACCGTAGGAGGCGAGTGAAGAGACGCGCAGTGCTGGAGGCGGTGAAGAGAGCCACTGGTGATGAGTGTTCGCGGAAGTGGAGATACACGGCCAGACGTTTGCCGGGCTTTTGGACACTGGAGCTTCGGTAAGTGTCCTGGGAAAAGGGGGCCGTGAGGTTCTCGAGTCCCTCGGGATTCCTCTTCAGCGATACATCTCTAGGATCACCACGGCGTCTGGGGAGGACAGGTCCACGTTAGGGAAAGCGAGTGTGCCTGTTCGGTACAAGGGACATCATCTTCTACGTATGCCCGTACCTCTTGCAGTCAATGTATCTTGGTATAGATTTCTGGCGGGCCTCCGATCTTGCTCCGGACGTCCTCGGTAGGAAAGCAGGGGCTAGCGAATCCATCGTGGAGGAGCTTCTCATTAAGCAAATGGAGCATTATGTTCCCGAGAAGCCCGAGCTTGCACAGGTAGACAGACTCCTGGGAGTTGAATTCTCAGCAGCAAACCGCGTTGGAGGGCGTGGAAGCCAGCTTTCTGACGTTCGAGGATGTCGGACTGGGCAAGACGGAGATGGAGAAACACCGGATTGAGCTAGTTGAGGGATTTGCACCGGTGAAGGATAGGCACTATCCACTCTCACCATAAATGCAAAAGATAGTATGGGGAGAGGTAGACAATATGTTGCAACTTGGGGTCATTGAAGAGAGTCAGAGTTCGTGGAGTAACCGCACGACCATAGTGCGAAGGCCGGATAAAAATCGATTCTGTCTTGATGCCCGCAAGCTGAATATGTTGACTGTCAAGGATGCTTATCCGCTGCCGTCTATCGAAGGTATTCTGTCGAGAGTGGATCAGACCCATTTTATATCGAGTGTGGATCTTAAGATTGCGTTTAGGCAGATAGAGTTAGATGAGGAGGCTTACATCGCGTTCACGGTGCCCGGGCGACCGCTTTACCAATTCAGGGTAATGCCATTTGGGTTGTGCAATGCATCCCAAACGCTTTGCCGACTGATGGATAAGGTGATCCCTGCGGAGCTGAGAACAAACGTGTTTGTCTACCTCGATGATTTGCTGATTATATCTGCTGACTTTGAGACTCACCTCAAGTATCTCGATCTTGTGTCTCAATGTCTCCGGAAGGCCAACCTGACGATAGGTCTCAAAAAGTCACGGTTCTGTTTCAAACAATTAAACTATCTAGGTTTTGTGGTAGGAGGGGGCACATTGCGCACAGATCCAGGTAGGATCACCGCCATTAGTGCGATGCCGGTGCCGAGGTCAGTTCGGGAAGTCCGCTGGTTGGTATCGCCGGTTCATCAAGAATTACGCCGAGTTGGCGGCTCCATTGACCGAGGCATTGAAGAAGCGGGTAGGAAAGTTCGTGCTTAGTGACGAGGCGGTGGCGGCTTGAGGTAAGCTGAAACAGGCGCTCCAGTGTTGGTGCACGCGGACTTTTCCAAGCCGTTCTTCATCCAGTGCGACGCTTCGCACTATGGCGTGGGCGCGGTGTTGTTCCAGTTGGATAGGCAGGAGAATGAGAGGCCAATAGCGTTCTTTTAGGCGAAGATGAACTCGCACCAGTTAAACTACTCGGTGACAGAGAAGGAGTGCTTGGCAGCAGTATTGGCGATCCAAAAATTCCGGCCATATGTGGAGATGATGCCGTTTACGGTCATCACGGACCACGCAAGCCTTCAATGGCTGATGTCGTTGAAAGACTTGACCGGAAGATTGGAAGATTCAAATGGGCCGCAAAAGCAAAAATACATCCTTGGAGCAGCGAAAACTGGTTCTAAAGATGCACTTACAGGGCAAAACTTATAAAGAAACTGCCGGAATCTTGGATATGAAGCTGAATACTTTTCGTGACATTGTTCAAAGATTCAAACATGAGGGAAGAGTCGGGTCGATCAAGCAAGAAGATATGCATATATGTACATATTTGTTGTGATAACAATGAAAGTGGGCAACTTTGAAATAGAGCCACGCAAGAAGTAAGCTCTCATCAGCGTCCGCCCTAGATGACGAACAAAATACTATTAACTCAGTATATGTTCGCACATTGTTAGATTTAATTTGTCGGAAGCTGTTCGTGAGAGCCGATCGGGGTATGTCGCATCGAACTGGGGTATCTCAGTTATTATTGAATCTGCTCAGTGGCTTGAAAACTTGTATGGTCAGGCTGCCGACAGCGACTGCGCTGCTCTGCAACTGTTCTTACAGCCTCGCAGCTCGGCAGCGGCTTGTTGCATATTACACCGCCTGCATTACCTTACATTCTCATGTTACATCTCACGCATATTAGTCGCAGTGTCAAGACGACAACGTTCTTCACAGTTGTACAGTGCACAAATAAATTAACACAAAAACAATAATAAACGTTAATTAATAAACGTTAGTATTTTATAAAAACAATAACACTTAAAATTAAATATTTATTAGCAATTATTTTACCAATATGATGCAAAAACTATTCACAAGTTATTTATGAAATTATAATTATAAAAAGAGATTAATATCAATTTGTGCAAACTCAAAATGTAAAATTAAGCTTTGGCGCGTTTAAAATGACCAAAGAGAATAGAGCAATTGACCGCGCAAATTCGTTCTTTTAATGCAAAAGAGAAAAGTAATTGATTTTGGCGCGTGGTTATCATAGTAATTTTCAAGTGCGAAATAATAAAGTTTCTAGTCCGTGTAATTTGTAAAAAATTATTATTTAGCTCATTAAAAGCTTAGAGGGTATATTTTTTATAGTCAATAGATAACAGGGAAAACCCGGCAAATGCATTGTAACTTCCTGTCTTAAGGATCGTAGCGAATATCATTTCCATTAAATGAAGAAAATTTGAAATTTGTGCCATTTGGAAGTCAGGTTAATAGGAAGACATCAATAATATGCGATCGTCTTTTTGATTGAAGAGCCGCTCGTCGAGACAAAATTTTCTTGTCCACCAACTAGTGCCAACATGCTCACAAACATCATTTGGTGGCAAATTTTGAGCAGTGAACATGGCAACGATCCCAACACAAAAATTTGATCAGACAAGAGTTTTATTCATAGTTATTTGATATTGACAATTAGACTTAAAAAATGCACTTCTGCACTGTTTGTTCCCATGGATATAAACAGCCGAGTTTCAAACCTTTGGGCTTTATAAAGAAATGGTCTGCTTATCTCACTCAAAGTATTAACAGCTACGGAGAATTAGAGAAAGCATGAGAAAATTACGGGTTTCGAAGGTATAGTTGGCCCACTTTCTCTCAGAGATTAGCACAAAAGACAAATGGCGTACCTTATGATGACGTCGCTCTCTAAACCCTTAAATAGGTGCGAACCTTGATTCGTGGGCCCATTCTATTTCCAAATCCAAGTGAGGAGCCAGTGCAAGTTTCCTACGAAAGTGCCAATTTTGTATTGGGAGAAGGAAAAAAAAATAAAAAAAAGAAGTCAACTCAGGGTAAGTCTCACTTGCAGATTCAAGTGGCTGACTTCTAACAATTGAGACTAACGAATATTATTGCGACCGCCTGTTTTCAGGTTGGCGGCAATTTTAATCTGAAATTTTGGTCCAAGAAATATAAATAGATCGGTTGGATAAAAGCTACCGACCTATCAATTTCATTAGACGAACTAAGTTCTTCAAAGTCACTCAAATGACGACCCAATAAAAGTTGGAAAGAAGTCAGCTGATGAGCATAAATGGGAGACGAACCTTCACCGAGTCTGGGCTCGCTGAGTCAGTTCTTGCGCGCCTTCATAACGTCTCGTGTTGCCGTCGCTGGGAATTTTATTAGTGGAAATATAGATATACATTTATATATATATATATTTATATATATCTCTAATGGCACATCCTCACCAAAAGTATTGTTTGGCTGATAGAATGTTCAGCAAGTAACTAGGAACTACTTAAATATTAGATTTTAGTTAAATTTTTTTTGTAGCTAATTTAGTTTCTAAGAAAAAAAAAGAAAAGAATGAAAGTGAAAGTGAAAGAAACGTAAAATGTGCCGGTTTGCTCGTTTTTTTGTATTTATTTTGAGTAAAAAAAAAAAAAAAAAAGAAAAAAGAAGAAAAGTATTAAAAAGTGCAAGAAGAACGCCGAGGAAATTAATGTGAATTGTGCATGCATATGCAGAAAAAAAAAGAAAAAGTATTTAATTATCCCACAGCCTGACCCTGCACCCCAATGGAAGCGCTTTCAACGGTGGATCAGTAGGGTAAGTCAAAATTTAAATATTTAAATTAAACTGCAAATGAAATTTTGCATATTTAAAATTGAGTGCATTCTTCGAATAGTTATTGTTTTTGTAATTTTTATATCGGTGCACTGACACCAGATGAAGAAGGAGAAGAAAAAAAGAAGCGAACAAATTAACGGCGCAAGCACAGCAGAATCACTCAAACTTAACTGTTCGTTCTTTCCTTTTTTCTCATTTTCTTTGATATTCGATTTGAGATTTTTTTATTATGCACAGTAACACCTTGAATTATGTTATACCCTACTTAATATGTTAGGATTATTTAATTTAAGTTTAAAAAATATTTTAAATAATTTTAGTTTCATAATAAATATGTCAATTATTAAGGTTATTATGATTGGTTAGTATCGTTGATTTGGGGCCATGCAAGAGGATGAAATGACAAGTGAAGGGCAATAATTATTTCGTGGGATCACTGTCAATAGTTATAAGAGGGCTCAGTGATCAAAGGTAGGGCGGGCTCAAATCGGTGCAACAACATCGCGTCGTCAATTTATTGTCCAGCTGTTTGGTAATCTTTGGGCAATCTATCCTAATTCTTTTTTTTCTTTCCTTCCTTTATCTGTCCGTCCGAGTTTCAGCATTTTGAGTAATTGATCGTCAAACCAACATCTGATCCAGCATGCGAATTTTTTTTTTTTTTTGTAATTTGTAATAGTCTGTCTAACTCCCCCGTATGAATCTTCTACTGGAAATAGTGGAACCCCCCCGCATTCCACCGACGAGAGTAAAAGCCGGTAGCAACGCATGCTCCAGTAGACAGGGACTAGTAGAGTCTGTGTGAAAATGACCTGCTACAGATAATTACATGTAATATATTACAGAAAATATGGCGCCCAACGTGGGGCCCGACCGGCTGTCCCAACTTTTATTAATACCTTACCCAATTTCCAACGACAAACATCAGCTATGATAGTCATAGATGTTTGGGGTTAAATTACTCAAAAGTGCATAGCTAGACTGATAAATCTGTAAGGAGGGCAATGCTAGATTTTGTGTTTTCGAACAGCTGCGTAACCAGAATTTAGGTATGTATGCAAATGCGTAAATGCATGAGTGCATGATTTGTAGGGTGACCTTGCTGTTGATATAAGGGTTATTACGTGGACGAGATCTACGGCCCTTTCCAGTAGGCCAGCTACATCTAACATAACAATAATTATTTCGTGGGATCACTGTAAATAGTGATTGAAGGGCTCAGTGATCAAAGGTAGGGCGGGCTCAAATCGGTGCAAGAACATCGCGTCGTCAATTTATTGTCCAGCTGTTTGGTAGTCTTTGGGCAATCTATCCTAATTCTTTTTTTTTCTTTCCTTTAACCTTCCGTCCGAGTTTCAGCATTTTGAGTAATTGCTCGTCCAATCAACATCTGATCCAGCATGCAAATTTTTTTTATAATTAGTAATAGTCTGTTTAACTCCCCCGTATGAATCTTCTACTGGAATTAGTGGAACCCCCCCGCATTCCACCGACGAGAGTACCAGCCGGTAGCAACGCATGCTCCAGTAGACAGGGACTAGTAGAGTCTGTTTGAAAATGACCTGCTACAGTTACTACAAATAAAATATTACAAATTGCACTTTTTTTCAATTAATTTTTGCTTCAAAAATATATAAATATATAAATAATATATATAATATATATATAAACTCTTGCATAAATTGTTTAGACATTTTTCGCAGCGCTCGCTTGGACTTGTTTTCACTTCAAACGTTTGTGTCATGTGATGTTCGTGCCAGCGCTGCCATCCATTGTCGAGCATGTTGTCGCGAATACAGGCAAGATAGAATCATTTCTATCTTGTGCGAGCGGCTCGACGAACACGAAATTTATACGCGAGCACTACCACTAACGATGAAAATTCCGTCGAGCACAACATGCTCGTCTATGGATGGGCCGCTTAAACTAAGGTTGAAATCGAATGCGATTACGACCTTACACTTGTCGGACAAGACTTTACTTAAATCTTCTCCTGCACTTCCTGATAATTGTGATGTTTTCGATTTTCAACATCAAATACACACAGACCAATTTGTACCTTATGAAAGTACAATAGCGCGAAAAGTTTGTTTAGGCGGTTTAAGTAGGTAGGATAGGCGGGTTCTGCACAATTTTCCCATACAAAATTAAGTCGCTTTTTGCTTGTTGTCTAGAGCAAATGAGTGTCCGAGAAGTGAAAAAAAGCAACCCTGAGTGCGATCGATAAGTGAAAAATGCAACCTTGTGCTATGAGAGCGGGAGGTTTGAATTTGAATTTGTGAGTTGTGGTCGTGATAAGTGAAAAATGCAACCATGTGTTATAAGAGCGGGAGGTTTGAATTTGAATTTGAATTTGTGAGTTGTGAGTTGTGGTCGATAAGTGTGAAATGCAGACTTGCGTTTTGAGAGCGGGAGTTTCGAATTTGAATTTGTGAGTTGTGCGAGTTGAGTACAGAGTGTAAGTATAGGGCTAAAGCGTACAAGATCAGTGGGGTCTTGAGTTCGAGCTCAAGGCTGAAGGCCGGAATCTGACTTGGATGCTTCAGCTCGTTGTTGACGTTCAAGTGCACACTCAAGTGTGTGTCATCATGTTGACGCTGATGCTCACCAGATGACCGAAAGATCTATTGATTCTAATAATGCACTTAATAATTTTTACAACCGCCGATGTGTAGTTGATAAGACTGAAAGTCTTAATGATTCTTAGTTAAATGAATTTAAGTTACGTGCAGTCAAGTATACTCATGGGAAAATGATTTATTACAAAATGTGTGTGTGTTTTTTTTTTTTTTGTTTTTTTTTTTTTTTTTGTTTTGCATGGTTCGCCATGCGGGATGGTACCGTAAAACATGCTGGACTTGCCACTACGACGGCACAAACCAACTAAACCCACCTCTACACTCCACACACAACCCCGCGGTATCACCGTTAAGTATTACTTCACGGGTATTGGGAAGAGCCACCGTTAGGCTCTCGCCTGCTAGTTTCCTACTCTACTTCCTCTTCTCTACGGATTGTTTCCCGTCTTCTCAGGTCTTTTTGGATGCTAACGTGTAGCCAGTTGGCATCCGTCTCCAACATGAACCCCACTAACTGCGACGGGGTGGGTATTCCCCTCGTCATCCCACTGTATCTGCTACAGTGGTACATGGTATGCTCAGGATCCTCGTGTTGCAGAGAACATTCCGAGCAGTACGAACTTGCTTCATGTCGGAACCTACATAAATAGAACCTATAACCTCCATGTCCAGTTAAAAACTGGGAAGTATGAAAGTTTGAAGCCCCCCTCTGCCTACCTATCCACTCTCTGATATTGGGAATCAGCCTAAAAGTCCATCTTCCGTTTGTCGATGAGTTCCACCTATGCTGCCATGCGGTAAGCGTTGATTCCCGCTCCTCCCTTTGGGCGGTATTTAGTTCGGACACTGTCATACCCCCCCTTTTCCTTTCATAGACTGCATGCATCTCCTTTGCTAAGAGATCTATGGGAATCATGCCTGCGAGCACTAAGGCCGCATCGTCCGAGATCGTTCTGAACCCGGAAATCACCCTTAATGCACTTAGACGATAAGGCGCCGCTAATTTTCTCCTAAGTTCCTTACTCCTATTTAGTTACGTGGCCCAAATTGGAGCTGCATAGAGCAGCATGGAGGCTACGACCCTACCTAAGAGAAGACGCGTTTCGTGCCTAGGCCCTCCTATATTAGGCAGCATTCGAGAAAGCGCTGCCTGCAGCTTAGAGGCCTTCTGACTAACATAAATAATATGCTGCTTGTCGATTATCTAACATGACGCCCAGACTGACTTTAGAGATGTCGTCGATCTGATCGAGACACCTCCTACCTGAACGGTCATATACTCGACTACCTTCCTGCTTGTAAATAGCACAACCTCTGTTTTGTGGCCCGCTAGCTGTAAGCTAGCACTGTGCATCCACGAGCTTAGCTGCTTCCACTAGCATGATCTCCTTTCCTACTACTACAATTGCCAAGTCGTCTGCAAAGCCGATTAGCTTGCATCCACTTGGCAGCTCTAGCCTAAGGACCCTATCGTACATGAGGTTCCAAAGTAACGGTCCTAATACCGATCCTTGTGGAACCCCGGCTGTGACCCTATATCTCCTAATGCCCTTATCTGTGCCATACTCTAGCACCCTGTCCGACAAATAACTCCTAATAATTTCTGCTAGATAAATCGGTAGTCCGATCTCTTCCAGCCTATCCATTATCCTACTCCAACTGGCGGAATTAAATGCGTTTTTGATATCCAACGTTATCAATGCGCAATACTCCTTTGTGCCCCCTTTCCATCGGGTTCCTTCAACCGCCTTTTTGGCGATGTCAACAACCGCTTTGATGGCATCAATAGTAGATCTGGCTTTTCGGAATCCGTACTGGAATTCCGAGAGAGCCTGCTTCTCAACAACAATCTCGAGAAGACGGTTGTACAAAATCTTTTCTAGGACCTTCCCAACCGTGTCTAGTAGACAAATTGGTCGATACCCCGAAGGTCCGCTAACTGGCTTATCCCCTTTTGGAATGAGGATTAAGCGTTGAATTTTCCACCTTTTTGGAAAAACTCCCTGTTCAAGGCATTTCGTGTAGCATTGCACGAAAACATCCGGCCGGCAAGAGATCGCCAGCCTTAGAGCTTTATTGGGGATCCCATCCGGACCTGGAACCTTTTTATCTCCTATTGTTTTAGTCGCTGCCATCAGCTCTGACACTGAAACTGGAGGGACATCCTCCGGCAGACGTCTGTTCCTATCAAGATCTACCACTGGATGTCTTGGAAACAGTACTGAAACTATTTCCAAGAGTTCGGTGGGGCACGAGACACAGGTAAAGTGCGGATTCTTGGTCTTTTTTGTGACCACTTTGTACGCAGTACCCCAGGGATTAATATCGGCCTCTGAGCAGATTTTTTGGAAGCAACGTTTCTTGCTGCTCTTAATAATCTGCTTCAGGGCCCGCTTCGCCGCCCGGAATTCATCAACACGTTGGTCAAAGTTCGGACGGCCCCTAGCTCTCTGGGAGCGTCTTCTAGCTGCTAGGCAGGCCTTTCTTAGTGATCTTATTTCCTCAGTCCACTAGTAGCAGGGTTTTGAGAACCTATTAGGCTTTCTTTCGGGCATTGAAGCATCACAAGTGGCTGCTAGGACTTTGTTTAGGCAATGTGCCAAGACATCAGCCGTCCGATTTCTCCATTCATGTGTGTGTGTGTGTGTGTTAGAGAGAGAGAGAGAGAGTGTATGTGTGTGTGTGGTTGCAAGATAATAATTTTAAAAATAATTTTAATTGATGATTTGTTTTATTTATTCAAGTGATACATCGAACATTTCTTTGTTTATTAGAAGTCAAAGATATAGAATTATTATTTATTTAAATAGCTACAAATTCATTATTATTCACATCATAATATCTCAGTGTATGTATATATTTATTTGTTTACAGAGTTTAATATTGCTGATAATAATTATAATATTTATCCTGTTCATTCGTCTTTATACTCTTAAATTTTTTATTCAACACTAATCTTGTTTGATTCAAATCATTCAATACATTAGGTTTTTTGGTATGTAATTTACTCATTGTTGATGTTATTTCTTCAATACTCATTTATTTACTAGATAAAATTATATATTATCCTTTCTCTATATACATATATTTTTTTTTGATTTTGGTTTTGTTTTTGATAAGCTGATCGAGAGCTGATCGTAAGCTGATCGAATGCTAGCCATTATCTGATCAAAATCTGATCGAGAGCTGATCGTAAGCTGATATTCATAAATGTATAAAATTATAAAATCCTTTTCTATATCGCCCCTTGTCAATATCATTATCTTTGCATATGACGACAAATTCGTATTTATGTTTCCAACATTATTCACAAATTTTAATAAATTGTTTAAACGTCAAATCGCCTATGACATGATCACTGTAAATATTTCATCAAGTACTGATATTTGGGCTGATACAACGACTTGGAATATATGTAAATATTTTGGAATTTAAGTCCATTTGGACTCTCGATTAAACTTATCATGACATTTGTCAAAACCGCAATTCGATGGCCCCACAATAAGGGCACGTATCAAATTGGGTAACAACGGACTATGTACAATTTTTTCATTTCTATCGCCCTCACCGCAAATGTCATCGACATTTCGTATTTTGATTTGTTTATGGTGCTTTATTAATAACATTTTATTGAGTACTAATAGTGGAAAACTATAAGTATTGATATTTATTAACTTTTTCATTTAATCCGAACTTGCATTCGAAACAGATCAGTCGATATTTCACACACACACACACACACACACCCGTGTGGTGAGCGCCCACTCAGAATACCACCACAGCGGGTCACTGCTTGTCGTAAAAGGCGACTAAGTGTGCCATCAGGGCTGAACCCAGTAGGTCCTGTTGAGAATACTGGACGCATTGGACTTATATTGAAGCCATGGGCCGTTTGCTGTAGTATTCCATTACCCTAGTAAGCGGAGTGAAATCTTGCTGAAACGGCTCTTGGGCTAATGCTACAGCGGCTTCCGTCCCACTATAACCCTGGCAGGTCTCCAAATACGCTTAAAGGATCGTCTCCATTTAGTTGGGGGTACAGGCTCAGATGATAATTCCTGACTAATGCGGACCTGGCTCTGTACGTGACGCCTCATAAGGGCACATGTCGACCCTCGCATGTCCTCCCTGCTTGCAAAGATAACCATGAGGTCTTGTCGCAACTGTACGCTCGACCTTTGATAACGACTTGGAGTTGGGACCCAATAGAATTATGACGTCAATTCAAAATAAAAAAGAAGAGAAGGAGAGTACCCCAAAATATGGGGATGAGGAGAAGAAGAGAAGGAGAGTACCCCAAAATATGGGGATGAGGAGATAGGCGACCCTTTTGCGAAATGCGCAAAAATGGCAAGGTCACCAGCGAAGGGGGATCCCATGGTCGAAGCTGCGACTAGTTAACCCCAAAAAGCCACGAGACTCGGCGATCTTGGGAAAGAGATCGCAAACCTGGTGGAGATGTTGGCGGATGGTAAAAGAAGATCCATTCACCAGCTCATGAGGACCTCAATTGAGAGAATCAGTTCTCTCTTTGAGGCCATCGCAATCAGCGCGAATGACGCGAGCGCAGTCGAGGTGATAAGGGCACATAAGTCCTGCCAAACATCGCCAATTTTTAGGGTCCAGGGTCAAACCCAAGAACGGAAGAGGCGCCCGGACAAGGTGGATACGCCCAGTCCTAAGAGAGGCAGGGCGTATCGTAAGCTGATCGAATGCTAGCCATTATCTGATCAAAATCTGATCGAGAGCTGATCGTAAGCTGATATTCATAAATGTATAAAATTATCAAATCCTTTTCTATATCGCCCCTTGTCAATATCATTATCTTTGCATATGACGACAAATTCGTATTTATGTTTCCAACATTATTCACAAATTTTAATAAATTGTTTAAACGTCAAATCGCCTATGACATGATCACTGTAAATATTTCATCAAGTACTGATATTTGGGCTGATACAACGACTTGGAATATATGTAAATATTTTGGAATTTAAGTCCATTTGGACTCTCGATTAAACTTATCATGACATTTGTCAAAACCGCAATTCGATGGCCCCACAATAAGGGCACGTATCAAATTGGGTAACAACGGACTATGTACAATTTTTTCATTTCTATCGCCCTCACCGCAAATGTCATCGACATTTCGTATTTTGATTTGTTTATGGTGCTTTATTAATAACATTTTATTGAGTACTAATAGTGGAAAACTATAAGTATTGATATTTATTAACTTTTTCATTTAATCCGAACTTGCATTCGAAACAGATCAGTCGATATTTCACACACACACACACACACACCCCGTGTGGTGAGCGCCCACTCAGAATACCACCACAGCGGGTCACTGCTTGTCGTAAAAGGCGACTAAGTGTGCCATCAGGGCTGAACCCAGTAGGTCCTGTTGAGAATACTGGACGCATTGGACTTATATTGAAGCCATGGGCCGTTTGCTGTAGTATTCCATTACCCTAGTAAGCGGAGTGAAATCTTGCTGAAACGGCTCTTGGGCTAATGCTACAGCGGCTTCCGTCCCACTATAACCCTGGCAGGTCTCCAAATACGCTTAAAGGATCGTCTCCATTTAGTTGGGGGTACAGGCTCAGATGATAATTCCTGACTAATGCGGACCTGGCTCTGTACGTGACGCCTCATAAGGGCACACGTCAACCCTCGCATGGCCTCCCTGCTTGCAAAGATAACCATGAGGTCTTGTCGCAACTGTACGCTCGACCTTTGATAACGACTTGGAGTTGGGACCCAATAGAATTATGACGTCAATTCAAAATAAAAAAGAAGAGAAGGAGAGTACCCCAAAATATGGGGATGAGGAGATAGGCGACCCTTTTGCGAAATGCGCAAAAATGGCAAGGTCACCAGCGAAGGGGGATCCCATGGTCGAAGCTGCGACTAGTTAACCCCAAAAAGCCACGAGACTCGGCGATCTTGGGAAAGAGATCGCAAACCTGGTGGAGATGTTGGCGGATGGTAAAAGAAGATCCATTCACCAGCTCATGAGGACCTCAATTGAGAGAATCAGTTCTCTCTTTGAGACCATCGCAGTCAGCTCAAATGACGCGAGCGCAGTCGAGGTGATAAGGGCACATAAGTCCTGCCAAACATCGCCAATTTTTAGAGTCCAGGGTCAAGCCCAAGAACGAAAAAGGCGCCCAGACAAGGTGGATACGCCCAGCCCTAAGAGAGGCAGGAGGGCGGTAGATGTCAACCGAGTGGAGTCCCATCGCACAACGTTGGCTCGCCTGTAGAGGCTTTACAGCAGAGCAAGCTGCCTGCGGATAGGCCAACTTGGAGTAAAGTAGTACGAAAAGGTGCTATTAGTAAAAACAAAAAAGGAGAGAAACCGAAGGGACCAAATCAAATGGCCACGGTCTAAAGGGGAAGATGCGCAAAGACGCAATTGTCATCTCTGCAAGGGGTGACGCGTCTTACGCGGACATCCTCAGAAAAGTTAAAAATGAAGAAAAGCTTAAGGCGTTAGGAGAAGCCGTAGTTAGGGTGAGGAGAACTCAAAAGGGGGAGCTTCTCCTCCAACTAGGAAAGGCAGGGGCAGATACGTCGGCCTTTAGGACGTCCTTAGGTGACACTCTGGGGAGCCAAGCGGAAGTGCGGACGCTCTCCCATCGGGTCACACTAGAGTGTAGGGACTTGGATGAAGTCACTACGCAGGAGGACATAGTTGAAGGCTCAGCTCGGTTTGGTGGATGTAGATGCTGGAGATGTTACTATGCGTAAGGCGTTCGGACAGACCCAAACAGCGTTTATTAGAATGCCCTCGGATTGTGCCAAAAAGGCACTGAAGTCGGGCAAGATTAGAATCGGGTGGGCAATGACCAGACTCCGTGAGCGTGTTACAGTGACACGATGCTTCCGGTGTCAGGAGGTCGGGCACCATGCATCACAGTGCAAGAGTCCGATCGACAGGTCAAACTTGTGTCGTCGATGTGGGGGGGAAAATCACCTGGCGAGGGACTGCCAGAAAGATCCCCGGTGTATGTTCTGCACTGGCACCGGTACTGATGCTAACCATTTAGCTGGTAGTGGCAGATGTCCGAGGTCAAGGCGTGCACCGTCAACTAATCCAAAGTGAAGTGCATACAGCTAAATCTCAACCATTGTGAGGCAGCACAAGCACTTCTGATGCAGACTGTACGAGATAAGCGTTCAGAAGTAGCAATCATTTGCGAACCGTACAAGTCTATCCCAGGTAGTGGGTGGGTCCGCAGCAAATGCGGGAAAGCAGCACTGTGGTCCATAATGACACCAGTATGCGATGTCGACACAAGCCACGAGGGCTTCGTTAGGGCGAAAGTCAGAGGGCTGACTTTCTACAGTTGTTATGCACCACCAAGTTGGAGCTTGAGCGAGTTTCAGGGACTCTTGGACACAGTGTCAATAGATGCACGTGGGAGGGCCCCTGTAGTCATCGCAGGGAATTTTAACGCGTGGGCGGTAGAGTGAGGTAACATTTTGACAAATGCAAGGGGATCTTCTCTTCTCGAGGAGTTCTCCAAGCTTAATGTTAGCCTAGCCAACGACGGGCGGGTACAGACGTACAGGAAAAATGGTAGAGGATCAATTATTGACCTCACCTTTATTAGTGATTCGGTCTGTGGCAGAACCGAGTGGATGGTTTGTGAAGACTTCACCTTTAGTGATCACCAGGCCATCTTGTTCAGTACCCCAGAAGATCGAAGGGGCTCCAACGGCCAGTGATGACTGGGCCGAAATGGAAAGCAGATGGACTTGACCAAGAGGTTTTTGTCGACTGTTTCCTGGGTGCTGAATGGAGAAATGGGACGGCTGATGACTTGGCACATTGCCTAAACAAAGTCCTAGCAGCCACTTGTGATGCTTCAATGCCCGAAGGAAGCCTAGTAGGTTCTCAAAACCCTGCTACTGGTGGACTGAGGAAATAAGCTCACTAAGAAAGGCCTGCCTAGCAGCTAGAAGACGCTCCCAGAGAGCTAGGGGCCGTCCGAACTTTGACCAACGTGTTGAAGAATTTCGGGCGGCGAAGCGGGCCCTGAAGCAGATTATTAAGAGCAGCAAGAAACGTTGCTTTCAAAAAATCTGCTCAGAGGCTGATATTAATCCCTGGGGTACTGCGTACAGTGGTCACAAAAAAGACCAGGAATCCGCAATTTACCTGTGTCTCGTGCCCCACCAAACTCTTGGAAATAGTTTCTATACTGTTTCCAAGACATACAGGGGTAGATCTTGATAGGAACAGACGTCTGCCGGAGGATGTCCCTCCAGTTTCAGTGTCAGAGCTGATGGCAGCGACGAAAACAATAGGAGATAAAAAGGCTCCAGGTCCGGATGGGATCCTCAATAAAGCTCTAAAGCTGGCGATCTCTTGCCGGCCGGATGTTTTCGTGCAATGCTACACGAAATGCCTTGAACAGGGAGTTTTTCCAAAAAGGTGGAAAATTCAACGCTTAATCCTCATTCCAAAAGGGGATAAGCCAGTTAGCGGACCTTCGGGGTATCGACCAATTTGTCTACTAGACACGGTTGGGAAGGTCCTAGAAAAGATTTTGTACAACCGTCTTCTCGAGATTGTTGTTGAGAAGCAGGCTCTCTCGGAATTCCAATACGGATTCCGAAAAGCCAGATCTACTATTGATGCCATCAAAGCGGTTGTTGACATCGCCAAAAAGGCGGTTGAAGGAACCCGATGGAAAGGGGGCACAAAGGAGTATTGCGCATTGATAACGTTGGATATCAAAAACGCATTTAATTCCGCCAGTTGGAGTAGGATAATGGATAGGCTGGAAGAGATCGGACTACCGATTTATCTAGCAGAAATTATTAGGAGTTATTTGTCGGACAGGGTGCTAGAGTATGGCACAGATAAGGGCATTAGGAGATACAGGGTCACAGCCGGGGTTCCACAAGGACCGGTATTAGGACCGTTACTTTGGAACCTCATGTACGATAGGGTCCTTAGGCTAGAGCTGCCAAGTGGATGCAAGCTAATCGGCTTTGCAGACGACTTGGCACTTGTAGTAGTAGGAAAGGAGATCAGACTAGTGGAAGCAGCGGCCAATGCGGCTGTTAATCAGATAAGCTTGTGGATGCACAGTGCTAGCTTACAGCTAGCGGGCCACAAAACAGAGGCTGTGCTATTTACAAGCAGGAAGGTAGTCGAGTATATGACCGTTCAGGTAGGAGGTGTCTCGATCAGATCGACGACATCTCTAAAGTCAGTCTGGGCGTCATGTTAGATAATCGACTTAGTTTAAGGCAGCATATTATTTATGTTAGTCAGAAGGCCTCTAAGCTGCAGGCAGCGCTTTCTCGAATGCTGCCTAATATAGGAGGGCCTAGGCAGGAAACGCGTCTTCTCTTAGGTAGGGTCGTAGCCTCCGTGCTGCTCTATGCAGCTCCAATTTGGGCCACGTCACTTGATAGGAGTAAGGAACTTAGGAGAAAATTAGCGGCGCCTTATCGTCTAAGTGCATTAAGGGTGATTTCCGGGTTCAGAACGATCTCGGAAGAGGCGGCCTTAGTGCTCGCAGGCATGATTCCCATAGATCTCTTAGCAAAGGAGATGCATGCAGTCTATGAAAGGAAAAGGGGGGGTATGACAGTGTCCGAACTAAATATCGCCCAAAGGGAGGAGCGGGAAGCAACGCTTAGCGCATGGCAGCATAGGTGGAACTCATCGACAAACGGAAGATGGACTTTTAGGCTGATTCCCAATGTCAGAGAGTGGATAGGTAGGCAGAGGGGGGCTCCAAACTTTCATACTTCCCAGTTTTTAACTGGACATGGAGGTTATAGGTTCTATTTATGTAGGTTCCGACATGAAGCAAGTTCGTACTGCTCGGAATGTTCTCTGCAACACGAGGACCCTGAGCATGTCATATACCACTGTAGCAGATACAGTGGGATGACGAGGGGAATACCCACCCCGTCGCTGTTAGTGGGGTTCATGTTGGAGACGGATGCCAACTGGCTACACGTTAGCCGAGTTATTATAAGCATCCAAAAGGACCTGAGAAGACGGGAAAGGATCCGTAGAGAAGAGGAGGTAGACTAGGAAACTACCAGGCGAGAGCCTAACGGTGGCTCTTCCCACTCCCCGTGACGGGGTAACGGTGATACCGCGGGGTTGTGTGTGGAGTGTAGGGGTGGGTTTAGTTGGTTTGTGCCGTCCTAGTGGCAAGTCCAGCATGTTTTACGGTACGGGCCGTATACATCTTTTGAAGATCCCGCATGGCGCACCATGCAAAAAAAAAAAAAAAAAAAAACACACACACTGGGAGAGATGTCGGAAGTGAATCGGAACTGTCGCTCTAGCTCCAAGCTCTGATATTTTTCTTTACAAACCGAGTTTTTAGAGGAAGATAATTCGTGTAACGTCGTGGAAAATCTGCAGAGAGATCTCAGTTAGCATCTGTACAAAGCGCAGAATTACTCACAGTGCGGGTAGTGAAGTACTCTTGAATTAATAATCTAAAAGTGCTGGGGTACTCTTCTCATCCCCCTCCCTCGCCTCACGGGTTGTGGAAGTGGAAAGCGCGGAAGTAAAATCGGTTCGACAATAATTGTGTGAAACGAGTATAAAGTGCTTCCGATTTTATACTTTGTTTACTCTGTGCTTACACAGCACAGCTGATCGACGACAATCGGGTGTGGCGGTCGCCGATTAAATACGAGCGTAAGCTTTATTTAAACCGAGTAGCTGGTCACACTGTCGAAAAGTAAAGCATACTTTTGGGAGTGTTATCTAAAACGATTTTGGAAATTACAACGGTCATGGAAGCGGATGATCGGGGTGCCGGAGGGCCCCCCGTCGATGAGGCTGAGGCGTTCAAGCCAAGAGGAGCACTGGCCAGGTCACCACCTCAGCAGCAGAAACCAGGCACCCCGGTGGCAATGGTGTTAGCGCCAAAAACGGTAGCGGGCGCGTTAGTGATGATGGCAGACATTGTGCACGAGCTGTCGGATAAGTTTAAAGGTGGACAACGCTACATAAACCAGTCCACAAGGGATAACCTATCAAAGTTGGAAAACCTGATCAAGCAAGCAGGAATTACAGCGGAGACCGAACGGCAAGCAGGAGCCATCCTATCTAAACGGACCATTGGTACACCATCAGGAGCCCCAAAGCGGCAGCGGGATGCGAATCAGGCTGAACGGCAAACCCCGCCGAAGAAGAGCAAGGCAACCGCTGGAGGACAACAGACGGAAAGGAGCTGCAACATCAGCGAAACCACCACCCCGTCTATAAGCAAAAAATCCGATAACAAGTGGGTTGAGGTAAAGAGGAAGGCCCAGCCGCAGCACAGCACTAAACCCATGAAACCGATAAGGAAGACGGAAACCGATGCGATATTAATTACTGGTGCGGATAATGTCTCATATACGGATATTATTAGATCGGTTAAAAGTAATCCGTCAATGCGAAGCCTAAGTGAGGACGTCCAAGGGATAAGACGAACCCAAAATGGAAAGCTGCTCATCAGCCTAACCAAAACATCGGGACATAGCGTTGCGGAGTTCAGGGAGACGGTGTCAAGCGCGTTAAAAGGTTTAGCCTCAGTGAAGGCTCTTGTGGTATGCACACATATTGAGAGTATACTGTTGTGAGTTATAATTAAAAATGCATTGATCGGCAACTTTCTGTTACCGCATAAACATAAACAATGCAACGACACTTTGTCATACGTAGCACAACAAAGTATATGACCTAGTTCAAGTGCAATGGTAATACGATCGCACTTGAACGCAGCAAGCCGCGTAAGCATAAACGCTGGTCGCTGACCGTCGTCTGTCAGCATATGTGCAATGACACACTCCGCCCTTTTACACACGAGTATGTGTATATGTATATTAAGTTTTAAGTATTTTCGACACTGCTGCCGCTGCTTCCTAGATGAAGCAGCGCCTTAGCAGCGTCTCAAATAGTTAACGTAATATTAAGAAATAATTTGTAAAAAGCAGACACGTTCAAACTGTTGAACCAATCTTACTTCACTCTAACCGAAACAGACCTTGTTGAGATCCGCGATCTGGATGAGACCACATCAAAGGAGGAGGTGCTACAGGCAATCCGTACCAAATTAGATGATGTTAACATTGATCAGGAGGTCATAAGGTCGATCAGGCCGATGAGAGACGGCACCCAAACGGCTTCAGTTCTGCTACCGAGAGCACAGGCAATGAAGATTAGTGAGAGCAGATTCAGAATTGGATGGGTCATATGTCGCGTCAGACGAGTGGATAGACCAAATCGATGCTTCGAGTTCAGTCACCAGGCAGCAAGCTGCACAAGCAAGAACAATTTTCGAGGCTTATGCTTAAAATGTGGGAAGGAAGGCCATACCTACAATGTATGTACTAATCCGCCGAAATGTGTGATATGTACACGCTCAGGCGGTGATTCTGACCATGCGGCAGGCAGCTTTAGGTGTCCGGCCTACAGTGAAGCCAAAAAGAGTTATAAATGTTAAGGATACTGCAGCTCAACGTGAACCACTGTTGAGTGGCCCAAGACTTGCTACAGAAGACTGTCCAGGAGGGAAATATTCAGATTGGAGTATATTGGACTGCTATACTGGAAGTGACCATAGGGCAATATTGGTCGAAATTGGCTCTACTAGAGACTCGAGAGTATGGGCACCTGTCCCGAGGAGAATGTATCGTGCTGAAACAATGGATCCAAGGTTGTTTACCGCGGCGATTAGCTCTATAACCACAAGCGGCGATGCCGAGAACAGGGCTGTCGAAATCACAAGAGCAATACAGATGGCATGTGATCGAAGTATGCAGGCGAGGAAGATCTACCGCAGACATCATGCTCCTACACACTGGTGGAGCGATGAAATTGCTGCAGCAAGATCCAATTGTTTGATAGCTAATAGACGCTATCAGAGATCCCGTGGAACATCTTCGTTCCAGGAGAAACAGCTAGCGTACAGAACGGCGCGAAGAGATCTAAAAAAGGCAATTCGTGATCCATGGGGAAAGGCATACAAGACGGTTGTAAAAAGGATTTTTGCTGGCAAGCAGGCCATACCAACGGATGAACTTCAACTTAAAAATATAGTGGAGACCCTATTCCCTATACAGAGCGTACCGAACATAGTATCACAACGGGTAACCCAAGAGAACAAAAACGTTGAAGGTGTATCTGTGGAGGAGTTAATAACCGCTGCCAGAGATTTGAAGGCAAACAAAGCGCCTGGCCCAGATGGAATCCCTAACAGAGCTGTCAAGCTGGCCCTTACTCTCAAGTTGAATCTTCGCAGATGTCTATACAACGTGCTTTACCGAAGGAGTATTCCCCACATGCTGGAAAAAACAACAGTTGTTATTGTTGCTAAAGCCGGGGAAAGCTCCCAACTGCGCATCTGCATATAGACTGATATTCCTTTTGAACACGATGGGAAAAGTGCTCGAGAAGCTGATGGCCAATAGAATACAATCGGCCATCGACCAGTCAGGAGGGCTTTCAGCAAACCAGTTCGGATTCCGCAAAGCAAAGTCGAGCATAACTCGAATTCATAATTGGCTCAATGAAGCAGGGTTGGAGTTGGCAGCACATAAAACTGAGGCCGTGCTGATTAGTAGTCGCAAAAAGGTCGAGACTGCGCATATCAAGGTTGGTCAAGTCACGATTGAATCCAAGCGGGCAATCAGGTATCTAGGCGTCATGATAGACACTAGACTTTGCTATAGAGAACACCTAGCATATGTTCACCAGAAAGCGGCGACATCGTGTAGTTCAATATCCCGTATGCTGATGAACACACGAGGCCCGAAACAACAGAGACGTCTGCTGGTCATGAGCGTAGTAAGATCTATAATACTCTACGCTGCTCCTATCTGGGCCTCAGCGTTTAACGTGGAATCATATGCCAAGGGAATCAAAGCAACATACCGACCCTGCGCAATTCGTGTATGTTCTGCCTTCAGGACTGTGTCAGAGTATTCTGCCTTAGTGCTGGCTGGAATGATCCCCATTGAGGAACTCATTAGGGAGCAACGGGAAACACACCTACCAACGGGAAGTAGCGGAAGAGCAAGTCGAGCCGCCAGTATATCGAGATGGCAAGCCAGTTGGGATGCCTCATTAAAGGGACGCTGGACGCACACCCTGATACCGGACATAGGATCATGGATGGATCGTAAACACGGGTCAGTAAATTTCTATTTAACGCAATTTCTCAGCGGTCATGGTTGTTTCAGAGCATACCTTCGACGATTTGGACACGAGGAGGCTAACGACTGTACTTGGTGTGGCGTAGGAGTAGAGGAAGATGCTAGGCATGTCATCTTCCAATGCGGGCGATTCCACGAGACGAGAACCCAACTTGCTGCTTCCGTGGGGAGCGAGATCACAGCGGACAACCTGGTACCCATCATGCTCTCCAGTAGAAGTAATTGGGATGCAGTGTCTCTTTATGCGGAAACAACAGCGAAAGCCCTACGCGCCCTAGAGCGTGAACGGCGATTACAGCGATTACAGTAGGGGAACCACAACATCCTGCGAAGCAATACTTCACGGGCCCCCACAGGAGTGACGGTTTCCCTACAGTATTCTAGGGTCAAAATATTTAAATAGTTAAATTAAAATCTGTAGATTATAATTGGTAGATATAAAAAATAAAAAAAAAATAAAAAAAAAAAAACACACACACACACTGCCGTGTGGTGAGCGGCCACTCAGAATACCACCACAGCGGGCCACTGCTTGTCGTAAAAGGCGACTAAGTGTGCCATCAGGGCTGAACCCAGTAGGTCCTGTTCAGAATACTGGACGCACTGGACTTATTTTGAAGCCATGGGCCGTTTGCTGTAGTATTCCATTACCCGAGTAAGCGGAGTGAAATCTTGCTGAAACGGCTCTTGGGCTAATGCTACAGCGGCTTCCGTTCCACTAAAACCCTGGCAGGTCTCCAAATACGCTCAAAAGTTCGTCTCCATTTAGTTCGGGGTACAGGCTCAGATGTTATTTCCTGACTAATGCGGACCTGGCTCTGTACGTGACGCCTCATAAGGGCACATGTCAACCCTCGCATGGCCTCCCTGCTTGCATAGATAACCATGAGGTCTTGTCGCAACTGTACGTTCGACCTCTGATAACGACTTGGAGTTGGGACCCATTAAAATTATGATGAATACTACCCAACAAAAAAAAAAAGGAGAAGATAATACCCCAAAATATGGTGGTGAGGTGATTGGCGACCCTTTTGCGAAATGCGCAAAAATGGCAAGATCGCCAGCAAAGGGGCTAAATACGGTCGAAACTGCGACAACTCAACTGCGCAGTTGAGGTGATAAGGACTCACAAGTCCTGTCAAACATCGCCAATTTTGAGGATCCAGGGTCAAGTCCAGGATCGGAAAAGGCGCCTGGACAAGGTGGATACGCCTAGTCCAAAGAGAGGGAAGAAGTCGGTAGCTGGCGGTCAACCGAGTGCAGACCCACCGCACATCGTTGGCTCGCCTGTAGGGGCTTCTCAGCAGAGCAATCTGCCTACGGAGAGGCCAACGTGGAGCAAAGTAGTACGAAAAGGTAAGGGACCGAAGCCAAATGGCCACGGTCTAAAGGGGAAGATGCGCAAAGACGCAATTGTCATCTCTGCAAAAGGTGACGCGTCTTACGCGGATATCCTCAAAAAAGTTAAGTCGGAGGAAAGGCTTAAGACGCTAGGAGAAGCAGTAGTTAGGGTGAGGAGAACCCAAAAGGGGGAGCTTCTCCTTGAACTAGGGAAGTCAGGGGCCGATACGTCGGCCTTTAGGACGTCTTTAGGTGACACACTGGGGAGCCAAGCGGAAGTGCGGACGCTCTCCCATCGGGTCACACTAGAGTGTAGGGACTTGGATGAAGTCACTACGCAGGAGGATATAGTCGAGGCGTTAAAGACTCAGCTCGGCTTGGTGGATGTAACTGCTGGGGATGTCACGATGCGTAAGGCGTTCGGACATACTCAAACAGCGTTTATTAGAATGCCCGCGGATTGTGCCAAAAAGGCTTTACAGTCGGGCAAGATAAGAATCGGGTGGGTAGTGACCAGACTCCGGGAACGTGTTACAGTAACACGATGCTTCCGGTGTCAGGAGGTCGGGCACCATGCATCACAGTGCAAGAGCCTGATCGCCAGGTCGAACTTGTGTCGACGATGTGGGGGTGAAAATCACCTGGCGAGGGACTGCCAGAAAGATCCCCGGTGTATGTTCTGCACTGGCACCGGCACTGATGCAAACCATTTAGCTGATAGTGGCAGATGCCCGAGGTCAAGGCGTACACCGTCAACCAATCCAAAGTGAAGTGCATACAGCTAAATCTCAACCATTGTGAGGCAGCACAAGCACTTCTGATGCAGACTGTACGAGATAAGTGTTCAGATGTAGCAATCATCTGCGAACCGTACAAGTCTATCCCAGGTAGTGGGTGGGTTCGCAGCAAATGCGGGAAAGCAGCACTGTGGTCTATAATGACACCAGTATGCGAAGTTGACACAAGCCACGAGGGCTTCGTTAGGGCGAAAGTCAGAGGGCTGACTTTCTATAGTTGTTATGCTCCACCAAGTTGGGGCTTGAGCGAGTTTCAGGGACTCTTGGACACAGTGTCAATAGATGCACGTGGGCGGGCCCCTGTAGTCATCGCAGGGGATTTCAACGCGTGGGCGGTAGAGTGGGGTAGCATATTGACAAATGCAAGGGGATCTTCTCTTCTCGAGGAGTTCTCCAAGCTTAATGTTAGTCTAGCCAACGACGGGCGGGTACAGACGTACAGAAAGAATGGTAGAGGATCAATTATTGACCTCACCTTTATTAGTGATTCGGTCTGTGGCAGAACCGAGTGGATGGTCTGTGAAGACTTCACGTTTAGTGATCACCAGGCCATCTTGTTCAGTACCCCAGAAGATCGAAGGGGCTCCAAGCAACGGCCAGTGATGACTGGGCCGAAATGGAAAGCAGATGGACTTGACCAAGAGGTTTTTGTCGACTGTTTCCTGGGTGCTGAATGGAGAAATGGGACGGCTGATGACTTGGCACATTGCCTAAACAAAGTCCTAGCAGCCACTTGTGATGCTTCAATGCCCGAAAGGAAGCCTAGTAGGTTCTCAAAACCCTGCTACTGGTGGACTGAGGAAATAAGCTCACTAAGAAAGGCCTGCCTAGCAGCTAGAAGACGCTCCCAGAGAGCTAGGGGCCGTCCGAACTTTGACCAACGTGTTGAAGAATTCCGGGCGGCGAAGCGGGCCCTGAAGCAGATTATTAAGAGCAGCAAGAAACGTTGCTTCCAAAAAATCTGCTCAGAGGCCGATATTAATCCCTGGGGTACTGCGTACAAAGTGGTCACAAAAAAGACCAGGAATCCGCACTTTACCTGTGTCTCGTGCCCCACCGAACTCTTGGAAATAGTTTCAGTACTGTTTCCAAGACATCCAGTGGTAGATCTTGATAGGAACAGACGTCTGCCGGAGGATGTCCCTCCAGTTTCAGTGTCAGAGCTGATGGCAGCGACTAAAACAATAGGAGATAAAAAGGCTCCAGGTCCGGATGGGATCCCCAATAAAGCTCTAAAGCTGGCGATCTCTTGCCGGCCGGATGTTTTCGTGCAATGCTACACGAAATGCCTTGAACAGGGAGTTTTTCCAAAAGGTGGAAAATTCAACGCTTAATCCTCATTCCAAAAGGGGATAAGCCAGTTAGCGGACCTTCGGGGTATCGACCAATTTGTCTACTAGACACGGTTGGGAAGGTCCTAGAAAAGATTTTGTACAACCGTCTTCTCGAGATTGTTGTTGAGAAGCAGGCTCTCTCGGAATTCCAATACGGATTCCGAAAAGCCAGATCTACTATTGATGCCATCAAAGCGGTTGTTGACATCGCCAAAAAGGCGGTTGAAGGAACCCGATGGAAAGGGGGCACAAAGGAGTATTGCGCATTGATAACGTTGGATATCAAAAACGCATTTAATTCCGCCAGTTGGAGTAGGATAATGGATAGGCTGGAAGAGATCGGACTACCGATTTATCTAGCAGAAATTATTAGGAGTTATTTGTCGGACAGGGTGCTAGAGTATGGCACAGATAAGGGCATTAGGAGATACAGGGTCACAGCCGGGGTTCCACAAGGACCGGTATTAGGACCGTTACTTTGGAACCTCATGTACGATAGGGTCCTTAGGCTAGAGCTGCCAAGTGGATGCAAGCTAATCGGCTTTGCAGACGACTTGGCACTTGTAGTAGTAGGAAAGGAGATCAGACTAGTGGAAGCAGCGGCCAATGCGGCTGTTAATCAGATAAGCTTGTGGATGCACAGTGCTAGCTTACAGCTAGCGGGCCACAAAACAGAGGCTGTGCTATTTACAAGCAGGAAGGTAGTCGAGTATATGACCGTTCAGGTAGGAGGTGTCTCGATCAGATCGACGACATCTCTAAAGTACCTGGGCGTCATGTTAGATAATCGACTTAGTTTCAAGCAGCATATTATTTATGTTAGTCAGAAGGCCTCTAAGCTGCAGGCAGCGCTTTCTCGAATGCTGCCTAATATAGGAGGGCCTAGGCAGGAAACGCGTCTTCTCTTAGGTAGGGTCGTAGCCTCCGTGCTGCTCTATGCAGCTCCAATTTGGGCCACGTCACTTGATAGGAGTAAGGAACTTAGGAGAAAATTAGCGGCGCCTTATCGTCTAAGTGCATTAAGGGTGATTTCCGGGTTCAGAACGATCTCGGAAGAGGCGGCCTTAGTGCTCGCAGGCATGATTCCCATAGATCTCTTAGCAAAGGAGATGCATGCAGTCTATGAAAGGAAAGGGGGGTATGACAGTGTCCGAACTAAATATCGCCCAAAGGGAGGAGCGGGAAGCAACGCTTACCGCATGGCAGCATAGGTGGAACTCATCGACAAACGGAAGATGGACTTTTAGGCTGATTCCCAATGTCAGAGAGTGGATAGGTAGGCAGAGGGGGCTTCAAACTTTCATACTTCCCAGTTTTTAACTGGACATGGAGGTTATAGGTTCTATTTATGTAGGTTCCGACATGAAGCAAGTTCGTACTGCTCGGAAGGTTCTCTGCAACACGAGGATCCTGAGCATACCATGTACCACTGTAGCAGATACAGTGGGATGACGAGGGGAATACCCACCCCGTCGCTGTTAGTGGGGTTCATGTTGGAGACGGATGCAAACTGGCTACACGTTAGCCGAGTTATCATAAGCATCCAAAAGGACCTGAGAAGACGGGAAAGGATCCGTAGAGAAGAGGAGGTAGACTAGGAAACTACCAGGCGAGAGCCTAACGGTGGCTCTTCCCACTCCCCGTGACGGGGTAACGGTGATACCGCGGGGTTGTGTGTGGAGTGTAGGGGTGGGTTTAGTTGGTTTGTGCCGTCCTAGTGGCAAGTCAAGTGGTGTCAAGCGCGTTAAAAGGTTTAGCCTCAGTGAAGGCTCTTGTGGTATGCACACATATTGAGAGTATACTGTTGTGAGTTATAATTAAAAATGCATTGATCGGCAACTTTCTGTTACCGCATAAATATAAACAATGCAACGACACTTTGTCATACGTAGCACAACAAAGTATATGACCTAGTTCAAGTGCAATGGTAATACGATCGCACTTGAACGCAGCAAGCCGCGTAAGCATAAACGCTGGTCGCTGACCGTCGTCTGTCAGCATATGTGCAATGACACACTCCGCCCTTTTACACACGAGTATGTGTATATGTATATTAAGTTTTAAGTATTTTCGACAGCGCTGCCGCTGCTTCCTAGATGAAGCAGCGCCTTAGCAGCGTCTCAAATAGTTAACGTAATATTAAGAAATAATTTGTAAAAAGCAGACACGTTCAAACTGTTGAAGCGGCACCATTGCTGCTTCTCAATAAATAAAGATTTATTAAACAAAATAAAACCAATCTTACTTCACTCTAACCGAAACAGACCTTGTTGAGATCCGCGATCTGGATGAGACCACATCAAAGGAGGAGGTGCTACAGGCAATCCGTACCAAATTAGATGATGTTAACATTGATCAGGAGGTCATTAGGTCGATCAGGCCGATGAGAGACGGCACCCAAACGGCTTCAGTTCTGCTACCGAGAGCACAGGCAATGAAGATTAGTGAGAGCAGATTCAGAATTGGATGGGTCATATGTCGCGTCAGACGAGTGGATAGACCAAATCGATGCTTCGAGTTCGGTCACCAGGCAGCAAGCTGCACAAGCAAGAACAATTTTCGAGGCTTATGCTTAAAATGTGGGAAGGAAGGCCATACCTATAATGTATGTACTAATCCGCCGAAATGTGTGATATGTACACGCTCAGGCGGTGATTCTGACCATGCGGCAGGCAGCTTTAGGTGTCCGGCCTACAGTGAAGCCAAAAAGAGTTATAAATGTTAAGGATACTGCAGCTCAACGTGAACCACTGTTGAGTGGCCCAAGACTTGCTACAGAAGACTGTCCAGGAGGGAAATATTCAGATTGGAGTATATTGGACTGCTATACTGGAAGTGACCATAGGGCAATATTGGTCGAAATTGGCTCTACTAGAGACTCGAGAGTATGGGCACCTGTCCCGAGGAGAATGTATCGTGCTGAAACAATGGATCCAAGGTTGTTTACCGCGGCGATTAGCTCTATAACCACAAGCGGCGATGCCGAGAACAGGGCTGTCGAAATCACAAGAGCAATACAGATGGCATGTGATCGAAGTATGCAGGCGAGGAAGATCTACCGCAGACATCATGCTCCTACACACTGGTGGAGCGATGAAATTGCTGCAGCAAGATCCAATTGTTTGATAGCTAATAGACGCTATCAGAGATCCCGTGGAACATCTTCGTTCCAGGAGAAACAGCTAGCGTACAGAACGGCGCGAAGAGATCTAAAAAAGGCAATTCGTGATCCATGGGGAAAGGCATACAAGACGGTTGTAAAAAGGATTTTTGCTGGCAAGCAGGCCATACCAACGGATGAACTTCAACTTAAAAATATAGTGGAGACCCTATTCCCTATACAGAGCGTACCGAACATAGTATCACAACGGGTAACCCAAGAGAACAAAAACGTTGAAGGTGTATCTGTGGAGGAGTTAATAACCGCTGCCAGAGATTTGAAGGCAAACAAAGCGCCTGGCCCAGATGGAATCCCTAACAGAGCTGTCAAGCTGGCCCTTACTCTCCAAGTTGAATCTTCGCAGATGTCTATACAACGTGCTTTACCGAAGGAGTATTCCCCACATGCTGGAAAAAACAACAGTTGTTATTGTTGCTAAAGCCGGGGAAAGCTCCCAACTGCGCATCTGCATATAGACTGATATTCCTTTTGAACACGATGGGAAAAGTGCTCGAGAAGCTGATGGCCAATAGAATACAATCGGCCATCGACCAGTCAGGAGGGCTTTCAGCAAACCAGTTCGGATTCCGCAAAGCAAAGTCGAGCATAACTCGAATTCATAATTGGCTCAATGAAGCAGGGTTGGAGTTGGCAGCACATAAAACTGAGGCCGTGCTGATTAGTAGTCGCAAAAAGGTCGAGACTGCGCATATCAAGGTTGGTCAAGTCACGATTGAATCCAAGCGGGCAATCAGGTATCTAGGCGTCATGATAGACACTAGACTTTGCTATAGAGAACACCTAGCATATGTTCACCAGAAAGCGGCGACATCGTGTAGTTCAATATCCCGTATGCTGATGAACACACGAGGCCCGAAACAACAGAGACGTCTGCTGGTCATGAGCGTAGTAAGATCTATAATACTCTACGCTGCTCCTATCTGGGCCTCAGCGTTTAACGTGGAATCATATGCCAAGGGAATCAAAGCAACATACCGACCCTGCGCAATTCGTGTATGTTCTGCCTTCAGGACTGTGTCAGAGTATTCTGCCTTAGTGCTGGCTGGAATGATCCCCATTGAGGAACTCATTAGGGAGCAACGGGAAACACACCTACCAACGGGAAGTAGCGGAAGAGCAAGTCGAGCCGCCAGTATATCGAGATGGCAAGCCAGTTGGGATGCCTCATTAAAGGGACGCTGGACGCACACCCTGATACCGGACATAGGATCATGGATGGATCGTAAACACGGGTCAGTAAATTTCTATTTAACGCACTTTCTCAGCGGTCATGGTTGTTCAGAGCATACCTTCGACGATTTGGACACGAGGAGGCTAACGACTGTACTTGGTGTGGCGTAGGAGTAGAGGAAGATGCTAGGCATGTCATCTTCCAATGCGGGCGATTCCACGAGACGAGATCGCAACTTGCTGCTTCCGTGGGGAGCGAGATCACAGCGGACAACCTGGTACCCATCATGCTCTCCAGTAGAAGTAATTGGGATGCAGTGTCTCTTTTTGCGGAAACAACAGCGAAAACACTACGCGCCCTAGAGCGTGAACGTCGGCGAGTACAGTAGGGGAACCACAACATCCTGCGAAGCAATACTTCACGGTCACCCGCAGGAGTGACGGTTTCCCTATAGTATTCTCGCGTCAAAATATTTAAATATTTAAATTAAAATTTGTAGATTATAATTGTAGATATAAAGGAATAAAAAAAAAAAAAAAAAAAAAAAACACACACACACACAACGCCGTGTGGTGAGCGGCCACTCAGAATACCACCACAGCGGGCCACTGCTTGTCGTAAAAGGCGACTAAGTGTGGCATCAGGGCTGAACCCAGTAGGTCCTGTTCAGAATACTGGACGCACTGGACTTATTTTGAAGCCATGGGCCGTTTGCTGTAGTATTCCATTACCCGAGTAAGCGGAGTGAAATCTTGCTGAAACGGCTCTTGGGCTAATGCTACAGCGGCTTCCGTTCCACTAAAACCCTGACAGGTCTCCAAATACGCTCAAAGGTTCGTCTCCATTTAGTTGGGGGTACAGGCTCAGATGATATTTCCTGACTAATGCGGACCTGGCTCTGTACGTGACGCCTCATAAGGGCACATGTCAACCCTCGCATGGCCTCCCTGCTTGCATAGATAACCATGAGGTCTTGTCGCAACTGTACGTTCGACCTCTGATAACGACTTGGAGTTGGGACCCATTAAAATTATGATGAATACTACCCAACAAAAAAAAAAAGGAGAAGATAATACCCCAAAATATGGTGGTGAGGTGATTGGCGACCCTTTTGCGAAATGCGCAAAAATGGCAAGATCGCCAGCAAAGGGGCTAAATACGGTCGAAACTGCGACCAAGGTGCCCCAAAACACCACGAGGCTCAGTGATCTTGGAAAAGAGATCGCTAACCTGGTGGAGATGTTGGAGGATGGAAAACGGAGGTCCATCCACCAACTCATGAGGACCTCAATTGAGAGAATCAGTTCTCTCTTTGAGGCGGTAGCAGTTAGCTCGAATGATGCGAGCGCAGTTGAGGTGATAAGGACTCACAAGTCCTGTCAAACATCGCCAATTTTTAGGATCCAGGGTCAAGTCCAGGATCGGAAAAGGCGCCCGGACAAGGTGGATACGCCTAGTCCAAAGAGAGGGAAGAAGTCGGTAGCTGGCGGTCAACCGAGTGCAGACCCACCGCACATCGTTGGCTCGCCTGTAGGGGCTTCTCAGCAGAGCAATCTGCCTACGGAGAGGCCAACGTGGAGCAAAGTAGTACGAAAAGGTGCTGCTGGCAAGGGAAATAATGGAGGGAAAAATAAGGGACCAAAGCCAAATGGCCACGGTCTAAAGGGGAAGATGCGCAAAGACGCAATTGTCATCTCTGCAAAAGGTGACGCGTCTTACGCGGATATCCTCAAAAAAGTTAAGTCGGAGGAAAGGCTTAAGACGCTAGGAGAAGCAGTAGTTAGGGTGAGGAGAACCCAAAAGGGGGAGCTTCTCCTTGAACTAGGGAAGTCAGGGGCCGATACGTCGGCCTTTAGGACGTCTTTAGGTGACACACTGGGGAGCCAAGCGGAAGTGCGGACGCTCTCCCATCGGGTCACACTAGAGTGTAGGGACTTGGATGAAGTCACTACGCAGGAGGATATAGTCGAGGCGTTAAAGACTCAGCTCGGCTTGGTGGATGTAACTGCTGGGGATGTCACGATGCGTAAGGCGTTCGGACATACTCAAACAGCGCTTATTAGAATGCCCGCGGATTGTGCCAAAAAGGCACTGAAGTCGGGCAAGATAAGAATCGGGTGGGTAGTGACCAGACTCCGGGAACGTGTTACAGTAACACGATGCTTCCGGTGTCAGGAGGTCGGGCACCATGCATCACAGTGCAAGAGCCTGATCGACAGGTCGAACTTGTGTCGACGATGTGGGGGTGAAAATCACCTGGCGAGGGACTGCCAGAAAGATCCCCGGTGTATGTTCTGCACTGGCACCGGCACTGATGCAAACCATTTAGCTGATAGTGGCAGATGCCCGAGGTCAAGGCGTACACCGTCAACCAATCCAAAGTGAAGTGCATACAGCTAAATCTCAACCATTGTGAGGCAGCACAAGCACTTCTGATGCAGACTGTACGAGATAAGTGTTCAGATGTAGCAATCATCTGCGAACTATACAAGTCTATCCCAGGTAGTGGGTGGGTCCGCAGCAAATGCGGGAAAGCAGCACTGTGGTCTATAATGGCACCAGTATGCGAAGTTGACACAAGCCACGAGGGCTTCGTTAGGGCGAAAGTCAGAGGGCTGACTTTCTATAGTTGTTATGCTCCACCAAGTTTGGGCTTGAGCGAGTTTCAGGGACTCTTGGACACAGTGTCAATAGATGCACGTGGGCGGGCCCCTGTAGTCATCGCAGGGGGATTTCAACGCGTGGGCGGTAGAGTGGGGTAGCATATTGACAAATGCAAGGGGATCTTCTCTTCTCGAGGAGTTCTCCAAGCTTAATGTTAGTCTAGCCAACGACGGGCGGGTACAGACGTACAGAAAGAATGGTAGAGGATCAATTATTGACCTCACCTTTATTAGTGATTCGGTCTGTGGCAGAACCGAGTGGATGGTCTGTGAAGACTTCACGTTTAGTGATCACCAGGCCATCTTGTTCAGTACCCCAGAAGATCGAAGGGGCTCCAAGCAACGGCCAGTGATGACTGGGCCGAAATGGAAAGCAGATGGACTTGACCAACAGGTTTTTGTCGACTGGGTGCTGAATGGAGAAATGGGACGGCTGATGACTTGGCACATTGCCTAAACAAAGTCCTAGCAGCCACTTGTGATGCTTCAATGCCCGAAAGGAAGCCTAGTAGGTTCTCAAAACCCTGCTACTGGTGGACTGAGGAAATAAGCTCACTAAGAAAGGCCTGCCTAGCAGCTAGAAGACGCTCCCAGAGAGCTAGGGGCCGTCCGAACTTTGACCAACGTGTTGAAGAATTCCGGGCGGCGAAGCGGGCCCTGAAGCAGATTATTAAGAGCAGCAAGAAACGTTGCTTCCAAAAAATCTGCTCAGAGGCCGATATTAATCCCTGGGGTACTGCGTACAAAGTGGTCACAAAAAAGACCAGGAATCCGCACTTTACCTGTGTCTCGTGCCCCACCGAACTCTTGGAAATAGTTTCAGAACTGTTTCCAAGACATCCAGTGGTAGATCTTGATAGGAACAGACGTCTGCCGGAGGATGTCCCTCCAGTTTCAGTGTCAGAGCTGATGGCAGCGACTAAAACAATAGGAGATAAAAAGGCTCCAGGTCCGGATGGGATCCCCAATAAAGCTCTAAAGCTGGCGATCTCTTGCCGGCCGGATGTTTTCGTGCAATGCTACACGAAATGCCTTGAACAGGGAGTTTTTCCAAAAAGGTGGAAAATTCAACGCTTAATCCTCATTCCAAAAGGGGATAAGCCAGTTAGCGGACCTTCGGGGTATCGACCAATTTGTCTACTAGACACGGTTGGGAAGGTCCTAGAAAAGATTTTGTACAACCGTCTTCTCGAGATTGTTGTTGAGAAGCAGGCTCTCTCGGAATTCCAATACGGATTCCGAAAAGCCAGATCTACTATTGATGCCATCAAAGCGGTTGTTGACATCGCCAAAAAGGCGGTTGAAGGAACCCGATGGAAAGGGGGCACAAATGAGTATTGCGCATTGATAACGTTGGATATCAAAAACGCATTTAATTCCGCCAGTTGGAGTAGGATAATGGATAGGCTGGAAGAGATCGGACTACCGATTTATCTAGCAGAAATTATTAGGAGTTATTTGTCGGACAGGGTGCTAGAGTATGGCACAGATAAGGGCATTAGGAGATACAGGGTCACAGCCGGGGATCCACAAGGACCGGTATTAGGACCGTTACTTTGGAACCTCATGTACGATAGGGTCCTTAGGCTAGAGCTGCCAAGTGGATGCAAGCTAATCGGCTTTGCAGACGACTTGGCACTTGTAGTAGTAGGAAAGGAGATCAGACTAGTGGAAGCAGCTGCCAATGCGGCTGTTAATCAGATAAGCTTGTGGATGCACAGTGCTAGCTTACAGCTAGCGGGCCACAAAACAGAGGCTGTGCTATTTACAAGCAGGAAGGTAGTCGAGTATATGACCGTTCAGGTAGGAGGTGTCTCGATCAGATCGACGACATCTCTAAAGTACCTGGGCGTCATGTTAGATAATCGACTTAGTTTCAAGCAGCATATTATTTATGTTAGTCAGAAGGCCTCTAAGCTGCAGGCAGCGCTTTCTCGAATGCTGCCTAATATAGGAGGGCCTAGGCAGGAAACGCGTCTTCTCTTAGGTAGGGTCGTAGCCTCCGTGCTGCTCTATGCAGCTCCAATTTGGGCCACGTCACTTGATAGGAGTAAGGAACTTAGGAGAAAATTAGCGGCGCCTTATCGTCTAAGTGCATTAAGGGTGATTTCCGGGTTCAGAACGATCTCGGAAGATGCGGCCTTAGTGCTCGCAGGCATGATTCCCATAGATCTCTTAGCAAAGGAGATGCATGCAGTCTATGAAAGGAAAAGGGGGGGTATGACAGTGTCCGAACTAAATATCGCCCAAAGGGAGGAGCGGGAAGCAACGCTTACCGCATGGCAGCATAGGTGGAACTCATCTACAAACGGAAGATGGACTTTTAGGCTGATTCCCAATGTCAGAGAGTGGATAGGTAGGCAGAGGGGGCTTCAAACTTTCATACTTCCCAGTTTTTAACTGGACATGGAGGTTATAGGTTCTATTTATGTAGGTTCCGACATGAAGCAAGTTCGTACTGCTCGGAAGGTTCTCTGCAACACGAGGATCCTGAGCATACCATGTACCACTGTAGCAGATACAGTGGGATGACGAGGGGAATACCCACCCCGTCGCTGTTAGTGGGGTTCATGTTGGAGACGGATGCAAACTGGCTACACGTTAGCCGAGTTATCATAAGCATCCAAAAGGACCTGAGAAGACGGGAAAGGATCCGTAGAGAAGAGGAGGTAGACTAGGAAACTACCAGGCGAGAGCCTAACGGTGGCTCTTCCCACTCCCCGTGACGGGGTAACGGTGATACCGCGGGGTTGTGTGTGGAGTGTAGGGGTGGGTTTAGTTGGTTTGTGCCGTCCTAGTGGCAAGTCCAGCATGTTTTACGGTACGGGCTGTATACATCTTTTGAAGATTACCATCCCGCATGGCGCACCATGCAAAACAAAAAAAAAACACACACACACACAGCCGTGTGGTGAGCGGCCACTCAGAATACCACCACAGCGGGCCACTGCTTGTCGTAAAAGGCGACTAAGTGTGGTATCAGGGCTGAACCCAGTAGGTCCTGTTCAGAATACTGGACGCACTGGACTTATTTTGAAGCCATGGGCCGTTTGCTGTAGTATCCCATTACCCTAGTAAGCGGAGTGAAATCTTGCTGAAACGGCTCTTGGGCTAATGCTACAGCGGCTTCCGTCCCACTAAAACCCTGGCAGGTCTCCAAATACGCTCAAAGGCTCGTCTCCATTTAGTTGGGGGTACAGGCTCAGATGATATTTCCTGACTAATGCGGATCTGGCTCTGTACATGTTGCCTCATAAGGGTACATGTCAACCCTCGCATGGCCTCCCTGCTTGCATAGACAACCATGAGGTCTTGTCGCAACTGTACGCTCGGCCTTTGATAACGACTTGGAGTTGGGACCCAAATAGAATCATGATGTTAATAACCAAAAAAAAAGAAGAGAAGGAGAGTACCCCAAAATATGGGGATGAGGAGATAGGCGACCCTTTGCGAAATGCGCAAAAATGGCAAGGTCACCAACGAAGGGGATCCCACGGTCGAAGCTGCGACTAGTGAGCCCCAACAAACCACGAGACTCGTCGACCTGGGCAAAGAGATCGCAAACCTTGTGGAGATGTTGGCGGATGGTAAAAGGAGATGCATTCACCAGCTTATGAGGACCTCAATTGAGAGAATCAGTTCTCTCTTTGAGGCCATCGCAGTCAGCTCAAATGACGCGAGCGCAGTCGAGGTGATAAGGGCACATAAGTCCTGCCAAACATCGCCAATTTTTAGAGTCCAGGGTCAAGCCCAAGAACGAAAAAGGCGCCCAGACAAGGTGGATACGCCCAGCCCTAAGAGAGGCAGGAGGGCGGTAGATGGCAGTCAACCGAGTGGAGTCCCATCGCAGAACGTTGGCTCGCCTGTAGAGGCTTTACAGCAGAGCAAGCTGCCTGCGGATAGGCCAACTTGGAGTAAAGTAGTACGAAAAGGTGCTATTAGTAAAAATAAAAAAGGAGAGAAAACGAAGGGACCAAAGACAAATGGCCACGGTCTAAAGGGGAAGATGCGCAAAGACGCAATTGTCATCTCTGCAAGGGGTGACGCGTCTTACGCGGACATCCTCAGGAAAGTTAAGAACGAAGAAAAGCTTAAGGCGTTAGGAGAATCCGTAGTTAGGGTGAGGAGAACCCAAAAGGGGAGCTTCTCCTTGAACTAGGGAAGGCAGGGGCAGATACGTCGGCCTTTAGGACGTCCTAGGTGACACTCTGGGGAGCCAAGCGGAAGTGCGGACGCTCTCCCATCGGGTCACACTAGAGTGTAGGGACTTGGATGAAGTCACTACGCAGGAGGACATAGTTGAGGCGTTAAAGACTCAGCTCGGCTTGGTGGATGTAGCTGCTGGCGATGTTACGATGCGTAAGGCGTTCGGACAGACCCAAACAGCGTTTATTAGAATGCCCGCGGATTGTGCCAAAAAGGCTTTACAGTCGGGCAGGATTAGAATCGGGTGGGTAATGACCAGACTCCGGGAACGTGTCACAGTAACACGATGCTTCCGGTGTCAGGAGGTCGGGCACCATGCATCACAGTGCAAGAGTCCGATCGACAGGTCAAACTTGTGTCGTCGATGTGGGGGGGGAAATCACCTGGCGAGGGACTGCCAGAAAGATCCCCGGTGTATGTTCTGCACTGGCACCGGCACTGATGCAAACCATTTAGCTGATAGTGGCAGATGCCCGAGGTCAAGGCGTACACCGTCAACCAATCCAAAGTGAAGTGCATACAGCTAAATCTCAACCATTGTGAGGCAGCACAAGCACTTCTGATGCAGACTGTACGAGATAAGCGTTCAGATGTAGCAATCATTTGCGAACCGTACAAGTCTATCCCAGGTAGTGGGTGGGTCCGCAGCAAATGCGGGAAAGCAGCACTGTGGTCCATAATGACACCAGTATGCGAAGTCGACACAAGCCACGAGGGCTTTGTTAGGGCGAAAGTCAGAGGGCTGACTTTCTACAGTTGTTATGCACCACCAAGTTGGAGCTTGAGCGAGTTTCAGGGACTCTTGGACACAGTGTCAATAGATGCAGACCTGTAGTCATCGCAGGGGATTTTAACGCGCGGGCGGTAGAGTGGGGTAGCATTTTGACAAATGCGAGGGGATCTTCTCTTCTCGAGGAGTTCTCCAAGCTTAATGTTAGCCTAGCCAACGACGGGCGGGTACAGACGTACAGGAAGAATGGTAGAGGATCAATTATTGACCTCACCTTTATTAGTGATTCGGTCTGTGGCAGAACCGAGTGGATGGTCTGTGAAGACTTCACGTTTAGTGATCACCAGGCCATCTTGTTCAGTACCCCAGAAGATCGAAGGGGCTCCAAGCAACGGCCAGTGATGACTGGGCCGAAATGGAAAGCAGATGGACTTGACCAAGAGGTTTTTGTCGACTGTTTCCTGGGTGCTGAATGGAGAAATGGGACGGCTGATGACTTGGCACATTGCCTAAACAAAGTCCTAGCAGCCACTTGTGATGCTTCAATGCCCGAAAGCACTGACCAAATAACATATAGATACTCCACTTCATATACACGTTTTGTTCACAAAATTTTCTTGCGAGCGGTCCCAGCAGAGGCTCAGCGTCGTACGCGAGCGGTCCCAGCAGAGGCTGAGCGTCGTTACGAAGTGTCTCAGCAGAGCCGAAGGCAGCCGAACTCTTCGTTTCATTCTTACTTGGACTGCTGCTGAGAGTGCATCAATTGCGCAAGAATGTACGCCTTTTAGAAGCGTAGACAACACAAATTAATGAGCAAGAAAACATTATAGAGATCATATCGCTATGCTACTCCCACTCTTGTCATTGATGTTGTGAGCAACCCACCCCCGTTTCTATTGCTTGCCACTGTCATTGATGATGTTCTTTGTTTTGTTTTGAGCTCGTGTGTATGCGTAGTTCGCTGTCCAGACAGGCAATAGACAAACACATGCATGGCTTCTTGTGCGTATACATATCTTTACATGTATGCGTGATTTTCGTTTGGAAGTCTTTTTGAACTCTGAAATCTTATTTCTGGCTTGCCAGAGAATTTCGTTCAAGCGGGGTAGCTTGAAAAGTTCTTCATTCGCAACTATAATTTCAAATGTCATTCAATTAGAATTACTATTTTATAGCTTCATTATTATTATTAGATGGGTGATAGTTTTATCAATTTATTGAAATTACAGAAAATGTCCACCAATAATAATTATTTAATGTTAAATTTTAGAAATTAATTTTCTAAATATTTATTATAATTTTTAATGAACATGCAAAATAATTTATAGCTCTTCCTATACATAAACCACCAAAAAAATATTTATAATAATTCCATAAAAACTGTATATACAAATATTATTTCATAGCGAATGAAGAACTTTTCAAGCTACCCCCGCTTGAACAAAAAGTCTCTGGCAAGCCAGAAATAAGATTTCAGAGTTCAAAAAAGACTTCCAAACGAAAATCACGCATACATGTAAAGATATGTATACGCACAAGAAGCCATGCATGTATTTGTCTATTGCCTGTCTGGACAGTGAACTACGCATACACACGAGCTCAAAACAAAAACAAAGAACATCATCAATGACAGTGGCAAGCAATAGAAACGGGGTGGGTTGCTCACAACATCAATGACAAGAGTGGGAGTAGCATAGCGATATGCGATCTCTATAATGTTTTCTTGCTCATTAATTTGTGTTGTCTACGCTTCTAAAAGGCGTACATTCTTGCGCAATTGATGCACTCTCAGCAGCAGTCCAAGTAAGAATGAAACGAAGAGTTCGGCTGCCTTCGGCTCTGCTGAGACACTTCGTAACGACGCTCAACCTCTGCTGGGACCGCTCGCGTACGACGCTGAGCCTCTGCTGGGACCGCTCGCAAGAAATTTTTGTGAACAAAACGTGTATATGAAGTGGGGTATCTATATGTTATTTGGTCACTGCCGAAAGGAAACCTAGTAGGTTCTCAAAACCCTGCTACTGGTGGACTGAGGAAATAAGCTCACTAAGAAAGGCCTGCCTAGCAGCTAGAAGACGCTCCCAGAGAGCTAGGGGCCGTCCGAACTTTGACCAACGTGTTGAAGAATTCCGGGCGGCGAAGCGGGCCCTGAAGCAGATTATTAAGAGCAGCAAGAAACGTTGCTTCCAAAAAATCTGCTCAGAGGCCGATATTAATCCCTGGGGTACTGCGTACAAAGTGGTCACAAAAAAGACCAGGAATCCGCACTTTACCTGTGTCTCGTGCCCCACCGAACTCTTGGAAATAGTTTCAGTACTGTTTCCAAGACATCCAGTGGTAGATCTTGATAGGAACAGACGTCTGCCGGAGGATGTCCCTCCAGTTTCAGTGTCAGAGCTGATGGCAGCGACTAAAACAATAGGAGATAAAAAGGCTCCAGGTCCGGATGGGATCCCCAATAAAGCTCTAAAGCTGGCGATCTCTTGCCGGCCGGATGTTTTCGTGCAATGCTACACGAAATGCCTTGAACAGGGAGTTTTTCCAAAAAGGTGGAAAATTCAACGCTTAATCCTCATTCGAAAAGGATAAGCCAGTTAGCGGACCTTCGGGGTATCGACCAATTTGTCTACTAGACACGGTTGGGAAGGTCCTAGAAAAGATTTTGTACAACCGTCTTCTCGAGATTGTTGTTGAGAAGCAGTCTCTCCGGAATTCCAATACGGATTCCGAAAAGCCAGATCTACTATTGATGCCATCAAAGCGGTTGTTGACATCGCCAAAAAGGCGATTGAAGGAACCCGCTGGAAAGGGGGCACAAAGGAGTATTGCGCATAGATAACGTTGGATATCAAAAACGCATTTAATTCCGCCAGTTGGAGTAGGATAATGGATAGGCTGGAAGAGATCGGACTACCGATTTATCTAGCAGAAATTATTAGGAGTTATTTGTCGGACAGGGTGCTAGAGTATGGCACAGATAAGGGCATTAGGAGATATAGGGTCACAGCCGGGGTTCCACAAGGATCGGTATTAGGACCGTTACTTTGGAACCTCATGTACGATAGGGTCCTTAGGCTAGAGCTGCCAAGTGGATGCAAGCTAATCGGCTTTGCAGACGACTTGGCACTTGTAGTAGTAGGAAAGGAGATCAGACTAGTGGAAGCAGCGGCCAATGCGGCTGTTAACCAGATAAGCTTGTTACCTGAACGGTCATATACTCGACTACCTTCCTGCTTGTAAATAGCACAGCCTCTGTTTTGTGGCCCGCTAGCTGTAAGCTAGCACTGTGCATCCGTGCTAGCTTACAGCTAGCGGGCCACAAAACAGAGGCTGTGCTATTTACAAGCAGGAAGGTAGTCGAGTATATGACCGTTCAGGTAGGAGGTGTCTCGATCAGATCGACGACATCTCTAAAGTACCTGGGCGTCATGTTAGATAATCGACTTAGTTTCAAGCAGCATATTATTTATGTTAGTCAGAAGGCCTCTAAGCTGCAGGCAGCGCTTTCTCGAATGCTGCCTAATATAGGAGGGCCTAGGCAGGAAACGCGTCTTCTCTTAGGTAGGGTCGTAGCCTCCGTGCTGCTCTATGCAGCTCCAATTTGGGCCACGTCACTTGATAGGAGTAAGGAACTTAGGAGAAAATTAGCGGCGCCTTATCGTCTAAGTGCATTAAGGGTGATTTCCGGGTTCAGAACGATCTCGGAAGAGGCGGCCTTAGTGCTCGCAGGCATGATTCCCATAGATCTCTTAGCAAAGGAGATGCATGCAGTCTATGAAAGGAAAAGGGGGGGTATGACAGTGTCCGAACTAAATATCGCCCAAAGGGAGGAGCGGGAAGCAACGCTTAGCGCATGGCAGCATAGGTGGAACTCATCGACAAACGGAAGATGGACGTTTAGGCTGATTCCCAATGTCAGAGAGTGGATAGGTAGGCAGAGGGGGGCTCCAAACTTTCATACTTCCCAGTTTTTAACTGGACATGGAGGTTATAGGTTCTATTTATGTAGGTTCCGACATGAAGCAAGTTCGTACTGCTCGGAATGTTCTCTGCAACACGAGGATCCTGAGCATACCATGTACCACTGTAGCAGATACAGTGGGATGACGAGGGGAATACCCACCCCGTCGCTGTTAGTGGGGTTCATGTTGGAGACGGATGCAAACTGGCTACACGTTAGCCGAGTTATCATAAGCATCCAAAATGACCTGAGAAGACGGGAAAGGATCCGTAGAGAAGAGGAGGTAGACTAGGAAACTACCAGGCGAGAGCCTAACGGTGGCTCTTCCCAACCACCGTGAATACTTAACGGTGATACCGCGGGGTTGTGTGTGGAGTGTAGGGGTGGGTTTAGTTGGTTTGTGCCGTCCTAGTGGCAAGTCCAGCATGTTTTACGGTACGGGCCGTATACATCTTTGAAGATTACCATCCCGCATGGCGCACCATGCAAAACAAAAAAAAAAAAAAAAAAACACACACACACACACACACTCACACACTCACGTCCAAGGGATAAGACGAACCCAAAATGGAAAGCTGCTCATCAGCCTAACCAAAACATCGGGACATAGCGTTGCGGAGTTCAGGGAGACGGTGTCAAGCGCGTTAAAAGGTTTTGCCTCAGTGAAGGCTCTAACCGAAACAGACCTTGTTGAGATCCGCGATCTGGATGAGACCACATCAAAGGAGGAGGTGCTACAGGCACTTCGTACCAAATTAGATGATGTTAACATTGATCAGGAGGTCATAAGGTCGATCAGGCCGATGAGAGACGGCACCCAAACGGCTTCAGTTCTGCTACCGAGAGCACAGGCAATGAAGATTAGTGAGAGCAGATTCAGAATTGGATGGGTCATATGTCGCGTCAGACGAGTGGATAGACCAAATCGATGCTTCAAGGGCTTCGAGTTCGGACACCAGGCAGCAAGCTGCACAAGCAAGAACAATTTTCGAGGCTTATGCTTAAAATGTGGGAAGGAAGGCCATACCTACAATGTATGTATTAATCCGCCGAAGTGTGTGATATGTAGACGCTCAGGCGGTGATTCTGACCATGCGGCAGGCAGCTTTAGGTGTCCGGCCTACAGTGAAGCCAAAAAGAGTTATAAATGTTAAGGATACTGCAGCTCAACGTGAACCACTGCAGAGTGGCCCAAGACTTGCTACAGAAGACTGTCCAGGAGGGAAATATTCAGATTGCCATCCTTAGTGAGCCATATCGTCAGGAATATTCCGGAATGTGGGCTGGCGACGAAACTGGAAGATCGGCAATATGGACGTGCGAATCCGGAGGTGCTCAATTAACCGAAAGCTGTCGTAATAAGGGTTTTGTGAGAGCAAAGTTTGATGGGATCTGGATCTATAGCTGCTATTTGGCTCCTAGCTTTGACATATCAGAGTTTTCAACCATTGTGGACGAACTGACCATCGACATCAGAGATCATAGCCCAAGTATTGTTGCAGGAGATTTTAATGCCTGGGCTGAAGAATGGGGTTGCAAGTCGACAAACGCACGCGGCCGTGTGATCCTAGAGTCCTTCGCCTCGTTGGATATCACCCTGCTGAACACTGGGTCAGTTTTCACCTTCTCGAGAGCGGGTGCTGGATCAGTCATCGATCGATAGATCGATGAAATTGCTGCAGCAAGATCCAATTGTTTGATAGCTAACAGACGCTATCAGAGATCCCGTGGAACATCTTCGTTCCAGGAGAAACAGCTAGCGTACAGAACGGCGCGAAGAGATCTAAAAAAGGCAATACGCACGAGTAAGCGGAATCTCTTCCTAGAACTTTGCGACTCCGCCGATCGTGATCCATGGGGAAAGGCATATAAGACGGTCGTTAAAAGGATTTTTGCTGGCAAGCAGGCCATCCCAACGGATGAACTTCAACTTAAAAATATAGTGGAGACCCTATTCCCTATACAGAGCGTACCGAACATAGCATCACAACTGGTAACCCAAGAGAACAGAAACGTTGAAGGTGTATCTGTGGAGGAGTTAATAACCGCTGCCAGAGATTTGAAGGCAAACAAAGCGCCTGGCCCAGATGGAATTCCTAACAGCCCTTACTCTCCAAGCTGGAGTCTTCGCAGATGTCTATACAACGTGCTTTACCGAAGGAGTATTCCCCACATGCTGGAAAAAACAACAGTTGTTATTGTTGCTAAAGCCGGGGAAAGCTCCCAACTGCGCATCTGCATATAGACCGATATGCCTTTTGGACACCATGGGAAAAGTGCTCGAGAAGCTGATGGCCAATAGAATACAAGCGGCCATTGACCAGTCAGGAGGGCTTTCAGCTAACCAGTTCGGTTTCCGCAAAGCCAAGTCGACAATCGACGCAATATCGAAAGTCACTAACGCTGCGTCGAAAGCTGTACAAGGTACCCGATGGAAAGGTGGCAGCAAGCAGTACTGTATTGTAACGACGCTCGACGTGAAGAATGCCTTTAACTCGGCAAGACCAGATAAAGTAATAGCTGCGCTCGTAGACTTTGGGGTACCACCATATCTATTAAGAATGATCCAAAGCTATTTCAGCGGAAGGCAACTCTTGTACGACACCATCACTGGACAGTGTACACACCAAGTATCTATAGGTGTTCCTCAAGGATCGGTCTTGGGCCCCCTATTATGGAACACGATGTACGATGGCATACTACGGGTCAATCTACCAGACCATTCCGAGCTTATTGGTTTTGCCGACGATATTGCGCTTGTCACAGTTGCAAAAGACCTAAAACAAACTGAGGAAACCTGCAACGAGAGCATAACTCGAATTCACAATTGGCTCAATGAAGCAGGGTTGGAGTTGGCAGCCCATAAAACTGAGGTCGTGCTGAGTAGTAGTCGTAAAAAGGTCGAGACGGCGCATATCAAGGTTGGTCAAGTCACGATTGAATCCAAGCGGGCAATCAGGTATCTAGGCGTCATGATAGACTTTGCTATAGAGAACACCTAGCATATGTTCACCAGAAAGCGGTGACATCGTGTAGTTCAATATCCCGTATGCTGATGAACACACGAGGTCCGAAACAACAGAGACGTCTGCTGGTCATGAGCGTAGTAAGATCTATAATACTCTACGCTGCTCCTATCTGGGCCTCAGCGTTTAACGTGGAGTCATATGCCAAGGGAATCAAAGCAACATACCGACCCTGCGCAATTCGAGTATGTTCTGCATTCAGGACTGTGTCAGAGTATTCTGCCTTAGTGCTGGCTGGAATGATCCCCATCGAGGAACTCATTAGGGAGCAACGGGAAACACACCTACCAACGGGAAGTAGCGGAAGAGCAAGTCGAGCTGCCAGTATATCGAGATGGCAAGCCAGTTGAGATGCCTCATTAAAAGGACGCTGGACGCACACCCTGATACCGGACATAGGATCATGGATGGATCGTAAACACGGGTCAGTAAATTTCTATTTAACGCAATTTCTCAGCGGTCATGGTTGTTTCAGAGCATACCTTCGACGATTTGGACACGAGGAGGCTAACGACTGTACTTGGTGTGGCGTAGGAGTAGAGGAAGATGCTAGGCATGCCATCTTCCAATGCGGGCGATTCCACGAGACGAGAACCCAACTTGCTGCTTCCGTGGGAGCGAGATCACAGCGAACAACCTGGTACCCATCATGCTCTCCAGTAGAAGTAATTGGGATGCAGTGTCTCTTTTTGCGGAAACAACAGCGAAAGCACTACGCGCCCTAGAGCGTGAACGTCGGCGATTACAGTAGGGGAACCACTACAAGCAATACTTCACGGTCACCCGCAGGAGTGACGGTTTCCCTACAGTATTCTAGCGTCAAAATAGATTATAATTGGTAGATATAAAAGAATAATAAAAAAAAAAAAAAAAAAAAAAAAAAAAACACACACACACACAGGCCAAGGGGGCGGTGATCACCAGGCGAAAGCGACTGATTGTTTCAACTTGGTGAAGCCAGCGTGATACTGGCAGATGCCACCTCAAGTCTACTTGCATGCTGACCTTGTCAGCACTCTAGTCACGCTGACTAGAGCCTCCACGTGGTGGCACCCGGGCGCCCAACTACCACCCGGTAGAAGGGTGGCGAATGCAAGAGGCGAATTGAGTTGCCGAGCCCAGTAGGTGACTCAATGATAGACCTGCTGGACCACTGATTCCTAAATTTGACGACATGTGCTGACGGTTCGCAGTATTCCAGCACCTGAGTAAGCCGAGTGACATCGCGCTGAAATGGCTGCTGGGCTAATGCTGCGCCCGCCTCCGCCCCGTTAAAACCTTGGCTGGTCTTGGGAAACGCTTGCTAACCGCTGCTACTAAACTGGCCGTGCAGGTTCAGTTGATGCTGTCCTGATTAGCGCCGACCTGGCTCTGAACCCAGGTCAACCCTCGCGTGGAATTCACTCCATGGAAAGACACCCACGGGGTCATATAGGCAACTGCACATCGCGGCTAGCAATAACCGACCTAAAGGGGGGCCCCATTACACGAAATGATGAGATCACCACCAATAATTACCAAACACACCATAAATAACATAAACACAGTAAAAAACACAAAAAAAAAATACCAATTACGGAGAACCAGCGATACCGGTTCTGACAGCAGAGGAACCGATGATCGAAGCGCGCAAGCCTTCGCCAAAGAAGAGCGCCAAAGAGGCAAGTCCGCCTCCGAGAAGGCCATTATTCCCATTGTCAGAGGGGCTAAGAGGGGATCCTCTCTCTTCAGAACGCAAGGCAGACGATTCGGACACGCCGAAAAGGGGCCGTATAGAATCGAGCCCCAGAAAACCGCCCTCCAAGAGGGCAAAATATGACGAACAGACCTGCATAGCCCAGGTTATCCAGCTTGGCAGCATTCTTGACGAACTCATCTACATTACGAATGATAAGAAGCCCGCAGTAAGGCACATTAACCAGGCGATGAAAGATTCTCTGGTGCGGATGAAGGACATACAATTAGCACTCTCCGAGAAGCTGACAGAGATGACTAAGCAGGCCAGCGAATGCCTAACTTGCGACCGAGGTGCACGACGAAAGGCAACGGATGCAGCAACCTCACCAATAGGGGCAAGGAAAAACACCGCCAACCCGCGTGCAATAGCAGTAGTACATTCGGCCTCCAAAAAGATGGACAAGAAACTGGACAAACGCCAACATAAGGCCACGAATGGTACAGCAGAAAGGACTGAAGGCCCAAGAAGACGCGTAGTTGTCCTATCGCCAAGCAGCGAGTCAGCAGACCGGACGCGGTGCTGGTAAAATGCAAGGACAATGCATCATATGCAGCTGTATTAAGAGCGGTACAGACGGACGTATCGTTACAAGGATACAAGGAAAATGTATCAAAAATACGACGCACAGCAGCGGGAGAGTTACTTCTGCAAATGGAAAAGGCCGGTGACAATGCCACAGACAAACTACGTGTGGCTGTACAAACAGCACTGGGGGAGACAGCACAAGTCAAAACAATCTCTGAGAGAATGTCTCTAGAGATAAGGGATTTGCCGGAGTGGTCGACCCCAGAGGATGTCCTAGACGCTATTCATGTGCAGCTGGGAGCAACCACCAGGAGTGATACAGCCATAAAAGGTCCTTTGGTCACATCGCTGCAAGATGTCAAAGCAAGTTCGACATGGCCGGCAAGTGCTTCAACTGCGGGGGAGATCAGCACGCATCCCAAGGGTGTACGGCACAACCAGCCTGTATCCTATGCACACGCGCGGGCGAGGAACAAGTGGAACATCACACCCCCAGCAGATCTTGTCCGAGATATATAAACGCCGTAAACAATGTCGGGGCATCTTAAAATACTCCAGCTGAACCTCAACCACTGTCGGGCAGCACACGACTTGCTCACACAGACAGTGAGGGAGACCAAGACCGATGTTGCAGTCCTAAGTGAGACATTCTCTGCAAGATCGGAGGACGTCTGCTGCAAAACCAAGGCGGTGGCGCAGCTATCTGGAGTTGCGGATTCCCCCCCCCACTTCAGATGACGGACCGGCACTCCGAAGCTGGGTTCTCCAGGGCAAAAATAGCTGGCATCTTCTGGTACAGCTGCTACTTGGCGCCTAGCTTGTCCCTGGATGAATACGCGAGAGCCCTAGACTGCCTGACCACTGATGCACGCGCTCATAACCCCGTCGTCATCGCCGGAAACTTCAATGCCTGGGCGACAGAGTGGGGCAGTCGAACCACTAACCCGCGAGGGAATGCCCTGCTGGACGCTCTTGTGAACCTTGACGTGGTACTACTGAACTCCGGACAAAAGTACACTTTCGAAAAAGAAGGATACTGCTCCATATTAGACCTGACCTTTGCAAGCCCCCAGCTAGCAAGACGCTCGAAATGGTATGTATCCGACATATACACACATAGCGATCATCGGGCACTCGTGACCACCATAGGCCAGCAGCTTCCTCGAGCACCCATCACTCGGTCCCATACGGAGTGGGATACCAGGGAGATTGACACGGAATCAATGCTGATAACGTTTGACCAGCACTCAACCACAACATCTGGAGACGACCGCATCAGTCAGCTGATGGGGGCGATAAGTAAGGCCTGTGATGCGGCGATGTCGAGGAAGAAACGTGGTATAAGGAAGCACAAACCTGTGCACTGGTGGAACGCAGAGATTGAAGAAGCCCGCAGGGAGTGTCATTCTGCCAGGCGAGTATTCCAAAGGGCGATGAGACAGATGCACAGGCACCCCGAAGACACTAGGAGGCAGACGACCGGCAACGAAGCTCGAGAAGTTTTTCGCAACAAACGTCTTCTCCTCAACAGGATTATAAAGAAGAGCAAGGCACAGTGCTGGAGCCAACTTTGCGATGAAGCAGATACCCAACCGTTTGGGCTGGCGTACAAGCTCATAATGGGAAAGCTAGCTAGGATCCCGTCTCCCAGTTGCCCACAGCAGCTCGAAGCCATTGTAACAACGCTCTTTCCGGAACAGCCGACCCTGCGACATGAGCCGATCGCAGTTGGGCCAGTGTTCCCACAAATTAATGCCTGTGAGGTCCTCCAGGCACTGAGGACGGTCAAAAATGGCAAAGCAGCTGGCCCGGATGGCATTCCGACAGGGGCTATTAAAGCGCTGGCGAGTGCGCGGCCTGATAGATTCGCAGAAGAGTTCAATGAATGTGCCTCCCAGGGGACCTTTCCCAGCTGTTGGAAATTCCAGAGGTTAGTGCTACTACCTAAGCCCGGTAAAGACCTTGCAGACCCCTCAGCATACAGACCTCTGTGTATGTTGGACGTGGCGGGCAAGTTGTTCGAACGTATCATCTGCGATCGCATTGAGGAACACTTGGAGCGCGTAAGTGGATTATCGGAGCAACAGTTTGGGTTTCGTAAGCGCAAAAGCACTGTGGACGCAATCAGAAAGGTAGTGAACATGGCACGTGACGCGATAGCAGGCACAAGATGGAGAGGAGGCGAGAAGCAATATTGCTTACTAACGACACTGGACGTCAAAAACGCGTTCAACTCTGCTAGCTGGCCGATAGTACTACAGGCACTACGTAACCTACGCGTCCCGGAGTATCTTCTGAACCTGGTAGCAAGCTACTTCAAAGACAGAGTCCTTTACTACGACACCTCGGCTGGTCGGCGCAGGCACCCCATAACGGGTGGAGTCCCCCAGGGCTCGGTGCTAGGACCGCTGCTATGGAACGTAATGTATGATGGCATACTCAGACTAAACACACCGCCAAGCTGCACCATAGTGGGTTTTGCCGACGACGTTGCCATAGTAGCAGTAGCCAAGGAAAAACAGCAAGACGAGGATGCCACCAACGAGACCATACGTCTAGCCATGCAGTGGCTTTCAGCAAACGGATTAAGGCTAGCTGAACACAAGACCGAGGCTGTGCTAATAAGTAGTAGAAAGAAGGTGGAATCGGCACAGATAATCGTGGGTACCAGCACGATAATATCGACTCCTTCTGTTCGGTATCTCGGGGTAATGATTGACCACCGGCTCAGCTTCAGCCACCATCTGAACCACGTGGCAAAGAAGGCGGGCAGCGCCACCAACGCGCTATCCAGAATAATGGCGAACACCAGCGGACCACGACAGCGCAGCAGGCAGCTAATTTGCCAAGTGGTCCGGTCAATTATACTGTATGCAGCCCCGATATGGGCCCCAGCCATGAGGGTGCAGACCTATAGCCGTGGTTGCAGAGCTACCTATAGGAGATGTGCGCTCCGGACGATAAGCGCATATCGGACTGTCTCGGAGGATGCTTCCTTGGTACTAGCTGGAATGCCCCCGCTAGACCTGCTAGTGCGGGAGGACCGCCGCACAGCACCACAGCGGCCACAAACTATACAATAGTGGCAAGCTCGCTGGCATTCCGCCAGCGCTGGAGCATGGACGCGAAAGATCATCCCGGACATACGAGTATGGACTAGTAGGCGTCACGGACAGTCGGACTACTACCTGACCCAACTACTGACGGGACTTGGGTGTTTCAAATTCTATTTACATAAATTTAAGCACGAGACCGATCCGTTTTGCACACACTGTGCGCGGACCATAGAAGACGCAGAACATGTCTTTTTTGTCTGTCCGAGATTCCTTGCTGAACGGGAAGAGCTAAGTTAACTGTCTAGATATCTCAACAAGCTCACAAACCAAATGGAATGCAGTTTGCACAATGGCAGCAGACATAATAAAATCCCTGCGTCGCGCTGAAAGACTCCGCAACCATAGTTGGAATCCTAGATAGTACCTAGTGACGGCTTTCATGCCATCTCCTCCTCGCGAAGTCATACTTTGCAGTGGTACCACGAGAGGGATCCGGAGAGTAGGGGTGGTTTTACTGGGTGGAAGTCCCAGACTCCGGCTTCCAATGCTTTTTTTCCCCTATACAAAAAAAAAAAAAAAAAAAAAAACACACACACACACCCAGCCGTGTGGTGAGCGGCCACTCAGAATACCACCACAGCGGGCCACTGCTTGTCGTAAAAGGCGACTAAGTGTGGTATCAGGGCTGAACCCAGTAGGTCCTGTTCCTGGACGCACTGGACTTATTTTGAAGCCATGGGCCGTTTGCTGTAGTATCCCATTACCATAGTAAGCGGAGTGAAATCTTGCTGAAACGGCTCTTGGGCTAATGCTACAGCAGCTTCCGTCCCACTAAAACCCTGGCAGGTCTCCAAATACGCTCAAAGGTTCGTCTCCATTTAGTTGGGGGTACAGGCTCAGATGATATTTCCTGACTAATGCGGATCTGGCTTTGTACATGTTGCCTCATAAGGGTACATGTCAACCCTCGCATGGCCTCCCTGCTTGCATAGACAACCATGAGGTCTTGTCGCAACTGTACGCTCGACCTTTGATAACGACTTGGAGTCGGGACCCAATAGAATTATGACGTCAATTCAAAATAAAATAGAAGAGAAGGAGAGTACCCCAAAATATGGGGATGAGGAGATAGGCGACCCTTTTGCGAAATGCGCAAAAATGGCAAGGTCACCAACGAAGGGGGATCCCACGGTCGAAGCTGCGACTAGTGAGCCCCAAAAAGCCACCAGACTTGGCGATTTGGGCAAAGAGATCGCAAACCTTGTGGAGATGTTGGCGGATGGTAAAAGGAGATGCATTCACCAGCTTATGAGGACCTCAATTGAGAGAATCAGTTCTCTCTTTGAGACCATCGCAGTCAGCTCAAATGACGCGAGCGCAGTCGAGGTGATAAGGGCACATAAGTCCTGCCAAACATCGCCAATTTTTAGAGTCCAGGGTCAAGCCCAAGAACGAAAAAGGCGCCCAGACAAGGTGGATACGCCCAGCCCTAAGAGAGGCAGGAGGGCGGTAGATGGCAGTCAACCGAGTGGAGTCCCATCGCACAACGTTGGCTCGCCTGTAGAGGCTTTACAGCAGAGCAAGCTGCCTGCGGATAGGCCAACTTGGAGTAAAGTAGTACGAAAAGGTGCTATTAGTAAAAATAAAAAAGGAGAGAAAACGAAGGGACCAAAGACAAATGGCCACGGTCTAAAGGGGAAGATGCGCAAAGACGCAATTGTCATCTCTGCAAGGGGTGACGCGTCTTACGCGGACATCCTCAGGAAAGTTAAGAACGAAGAAAAGCTTAAGGCGTTAGGAGAATCCGTAGTTAGGGTGAGGAGAACCCAAAAGGGGGAGCTTCTCCTTGAACTAGGGAAGTCAGGGGCCGATACGTCGGCCTTTAGGACGTCCTTAGGTGACACTCTGGGGAGCCAAGCGGAAGTGCGGACGCTCTCCCATCGGGTCACACTAGAATGTAGGGACTTGGATGAAGTCACTACGCAGGAGGACATAGTTGAGGCGTTGAAGGCTCAGCTCGGTTTGGTGGATGTAGCTGCTGGCGATGTTACGATGCGTAAGGCGTTCGGACAGACCCAAACATCGTTTCTTAGAATGCCCGCGGATTGTGCCAAAAAGGCTTTACAGTCGGGCAGGATTAGAATCGGGTGGGTAATGACCAGACTCCGGGAACGTGTCACAGTAACACGATGCTTCCGGTGTCAGGAGGTCGGGCACCATGCATCACAGTGCAAGAGTCCGATCGACAGGTCAAACTTGTGTCGTCGATGTGGGGGGGAAAATCACCTGGCGAGGGACTGCCAGAAAGATCCCCGGTGTATGTTCTGCACTGGCACCGGCACTGATGCAAACCATTTAGCTGGTAGTGGCAGATGCCCGAGGTCAAGGCGTACACCGTCAACCAATCCAAAGTGAAGTGCATACAGCTAAATCTCAACCATTGTGAGGCAGCACAAGCACTTCTGATGCAGACTGTACGAGATAAGCGTTCAGATGTAGCAATCATTTGCGAACCGTACAAGTCTATCCCAGGTAGTGGGTGGGTCCGCAGCAAATGCGGGAAAGCAGCACTGTGGTCCATAATGACACCAGTATGCGAAGTCGACACAAGCCACGAGGGCTTCGTTAGGGCGAAAGTCAGAGGGCTGACTTTCTACAGTTGTTATGCACCACCAAGTTGGAGCTTGAGCGAGTTTCAGGGACTCTTGGACACAGTGTCAATAGATGCACGTGGGCGGGCCCCTGTAGTCATCGCAGGGAATTTTAACGCGTGGGCGGTAGAGTGGGGTAGCATTTTGACAAATGCGAGGGGATCTTCTTAGCCTAGCCAACGACGGGCGGGTACAGACGTACAGAAAGAATGGTAGAGGATCACCTTTATTAGTGATTCGGTCTGTGGCAGAACCGAGTGGATGGTCTGTGAAGACTTCACGTTTAGTGATCACCAGGCCATCTTGTTCAGTACCCCAGAAGATCGAAGGGGCTCCAAGCAACGGCCAGTGATGACTGGGCCGAAATGGAAAGCAGATGGACTTGACCAAGAGGTTTTTGTCGACTGTTTCCTGGGTGCTGAATGGAGAAATGGGACGGCTGATGACTTGGCACATTGCCTAAACAAAGTCCTAGCAGCCACTTGTGATGCTTCAATGCCCGAAAGGAGGCCTAGTAGGTTCTCAAAACCCTGCTACTGGTGGACTGAGGAAATAAGCTCACTAAGAAAGGCCTGCCTAGCAGCTAGAAGACGCTCCCAGAGAGCTAGGGGCCGTCCGTGCTGCTCTATGGAGCTCCAATTTGGGCCACGGCACTTGATAGGAGTAAAGAACTTAGGAGAAAATTAGCGGCGCCTTATCGTCTAAGTGCATTAAGGGTGATTTCCGGGTTCAGAACGATCTCGGAAGAGGCGGCCTTAGTGCTCGCAGGCATGATTCCCATAGATCTCTTAGCAAAGGAGATGCATGCAGTCTATGAAAGGAAAAGGGGGGGTATGACAGTGTCCGAACTAAATATCGCCCAAAGGGAGGAGCGGGAAGCAACGCTTACCGCATGGCAGCATAGGTGGAACTCATCGACAAACGGAAGATGGACTTTTAGGCTCATTCCCAATGTCAGAGAGTGGATAGGTAGGCAGAGGGGGGCTTCAAACTTTCATACTTTCCAGTTTTTAACTGGACATGGAGGTTATAGGTTCTATTTATGTAGGTTCCGACATGAAGCAAGTTCGTACTGCTGGGAATGTTCTCTGCAACACGAGAACCCTGAGCATACCATGTACCACTGTAGCAGATACAGTGGGATGACGAGGGGAATACCCACCCCGTAGCAGTTAGTGGGGTTCATGTTAGAGACGGATGCCAACTGGCTACACGTTAGCCGAGTTATTATTACCATCCCGCATGGCGCACCATGCAAAACACCAAAAAAACACACACACACACACACACACACACACACACACACACACACACACACACACACACACACACACACACACACACACACACACACACACACACACACACACACACACACACACACACACACACACACACACACACACACACACACACACACACACACACACACACACACACACACACACACACACACACACACACACACACACACACACACACACACACACACACTTTGTGACTCCGCCGATCGTGATCCATGGGGGAAGGCATACAAGACGGTCGTTAAAAGGATTTTTGCTGGCAAGCAGGCCATCCCAACGGATGAACATCAACTTAAAAATATAGTGGAAACCCTATTCCCTATACAGA